>CM066031.1:247058967-247658967 GCA_033557465.1 Ichthyophis bannanicus | reverse complement strand
GCTGCTGCTTGATCACACTGACACTTGTATTTAGTGATTTCCTGGTCATGTACACGGCCCACCTGTGCTCACATCCTTGTACAGTGCCAGTTGTCTATCTGCCAGCCGATTGCCACATCACTGGGTATTACAGGTTCCCATACACACCTTCCCTTTGAGGTACTATTATTGCATTGTGGTCATTGTGGTTGTTTGGGATAGTGGTTACAGACATGTGTTATAACACCATAGGTTGCAGGTTTGATCCCCACATGGGGTTTACTTTTTTTTTTTTTTCTGTTGTACTAACCTGACCATTAGGTACCTGCAGGTTCATCACCTATGCACACACCCTTCCATCTCTTCACTGTACACCAAAATGTGCCCACAGGTTCAGCTGGTCTGTGGCACACCTATTTGCAGGTTCAATTCTCTCCTGTTGTGTTCCATATTTTTCCCTGCTCCACAAAGCATCCCCTGCCGCCCTTTGGGTTTAAGTTCTTTCCTCTTTTGCATGCTGTATCCACTGCATAACATTTCATTGTGTGTGTGCATGTAGTTATATGTGGCTCTGGTCCCAATTACAGACTGTGATCTGATCTGTACACAGCATATCTGCATGTGCATTTCATCATAGATACTGTTGGAGGTTTGCCTATTCTGGCAGACAGCAGGCTTCTTGTGTGATGCCCTGCAGTATTCTTGTATGCAGCCTTTGCTAATGACCTCATGTTGGTGGTGTGGCCTACCGGTTTGTGCATTGACATTTGTGCTAATGGTTATAGGTTTGATTCCTCTCTGTTCTCTTTCATTTGTATGGCTGTCCTGCACAGCTACTTTTCATTCCTGTGACAGTCATATCTGTGCAGATCTGTGCTGTTAGCACATTGTACCCTTATCACAGTTGCCAACCATCCTTCTGTCCATCTATGTGTGTCTGCCAGCTGTGTGCCATCCTACCCTGATGTGCATGCTGCTACCCCACGTCCTGCACTGCTACACATTTCTGCATTGCAGCTCTCCCTGGTTGCCTCTCCTGTGTGTGCTCTGCATGGCACTGCTAATCCTCTGTCCTCCTGTCATTACATCTATCCTGCCACTTCTACCTCCTCTGCTGGACACGTCTTCCCATCCTCTGCCACACACTGTCATTGTTGCACAGTACATTACCATCACCCTGTGCATCGCTACAGTTGCCCCTGATATGTTTGTCCATTTTTCTAGCTGCCACATGGGCTGGACGCAGCTTTGTCTGGTCCATCAGCTCAGATCTACTTCCTTCCATTACGTGTGCATTGTCTTTCCTTGTTGCTCTGTGCAGTGTTAGGGTTACATCTGTGTTTGGCCCATATCTTTCTTGCTTTTCAACTTGGGGGACCTTACTGCCCTTGGCCAACATTTTTTGGGTCACCTATACATCCTTGGGGCATCTTAGGCCACACCTTAGATTCAGCCAGTTTATGGGGTGCCTACTATGGTGCCTTGGGAGTTGACAACCTTTTGACATGGCCTCTGGGGCACATTATAACCCACCTTGGCTGACATGGTGGTTTAGGATGTGCCTTCTGGTGCGCCCTAAAAGGTGCATTAGTTTATGGCACTGAGGTGCGGGTATTTTTAGCTGGCAGCACAGATTGTTGGACTCTTTCAAGCAGGAAAAGGAATTGCCTCGGCCAAGCTTATTCATTAATCCCACTGGGGGATTAAACTCATGACCCCTGTTTTAGCAGTCACTGCATTAACCAGTGTGCTACACCTCTATTGCTGTGACTGCAGGTCAGCACACGAAGTTAAGGTTAATGCGTGGTAACATGCGCGGCTCCCTCTATCATGCGATAATGTACATGGCGCACTTTATCGCGCAATGACCCGCGATTGTTACCTTAAGACCAGAATGCCCACTCCTTATATGGCATTCTTCAAATTATCACTGCAACTAACGCCGGTAACATTAAAACAGTTTAGTAAACATACCCCTAGGAGTGGAACTGCAAGTGGAGCTGACTGACTTCCGGTGGCATATGGAAGAGACTGAAACATGCATGGATGAACAGGGAGAGACAGTGTGAGAGCTGGACAAGACGTTATTGCATTTGCAGCAAGTTAATAGTGACTTAATGGATAAATAGGAAGACCTTGAGAACCACTCAAGGCAGAGCGATCTACAGTACCGGGGGGAGGCGGGTCCCTGAGAAGTCAGCCATGAAAACTGTTTTTTGAAGTGGTGAATGATAGTGTGAAGTCTCTGTTGGTGATGGAGTCAAGGGGACGTTGGAAGTCGCGGTGGAGTTAGACTCTGCATACTGGGCTCTGGAGCTTCATGAGCAAATCTGCCAAGAAACATTATGATTTGTTTCCACAAGTACAGCTTGAAGAAAAAAGTTGTGGCAAGAGCCCTGGAGGTCAAAGGCTTTAAGTGGACTTCCCATACTATTGAGATCTTTTGAGGACTTCTCGGGCATGACACTATGAAAAAGGTAGGAAATGTGTGGTATCACTACGACGCTCTGAGAAGAGTAAGTGAAATACAGCTGGCTATTTCCCCATTGTGCTGGTGGTCTACCAAATTTGGGAGAACAATGCATGTCCACAATAGATTGGATCCCAATTCCAAAGAGGTATCTAATTTAAATCCACAAATTTTTGTCGGAACTAATGCTTTGAAGATGTGCCATCTTCTCGTAGCATGAACGCTCCTTTTTTCTTTTTTTATAAACTGGGGACGCAACCCCTACAAACCATACCCACAGGATATTCAAACCCTAGTGTATCAACGATTTAGTATAGGAAATAAATCCAGCTAAAGTAATAAGCAATGTGCTTAGGCATATAAAAGCGATCTTCTTCAAGACTCAGCCAATATTCAACAGGTTACTATATCGGCTGCTAATTATAACAATGAAAGTCTACTAAACTTTCCAAAATACTCCCTGCACAATGTCCACATGCAGTATTTCCATACTTCATGATGTCTCCAAAGAAACTGAAAGGGAGAAATAAAGCCGCCGTCCATCCATGGCTGACTTGAGATCAAATCGCCTAATATTATCTTTTATATTAGGGATGGGTTGAAGGGGGTTGGGAATGAGGACTGGCTTAAATATATGCTGTAATCAGCTGGCATTATGCTCAAATGACAGCTAGTTATAAAGTTGTAACTTCTAATGTAAAGTGCTTGAATGCTCCAGCTAAATGGGCTTCCTTGCTTAAAGAACTAGACCACCTTCAAGCCCATATTGTTTTGATACAAAAGACTCACCTGCTTAAGAGGGATGAATGTCTCTTGCGCTTGCCTAATTATCCATTAGTACTGTAGTGATGATCTCAAATATGCGAGAAAAGAAAGCTGAGGTGGCAGTTCTTTTCTCTAAGCTACTGGATTTGGAGATCTGTGAGAAAGTAGTGAACCCAGCCAATAGGTTTCTGATAGGGAGGGGAAAGGCTAGAGTGAAACATGATCAATGTATATGCCTCAAAGAACAGAGGGTTTTATTTAGGGACCTGGGTAATACAATATTGGGCATGGCTGGGGGACCCTGGGTGGTGGGAGGGGATTTTAATTTGACTTGAGATCCTTATATGGATAATTCTAGGAGGGTGCCATAGGGGGGTAAGGAACAGAAATTGTTGGAGGTGGTTAGGGAGGTGGGCCTCATTGATAATTGAGGCTTTTGTTTCTGACTGGGAGGTCCTACTCTTATCATATTCTAGGATTGACCTTATTCTGATAGATATGAATTTGGTGTCAGAGGTGATGCAGGTCAGTATAGAAGCCATTGCATGGTCTGACCACACCCCAGTGTGGGTAGAGTTAAGGGGGAGAAACATTTCACACAATTTATGTTTCTGGAGACTGAACAATGAGATTTAAGGGCAGTCAGTGGAGTTCCAGGACATAGAGAGAGACATTTGGGATTATTTGATCATAATGGGGCTGGGTTGATGGTAGAGGCCATAGTTTGGGATGCCTTTTAAGCTACGATTAGGAGGAGGTTATTGATGAGGGCAAGTAGACTGATGAAGTAAAGAGAGGAGCAGGTAGCAGATCTCCTGGGTAAAATTGAGGCTAAGGAAGCATAGAAAGATGCACTTGAGGCAGCTAGAGCTGGAAGTTGGGAGACTTAAAATGGAGGTGAGGGATTGCTCAAAGAATAGGGTGCAGCGGGAGCAGGAGTTAACTAAAAACTGTTTTGAGTTCAGCAATAGGGCCAGGAGGTTCTTAACCTCCCAGTTGACAATGAAGAGAAAACTATGCAATACTGCACAGATTAAGAAGAAGGACAGGGAGAGGGTGATGCTTTTAGAACAGATTAGGGAGTGCTTTGTAAACTTTTACTTGGAGTTTTATACTTTAGAGAGGGCAGGGTTGGGGGAGACTAGAGCCACCTATTTGGTGCGGTGTGGTCTTCTGATATTGGAAGTGTGCCAATATCTCCAATATTTCTGTGTCTGCGAACATTACTAAAAATGGTTACAAGGTATTGTATCAATGGTATCTCACCCCCACTTGAATACGTAAGTTTTATAAGCATTGTTCAATTGGTGCTGGCATAATTGTGGAGATGTAGGGGATTTTATTTATTTATTTATTTAGCATTGTTTGTATACGGCTTTGCACCAAGTCAAGGCGGTTTACATTGAACAAGGTTAGATATTACTACATTAGAACAGTTTTCAACTTAACTTACATACAAATTTGTTGAGTAACTTCAAGTGCAAAACTTATGTACAGTATATACATTGGAACCTGTTTTGTTGTTTTTTGTTTGTAGGTAGGTCAGGTGTGGTGGAGCATCCTTATTCTGGTGGGGGGAGGGATTAGTCGGAGGTGCCAAAGTGTTTGGTGAATAGGTAGGTCTTTAGGAGTTTATGGAAGGTGGACAGGTCCGTGATGTTTCTTATGATGTCTGGGAGTGTGTTCCAAGTGGATGGGGTGTATAGCTCAAATGAGCACATGCATGCTTGTTGCATAGATCTTGTTTTTATGTGGGGGATGATGAGGGCATTCTTGCTGGATTGTCTTCTGGTTCTGTTGTGTTGTGGGTTTTGGAGTAGGGAGTATAGGTGAGATGTAGGGTCAGAGTTGATAACTTTGCGTTAGGAGGAGGGTTTTGTATTTGATACAGCTGGTTAGAGGTAGCCAGTGTTTGTTGTTCCTGTTAAGGGACGTGCTGTGATGTGCAGAGCGGTGCATAGAGGTATTAGGGTGGATTGTGGGAGGCCTTGGTAAATGGAGTTGCAATAGTCTATGTGTGGGAGGATTATGGATTGGAATGCAAATCAGAAGTCTGTTGTTTCCAGGAGGGAATGTAGGCATTGTAGTGTTCAAGCTTTAAAGCAGATTAGTTTTGTGGTCTTCTGTACATGTGGTTTAAAGGAAAGATGCTGATCCAATGTGATTCCCAGGTATTTGATTTCTGGTTGTACCTTTATTTGGGTGTCCTCAAGGGTGAGAAAGGTTGGGGGCATGAAGGTCTTGTCCTTTGTGATGAATAGGGCTTTTCTCTTCTTGTAATTTATTGTCAGGTTGTTGTTTGTTAGCCATTGTGTGACTTCTGTGAAACACCTGTAGAGATTTGTGTATGTAGGGTGCTTTGGGTTGAATGGTCTGTAGACATGATGTCATCTGCATATATGTGAAAGTTGATGATGTGAGCTATGATGATTTTGCAGAGGGGCTGAATGTAGATGTTGAAGAGGAGGGGGGAATAGGGTGGATCCTTGTGGTACTCCTTGGATTTGGTGGTAGGCGCTAGATGTTTTGGTTCCCAGTTTTATTTGTTTCTTGTTGGTCAGGTAGGATGGTGTTCTGAATGCTGGTGTTCTGAATGCTGTTGGATTGTAGGCATTGCAAGAGGATGTCATGGCTAACTGTATTAAAAGCTGTGGATATATCCAGAAATACCATGATGTATCCTTGCAATTTGTCTTGGATCCCTTGTACCAGGCTGATGATGACTGTGATCATGAGGGTTTCTACACCATGAAGGGGACAGAACCCATGTTGCTGGGAGTCAAGGAGGGAGTTTGTGTCAATATTTTCCTGAAGCTGTTGCTGGACAGCTTTTTCGACAATTTTCATAAGGAATGGAAGGCTAGTGATGGATCTATAGGAGGCAGGGTCCATCGGATTGAGTTCTGAACTTTGAGGGTGGGATGAATTGAGGACAGTTTCAGTTTGTTGGGCATCTCTCCTTTTTATAGTATAGACTGGTTTCCTAATGGAGGGAGCATTTCCTTAAGGAAGTTTTCTTTATGAAAACGCTTGAATCTTCTGCTTGTTTTTGGTTGGGCAGTAGGGTCGCTTGGGATGTTGATGGGAAGGGAGAATGTTATCAGGTTGTGGTCTGACCTGGGCATAGGGTGGTGCTTATGTTCTTTGTTTGGGTGTTGGTGAATATGAGGTCTAGTGTGTTGCCTTTGTGTGTGGGGGACTGGATGAGCTGTTTGAAGTCAATTGCTGTCATGGCATCTAGGAAGGCTGTGGCATGTCCAAGTAGGACTGATCAGAGGTTGAAATCCCCTAGGATAAGGATGTATTTTCCCGAGTTGTGCTCTCTCTAACCTTATAGGAAAAATCACAGAAATCAGTTGTGGAGGTAGTTGGGGTTCGGTAGGTCAGGCAAATAGCTGCTTAGTGGTGATGGTGAGGATGTCGACTTCTGTGCTTTCTGTTGATAGATTGCAATAATGGAATTGGGATTTGGCTATGATTAGTACCCCTCCTCCCCTGTGATGGGCTCAAGGGCAGTGGAAGAGGCTGAATCCATCAGGTTGAAGCTCATTCCTGAGGATGGTGTCGGTGTCCATGAGCCATGTTTTAGTGACACATAACATGTTGAGCTGATGTGTTGTGAAGAGGTCTTTGACAACTGGTATTTTGTTTCTTACTAAGCGGTTATTGATGAATGCACATTGAAGTGTACCTGCAGTTGTTGTGGGAGTCCTGTGAGTCTACGGTTGATTGTTCCTGCATGGGATTTTTATGAGGCATTGTGTTTTCTGTTTATCTTAGTGGTAGTAGGTAACTTTTGTTTGGTATTGGGGGGGGGCATATGGGGTAGGGGTGTGTAAGGATATTGATAAGGGGCTGGTGAGCATGTTTGGTAGTCTTTGAATATGGGGGTAAGGGTGAGTAGAGAGTAATATGTTAAGTATAGTGGAAGCATGGTGGGGAAGGTACGGTTATATCATCAGTTTGTATTAGTGTCGGTGAGGAGATACAGTAGTTGTGTTGCTAGCAAGGGGAGGTTGTGTGGGCTTTCTTGGCTTGGCAGTTTCTCTGGTGTCAGGCTTGTAGAGTCCAGGTCCTCTTCTGTGCACCGATCCCTGTCTATAGTCCCCACGTAAGGGTCATGCCAAAGGGCCCTCGGGGAAGGCCCTCAGGCACATGCCTGTCTGGTTGTGCTGCAGCTTTTAAAATGTCTGGTTCTGGCCCTGATTGGCCTTAGCGGTGGGGAATGGGGGGAGTTTTCTTTTCCTGCTTCCTGCTGCTGATGCCGATTGGGGGGCTTCTGATCGGGATATGGTGGTAGGTTATCCATGAATTCTGGAAAGCTGTACAGAACTTTATCAATAAAGTGGTGGGGATAACAGTTCCAGAAGCCGACCCTCTTCTGTACCTGCTGCTATGTACTAATGAAGAGTGGACCCCCGAAGTGAGGGGATGGATAATATGGTATTTAATGGTGGCGAGATCTGAGATAGTTAAAGCCTAGAAGAAACCGAATGCTCCAACCCTGGTTGATTTCTTAACCAGGGTGCAGGGGATGTACCCCCTGAGTAGGTTAACTCCCCTTTGGTGTGGTAATATGTGGAAATTTGAGGGTATCTGGAAACCCTACTTTGAGTGGAAGAGGAGTTGTGATGGGGGACAGGGGACTTGTGGCCATACAGGCTTGTAGGGTGGGGGGGAGGGGAGTTTGGGGAATATTGGAACTGGGTGACTTCTTTAGGTGGGTTTCGGTGTTAGCTGGCATTGAGATAAGTGTATGGGCTATGCTAGCCCTTTGGTGGGGGGGGCTGAGGGGAAGGGAGGGAGGGCTGATTAGGGGGAGAAAGTTAAAAAAGTCTGGGGTAAGTTTTATGAATGTTTTTTCTCTTTGGTATGTGATGGAGAGTGTTGGGGAGTTAATGGAAAATGATAATTTCATACTGATAAATGATAATTGCATTTGCTGTATAAGAGGAACCATCCTTCTAATGGTCCTTTTACTTATATTATTATATTGGCTCCAATAAAGTTTAAATAAAAAAATTAAGAATTTATAAATAAAACAGGAAATATTATGCCACTATAGAAATTCATAGTATCTATTACATAACCATCATTAAAAACCCATTATCTATATGCAATTTCTTATGTCGGAGCCTGCCGAGGGAGGGCTGGAACGGTATATCCAACCCCCTCCTGACGGCAAACTTCTTTTATTTTATTTTCCATCATTAGTGGAGGTTTTTTTTTTTATTTAGACAATAGAAATTCATGGCATTTCCATGTCTTGAATGCCTTGAACAGCTCTCGTTATTTATATATTTCATTGTATTTATATTCTGTAGTACAAATATCCTAGGTAGATTATAACATAACATACATAGTAGGTTACTACAAAATTTAAAATCAAACAATATGACACATAACAATAAAATAACTAAAAAGACATAGGAGTATGTTTACTAAAGGGCGTTAAAGTAGCAGGTGTTAGCGGCAGCGATAAGGGGTGTTAAATGCGAAAAGGGCTCTGGGCTTCTAGGAGGCATTCCGGCATAAAGGGCACTATGGGCATTTAATGTGCATTAACAGGAAATCGTGTGTTAAGGTGTCAAACATGCACCTTAACATTCGAAAACGGCTGTAACCCTAACGTTGGATAAAGGAGCACCAAGGAAAGTCAATGTAAAGGTAATGGATGGAAGGACAGGTGGGAGTTGATGGACTTGCCAGATCCATGGGCATCCTATGTGGCAGTCAGTAAATTGGAATGAGCATGTGGGAGGCAGCTGTACCAATTTACAGGGGGTGCCAATGTAAAACGACGCAATGTCAGTGTGTGGCATAGGATGGGGAAGACGTATTCCCCAGAGGAGTCAACAGTGGCAGGATGTGTGCAGCAACAGGAGGACAGAGTAGGAGTGGTGATGTGCAGATCAGGCACAGGAGAGGTTTGCATGAAGAGCCAAAGTGCGGAAAAAAGTACCAGTGTAGACCATGGTGTAGCAGCCTGAACAAGAAGACATGACTGCACACAGCCGACAGAGGCAGATGGATGGGCTAAAGGAAGGATGGCAACAGAGGAGAGGGTGGTATGGGCTGGCAGCACTGATGTGCCATAGGTGCCATCCCCAATGTGTGTGAAAATGTGAAACACTGCCATGTAGATGGCCTAATATCAGACATGTGGGTCTCACATCTGTCCCAGCCACTATACAACAACCCAGACAAATGTGCAGATAATAACTGGACAGGTGTCATCCAAACTGGGCAAATGGGGCACATACGGACATGAGGTGATACCTGCAGGTGGCTATCAGAGGGGTAGGATGTGTCTGCATGTAGTGCACAGATATGATGGAGCCAAAGCTACACAATCACAGTTATTATGGCATACATGACTCATGTTTCACCAGCAGGTTACAACTGTATACGTGTAACTGCCTGTTAGTGTATCGCTGCATCTGTGCAGTCATGTTGGGATATCTTGTACCAAAAAAGTTGTAATGTCTGATAAACAAACAGGGACTATAAGAACCTGCAGTCAGCTGAGGCCATGGGGGGGGGGGGTTAGGTGACCTGCCTAAGGTCAGAAGGAGGTGTGGGCAATCCATGAAGGGTGTTGCATACATTAAACTGCACAGTAAAACCTTCCAAAGTGTCACAAAAGAAGTGCTGGTGGGTCTCAAACCTGGGTCCCAAGCCTGTTCCATTATCATTACGTCAAACCTCCAAGCAGTTGCCAGATATCTGCAGGATGAACATGTATGACCCCCTGCAGTATGCTGTAGCACAGCCAATAAAGCCATGCTCTCAGAAGGGCACGATGGCAAATAGTCTGTTTGCTGCCCTAAATTGTGGGCAGAACACATAACAAACTATAAGGCTGTGTGTCTGCCAGTCACAACAGAGCCCTGACTGTTACAGTCATGAAAATGATCTGAGTAGCACACAGTCACAAAAAAGAATGAGCAGGAATTGAACTTCTGTCCCCTGTTTATGGCAACATTGCACTAACCAGTAGGCTATACCTTGCTGCATAGTAATGGCTGGATACAAAGAGACGGCAGATCACTGCCTAAAATAGCTGCTGTGTGTCCCATATAGATTAGCCCCTCCAGTAGCCATGATGCAGTACACATGCAGAACAGCAGTTTGCAGTTAATCACCAAATGGAGAATGCACTGATCCATCACCTCAGCTCAGTAAAATGTACTTACAGTGTGTGATACAAGCACAGAGCATCTACATCTACAAACCGTGCTACTGAACAGTTTCTGTGGTCACCCTGAAGGTAAAGATGGACACCCAGCCCCTAGTCCCCAGAACTTGCACTGCTAGAGATGGCCTCTGCTGATCGTGCTACAAATTCACATCACAGTGGAGGAGTAGCCTAGTTGTTAGAACACTGGCTTGCTAACCAAGCAACCAGGGTTTGATTCCTACTAGCCCTCCTTATGGCCTTGGGCAAGTCACTTGACCCTCCATTGCCTCAGAAAACAGGCCTAGCAATCTACTTCCGGTGACACTGCCAAGAAAACCCAGGAGCTTCTGGGTCATCAGGAGTCAGGACTGACTCAAAGGCACACATTGCATTTTGCCATTGTCTATAGTGTATTATGCTAGTCACCTTGTTTACTGCAGAAAGCAGCATGTTGTAGGTGGCTGTCACATCTGGGCCCTGTGTTCTGCCCCTGTTGGGGGGGCTGGCGGGGGTCTCTGTCTAAGGTGACAAGAAACCTCGGCCCGCCTCATGTGGCGCATCACCTTTCCAAAGCAGCAGCATGTCTGTGTGCCGCCAATGTCAATGTGGGATCATGGTGGTTATCACAGATGTGCCACCTGGGCAGTTGCCTGGTTTGCCTTGCGCCCCAGAAACCCCAATGATCGATGTGCCAACTCCTTTGCCCTATTTGTACCATCAACATGGTGCCCTTTCATACTTGGGCACTATGCTGTTGCTGCTAATGAAGTACTACTATCACTATCTTGGGCTCCCCTGCCTGTGCATCACATTGCAGATGTTTAAATAGGCTCTCTCCCCTCAAAATACACCCTTTCCACAAGGTTTTACTTGGCATTAGGGTTCCCAGCGTTAAAGGGCTTTAAAACACATTAGCATAACAGGCGTTAAGGTAACACCCGTTGTTAACACCCACTCTCTGCCTATTGCACCCTTAATGCTGCAGGAGCTTTAACACCCATTAATGCAATTTTTTTGCAGCATTAAGAGCGCAAGGGTGCCGATAGCAGGCATTAACAGCACACTTGCTCCCTTAACACCCTTTAGTAAACATACCCCATAGCTGTATAGTTATGTAAAGGTTACCCTATTTCAAAAGGGGCATGCATACTTTATGCTACTGTTGTGAACAGAAATCTGGGCAAAATGAACTTGAAAAATAACCCAATTTTATCATTCCTACATTATTTTCCCATAAAGCATCTGCAATTTACCCCAGCAGCAAGGCCTGCACAACACTACAATCATAAATACATAAAATAATAAAATATAACTACGACCTATAACTGTCCAGTCTACAAGAAGAAGAAAAAAACGAGCTAGATTTTAGCATGGTGTTTCACATCTGGAGCAGTTTTGAAATTCAGCATTTTGCATGCCCACTATGCTACACTTTAGTGCAGTGGTTTTACTGCAGATTTTCCGATGCTAAAATTTCTTACTCTATCAGGATTAAGATTAACATGGGGAAATCTTGATCAAACTACTGTGCAAAAGGATAGCATAGTTTCCTCAGGGTTGGCTCAACCACTAGTCACCTAGAGCAGAGCTTCAGAGGGGGGGGGGGGGGGGGGGGGGGGGGAAAAGGGCAGCAAAGAGCAGTTGCAATCAAAGCACATCAATGGTTCCTGGTAGCCTCACGAACTCAGAGTCAGCAGTGCAAACTTTTACCTCCAGGAAAAATGGGCAATATGCAAATAGTTCAGTTACCCCCGCAAGTGACTTTTTGAAATCTGTCTCATTATGTATATATTTACAGAACAAAGTTTAATATGTAAAAGTATGTCATCTAAATATATGCATTTATATAGGCTCATTCTGGGAGGGATGGTGTTGAGATGAAACTAAGTATTACAATAATCTTGGGGCTCGGAGGCACTAGAGGTCTGAAGGCTAATTACAAGGCTGAAGTTTCACCCGCAATGCCTAATACTCTTGCCCCGACCCTGCACCGCATCAGGCCTGAGCTGGAAAGAGCTGAAGAGGCAGGCGGAGAAGGGAGGAGGAGAGAGAGCCAGAGGCATAGTTTATACTAAATTCCAGATGAGTAAGGTTTGCTGTAACACTTCAGCGCTTGAGAGATACTGGTTTTATGTGAGCGTGATGCTCATTAAATATAGATAGATATGCTGTTTCCCTGCCAATATAGGCAGCTTCTTTGCTTGTTAATTTCTACTTTCTTGATTTTGCTAGAGCAGATTCCAGTCCCATACCAGACAAAAACATTTACTGTCAGAGCTGAGCTAAAAGATAAGAGATAAGGAGAAGAGCACAGTAAAATATATTCCAGCCATGTAGGCCTATAAAGCTAAATGCTAGTTCATATTATATTATATTTTTTTTATACTCATCTATCATTTACCAATTTTCCTGTGGGTTAATAGTGATATAACATTGCCCATCTCTATTACTCTACGGGCAAGAAATGTTTATTTTTTATTTATGTTTGTCTGCACTCATGATTATACATCATTTATAAACTGCCGTTTTGGGCTATTTTGCAGTAAATATATCAGTCATGGTCTGACCTTTTTAATAAATGAGTAATGTTATATAAGTTTAAAAAAAAAAAAAACCCTCCAACTACCCAACCTGAAACAAACTTGTGAGTAGTAAATTCCAAACTGTATTCCAACCAATGTTCCCGCTAACCTGCGCTGAGTCTGCCACCAACATTCCTGCTGGTGGGGGGAGGTGCAGAGCGATCGATCCGCAGCACCCTCGCAATGTTCTCTTTAATCTGCGCCAGGTCCTCCGCCAGCATTCTTGCCGATCGCTCTGTACCTCCCCCCGCCGGCAGGAATGTTGGCGGCGGACCCAGTGCAAGTTAGCGGGAACATTGATCGGAACCTGAAGAAAATGACACAAACCTTGCAAAACACCACAGTGCAAGTGATGCCAGCACATACAGTATCACAGGACTCTGCAGCTACCCACATGGGAAAGGGAGTCAAAATAAAAGGTTCACATTCATACTTCTCTATGAATGTAGAGCTCAATATTCAGCCTGTGGTAGTCAGCATTTGTAAAGCATCTGTCTGAAGCAGGCAAAAGTGAAACAGGTTATCCAGCACCGGATGCTGGTATCCACTAGCGCTGAATATCCGGTTTAACCGCTGACCTGCATTACAATCTGGTGAGCACTGCCGCCGCCCCCTGCCAGCTCTCCCCATCCTGAGCTTCATTGTCTGCAGTGTGTTATGCTTTTCTCTTTGTTTCTTGCATGCTGTAGGTGACAGTGATAGCAACAGCTCAGCCCCGTGTTCTGCCCATGTTGGACACTAATCCTCTGATAACACTGCAGGTTAGTGGCCAATGTCAAAATGCTGCTGCTGCCAAGGACAGCCATTGCACTGGGAGTGTAAAGGCTAGTGTGGGGCTACCGTCCTGCCAAGACCCCAGTGAGTAGGTCATGAACCACTGCTGCCCCAACCATTGAGGACTAACAGTTGACTACAGCACGGGCAGTAAGACTGTCCATGCTGCCCTTCACTGGGTTGTGTCAGCCAAGCACAAATCAACTGCAGTTGGTCTGCTGGTCAGCATGCACGGCATGTGCATAGTGTGACCATGAGCACGTTGTCTTGGGATACTCAGCATTGACACCCAACTATCTGCTCAGCTATTGGCATCCCCAGGCTTCTGTCTGCTGCAGGCTGGTGCCACTTCCCACGCCACCACCAGCACCCCACCATGCAGACATGCCCGTCCATGCACTGTCAGTGATGGTGATTGCAGTCCCAGCATGTTAGAAATGCAGGTTTGGTGGGCGCCTTGGGTACAAGGGCTGGATGGGAAGGGCAGGGGCACACATGGACGGCATACTTGCTCCTTTACCACGGTTTAGTAAACATACCCCTGAGTGTGTGTACTTGGAGTGCTGCAGTAAGTGAGATGATTCAAGCTGTTATATTTCATGTTTTGCTGATTTGGGACATTGCTTGTTTGTCTGTTTGTTGATCTATATCACTCAACATGTATGGCAATCTCACTGTTGTGGAGGCGATAGTCTTCAGAGTTCACACATATTTGGCATTCTGGGCATTTTGTATGCTTTGGTGTTCACTTAAACAGACGAACTTGGCAATAAAACTAAAGAAAAGTGTGAAAGGAGTATGAGATTTTTGTTTATTTATAATGTTCTTCAGTCAACAGTCCCATAAAACCATGATGACTTTCAGAGAGATAAATTTACAAACGTTTGCATAGCACTTGAGTTTTTATACTGACATTTCCTTTCTATAGACCTAGAAAAAGGAATAGATTTCTTGAATAAGGCTCTTGAATATCTAAACCTGCAATACAGATGTCAAAAGGAAAATGAGTTGGCTAAAAAATTTGAAGGTAGTGAACAAGAGAGGCCGATCAACCACAGGTGAACCTACAGAACAAAGTGGTGGCCCAAACTGGATAATAACTAAACTGCATGATAAAATTGGTTTAGAATATCTCATGATGTGGACATAATTGCCAAAGCATGGACATGGGCTTTTAATCCATCCAGACCCCCCAACACTAGTACCAAACACAGAGATAAACCCACTTTCAATGACACATTTCCACACATGCAGACACAGACAGAAGGTGAGCAAGAGAGGAGGGCAGCGGCAGCAATAGAGAGCAGGAGAGAGGCCAAGGGGAAGGAGAGGGAGAAGAGAGAGAAAAGAGGGTGAGATTGTAGTGTGAGAGTGTAAAATGGGCAGAAAAGCACAATGTATGAGGAGGAAGACTGTCCAACCATGATTTCTGCAGCCTTGACAACCAAACAACATTGCAGGTCCCAAAAGACTTTCTGAATGATAGTGTGTTGTTTTTATAGCAGCTGTGTCACACACTTACCTTGCAGGAACTAGGCCCTAAATATGAAGAGAGCTGGGGCCTAGTTTCTGCTTTTATCCTATTGCCTGTCTCTGTCCTAGGAAGTGGTGCCAGCTGATTGGTTCCTCCTAAGATACCCTGGACTGATTGGACCTTTAAAGAAGGCTGCCATAGATAGGTTCTGTACATATAGATAGATAGATAGATAGATTGATAGCCTGGAACTCCCAGTGTTCTCTATCCTCAGACAAGTCTCCTGTGGGAGCTCTATAGGCCTTGGTTTTGTTTGATTCTTGGTCTCTAACATCTGCCTGTTCCTGGATTTGCCTCTGCGTGATGTCTGGATTTGGTTCTACTGTATACCTGGTTGTGCTATGATTTCTGCCTCTTCCTGGATTCTGCCTCGGCCTCAATGCTATGTCTGGTTCTTTTCCTGCCTCCTCTTCTGCTTGGTATTCAGAATCCACTCTATTCAGCTAGGAATATCTGTTCTTCAAGCTTTGGCTGTTCCCTAGTACTGGAGGGCTTAACCCGAAGGGAAAGGGAATCGTTTTAAGCAAAGGCATACTCTGGTTCCCTGGTGCTACGTGATCCTGCTGTGAGAAGATGTAAATGCAGGTGTCTACTACACCTTAGGTGAAGTGGGAATGCCAAAACATTATACAAGTCATAGAACATGCCTATTTTGATGTTCGGTTCAATGTGCATCCATTCTCGGCCCAGAACATGCTCCTTTTGGAGGTGCATACTGTACTTCTCCAAGGCATTGCAAATGCATGCGCATATTGCCACCTCTATAAAATAGCACTGAATGGGTATTCTTTCATATACATACACTCATGCGTATTTGCAAGTGGACGCGGCACATATTTTTAGAAAACTACCCCATTGGATGCATCACTACCCTTTTAATGCCCACCTTGTTGTTTATTGCTGCTTACTGCATATGCAAATTTGCATTTAATAAGACAAATTTGGTCTTCTTTATTGTAAGATAATTTGAAAACCATCATTCAAACCATGGTGATATCTCAGCTAGATTACTGTAACATGGCTTACCTAGGATTAGAGAAAAACTTAATGCTAGGCAACAATTAATACAAAATGTTGCTACAAAATTATAAAAAGAGCTAAAAAATGGGATTGAGTTTTAATATTGCTACATTGATCCCTATTGAACAAAGAACAACATTTAAATTGCTGACAATAACCAATAAGATTCTTTGGGTTGAGGTCCCTAATTACCTGAATAAATATTTGAAGATATATATTCCTCAAAGTTCCTTGAGGTCTGAAACAAATATCCAGTTACAACTCTCTTCCAAGAAATCCTGTAGATAAGTTACAACTAGTATAAAACTATAATTAGAAGAGCTCCAATAGAATAAAATAGTTTACCAAGATTAAATCATAAAGGAGGTTATTCTGTGCCTTGAATAGCGGGAATGGATGGCCCAACAGGACGTCCATTCCCGCTATTCGTGCCTTCATCCGGCCTCGACTAACTTCCCCGCCAGTTGTTGAATGTCCCTGTTTTCTTTCTTGTCAAAAGCTGACCAGAACGAGCATTTTTCAAATTCCTATGTGTGCCAAGAGGTAGATATAGATATGGACGTGACCACCAGTAGTTTTAAACATGTGGCACCATTCCGAAATCAGAAATGTATGTAGATCTACATTATGCCCCTGTGTGACACAATCATACCAAACGCATGTGGTGGAGGAGTAGCCTAAGGGTTAGAGCCCTGGCTTGGAGACCATGGTTCAATTCCCACTAGCACTCCTTGTGGCCTTGGGCAAGTCACTTAACCCTCCATTGCTCAGAAAAATCCAAGTGATCAATGTCCCTGTTTAATGTGCATTACAAAGTTTAAGTTACAATATAAACTGCTTTGATTGAAATGATAAAGCAGAATAAATAAATGTAAATTTGGTGCTTTATAAAATGATTCTTATGGTTGTGGATGTGAATGGCATATCTGAATGGGCTTTTCAGACATGCAAATCACAAATAGCGCTTCTAAAATGATCCCTAAATATTGTATTAGCAAGGTTTCTTGTTGGCTGCTATTTGGTTTTATTATCCTTACTTGTAATTTTATGTAATCTGCTTTGGATTCATAGTTTTGGATGGAAGCATGCTAAAAATGTTTTTTTTAATTAAAATTAAATTAAATGCTACATTTGCTACATTTAATACTTATTAAACACAGACCATGCAGGTAAATAAACCAAACACTGGATTAGTGATGCTACTATTTTGTAACCTAAGTAATAATCAAGTTTATTTTTATCATACAGTTATCATAGCCTGGTTATTATTTTCACTAGACTGAAAAACTTATTTTCCTGGTTAAGGGTTTCATTACAGTACATTTTCTATCACAAGGATTTCACCCAAAGGAATTAGCTCTCTTGTACTTCAACACATCCAAAGAGACCCAGATGGAATCATAAGTCATGCAGAACATCTTTAAACAACTCTTATGTTAGCTCAATAAAAGGCATCACAACCTGCAAAGATCTGGTCTGTCTATGAAAGCACAAAGCTCAAGGCCAGTTGCTTAGTGTCTCATCTAAAGATGAATAGTGCTAGAGGTGTGCCTAGCCAAAAAAAAAAAAAAATGTTCAGCTCATGCTAGTTTAAACTGAAATCTTCCTCATGTTCAGGCTTCTTTTGTGTTGTTTGATCTATTTGTTTTTTTAGGCATGCACTGTACGCACAAAGTACTTAAAAAGGCATGCAATGGCATGCACATTGATTCTTAGGTATATGTGAGCACAAAAAATGTATGTGCACCTTACATTTTTAGGTACCCAAAGAAACCAAATGGGCACTCTCATAAATGCACACACCTAATTGGCATGTAAACACAGGTCCCATTGCTCCCTCTTTTCTTGAAGCATATTCTTCCTTTTCATCTTTGGGATATTGTTTTTTGAGTGCATTGTAAAATCACTGCCATCCACTGTTACTTTATGATTTGCCATTAAATTTGAATTAGTAGTACTGGCAACAGAAAACTGGCAGTAAATAGACCTACAAGGGAACAAATAGGCATGTTCAGATCCAGGATGTGCAAGGCTGCAGTGCATGATGGGAAACATTTTTAGTGAAAGCATAAATGAACAGGATCTAGGAACACATGGCTGCAGACATGGCATGGGGATGCGCTGCCAGATTTCTTCAGCAAGACAGATGGTTAACTCCTGGCAAAAAAATAAGAACTGTGGGAAGGCTCTGAAGACCTTCAGAAGGTCTATGACTCATTTGTTTTTTTGATTTTTTAATTTTTATTTATTGAATTTTCAGATATAAATCAAGCATCCACTTGTTTAGAAAATGAAATCGCATAGGAAAATATACAATAAGGAGAAATAAAATGCAGAAAACTCTCATAATGCTGCATTCTACAAGCCATAAATAAGAAGGGGAGATATGGACCTAGAATGGAAAAGGCAAACCCCCAATTAAGGGGGTGAGAAAAAATTGCTATTCAACCTGAATACCCCAGCGCATAAACCACTATAACGTCTTCATATCCGAGGAAGGGCGGGCAAAGAAATCAATTGATGTCTAGCATTAATAAAAGATGGCAAGTGAGTAGGTTGAAAAAAAACATAATTAACAGAATTAAGTTTAACTAGCCATTTACATGGAAATTTGAGGAAAATAAAGTACCCCTAACTGCAAAACACCCGATTTCAGAAGAAGAGGTTCTCTTTTACATTTTTGCATCTCCCATGCGAGGTCCGGGAAGGCCCTAATAGCCTGACCCAAAAAGGGAACTTGTCTCTTCTTGAAATAAAGCTTCCATATCCAGTCACTATCAACAGTTAATGAACAAGTAACCATCAGTATTGCAGTAGTAATAGACTCAAATTGCAGTTCTTCCAATAATGCAGAAACATTCAATACATCCATAGCCCGAGGATCCCCAGAAAATTCCTTCCACCCCCACAGGAAGATAATAAATCCTTGAAATAGGGGGAACCAACTCCTTAGGGACTTGTAGGACTTCATTAAGATATTTCCAAAACATTTCCTGAGCAGAAACTGAAGAAGACTAATTGGGAAATTAATAAATCCAAGATCAGCTGCCCTAATCAAATTTTTCAAACCTTCCAATTTAGTTTTCACAGAAGTAATATCTTTCATGATAGAAACATTAGAGTCTTGAACTAAATTAACTTTAATGTCTTGCTCTGCCATGACAGCTTTCAGTTCCTCAATCAAAGATTGGAGGATGGCCAATGTAACGCCAATATTTAAAAAGAGTTCCAGGGGTGATCCGGGAAACTACAGACTGGTGAGCCTGATGTCAGTACCGGGAAAAATGGTAGAAACCATCATAAAGAACAAAATTACTGAACATGTAGATAGTTATGGCTTAATGGAGACAGCCAACATGGCTTTAGACAAGGAAGATCTTGTCTTTCTAATCTGTTATGTTTTTTTGGCTGCTGGCATTAACCTTTAAAAAGGAGATAGAGCAGCTTTTAAACTAGATAATAGGGGAAAGCCGACAGTCACCTAAGAGCACATGGTTCGGAAGAAGGTATCCTTGAAGGATACTACCAAAAGCAGAGAGGTTCCAAAAAAGAGTAAAGTAGCCCAAATGCCCTCGAGTATGGAGGAGATAGAGCTTAAAGATCTCAAATTACCCATGTCTACAAATAGCCAAATTAATGTGAATAAAATACAGTCTCTAAAATGCTTGTATGCAAATGCTAGAAGTCTAAAAAATAAGATGGGAGAGTTAGAATATATAGCACTAAATGAATATCAGAGACACGGTGGAAGGAGGACAACCAGTGGGACACTGTGATACCTGGGTACAAAAATGGCAGATGAAATTTAATGTGGACAAGTGCAAAGTTATGCACCTAGGGAAGAACAACCCAAACTATGGTTACACAATGCAAGGTTCCACATTAGGAACCACCACCCAGGAAAAAGATTTAGGCATCATTGTGGATAACATGTTAAAACCCTCGGCCCAGTGTGCAGCGGCGGCCAAGAGAGCAAACAGAATGCTAGGTATCATAAGGAAAGGAATGGAAAATAAAACAAAAGATATTATAATGCCTCTATATTGTTCCATGGTGAGACCGCACCTTGAATATTGTGTGCAATTCTGGTCGCCGTATCTTAAAAAGGATATAGCGATATTAGAAAAGATTCAGAGAAGAGCCACCAAAATGGTAAAGGGGATGGAAGGATACTCCTATGAAGAAAGGCTGAAAAGGTTAGGGCTCTTTAACCTGGAAAAGAGATGGCTGAGGGGAGATATGATAGAAGTCTATAAATTATTGAATGGAGTGGAACGGGTAAACGTAGATCGATCATTTATGTTATCAGAATATAGAAAGACTAGGGGACATGCAATGAAGCTACAGGGTAAACTATTTAAAACTAATAAAAGAAAATATTTTTTCACTCAACGTGTAATCAAACTCTGGAATTTGTTACTGGAGGATGTAGTAAAAGCTGTTAGTGTAGCTGGGTTTAAGAAAAGTTTGGACAAGTTCCTGGAGGAAAGGTCCATAAACCATTATTAAGAAGGGACCCAGGATATCAATGCTTGACCCAGTACAAGCATTGTGGAACCTGTGTCTTTTGGGGATACTGCTAGGTACATATGACCTAGATTGGCCACTGTTGGAAACAGGATACTGGGCTTGATGGACCTTGGCTTGACCCAGTATGGCATATCTTATGTTCTTATGTTCTAAGAGTGCACTAATTTGGTAGAGCTATGTTAGGTACATCATATCAGGCATTTTGTTTTTACAAGTTGATGACATTGTCAAAATTGGATATACAACTAAAAAAATTTGGATCTGTTGTATACTGTAAAAAATATGGGGTCAATATTCAAAAGGGTTTTGCCAGTTAACAGGACCTGCTAATTGGCTAAACTCTGTTCTCCAATATCACCACAGGCCACCATTAGAAATGTGTGGTTTTTTTTCAGGATGGTCTGTGGACAGAGCAGTGGACAGCTGGTCTGTGGACAGGTCAATAGGCTCCCAGTGCCTATTAACATGTCTTAACTTTAAGCATTTTTTTTTCTATTTGGTTAGTAGCTGAATATTAATGCTAACCGGATAGCAAAAGTGCGGGTGGCAAAACCGGATACTCAGCATCGGAGGCCGGATAGGCTTTGCAGCTGAATATCTGGTTTTAGTTTCAGTAGGCACTTTAAAAATGCTGACTGTCCCTGCTAAACATCAACCTCCTACATTTTTTAAAAAACATTAAACGAATTGCTATAACAGTTCATATAACATGTAGCTTATCAGTCAGTTCTCCTCAGTGTATTCTTTCAAATTCCACATGAATGGAATAATCTGTAAGCATCTGAATTTGAATTAAAGGCTAACTTATTTTTTTAAACCTTTTAATTTAAACACACTGTGAAGGAAAATGACATTGTATACTTTGCATGTACAAACGAGCAATACATCTAACAGAACATACTCTGAGAACTGCTCATTTCTTAACATTCTTATTCATTCTTACGGGAACAGATTTTAACTGTCAAAAAGGGGGTTGATGTTTAATTTTATGTAGCTCAGCTATTGTGCCAGGAGATGTGTTATACGCCATTTGTTAGTAAACATTTTTGTTCTTTCAGCTGGCAATACCTTTTGCTAACGGAGGGGTTTTTCATCCATTTCGAATCAAACTTGCTTAACACTTACCGGCAGGCATCTGCCATAGAAGCATCATGAAGACTCAAACCAACATAACGGGAGCAAAGCGGCACAAAGAGTGGTACGAAGACTCTAAAGCATGGGACCAAGGGCAAAGAAACATCAGCATTTGTAGGAAGACCCTAAAGCAATGGGAGGGGGGTAAAATGGCAGCAACACTAGAATGGAGACCCCAAATCTTCTGAGTTGGAGGCAAAGAAGCAGCAAGATGGTTAGGAAAATGAGCCCGCCGGAGGGACTAATGATGGAGTATCTGATTGTTTCCCTAGTTATGTTCACCCAGGAGAATTTTATGGCAAGAATCTACTTACTGTCACTTTGCCAGAAAGATCACATGAAAGGACCTAGGATCCCTTTTTAGAAAGAAAGACTGGAGCACAGCCCACATGGAAACCCAGAACAGATGTGTTCTATGCTTTAAAAAAAGATGGACAGAAGGCCAAATGATTGCTGGCATGATTTAAAAGTGAGGTGAAAGAAGCTGTTATAGCCAAAAAAAACCCATGTTTCAGAAAATGTAAAAAGTATCCAAATGAAGAAAACAGGAAACAGGACAAGCACTGACAAGTTGGATGCAAAACATTGATAAGGCAGACAACAGAGAATTTTAAAATACCATGCGCAGAATTTTAAATTTGTTTGTACAGATTTTCCCCAAGTGTAACTTACTATGTTACTGTCTTTGTCTGTAAGATTGTTTAAAGTGCACCAAGAAAAAAACAGCACACTGCCACACTAATATGCAGGAAATACCAGTCCAGAAACGTGGGCAGGAGATGCGAACAAAATCTTTATTAATCTTAAAACAGAGATGGCCAAACCATGGATTTTCTAAGATTTCCTAAGATTGTTTAAAGTGTGCAGATCAGCAGTTCTCCAAAGCTATTGAATGCCGCCATCTCAATGGTCAGAAAGATAGGCGAGCCTGTGGCAGGCAGGGCAACAATGTCTGTTTGTTTGTCTGAAGTCCGCTGCTCAGCAGTTTTGCGATAGTGTGGAATGGCAGAATCTCATTAGTCAGAAATGCGTGCATGTTGCAGGAGGGGCACTGATGCTTTCTCCCCGGAAAGTAGTCAATGACCTCCTCTGAGATGAGAGGATGGTCCCTGGAAAGTTTTGTTACCTTTGCTCATACCATGTCTAAATGCATGAAGAACAAACATACAGGCAAACATCTTTAATTGTATAGACTAGCACAAACACTGCAAAATCGTGGCTAGATGAAAGCTGCGACTGTTTGTGCTTGCTCAAGAGCAGGTGTAATTATTAACATGAAAACTATGGGGCATGTTTACTAAAGGTTAATGTGCATTCAGTAAAGTTAGCGCATGTTAAGTCCTGCCACTTTCTATGGGCCATTGCAGCACTTAACACTTGTTAACTTTACTTCAAGTGTGTTAAGCCCTAATAAACATGCCCCTATGTGTGTACAAACATATTTTATAACATAGGCATGTAAATTATGACTCTGCCCGCACTCCACCCAAACTCCTCCCCTGAATACGCTGCTCTGAAGTTGCATGCAAGCACATGTGAGATTGCACTGTGCATACTTTTAAGCATGAGATAATTTTAGAAAAAACATTTTACACGCAAAAAGAGTTTATAAAATGGCCTCCTACATGAGTACGCATGCATTTTATAAAATAGATACCTCACAATGCTGTTCCTGCTCCATCCAAATGCTCCCCCACTCAACACCTATGTGCATATTGTGTAAAGGTATGTGTAATTTATTGCTATAGAGTGTGGCACTTACCTCAGAGTACACAAAAGCTCTTTATTTTGACATAGTCCTTGCCCCTCTTCCACTCAGCCCATTCTTGTCTTGAGGAGCAGGTTCTCTGAGGGGAGGGAAGGGAAGGGACTTCCCTTCGAGGGCCGGGCATAGTATTTCATACTTTGCCACACTCAGAGACTGTTATGGAGTGCTCCAACTAAACTTCATTGAAGACTTGCGTGAAACATAGATTTCTTTGAGGATATCTTTCCAGAATTTATATAGTATTGGCTGAGCACTGGAAACACTGAGTATGTCAGTACATCACCATGCCGCTCCTTCATTTGTGTTTGTGGTCCCTTTATACCCTTTGTAAGTTCTATTGGGTTAGTGGCTCCACAAGAGTTGGGTAAACCTAGTCCTTCTTGAATGAGCTTCAGTGTAAAATTACAGTTAGATCCTCTTACACACAGATTCTCTCCTTTAGTGAAGCTCTGATTTGTTGCTTTCTTCCTCCTCCTGCCTTGTATGCTTGTAGTGCAATCTTTTGAGTTTACTCTTCGTTTTGCAGTGAAACAGAGGAGTGGGTAAAATCTCAGAGTTTTCAAATGCAGTTCAAGTTGCTTATAAAATTAAACTCAAGGAACGCCTTTTTTCACAAGACATAAAATAAAGGCCTAAGGCTGAACATTAAAAAAAAAGTACTTGCTTCCAAATGAAAGTCCACACTGACACCTAGGGGTTGCTGGCTTATATAAGTTTAGGAAGAACCATTGTAGCCATCCCAGAAGGAGATGCTGTAGCAAAATGGTCTACACCTCCTCACTGCACTATGGTGGTATGATTCTGTTACTAGGAGCATAATGGGCCAGTGAAGATCCCAGAGGGATCCTTACATGGGCCAACCCCAGAGTTGGTTCAAGGTGTTGGCACCTTAGGTAAACCTTAAGCTTTATGCCCCTCACACCCCCCCCCCCCCCCCAGCTGTCAGACTCTATTGTTTGGCTTTGAATGCCCTGCTCTTTACTGTCCCCTACACCCCCCCCACCCCCCAGCCGAAGCTGTCATCCTAGGTGACTGTCTAGTTTGCCTATTGTTTGCCCCAGCCCTGATTCTTAGATATGCGTACTCTTATTGGCACACATACTTATACCTGCACAATTTTAAAATAGCTTTTTCCAAATATAAGACATGCTTTACCCACAGAAAAGGCTTTATAAAATTACCTCAATTATGCATCACACACATTTTTGTGTAAGACAAAATTAAACTGAAATTAAACTTCTGCATGCTCTGAAACGTTTATTAGTTCTCCTACTGCATTCACACATTGTTTGTAGGTGTGAACAGACTTGAAGCTGGCATGTTCCTGCATATATCTGGACTCATTCAGCAAAATAGTGCCGTTAGGAAAGCTAATTTAATGCTCTCCTTAAGACTTTGAGCACTATGCTTCCCATTTATGGAGGGCCTCAATGTGAGGATTAAGTGTATCCACAAACCAAAAATAGGTTTGTCACAATGGAAAAACAAATTACCCACTGGAAGAAGAGTCCAACCACAAAACTAACCTTTGGAAGGCAAAATATTAATTTCTTTAAAAAGTGGTGAACTGTTGCAGCCCTCAAGAGAGATATTTGAGGCTTCTTTCTCACTAGAGAATGGGAATTACTGTTCTTTTCTAATACGGGAAGTTGAGACGCTAGGCTTTTCAGTATGGGCACTGCAGCCTCTGGGAGCATGCAGTTCAAGACTTCTTTTTGCAGAAGACAGGCAACAAACTCCAAAAACTGCAAATTTACATGCAGCTTCTCTACAGATGTGCAGTGGCTTAATCTGAGTGCCCTTGCTGTGGAAGTCGAGATAGTACAATCTACAGCTTCTATGATGTATAGGATACTAGCAAGAGTGGCCTTAGAGTTGGAGACTTGGGAAAGAGGATTATTTGGGGTACCGTAAAAGCTTAACTTAATGACTTATAAGCAGGCTGCACATTTTGTCAATTTCACTGTGCTCTTTCCAAGAAACCGCAATGACAGTTGTATCAAGGATTAATAATATTTTGGATATTTGGATATATAATGGAACCAGTACAAAAAGTAAGAACATAAGAACATAAGACATGCCATACTGGGTCAGACCGAGGTCCATCAAGCCCAGTATCCTGTTTCCAACAGTGGCCAATCTAGGTTATATGTACCTAGCAATATCCCCAAAAGACACAGGTTCCACAATGCTTGTACTGGGTCAAGCATTGATATCCTGGGTCCCTTTTTAATAGTGGTTTATGGACCTTTCCTCCAGGAACTTGTCCAAACCTTTTTTAAACCCAGCTATACTAACAGCCCTTACTACATCCTCCGGTAACAGATTCCAGAGTTTGATTACACGTTGAGTGAAAAAATATTTTCTCTTATTTGTCTTAAATAGTTTACCCTGTAGCTTCATTACATGTCCCCTAGTCTTTCTATACTCTGATAGCGTAAACAATTGATCCACGTTTATCCGTTCCACTCCATTCATTAATTTATAGACTTCTATCATATCTCCCCTCAGCCGTCTCTTCTCCAGGCTAAAGAGCCCTAACCTTCTTAGCCTCTCTTCATAGGAGTAGCCTTCCATCCCCTTCACCAATTTGGTGGCTCTTCTCTGTACTTTTTCTAATAACGCTATGTCCTTTTTAAGATACGGTGACCAGAATTGCACACAATATTCAAGGTGCGGTCGTACCATGGAGCGATACAGAGGCATTATAACATCCTTTGTTTTATTCTCCATCCCTTTCCTTATGATACCTAGCATTCTATTTGCTTTCTTTGCCGCCGCTGCACACTGGGCGGAGGGTTTTAACATGTTATCCACGATGACTCCTAAATCTTTTTCCTGGGTGGTGGTTTCTAATGTGGAGCCTTGCATCGTGTAACTATAGTGTGGGTTGTTCTTTCCTAGGTGCATAACTTTGCACTTGTCCACATTAAATTTCATCTGCCATTTGGATGCCCAGTCTTCCAATTTATCCAGATCCTCCTGCAGTTTTCCACAATCCTCTTGGGTTTTAACAACTTTAAACAGTTTTGTGTCATCTGCAAATTTGATAACCTCACTAGTTATTCCCTTTTCCAGGTCATTTATGAATATGTCAAAAAGCAGCGGACCCAGTACAGATCCCTGGGGTACTCCACTATTCACCTTTTTCCATTGGGAATATTGGCCATTTAGCCCTACCCTCTGCTTTCTATCTTTTAACCAGTTCCCGATCCACAATAGTACACTGCCTCCTATCCCATGACTTTTTAGCTTTGCCAAAAGTCTCTGATGGGGGACTTTGTCAAAAGCTTTCTGAAAGTCCAGATACACTATATCAACCGACTCACCTTTGTCTACCTGTTTATGCACACCTTCAAAAAAACATATCAGATTAGTAAGACAAGATCTTCCTTGTCTAAAGCCATGTTGGCTGTCTCCCATTAGGCCATGACTATCTACATGCTGTGTAATTTTGTTCTTTATGATGGTTTCTACCATTTTCCCTGGTACTGACGTCAGGCTCACCTGTCTGTAATTTCCTGGGTCACCCCTGGAACCCTTTTTAAAAATTGGTGTTACGTTGGCGACCCTCCAATCTTCAGGTATTACAGATGATTTTAATGAAAGTT
This sequence comes from Ichthyophis bannanicus, assembly GCA_033557465.1. NCBI lineage: Eukaryota > Metazoa > Chordata > Amphibia > Gymnophiona > Ichthyophiidae > Ichthyophis > Ichthyophis bannanicus. The sequence continues at coordinate 247,631,620 of CM066031.1, read as the reverse complement.
CACAGATTACCAATAGCAGGTCTGCAATCTCATATTTCAGTTCTTTCAACACTCTGGGATGTATACCATCCGGTCCAGGTGATTTGCTACTATTCAGTTTATCAAATAGTTGTAATATATCTTCCCGATGTATCGATATTTCCTTCAATTCTTCTGCACCTTTAAATACCACTTCAGTCTTGGGTAACATCCCTACATCTTCCTCAGTAAAGACCGAAGCAAAGAATTCATTCAGTCTCTCTGCTATAGCTTTGTTTCCTCTTACTGCCCCTTTTACCCCTCTATCATCTAATGGTCCAATTGACTCTCTCACAGGCCTTTTGCTACGAATGTACTTGAAAAAGTCTTTATTTCGTGTTTTTGCTTCCATAGCAAGTTTCTTCTCAAATTCCCGCTTTGTCTGCCTTATCAATGCTTTGCATTTAACTTGCCAGTGCTTGTGCTGTTTCCAGTTTTCATCATTTGGCTCTTTTTTCCATTTCCTGAAGGTTGCTTTTTTGGCAGCAACAGCCTCTCTGACCTCACCTTTAAACCATGCTGGCAGTTTTTTGGACTTTCTTCCACTTTTCCTAATGCGTGGAATACAGCTTGTCTGGGCTTCGAGGATAGTATTTTTAAATAACACCCAAGCTTGCTGTAAGTCTTTAACCTTTGGAACCACTCCTTTTAGTTTTTTCCTAACTATATTCCTCATTCTATCATAGTCTCCCTTTTGAAAGTTAAAAGGTAGTACTGTGGATGCCTTTACTATCTGTCCTCCACTAATTAAATCAAACATGATCATATTATGATCACTATTGCCAAGTGGTCCCAACACCTTTATTTTTTGCACCAGATCTGGCGTTCCACTAAGGACTAGGTCCAGTATGGCTTCCCCTCTGGTCGGTTCATTAACCAGCTGCTCCAAGAAGCAGTCATTTATTCCATCTAGAAACTTTATCTCTTTAGCTTGTCCTGCCGTGACACTGACCCAGTCGATACCGGGGTAATTGAAATCACCCATTATTACTACTCTGTTGTGACTTTTGTTAGCTTCCTTGATTTCTTTGAGCATTTCATCATCCATTTGTTCATTCTGGCCAGGCGGTCGATAGTATACTCCAACTGCCATCACCTTCCCCTTCATAAATGGAATTTCAATCAATAGAGATTCTACAGCAAATTTTGTTCCCTGCAAAACTTTAATCCTTTCTGACTCAATGCCCTCTCTAACATAGAGCGCAACCCCTCCACCAAGTAATACATTCAACTCACAGCAATGAAGTTATTAGTTACCTGGAGGACAGGGATGTTATGCGTACTGATCCTGTAAGACAGGGGTTCCCAAACCTGCCTCCCAGCAATTCGGGTTTTCAGAATATCCACAATGAATATGCATGAGAAAGATTTGCATGCACTGCCTCAATTGTATGCACATCTCTCTCATGCATATTCATTGTGGATATCCGGAAAACCCAACTAGCTGGGGAGGCCCCAGGACAGATTTGGGAACCCCTGCTGTAAGAGGCTTGGCTGAGAGTGGCTTCAGGACTAATGCACTCCTTTGGCTACCATGGTGCTGGAGACGTCCAGGGCAGTTTTAAGAAAAAAAGGTCTTGATCACAGCCAGGAGTTCCTGTGACTGCCACAAATCTGATGTATTGGATATCAACACCGCCAGAAGAATTTAGGCTGCCATGAGTGTGAGAGAGCAGCATTTGGTACAGCAGGAATTAGAGGAGGGAGACGTGACAGAGGCTGCAAATGTGAGTGAGGCGGCAGTAGTGCCATGTGGAGACTTCTGATGCGGCCCTGGACCAGAACAGGAGGTCCTGCAAAGACAGTGTCTGACAGGAGGTGCTTGTTGGCAGCCCTGTTTGAAAGGGGAAGCCTAATGTTTAAATGTTAGTGCATGAGGAGAATGCTGGGCCAGCTTCCTCTAGGTTTTTAAAGGAGCTGGAGGGGCCAAAGATTAGAGAAGTGCTGAGATGCTGAAGTGGCAGGAATGCTATAAAAAGGCAGGTGCTGTATTAAGGGTATGATGTCTGTTAAAGACCTGCGGGTGAGGGAGTGTGTCACTGTCAAGAATGAGGAGTACATGAATGAGATGTGAATGAGTATAAGGTTCAGGAGAATTTGGGACCAAATTGGAGGTGAGGGGACTAAATAAAGATCCCCCAGTGAGAATTTTTGTTGGATTCAGAGTGGGTTGTGAAATATTTTAATATACTGAAGTAGATCACTGCAGGGCAGCCCATTACCCAATCAAGCTCCCTATGGAAACGTAATGTAGTTGATGCCCCTGGAATAAGTTTCCTCTTGGTCATCATATGAGCTTTTGGCCATTCAAGCAACGGTTGCATGGTTTCAAGGAAAGTTCTAGAAAAGTTAGTTGGGTTTTAATTTTGAGTTGTTCAGAAGTAGTAGCTTCAGAGAAATGTTGACCAAAAACTGAAATAAAAAGTTCTCAAATGGAAAATGTTCTCTTTAGGGCTAAAGGATATATTTGAAAGTAAGTTTTAAGAAATATTGATGTTGTGGAAAGAAAGGGTTAACCATAAGAACATAAGATATGCCATACTGGATCAGACCAAAGTCCATCAAGCCCAGTATCCTGTTTCCAACAGTGGCCAATTTAGGTCATACATACATAGCAGTTTTCCCCAAAAGACACAGGTTCCGCAATGCTTGTACTGGGTCAAGGATTGATATCCTGGGTCCCTTCTTAATAATGGTTTATGGACCTTTCCTCCAGGAACTTGTCCAAACCTTTTTTAAACCCAGCTACACTAACAGCCTTTACTACATTCTCCGGTAACAAATTCCAGAGTTTGATTACACGTTGAGTGAAAAAATATTTTCTTTTATTAGTCTTAAATAGTTTACCCTGTAGCTTCATTGCATGTCCCCTAGTCTTTCTATATTCTGATAATGTAAACAATCGATCTATGTTTACCCGTTCCATTCCGTTCATTAATTTATCGACTTCTATCATATCTCCCCTCAGGCGTCTCTTTTCCAGGTTAAAGAGCCCTAACCTTTTTAGCCTTTCTTTATAGGAGTATCCTTCCATCCCCTTTACCATTTTGGTGGCTCTTCTCTGAACCTTTTCTAATAATGCTATATCCTTTTTAAGATACTGCGACCAGAATTGCACACAATATTCAAGGTGCGGTCTCACCATGGAATGATATAGAGGCATTATAGTATCTTTTGTTTTATTTTCCATTCCTTTCCTTATGATACCTAGCATTTTATTTGCTCTCTTGGCCGCTGCTGCACACTGGGCATAGGGTTTTAACATGTTATCCACAATGACGCCTAAATCTTTTTCCTGGGTGGTGGTTCCTAATGTGGAACCTTGCATTGTGTAACCATAGTTTGGGTTGTTCTTCCCTAGGTGTATAACTTTGCACTTGTCCACATTAAATTTCATCTGCCATTTTGATGCCCAGTCTTCCAATTTATCAAGATCCTCTTGCAATTTTCCACAATCCTCTTGGGCTTTAACAACTTTAAATAGTTTTGTGTCATCTGCAAATCTGATAACCTCATTCGTTATTCCATTTTCCAGGTCATTTATCAATATGCCAAAAAAACAGCGGACCCAGCACAGATCCCTGGGGTACACCACTATTCACCTTTCTCCATTGGGAAAATTGGCCATTTAGCCCAACCCTCTGCTTTTTATCTTTTAACCAGTTCCTGATCCACAGTAGTACACTGCCTCCTATCCCATGACTCTTTAGTTTTGCCAACAGTCTCTGATGAGGGACCTTGTCAAAGGCTTTCTGAAAGTCCAGATACACTATATCAACTGACTCACCTTTGTCCACCAGAAACTGAAAAGCTAAAATAACCTACGAAATAACAGACTGCTGACTTTTAGGGCTCCAGGCTAATTAACGAACCTAGTAAAACATGTGGCATGACTGTGTCTCCAGGAACTGTCTGCAGGAACTTATACACTGATAAGATAAAATTATAATTCAAGGTTGGCAAATGTTTGTGTAAATCATTTGTAAACTTTGCTGCATCTCCTATATAAGTCAGAGCTGCTGCGAGGGAACATTTAGAGAAAGCATTCAGTTCTACACTGTTTCCTCTCTTGCTAGCAAAAGAAAAAATAATGCTGAAGCAGGCATGGTGTCGTGTAATCTGATTTCAAAATCTACAAGTTGGCGCCCAAACAGGGTCATCGAATGCCGCAGCTCTATGTACCTGTGTTGCTGGAGCTGAAGAAAGGTAAGGAAAATTCTTTTGTTTTCTTTTGACTTTCAGAATAAGGGTCGAGAGCTCTGTCAAGACACTGGGGGTCTGTTTAGTAAACAGCGCTAGAGGTGATCATGCAAAATCGGTGCTGCAGCCCCTCAGAATAAAATGGGACCGTGGCACCAATTTTACACGATCACCACTATCGGTGTTTAGTAAACAGACCCCCAGGATTTCCAAGATAGTGGCTATGAACCTAGAACCTGAAAATTATTTAATTTCTGAGTAAGTAAGGCGATAAAGTAGAAAAATAACCTTGCTTGAGTCTTATTTTTTTTTATGTGGTATGTGTCATGTGTCCTTTGTGTTCATCGCTGACTTAATAAACTTACACGTTGTATGTATTTTGTCAAAGCAGCATAATATTTTAAAAGGGGAATATTTAATGTTGTGTCAGGTACTTTCTAAGAGGCATACCTATTATTCATGTATTAGAATTGAAAAAGAAAAAAAAGAATTGTGAAAGATTATAAAGCTTGAAAATTGATCCCTTAATGTGGAAAAGAACTGTGAATGTGGGTTTATTTAGGAATGCTATAATTGGCAATGCTTGTAAAACTTTTAAGTAACATTTTAAACTTTTAAGCAGACTGAAATCCAGTGAGTGGGGGTCACGCAGACATCGGTGGTAGGTTACCAGTGCATCCATCCGCAGAGGGAAGGGAGAGGCAGAACTGATGGGTGTGGTCCAATTAGGTTAGTCTGTGCAGGCTGTGAATGGTGGTCTATTAATTAGGCAACAGCTACCAGTGCTTCCTCTGCAGTTGGGATTTCTCTCAATGAGGAGAAAGGTCACATTCCCTCTAAGGAGGTGGGACTTTCATTGAAAATAAAAAGCCCTAATGGAGTTTCCAATGGAATTACGCCACCTAAGTAGTATTAAGGAGAATTAAGAAATGAGCACTCAGGACAGTAAAAGTAATTAAGACTTCACTTTCTGGTTCAGCTGTCTATAAGAATACTCATTACAATATCTGCAAATATTTAGATACATGAAATGTCAACTTGCAGTTCCCTGAATGTTTTTTTTCTTTGTAATAGTGCATTTAAAGAGTGCAAAAGGAAAAAAAGACTGCAATTTACTTTAACTGCCTACCTCTCAAAAGAAAACAAAATGTTATTGTTATTGTTTAAAATTGATGTCCTTGAATAAGTTAAGAGTAGTTACCCACCTGTAACAGGTGTTCTCCAGGAGCAGCAGGAATCAGTCCTCACATATGGGTGACATCGGCGCCGACAGAGCCCTTGTGCAGAGCATTTCCCCAGCTTTCAAGGAAAGCCTTTGGGAATGTACCGCGCATGCGCAGTCCCCTTCCCATCCAAGGGTGCCATCTTGCTCAGTCTGATGACATAGCTAAAAGACAGCAAAAATCAAAATGAATGATATGACTGCAACTCCAGGGGAGGATGGAGGGTCGTGAGGACTGATTCCTGCTGCTCCTGGAGAACACTGGTTACAGGTGAGTAACTACTCTTTCTCCAGGACCAAGCAGGAAGTCAGTCCTCACAAATGGGACTCCCCAGCTCTAGGCTACCGGGAACCCTAAGCTGAAAAAATGGCTCCCTCTCAAGAGCCTCAGCATTTGTGACAAGAATATCCTCTGAGAACGCCCCTGTACAGTAGCCCAACACAAGGGCCGGAGGGTAGGAGTTGCCCTAAATCTCAAAGAGATTACGGAGTACCGCCTGTCCGAAAGCTCTGTCCCTTCGGTACTCTCTCTCGAGGCAGTAATGGGCTGCAAAAGTCTGGCTTGAAGACCAAGTTGCTGCCCGGCAGATGTCTGCCAAGGGAACAGAACGGAGATGAGCTACTGACGCAGCTTTCACCCTGACACGGTGGGCCGTGACTCGACCCTGCAAGGGGAGGTCGGCTGCCTTGTACGCCCAGGCGATACAATCTGCTACCCAAGTGGACAACGTTTGCTTGGAGACAGGTAACCCCATCCTATTAGGGTCAAAGGAGACGAAGAGCTGAGTAGCCCTTCGATGTCCCTCGTACGTTCTATGTAAAAAGACAACGCCCTCTTATAGTCCAGGTTATGCAAGACTGTTTCAGCCCAGCTGGTATGCGGCCTGGGAAAGAAGGTTGGAAGAACCACCTCCTGGTTGAGGTGGAAAGAGGAGACCACTTTTGAAAGGAACTTCGGATGGGTCCGTAGGACCACCCTGTTTCTATAGAACCATGTGTACGGTCTATCATAAACCAGAGCTTGTAGTTCACTCACACGTCTGGCTGAGGTAAGAGCCACCAGGAAGAGCACTTTCCAAGAAAGGAAGCACAAATGGCAAGTAGCCATCGGCTCAAACGGTGGGCGAGTAAGTTGCTGCAAGACCACGTTCAAATCCCACTCAGTCGCCGGTGGACGAACCGGAGGCTTGAGAAGAAGCAGACCTCTGAGAAATCGGGACACGAAGGGGTGAACCGACAGAGACTGTCCCTCCACCAGTGAGTGGTGTGCTAATAGAGCACTGAGGTGGACCCGAACAGTTAGACTCAAGGTCTAGATCTGACAGGTCAAGTAGATACTTCAGTACTACTGGCACAAGGCAAGAGAAAGGATCTTCATTGTGCTGAGCACACCATACCGTAAACCTATGCCACTTGAGGGCATAGGACTTTCTGGTGGACTGCCTCCTAGAGGCCAAGACCACCTCCTCAACCTCCTTAGGTAGAAGTAAGGGAGCTAGCACTATCCTTTCAGCAGCCAGGCCATCAGATTGAGGGATCTGAGATTGGGGTGCAGAAGGGAACCCTGATCTTGAGACAGGAGATCGTGTTGCAACCCCAGAGGGAATGGAGTTTCCATCGCCAACTGAAGCAGAAGTGGAAACCACAGCTGCCTCGGCCATCTGGGGGCTACCAGAATCACCGAGGCCTTGTCCTGGAGAATCTTGAACAGAGTTCGGGCCACCAGGTGCATGGGAGGAAACGCATATAGGAGGCCCATAGACCAAGAGATCAGAAAAGTATCTGCTGCCATCCTCAGGGGATGCGGCTGTCTGGAGCAAAACCTGGGCAGCTGATGGTTTTGTGGACTTGCAAAGAGATCAATGGATGGAAGTCCCCAGCGGAGGAAGATCTGCTGGACCACCCATGGATTCAACTGCCATTCGTGAGGCTGGAGAATCTTGCTTAGCTTGTCTGCAAGGAAATTCTCCTGACCAGGTAGATACACTGCTTTGAGAAACATGCCATGTTTGACTGCAAAGGAGCAAAGGGCCAGCGCCTCCTGACATAGGAGCCTGGATCCCGTGCCCCCTTGTTTGTTCACATAGAACATTGCCACCTGATTGTCCATCTGAACTAGGACAGACTGGTGAGAGAGGGCATGAGAAAAAGTCTATAGAGCTAAGCGGATTGCTTGCAGCTCCAAAAGATTGATTTGCTGTGTGGCCTCTCGAGGAGACCAGAGGCCTTGAGTGCACGTGCCCTGGCAATGTGCACCCCAGCCCTTTAAGGAAGCATCGGTCGTCAGCACCCTTGTGTGTGCTGGGGACTGAAAAGGTACCCCCCTGAGAAGGTTTGGGAGATGCAGCCACCACTGTAAGGAGTCCAAAAGTTGTTTGGACACCTTTACTCTGTCTCGGAGGTCGCCTGTGGCCTGCGTCCACTGATCTCTGAGGCACCACTGAGCAGCCCGCATGTGTAGACGGGCATTCGGAGTCACATGTACCGTGGATGCCATGTGGCCCAGGAACCGCAGGTAGTGCCTGGCAGAGACATGAGACTTGCTTTGGAACTGGTTGGCCAAGTCCATCAGTCTGTGGGCCCTGTCTTTGGACAAGTAAGCTCTTGCCTTAAGGGTGTCCAAGCTTGCCCCTATAAACTCTAGGTTCTGAGAGGGGAGCAAAGTGGACTTTGCGTAGTTTATGACAAAGCCCAGATGCTGAAGAAGAGAGACAGTGCGAAGAGTGGCTTGTCTGGCCTCCTGGAGAGACTGGTCCCTGATGAGCCAGTCGTCTAGGTATGGGAAGACAAAAATCCCCTGATTCCTGAGATAAGCCGCCACCACCATCAGGCATTTGGTGAAAACCCTGGGGGCAGAGGTTAGGCCAAAGGGAAGTACCCTGTACTGAAAATGGTTTCCTCCCACCACAAATCTGAGATATTGTCTGTGGTCTGGATGAATGAATCCTTTAGGTCTAAGGAGCATAGCCAGTCTCCCTGCTGGAGGTAGGGCAGCAGTATCCCAAGGGTAAGCATCTTGAACTTTTCCATCTCCAGAAACTTGTTTAGGTTTCACAAGTCTAGGATAGGCCAGAGGCCTCCTGTCCTTTTTGGTACCAGAAAGTACCTGGAGTAGAAGCCTTGCCCTTCCAGGTGGTGAGGCACCAGTTCCACCGCCTGTTCCTTTAGAAGAGTTGCCAAATCCTGAAGGAGGAGGGTCCTGTGTAGAGGGAGTCTTGGAGGCTCCCCTGGGAAGTAGGAGGGGGTAGCTGGTGGAAGTGGAGCATGTAGCCCTTTTGGACTATGCTCAGTACCCATGTATCCCCTGTGATGGCTGGCCACCTGTAGGTGTACAGGGTCAGCCGACCTCCTGTGCTGAGTGGAGCCACCAGCGGAGAAGAGGCTATGCTGTGGGAGTCAAAACCCTGCTCCCTGCTGTGCAGGAGCCAGAGCTGGCGGCTTAGGGGTCTTCTGCCTACAGGGCCCATGCCCCTGCCCCTTGGCTTGCTGGCCCTGCTGGGGAGCTGGAGAGGCCTGATATTGAGGGTAGGATTTGTAGGCAGCACCATTCCTCGAGAAAAAGGGCTTCTTTCCCGAGCCCTTCTTTTTTTGAGAAGGGGCAGAAGTCTTTCTGGACAGCCTTGTCCTTTTGAGAGTCTCAGTCTCGATTTCTGCAGCCTTTTCAGTCATGGGCTTACTGAATAGGTTGTCACCTCAGCACGGGACATCGACCAACTTGTCCTGCACCCTTGACTCCAGGTCCGATGACTGTAGCCAGGCCTGATGGCGTGCACCGATGCCGGCCGCGGCTACCCGGGCCGAAGCCTCGAAGCCATCAAAGGCTGCTTGAGAGATAAACTTCGAGCACTCTTGGATCCCTGTCGACAAGGCCTTGAACCTCTGCAAGGGTTCCTCGGAGAGGCCAGCTGAGAACCCGGCAATCTCCTTTGCCAGGTCTCTTAGGTACATGCCCATTTACAGCTGGTAAGTCTGGACATGGCAAGATAGCATAGAGCCCTGGAAGTACTTTCTACTGAAGGCATCCAGGTTCCGGGCCTCCCGGCCGGGGGGCACCAAAGAGTGCATCTTCTGACTCTTCAGGCGGTGCATGGCCGATTCCACAACCATGGAATTGTGCAGTAGCTGCGCCTTTTGGAACCCAGGGCTCTTACGGACTCGATAAATGGAATCAACCCATTTGCTAAGAACCAGCGCCAAGACTGGTGCCTCCCACATATGGAAGAGCAGCCATTCTAGCATCGGAGGAACTGGTACAGTAAAGGCTTCCTTCGGAGGAAAATCATACTGGAGGGCATCGAGCTCCTCGGCTCGAGGCTCCTCCTCGGCATCCGCAGGGAATGCCAAAGCCTTGGCCATGTCCCTCACGAAGTCTGAGAACTGGGTATCCTCCGGGGGGGGGGGGCTTCTTCGAGGCTCAGACTCTGGGGAGTCTGAAGGGATGCACCGGGTCCAGAAGGTGTCCGGAGACTCCTTGTCCTCCGTCTCCCACACCAACTCCTCCGAGGAGGAGTCGAGCGGCACCGGCTGTGTGGGCCTCGGTGCCACCCGCCCCGATGCCGAGGGCACCAGCATTGATGACCTCGGCCCCACACGGGAGGTCAAGGGGGACGTTGACAGAGGATCGACTCGAGACTTGATGGACTCGAGGATCGACTCGGCCTCCGGGGTCGACTTAGACGTTGAGGTCCCGGTGGTCGGGGCAGATGCACCGGTCAGACCAGCGATCAGCACCCGCTGCTGTTCCATGAAGGCAGCCAAGCTGCTCTCCAAGGCCGTCAGCCCTATCCAAGCTCAGGAGACTCGTCAGCCCCTCGACTCGGGCCCCAACGGCGTCAGGCCCGACGTCAGTTCTCCCGGAGGAGATTCCATGAGGACAACAGAACTTACGTGACTCGGGGAAGGCCTCTCCGACTCCAAGATCCCGGGGCGGCGGTCAGGGCTACGCGACCTGGCCCTCGAGGACCCAGGGGCCTCCACCGACACCACCCTCATGAGCTTCTTCTTCCTTTTGTGCTCCCGGGTGGGAGACCCCCTCTCAGAGGAACCACGACGGCGCTCGGCGTCAGACTCCCGAGATGTCGAGGCCTCTGACGAAGTCTGGACCTGGCCGGACGCAGACTCTGAAAAACTTCTTTCACGTTGATGCTGATGGCTCCGAAGTGCCTTCGATGACATTTTGCCGCACGGGCCACAGACTAGCGGGTCATGGTCGGGCCCGAGGCATTGGAGGCAGCAGTCATGTGTGTCGGTGAGGGACATAAGTTTCTTGCACCGATCACTTTTTTGAACCCGCTGGCAGCCATCGGGGGAAAAAGGGCCCCTGCAAGGTCAAAAGACTGTGCTGCCGGTGAAAATAACAAAAAAGGCGCGAACGCTAGTCACAAAGGACAAAAACCGAAAAAAGAAATTCTGGACTCGATACCGGTGTACCAAGCCCAGGCGGGAAGGGGAACCGGCGTCGAACCGGATAAGAAAAAAGCAAAAATCGCAGAAAAATAATCTACTTTTCCCGGGTGACATGAACTCACATCCGTTGGGCTCTGCGGAAAAAGAAAGACTGAGCATGATGGCACCCTTGGGTGGGAAGGGGACCACACATGAGCGTTACATTCCCAAAGGCTTTCCTTGAAAGCTGGGGAAATGCTCCACACTAGGGCTCCGTCGGCACTGACGTCGCCCATATGTGAGGACTGACTTCCTGCTTGGTCCTGGAGAAATATTGTTATTGTTTGAAAGACCCCCAATGTACTCCCCTAGCCTCCCTGTATATAACCACTTGTACATAGCTCATCCTGTAAATAGCACACAAAGAAATCATCACCTCCACTCTGTGTTAACACTGCATGCCTACCCCTACTGACACTGATTTTTGATTGTTTGAAGTGTAAACCGCTTTGATTTCAGGACAAAGCGGTATATAAATCCTTTAAAATAAATAAATAAATAAAATAATACAAAAAGGAGAGCTATTGTTTGTTTTTTTACACTTTTTTTTGTAATTATGTTTTTTATTCATTTACAAATGTTTCAACTAGTTGCACTCCCGCCCCTCCGGAAATACTATCATCAAAACATTGTGCTACTTACAAAAGACACTTATACATTCCCCTCTGTAACTGCCATCACTCTTCAATCCCCAATCTCCGTATCCCTCCCAACTTGTCCATACCCCCCCATTCACTGCTCTCCCACCCTCAATCAGCATGTACTGTACCTCCATCCTACATCCCATCCACCTTTTCCAACAACACAAACCCAAGTACTACTAGGCCAACTGAACAGTGCTGATGCCTCTTCCCAAATCTCTCCCCTTTTTTTAAAATTTTGAATTTTTATTAATTTTTCAACAAGCCAGTTACATCAGGCAAGGTACATCATATTACATTCAGCAATGATCAACAACCATGAATTAACCTATAACATTTACTCCCAAAGTTGCCCATTGCATCTTCTCTTTCCTCCCCTTACCTATATCCCTCCACTCATTACCCCACTTCTAGACTCCCCCCTCCCTCCCTTCATTCCCTTAACCCCTCCCCTCTCCCTACTATATACTTCCACTCCTACCCCTACCTTAATTCTGACCCCACTCCCTACCCCGCCCCTCCCCTTCCCCCACCCCTCCCCCACTGCTCCTTCCTTCCACATATTCTCTCTCAGCCACCTCCATACCCCCTCCCACCTTTTTTCCATTTGTCCCCCCCTACCCTTTTTCTCCCCCGTGATTTTATACCTAAGATAAATACCTGACATTCTTTTAGCATAACTATCCATAGATGGTAGAATCGTTTTATTCCAGTGCCAGGCTATTTCACATCTGGCCACCGTGACACAAAACCAAACGATGTTCCACTCTCCTTCTGACTGCCCATCCTTCTTCTGCAGGAGACACACTTCAGGAGTCAGTTCTATTCTTGCTCCCACAATCCTTTCAATATTATCCCCAACTTTCCCCCAATACCTTTGAACTACTGGGCATGACCACCACATATGCATCCATGTGCCCTCTTCACTACACTGCCTCCAACACTCATTCGTCTTCAAAACTCCCGCTTTGTACAACCTCTCTGGCGTGAGATACCACCTACTCAGCACCTTGAACCCATTCTCGTGTAGCGCCGTGGCAATTGTGAATTTGGCTATCCCCCTCACCAGCTCCTCCCACTCCTCTACCCCCCATTCCACCCCCAGATCCCTTTCCCACGCTTCCATATAGCTCAATTTCCCGACTCCCCTCGATATTAACCCTTTATAAATTCTAGAAATCATGCCCTTTTGCCCATGGACCCCAGACATGCCCCTTCAAACCATTCCCCCCCCCCCCCCCCCCCCTCCACTATCCTGCCCCCTCTGCCTTTTTTGAATCAGCGACCCCATTTGCACATACGCATACCTATCTGTTTCCTGCAACTGATACATATCCTGGATCCCCTCAAACACCCTTACCTCCTTCCCCATTAATATCTGTGACACCTGACTCAACCCCTGCGCCTCCCACCTCTTCAGCACTACTCTACTCAGTCCCACTCCCTTTTCACAACACGCCTGGAGGAACATGGTGTGTGACCACTTCTTATCCCCCACCATCCTCTGCCTATTCTCTTGCCATACATTTAATGTATGTACCACCATAGGGTTAGCCCCCCTCTCCCCCTCCCCCCCCAGACTATCCGCTCTAGCTCTCCGGGGCTGAATTCTGCTGCCTTCATCCTCACCCATTGCTTAAGTGGCTCCCTTATCCATGCATACACCGCCCAAAGCTGCGCTGCCTTGTAGTACAGTGCAAAGTTAGGCACGCCCATCCCTCCCTCCATCCCCTGCACGTGTATTGTCCGCGCCGCCACCCTTGGCTTTTTGCCCTCCCCCAAATAAACCCCTCCACTTGTTTTTGTACCTTCCTTAATACTCCTCTTGGTATCGCTATGGGTAGTACTTGGAAATAGAACAAGAATTGGGGGAGCAGCATCATCTTGACAATCGCCATCCGCCCAAACCAAGAGTAGTACCCCTACTCCAACCCCCCAGCTGTGACTCCAGTTGCCCTAAGAGCTTTTTATAATTCAAATAATTCCTCCAGGGTCCTCCCCACCTGCACCCCCAGATACCTGATCGACCTCTTTGCCCACCTAAACGGAAAGCGCTGCTGTAATTCCCTCTGCTGTTCCTCTTCCCCCACCACACTTAATATTTCTGACTTCCCCCAATTAATTCGGAACCCCGCCACGCTCCCATATTTCTGTATCTCACCCATTAAGGCTGGTAAGGTTCCCCCTGGCTGTGTGATTGTTAGCAAGATGTCATCTGCGAAGAGCGACATGCGCTTCCAATGACTCCAATGACTTCCAATGACTCCAAGGAAAGCGCGAAGAGCAAGGGCGACAGTGGGCAGTCCCGCCTCGTTCCCCTCCCCAGAGGAAAAAAGCGTGAGTATCCTCCATTTACTCTCACACATGCTTTGGGACTTTCATATAAAGCCTTTATCCACTTCATAAATTCTGCCCTGAACCCCATGGCCCCTAATACAGAGAATAAGAATTTCCATGACACTTGGTCAAATGCTTTTTCAGCATCTAGGGAGACCAGCAGTGCATTATCGCCCGAGTGCCTTGCTGCCCAAAGCACATTGAGAACCTTCCGGATATTATCCGCCACTTGCCTCCCCGGAATAAAACCTGCTTGGTCCTCATGAACTAGCTTTCCTAAGATTTTATTAATCCTTGTCACTAGTATTTTTGCCAGCAATTTTGCATCATGGTTTAACAGAGAAATTGGCCTATAGGATGCACAATCTTGCGGATCTTTCCCTTCCTTGTGTATCAAGGTAATGCCTTCCCAGCCCATCGTATCCGCCAACTTCTCCCCCCCCCCCGCCGCGTTGAATTGAAGACTGATATTAATGGCTGGATTAGCTGACCCCCAAATTTCTTATAGAAGCTCGCTGTCAGCCCATCTAAGCCTGGGGCTTTCCCTAGCTTCATACCCTTAATCGCCCGTAGCACTTCCTCTGCTCCGATCTCCCTGTCAAGATCCTCCTGCTCCCCTTCTTCCAACCGTGGCAGCCCCACTTCTCCCAAGTATTCATTGATTGCCCCCTCCTTTCCCTCTGCTTGGGCTCCATATAATTTCTGATAGAACGCTACAAATTCCTCTCTAATCTGGTGATCCTCTCGCACTACCCCCCCCCCCCCCAACCTTTAATCTGTACGATTTGATTCCATTCCTTTCTCTTTTTTAACTGCTGGGCCAGATACTTCCCAGCTTTATTACCTCCTTCGAAGAAGTTCTGCCTCAATAGCTGCAGTCTATGCCTTATCCATCCCGCTTCCAAACTATTTAATTTAGCTCTCGTTTCCAAAACCGCTCCCCTAAATATCCCACCACCCTCCTGAGCAGGGCCGGATTTACCTATACGCCATGTACGCCATGGCGTAGGGCCCACAGCTGGCAGGGGCCCACAAAAAAAGAAAAAGTTAATTTTTTTTTTAAATAAAATTTAAAAAAAAAACCTGCTGGCTGCCGCCGCGGGGCCCCCTCTGCTGCCGCGGCAGCACCGACTGACCCGCGGGGGCCCCCTCTACAAGCTGACTCCGTCGGTTCGTTCGTTCCTCCCTCCCTCCCTCCGTGCAGGGTGCAGGCTGTGAGAGACGCGAAAGTGTCTCTTCGCGTCTCTGTTAAGCCCGCAGGGGCTGATGGGAAATTTCCCATCAACCCCTGCGGGCTTAACAGAGACGCGAGGGAGACACTCTACCTTCGCGCCTCTCACAGCGTGCACGGAGGGAGAGAGGGATCGACGGACCGACGGAGTCAGCTTGCAGAGGGGGCCCCCGCGGGTCAGTCCGTGCTGCCGCGGCAGCAGAGGGGGCCCCGCGGCGGCAGCCAGCAGGTTTTTTTTTTAAATTAAATTTTACTTTAGGCCGACGGGGGTGGGGGGTAGGACTGGTAATGGGCGATTGGGGGGGCTGGGGCTGGGACTGGAAATGGGCTGGGGGGGTTAAGGCTAGAGGTGGGTTGATGGGGTTAGGACTGGTAATGGCCTGTGGGCTGTTGGGGGGGGCTTAGAACTGGTAATGGGCTTTGGGGGGGGTTAAGACTGGTAATGGGCTGTGGGCTGATGGGGGCTGTCTGGTAATGGGCTATGGGGGGGCTAGGACTGGAAAGGGGCTGGGGGGGTTAAGACTGGAGGTGGGCTGATGGGGTTAGGACTGGTAATGGGCTGTTGGGGGGGGTTAGAACTGGTAATGGGCTTTGGGGGGGGTTAAGACTGGTAATGGGCTGTGGGCTGATGGGGCTGTCTGGTAATGGGCTATGGGGGGGCTAGGACTGGAAATGGGCTGGGGGGGTTAAAACTGGAGGTGGGCTGATGGGGTTAGGACTGGTAATGGGCTGTGGGCTGATGGGGGGGTTAGGACTGGCAATGGGCTATGGGGGGCTGACTGGAAATGGGTTGATGGGGTTAGGACTGGAAGTGGGCTGATGGGGGGTTAGGACTGGTAATGGGTTATAGGGGGGGCTTAAACTGAAAATGGGGTGATGGGGGGTTAGGACTGTAAGTGGGTTGATGGGGGGCTAGGACTGGTATTGGGTTGGGGGGTTGCTAGGACTGGAAATGGGCTGATGGGTGGCTAGGACTGGAAATGGGCTGATGCAGGGACTAGAAGGGAATGGATGCTGGGTGAGGCTGGAACTAGAAGGGAGCTGATGTTGGGGGAGGATTAGAATGGGATGGGGCTGGAAGAGTAAAATGGAGAAGGGAAAAATATTTTGTGTGGAAGGGATAAAAAATCTACAATTGGCCGGGTATTGGGAGAGTAAGTGGGGATTGAGGATGGAGGGGTAAAATTTGAGTGGATGAAATAGGAATGAGGAAAGAGCAAAAGGAGAAAGATTAGTATGTTAAAGCAGAGAGAGAATGGAAAAAAATCTAGCAGAGAGAAGAAAGGACAAATGGACAGCAGACGATGGAGAGTTAGCAGAAGACACGAAGAAACCAGAAGAAAGTGGCTGGAGCAATTGCAGCTGAAAAAAATGCACAAAAGGTAGAAAAATATCTCTTTATTTTGAATTTATTAATTGGAATATGTCAGCTCTGGTAAATGTGCATCATTAACGTCTGCGCTTTGTTTAGTACAAGAGCAAATTAATGTATAGTTTTATTTCTACAGTGTTGTACTTTCCAAGTTTGGCTTTTGGGATTCCCAGTTTAATTATTGTCTTCCTGTTTCTAAATTGTGATTACTTGTTTGATGGTCTATGTTCTGCATGTGTAACTGAGCTGAGGTGTTTTGTTTATATAATTCCTATTTGACATTGCCACTTGTTCTCTTTCCCCAGTAGGTCATGTATTGTTGTTCTCTGAAATGTATTGGTTTAATATTTGCAGTGTTGCCTTTTGATTGGTAGGGTATGGTGCTTTGTGAGTCCTGGTAGTGCTGTTAGGATACGGCGGGTTTACTATGGGTTCTAAATGGGCAGTGTTTGTAGTAGTTCCTAATGTGTCTGGCAGTTGGCACTGGATTATAGTAATGTAGAAATCTTTTAGTCTTTCTTTATCCATACACTCATTAAGAGGCACGTTTACTAAAAGTTAGTATATGGTAACATTATGCAAATATTTATGCAAATGAGGCCCCTTATGCAAATGAGGCCCCGCACCCCCCTTGGGCCGCCCCTGCTGGGGACCCACAATTTTTGTTGGCGTAGGGCCTCACTCAAGGTAAATCCGGCCCTGCTCCTGAGCATCTTTCTCTTCCAGTTCCACTAGTTGACGCCTTAGTTGCAGTTCCTGCTCCTCCCATTCCCTTTTTATTCGCGCTCCCCACTTTACCAATACCCCCCTTACCCCTACTTTAAAAGCATCCCAAACCACTCCCTCTTTTACCTCTTTTACCTAGTATCCTCCAACAAGCCTTCATTGAGCTTCCAATATTGCCCCCCCATACTTTCCCCCCTCACCCTCACCTGTACCACCACTGGTGCATGGTCCGACCACGTAATGGGCTCAATTTCCCCTCCCTTTATCCTGCCCGCCAACTCCTTCCCTACCCAGATAACATCTAATCTTGAATACGTCCCATGCACTGCTGAGAAGGAGAACTTCTGCCTCTCCGGGTTCATCAATCTCCATGCATCAATCAAATCATTCTCTTTCACAAACCTATGATATCTCTGTCTATCCGCCCTCCACCTTTCCCTCTTGCCCGTCGTGTCCCTCCCCACCTCCCAAGGCATGTTGAAATCCCCTCCACAAATCAATGCTCCATCCCCCATTACCGCCACCTGCTTCCCTAACTCCTCCCAAAATTCTTTCTGGGAACCCGTTGGCGCATAAACATTCACCACGCAAAACCACTCCTCCCCGACTCTCACACGCTTCAACAGGTATCTCCCCCCCTTGTCCCTCATCACCGTCTGCACTTCAGTTTTATGCTCCCCTGTAATAAAAACTGCCACCCCTCCTTTCTTCTTTTCCCTTAAGTTTGATGCAAAAATGCACTCTCTATAACCCTTCGGATGCACTAACGTTTCATGCTTTTTTTGTAAATGTGTCTCCTGCAGCATTACAATTGCCGCCTTGTGTATGGCCAATTCTTTATACAATTTCTGTCTCTTCCATGTTGAATTCAACCCCTTCACATTCAACGTTACAATTTTCAGAGCTTCCTCCAACCTTGCTCCACCCTTCCCTCCAACTTTCAACCCGCCCCTCCCTCCCCTCCCCACCCCACCCCCTCTCCCCCCTTCCCCCTGCCTTCCTCCCACCCCTCTGTCCCTCCCTCCCTCCTCCCTACCTTCTGAACCACCTCTCGTCTAACACCCCCCTTCCCCCTACCCCCTCCTCTCCCTCCCCCCTCCAACCTTCTTCTCCGACCCGGAGATCTGACTTCCATCACAGTGACCCCGAATCAGACCATCACCTGCCCCTATCCCTCTTCCCTCTCCCCCATCTGCCTTCCCAGCTCCATCAACCCCGGTGGCCCCTACCCCCCTCCATTCCTCCCCTACCCTTCTACCCTCCCACTTCATTACTCAGTAGTATCCCCCAAAACCTTTTCCACACTGTAAGGCATCTAGTTCAAGTCCATGTGTTGTCTGCTGCTTCAGCCTGCATCTTCTTCAATCTCCTTCCCTCGCTGCCGCTCCTTGACCAATCTCGCCAATCTCCGACTGCCTTCTGCTGCTCTGTGTCACCTAGAACTCTCCGCCGCGCTGCTATTGGCGGTGTCATCTGTTGGCTTAGCCGGACTGCTGGCCTCCTCCGGTAGGTTTTCAGCTCCCAAGTCTCTCAGCGCTTTCCAAGCTTCTGCACATGTCTTTACTTTCCTTGACCGCCCTTGTACCGTAATCAAGAGTCCAAACGGGTACAGCCACTTATATCTCAGGTCAGCCCTTCTTAGGTAGGCCGTGACCTCTTTTATCTCTCGTCTACACTGCAGCATCCCCTGAGACAAGTCCTGAAACAGTTCCAGTTTGTTTCCTTCCCACTGGACATATCTTAGCTTTCTCGCTGCTCCCAGTATGCGTTCTTTCAGCTTGTAGGAAGCCAGACAAACTACAATGTCTCTCGAGCGATTGTCCCTTATAGGCCCCAGCCCTCTATGAACTCTTTCTATTTTTATCTGAGTGTCGTCTTCCTCCTCTGTGCGTCCCCCCTTCTTTAAGATTTCTCCAAATATTTTTTGAACCACCACCTCGCTGTTCCTATATTTGGGAACCTCCGGTACTCCCGCACTCTAATGTTACACCTTCTCGAGCGGTCCTCTAAATCTTCTGTTTTTGCCTTCAGCTCCTCCATCCTTTCTGGATTCGCTCCACCACTGCTCCATGTTGTTCCACTTGATTCTCTGCATCCTCTACACGCTCTCCCAGTTCCGTAATGTCTTGCTTGATTGTTTGCCACGTCTTCTTCAACTCATTTTTAACTCCTCCAATTTCTTCCTTTAACTCCTCCTTCAGTTCCATAAGCCACAGCTTAATTTTCTCTGCCATTCCCGCACACTCCTCTCCTTCTGTCTCTTCCTCGTGCCCCGGTGAGAGGTCCCCCCCTCATCTGGCCCGTCTTCTCACCCTCCTTTCCTCGTCTTGATGACACATATGAGGAACGGAACTCCGCCAATTTCTTCTTCACTGCCCCTTCTCTCTTTGTTTTCTCCATGTTTTATTTTAGTGGTTCCCCTCTGCAGGTAGCAGCCTCTTTGTCTACTTCCTCTCTTCTCCCCCTCCTCGTGGGGTTCTATTCAAGCAGTAGAAAGAGCCTCAGCCTCTTCCCTCAAGTTTTTGCACTGTTGCTCCTCCTATATGGTTCTGCCACTGTGAGTCCAATGCACTCTACCCCAGCTTCTGCACTGACTCGCTGGACTTCCCACGACGTGGCCTGATACTTGACTTCTTAGGCTGCTCCGCTCTACCACTGTATCAATGCTCCTTCAGCCCTGTCACTCCCTGGGCAGTCTGAGCGCCCTATCTCCTCTCCTTCTCTTCCTGGTGCTGACTTAACTGTGCAACTTTGCTCTCAGCCGTGCTCTCAGCTCGACAGGACCTCTGCTGTTTACTTTCAGGCCCAGCTTCACACTCCGGCCTCGACCCGTCACCTGAGCTGCTTCTCTTCCCAGGCTCAGCTACTGCCCTGCATCCAGCTCACCTCCAAATTGCACCTCCTCCTCTCTCTGCCACTCCAGGTCAGCACGCTCTGTCGCTGGCTCACGTCTGGCCCTCCTTCCTTGCTGTCGGGTCTCGCCAGCCTTCTCTGCTCCCTCCAAACAGCTCTCGTCGCACTTTGACGGCCGCGGGAATCTGCCGCGGCTCACGGCCGCTTCTCTTCCTGGTGCTGGCTCCTCCCGCACTTGCCCCCGCTCTCCTCTCCACCTGCTCTCCGTGACCCTCCTGTTGCTGTCGCTCTCCCCGAGGTCTCCATGTCCGTTTTCCTTCTTCGCCACATGGCTCAGCGCTCCGTCGCCTCTCTCCTTCGCGGCTTCTTGTGCTGGGGGTGTGCGCTGCTCGCTCTCACTTCCACTTGACTTGGGGGTTTTACTACATCACTGCCCCCAGTTTTACTGCTTCCTTGCTGCCTCTAGCACTCTTTTTTGCCTTTATGGCAGGCTCCGGCAGCGGAGCTCCTCTAGCTCGTCACCATCCGATCCGCCGATGTCACCGGAAGTTCCCTCCCTATCACTTTTACCCTTGAATCTTTCCCAGCCTGCACTCTTGATACCAATGCCACACTTTTGTAAAGGCTGCTACCTTATGGTACTTATAGGTCCTATCTCATTATCTATCTCATTAAATTAATCTCTAATAACTGAAGATTGGAGGATCGCCAATGTAACACCAATTTTTAAAAAGGGTTCCAGGGGTGATCCGGGAAACTACAAACCGGTGAGCCTCACGTCAGTACCGTGAAAAATGGTAGAAACCATCATAAAGAATAAAATTACTCAGCATGTAGATAGTCATGGCCTAATGGGAGACAGCCAACATGGCTTTAGACAAGGAAGATCTTGTCTTACTAATATGTTATGTTTTTTTGAAAGTGTGAATAAACAGGTAGACAAAGGTGAGTTGGTTGATATAGTGTATCTGGACTTTCACAAAGCCTTTCTAGGGGGATGGGACATAGAGCAGTCGTGGAAATCTGAACTTTATTTGTCTTTTGTTTATTTTTCTATGTTGTGTTTTATCTTTTTTTTTCTTCTCAGCTTTTTATGCAAACCATTTGGTGCGTGCAGCTAAAAGCAGTATATCAAGTATGGAAATAAAGCATAAAGTATAAAGTCAGCATAAATGGCTATTGGGTACCCTTGCCACCCAAACCTGTTGATAGTCCACATTTTAGCAGCAATCTGCTCTTTAATGGTGCAGTCGTGTAACAAATGATAATGTCCCGGAGGGCATTCCCCTTAGGGGGCCCGAGAGCCCGGTGTGCCCTGTCTAATTGAATGGATGGTGGTACCTTTCCTGCCCCGCCCCTCTGCAGGATCTCCCGGAAGACTGTCTCCGCTGCCTTATTGCATTCCAGAAGCTCTGGCTCCTCTGGCACTCCGCTAATGCGCAGATTATTTTGTCTCCACCAATTGGCTATTCTGCATTGTCCATCCCTCAGTGGTGGAGGGGTGGCAGTTCTCTATTGCTCCTCCCTCTCCTTCAGCAAGTTCTCAACCCCAGCACTCCACTATCCTGAAGCCTTATTGCTTCGATCAGACAGTGCCCCTCCCTTTTATTTTCTTCTTATTTATGATCCCCCATCTCTTTCCTTCCATCTCTGGGATTCCCTTCTCCTAACTATTTCAGAAAGATTTCTCCTTTACTTCCATTTAATCATTCTCAGTGATTTTAACCTACACCTCGATTCTCCTATCCGCCCTCATGACGTGGCTTTTGTTTCCCTCCTCAATGCCCTCTCACTGCTCCAAAATGTCCACTGCCCCACTCATTCCAATGGTCACTCTCTTGATCTCAATATTACACCAGCTGGCCTTCCCACCCTTTCTCCAACCGATATCTGGCCCTTTCAGTCCCACGATCTGATCATCTTTGTCTCTCCTCTTCTCCCTCCCCGCCCTGTCCCCTTGCTTATTCGTCCTTGTCTCACCCCTTGCTGCACCCCCGTCTTCTTCCATTACCTGCCGCATCTCCGCAACTACTCTCCAGCAGTTCCCCTCCTCTGATCAGCTCTTCCCCCCGGAGTTCTCTTCCTTTTCTCCTGATCTCAAAGTCTTATCCTGGAATTCCACCCTGAATAAAGCCCTTGATGTTCTTGCCCATCCTTGTCTGCCACCTTGTTCCAACCCTTCCACTTCCAGTCACTCCTGGTTCCATTCCATCCTCTACCTCCATCATTCCTAACTCCTTCGTGCTGAGCACCTCTGGCATAAGCATCATTCTGCTGATTCACTTGCCCATTTTCACCATTGCCACTCGCCCTATGGCTCTCTTATTCATTCTGCCAAGCTTTCCTACTATTCTGGGCTCATCTCATCCTTCCCTAACTCTTCCAATCAGTTGTCCTCTGTCCTTTGCTCTTTGTCGTCTCTCCACCCCTCCGCTGCTCCTGCCCCCCATTTCACCCTCCCAAACCTGCCCTACTGGCAACTTACTTCTTTGATAAGATTCTTACCCTGCATCGTTCCTTCTCCAACTTCCCGCCCCCCTTTCTCCTCCCCCTCCCCCATCATCCCCACCAGCTGCCATAACCTCACCCTCTGTCCCTCCCCTCATTCCTAGTCATCCTTTCATCCTATATTCTCCGCAGAACTACTTAAAGCTCTTTCATCTTCATGAAAAACCAACTGCCCCTCCGATCCCATTCCCTCTCCCTGGCTCACAGTTCCTTCCTTAGCTCTTCTTCCTATTGTCCTTGGTATCTTCAATTCCAGCCTCTCCTCTGGCAGCTTCTCTCACCCTTGGAAGCATGCTGTTATCCGACAAATCCTTAAGAAACCCTCACTTGATCTTACTATCCCTGCTCAATGGCGCTCCATCTCCAACCTTCCCTTTCTCTCCAAAATCCTTGAGAAACTCGTCTTTGCCCAACTCTCCTCACATCTCGATGCTACCCTTGCCCTACACCCCCGTCAATCTGGCTTTCGGCACCGGCACAATACAGAGACTATTATCCTTTTCCTTCTCAATGAACTTCATGTCACTCACGACCGTGGTGATTTTTCCTTGGCTGTCTCTTTGGATCTCTCATCTGCCTTTGACTTAGTGAACCATTGCTCTCGTCTCGCCCGTCTTTGTGATTCAGGTATCTCCGGCTCCGTTCTTCACTGGTTCACTCATTTCTCTTGTCTCACACCTTTTTCTGTCCCCTTTGGCACCTCCATCTCCCCTGTTACCCCTCTCCCCTGTGGTGTCCACCAGGGTTCCATGCTGGCCTCCCTCCTTTTCAATATTTTTCTGGCCCCCCTCACTCTTATAATCCAGCAGCACAACATCTCCACCTACTACTATGCAGACGACATCCTTCTAGTCCATCACACTAATCCCTCTGCCCTTGAACTGACCCCTCTAAATACCTGCCTCTCCTCTGTTTCTTCCTAGATGGCATCCAATCATCTTCACATTATTCCCTCTAAAACTTCAGCCATTTGGTTTTCCTTCTCTTCTAGTGCCCCCATCTTAGCTCCATCCTTTGCACATACACCAATCCCCCTGGTTACCTTACTTCGCTACCTCGGTGTTACACTTAATTCTTCCCTTTCCTTTGGTGACTATATCTCTTTAATCATTCAGTGTTAATTTTACTTTCTCCATCAGATCTGCTCCGTCTGCCCTTTTCTCACATCTCCATCCCTGACCACACTTCTTCTTTCCTTAGTTATAACATGCATCAGTTATTGTAGTGTCGCTTTAGCCAGACTCCCTCAGTATCAACTCCATCGTCTGCAACTCCTTCAAAACACTGCTGCCCGTATACTCATCCACACCTCCCACACTGATCACATTACACTGTTACTTCTCAAACTTCACTGGTTACCCATACATTTCCACAATTGATACAAGATTCTCACTCTGGTCCACCGCACCATCCACACCAGTACCCCTCAGTATCTCTCTGATCAAACTCATCTCCACTCCCCTCACTGTTTCCTCCGTCAGATTCATTCAAATTGCCTCTTCCTCCCAGCCTCCTTATCCGCCCACTTCGAATCAACTCAAGCCTCTGTCTTTTTCTTTCTCAACCCCCTTCTATGGAATTCCCTTCCCCCCCCATCTATACCTGGAGCTCTTCTTTCCCCATTTTAAAACACTGCTAACAACCCATCTTTTATCCCTTGCCTTCGACCTCCCACCACTCTCTTCCTAGTTCCCTTCCTTTGTGCCTGTGCTGATCCTGTTCCCTCTCTTCCCAGCTAGTTACATCTCTCTCCTTTGCTTTCCCATTTTTTTTGGTGTTTCTTTCCTTTTTCCTGCAGCTCCTTTTAATTGTAAACCACTCAGATGTCTTGGTATTGGGCATTATTTTAAATGTCATGATAAAGATAAAGAAAGTTTCCATGTCTTCCAGTTTTAACATAACCATGCCCTTCCACTCCTCATTCTTTTGCACCTCGGCCTCCAGGACTGTCTTCTCTCTGCCAGCTTGTCCAACCACTCCTTCTGCTCTCCGACCCTACAGCCCTCCTCCACCAGTTCCACCTTCACTTCACTCACCAGGCCACCCAACTCCAGCTTTACAGTAGACATTTCTGCCTTTAATTCTATAAACCAGACTTTGAGCTCTTCTTTTGTCACCTGTGCCACTGCCCTCGCCCCTCTTACTCCTCTTTCTTCTCTCTCCCCCTCCTCCCCCCATGTCTGAGCCCTGCAGCTGTCAGGCTACCATCTTTCCATCACTTCCTACTCCTGCTTGGACTCTGCATATGCAAAGGTTTGCAAATCCATGTTTTTTCACCTCGTTACCATTTGTCAGCCGCAGTCCTGCTTTCTACTGCTCTCCCGTAGCTTGCGGTTGCTCTTTTTTCTCTGTGGGGACAGGATGCACTGCTTTTAATCTGGGATTGCTGCTGGACCTCACCACTCAAGCTGCCATCAAGATGACTGACATCACTTCCTCCTTCCTTACGCTTTTAAAGGATAACATTTTCCTGTTGTATTTGTTAAGAGTCTTTTCATGTGACAATTTTCTTCTTTAGGAGGTCAGAGTAATGTCAAGAAGGAAATTTGTTTAAATACCTCTACCCTCACTGACTCCTAGATCTGTTTGATATGTGAACTAAATTCTGTTTGATTTTTAGCTCATTTTCATGTGCAGCTTTACAGAATGTGATTGGGAAAAATTACTTGTCGAGCTCAGTGTTGATATAAAAAAATTTTTGATTTGGTTTCCAGATAAGACGTGCATTTTGTTTTGAAAGATTTCCTGATCTCAATTTCAGGGGAACAACTCAGTAAGAGAAACAGATATCTATTGTAGCACCATGAGATATTAATACTATTTAGTTTATATATATGTAGGTATGCCACTAAATGTGCTCTTTGCATTACTGGATTAAGAAGAGATCTATTATACAGACAGCAGTACATGCTGATTTTTGTTTTGGTTCTAGGCACTCATAATCTCCCCTAGTTTGAGTAATCATTTCAATATTGTGATTTTTCTTATATGGCAAATTCACATTAGTTTCCTTCTAGTCCAGACTTTTGAATTTCCAAATTATACTAAGAACATGAGACATACTTGTAAAAGGTTTATTTGGCACCATGATTTGAAGATTGATAGCCATTTTCCATATAAAAGAAAAAAAAACCCTTTTGTTGGTAGCCTAACTTGAGAAAAAAAATAATATGCCATGCTGTCTGAACAGATAAAGTGCAGGAAGGCAGATCCCTTATTAGAAGTGGTTAATACGGAGGTGCTCAGCTGTTGGCCTTTGTGTGTGAGATCTACCTGATTGGTTCTGGTGATTCCCTGCGAGGCTGCTCCATTTGGGGCAGCAGGAGTAGAAGGGCTATAACTTCTGACCCAACCACGGGACTCCGAGGTGCTCAGCTGTTGGCCTTTGTGTGTGAGATCTACCTGATTGGCTCTGGTGATTCCCTGCGAGGCTGCTCCGATTGGGGCAGCAGGAGTAGAAGGGCTATAACTTCTGGCCCCACCGCGTGACGTGGTCGCGGGCGCGTGCCTGTGGTCATGGGCACGTGCCTGTGGTCACGTACCCGAAGGGGCGTGACCAAAGGGACAGGTTCCGCCCCTTTGGTGCCCCTTTGGCGCATTTTTGCGCATAGAGAGGATCCCTGTAATGGGGAAGCGGAAGAAGTGATCTCCTTCAGTTACCCAGACTAAGGCAGTTAAGGTGGTGGGTCCGATGGACGCCCACATTCGTATTGGGGGAACATCATCGTCAACCTCGACTCAACCACCTGTTGTCGGTCTAGAGAATATTTCAACTGTGAGTACCGCATCTTCTATGACCTCTCCAGATGAAAAGGGTTTAGTTTGCCCTGTCAGGATATGGAGTTGTTGTCTGGTTCCCCTTCCCCATCCAGAGTAGTTGGGTTAGGGGATACCGGACCGGTCTTACTTCCTTCTTCTTTTCTGCGAGTTGAGTCTCCACCTCGGACAATACCTCCTCCTCTCCCTTCTGTGATATCATTTGCTCCTGTTTGTGAAGCGCATGTTCCGCCCATAGATGTCTCTTTAAAAGATATCTGGGCTGTTGTTTCCCGAATGGAACTGGCTCTTGGGGCTTCCCTTCAGAAGGTATCAGATTTTTCTAAAGAGACGGTGATAAAATTATCAGATCATGAATCTAGACTTTTGTCATTGGAGAGAATAGCTGAAACCCAGGAGACACAAATTCAGTCACATCAAGGACTATTGGCTACAATGGCGCAGGATTTTTCTTTACTTCATCGTCAGGATGAAATTCTAGAAAACTCTTTGCGTTCTAAAAACCTGCACTTATTGAACTTTCCTCGGACCCATTTCCTTTCTCCTGTAATCCTTTTTCAAAAGTATCTAAAAGATGTATTATTATTTACTGATGTTCATTTAATTGTATTATCAAAAATGTATTACCTTCCTTCGGGGAGAGTAGTTAAAAGTTCTGAGGGGGATGGGGGAGTACAATTTGACCATTTAGTTTCCTCTACTTTGGATATTTCTCAGTTTATGAAATCTTCCAATGATGATATTTCCTCACGTGCTACCTTGTTAGTTACTTTGGCATCTGAGTTAGACAAAGACAGAATTTTTTGGGGCCTACTTTCAGAAGAAGGCCAAAAAATTCTGTGGACAAATTATTCAAAATTTTCCTGATGTCTCCAGGGCCACACAAAGGCGTCGTAAGGCTTTTTTGGAGGTTCGCCCACGTGTTTTGGCCCTGGAAGCTTTATTTTATTTGAAATTTCCTTGTAAGTGCCATATTACATTTCAAGGTAAACGTTATGTTTCTTGTGAGGTGGAACAATTGTTAGAATTTTTGAAGGATAAGACTTAGTTATTTATTTATTTATTTATTTATTTATTTATTTTATTTAACTATTTCTTTTATACCGCCCCTTCCAGAGATCAAGGGCGGTTTACATATAACAGATTAACAGTCTTGTACACAATTTGTATACATTTTACATAGAACAGTAGAAATCAACTATTTACATTGAACAGTAAATATAAACTTTGTAGGTATTGTAACAAAAAACAACTTGAAGGTATTAAAGCAAAATCTTTGTAGGTATTAAAGCATTTAATTTAAAGCATTTATTAAAGCATTTATTTAGTTATAGTGGTTTTGTTTTTCCTATCTAGTTCCTGATAAATATTTAAACGGAAGAAATTATATCACTGGTTCTGATTGGGCTTGTTTGTTTTGAGCACCCCCTGGATGTGGACTAAAGTTATGCTTATTTCCTTCTATATATTGTATACTGCGTATTGTATACTGTATTTTTTTTGTTTTGTATATCTTTGTTTTACATTTCCTTTAATAAAGATGAATACATTTTAAAAAAAAGAAGTGCTTAATACTTCACAGAAGGAAAGAAAACAGAGAGTGACAGACAATAAAATACTAGGCCAGGAAAACACTAAAATTAGTTAAGAGACAACAAATTGTTTTGCACATTAAAAGGGCCCAGATGCAAGCCATTGATAACATACTAGCTTACTCAAGTGCCTAGTTAGGAAAACATAAGGAGAGTTTGATAGATCTGATATGGAACAGGGAGGGCCATGCTGTCAGTTTCCGATTAGATTAATAGTCAAGAAAGAATACAGGCAAGATTTAAGAAACATACAGGCATAACTGATCCTTGAAATACTGCAGTCTCAGGGATAAGAACTACCTTTGTTAATGGACTTTTGCCACCTCACTTGCTAAGAGTTATTGCGATTGTATAAAACTGGTGGAAATAGCAAAACATTGTTATTCTAAAGTAGTTGAAAGGGAAAAAGCAGGAACAAGTACTCCCCCTGCAGGCAATAGTATAGCTCAGGGAAGAAGTTAAAACCTAGAAGAGGATCATAAATGTGAACTAACAGAGGCATGCTTCTAGTGTGGTGAGTTCCACGTGGATTCCCAAAGGCCTGAAGGAACTGAAACCATGTATATTCATGACTGAAGAGGCATGACTAGGCATGGAGGATGTTGGCCAAGAAGAAGCCGAGGAAGTCATTAGGACTTGCGCCCTCTTATTCCTCTTACCTCAAAAGGATCATTTACACTAGAATTAATGGACAACTTACACAAATCCTTGTAGACAATGCAGTCATAAGATCATCCTTAAATGTTCTGAGTATCCTACAGCACCTCTCACTGGAGACTTTCAAGAAATCCTGTACCACATCCTCTGTCCAGGCCTATGCTTATGCAAATGGACCCTCTCCTCGGGGTTGGTTCAAGATGTTGGTCCCCTAAGCTGAACTTAAGGGGGTCATTCCGAACCATGAATAAGCCAGTTGAATGAGCGGGATAAACGTGTTTCCCGCGAATACATCTGCAACCATATTTCAAGAACATGCATATCTGCATGTACACGGTGCCTGCACAGGGATCTCTGGACATGGGCAGGATGAGGGCGTGGCCAGCTGCAGAAACATATAACCCATATTCTAAAGAGGCCCGTGTATGCCTTCAGCGTTAGCTGTGGACGTCCAAGTTATACCTGCGAAAATGTGGAATAAGGCCAGGACTTAGAAATATTCTGCACTGATCCCCAATGCAACCCAATGAGATGAATGGCTGCAACACAGCAGTACTGTGCTGGTATGTCTGCTGTCTGAGAGTACACAGGATGCAGTTGTACAGAATGGAATGTACAGGCGAGGGATGTGGGTAAAGTTAAGGAACAATAACAAGCACCCCAACAGAAATATGGAGCACTGCAATAGACAGTAGTCCAGCCATGTAGACGATCACTGCATGGGCCACAGGGGCTAAGCACGGCTTCCCTGACAATCCCAGTGTCCAGAACAATGTGACTGTAGATGTAGGGAAGGTATGTGTGTATGTGGGGTGCTGAACCATGCCTGCCTGAGAAATGCAGGTCAGATGTGGTGACCTGAGGTGCCAGGTCAACAGGGATGCATAGCATTAGTGTAAGGGTGCAGGGCATGGTGTTGGCAGAGGATGGTGGTTGTGACCGCAAGTGCGGATATGTGTGTGTGTGTGTGTGTGTGTGTGTGTGGTCTGGGTGTTGCACAGGAGGATCTGTTGTGCTTATCTGCCAATCTAGGGTGACACAAATGCCTTGCTAGTACCTGGACCATAGGGATGATTGCAGCACACCAGGTGTCAGTGTGATTGTAGGAGGGGGGATGAAGCAGAGGTGGTGCTTTATACCATAATGCCATGACATGTCTTTGTCACCAATAGGGCTCCCTCAGAATGTGAGCAGTCAACAGTGCAAACAGCATGAAGACATGACCAAGGGCACCACCATAGGTCTCTGGAAATGTGCACCACTTTACAGAGCCATGATGGTGCTTCTGGTCATCTATTAGCACTGTTTGCACTGAAGTATATTCCCTAATCTGAGGGCCAGATATCTGTGACAGGGATGTGTTTTAACGTTTCCCTATCCCCCCCCCCCCCCTCCACTGTCTGCTGGACCTGCTGTCTGCTGAAGCATTGTATGGAATGTTTGCAGTGATGTCCAATGCAGGCATAACCAAGGATGTCTTCTACTGCCATGACTGTTGTGATATGAGATATGTCACGTCTACCATATTACCTTCTACCTGCTTTTAAATAATTATAGAGTGCAATAAGCTATCCTTGCAGTGTTCTGAGTAGGCAACAGACTGGAATAGATGGTCTAGTTTGCATCACCATCTCTGTATCATCAGTTGTCAGGACCTGTCTAGGATATGGACGTGCTCATGTCCAAAATGTGCATTTAACAGAATTGGCCTCCACAGGGGTCAATCAGAACAATGAATAAGGCACATGGACTTGTGCAGGGCACATCTACACAGTGTGCACACACAAACATGTTTCCCAGCTCCCCACTGCTGTACACATATATACCACGTAGATAGGGAATCCCAGATGTGCAGAAAAGGGGTGGAACAGGGGCATGTCTTGTGATATGAATGCGCAAGCACTATACTGAGCGTTCCCATGTACATACACCCACCATTGCATACACATGCACATTAGACCACCAGAAACATGGTATGAGGGTAGGACATAGAATATACAATAATGTTGTACAGCAATGGTGGCCACATCAGGGCAACATACACAAATGAGGATGTCCACAGCAAATGAGGCAGAAGGAGACATGGAGGCAGGCATGTGCACATTGAACAGTTGTATTTATGAGCAGTGGGCAATGCATTTATCACACCAGACCCCATATCTGTGCCAAACCCAGCCCACACCACACCCCCACAAGTGCACCCAGTGTTTATCCCACACACCCATATGCCCCCCCAACAGCCCACCATAGACCACCCCTTCCACCTCCCACAACCCCTAACCCCAGCAACAGAAAGGTAACCCCACCCAAGACACATTTAGCAGCCCAACAGTTCAGGTCTACCTCTGTCTCCCACATCCCTTTGCCTGCCCCCATGCTTTCCCCCACCCAGAGGATATACTGCTGGCCCCTGGTGGTTGGACATGCACAGGTGGGGGTGATAGCATGCCCTCTGAGTCAGAGCTGCTGCTGCTGATCTCCCCATTTGTCCCCCCCCCATGTGCCTCATGGAAAGAGGGAACACAAGCAGGGGCCCCACAGGACTCAGGATGCAGGACTGCCCCAGACTGGTGGACCCCACAACTGATGCCACCCATGCCATGGCGCATGTCGACACCCTGCTGTTGGTTGGCAGAGCAGATGGCATGGGCCCATTAGCAGCAGTTTGAAGCAAAGCAGCAGCGGCCTGAAGTGGGGGCAGGGGCATGGATTGGGAAGCCACAGAGGGCAGCACATCTGTGGTGAGGGGGACAGGTGCACCCTGTGACCTGTCCAACTTGGCAACTAGCAGGTCAATGCGTGATCTGAGGTGACACATGGAGGCATCAAGGTGGGTGGTCATTGCCAGCTGCTATTCCTGGAGAGCCAGCTGATGCCCATGCAGTGCCACACTGCACCTGAGGAGCTGCAGCTTCTCCTGTGAATGCACCATATGCTCCTCCTGATGGCTGAGCAGGTGCTTGGCACACCGCACCAGACGTGCAGATGTGTGAAGATGGTGCTGCTTGTAGTGTGCAGTGCCACCAGGCTGGCCAGGGGGCTCTGGTGATGGGGCAAGCTGGTGCTCCACATCCCCCAACCCAGGGTCCTCAGGCATGTCACTGATGGCAGGCTCCAGCTGCCCAACAACAGGGACCACATGCTGGGAGACATCCCCCTCCAATGATGCCACAGAGGGCACAGCCCTGGCTGGTGACTGCAGTAGTGGAGGAGCAGTTGGTGATAAGGCAGGCATGGGGTCACTGCTGGGTCCCACAACTGTGTCAGCACTTTTTGAGAGATGCAAGAATGAACAACCCAATGCTGACCCTCCCACACACATACGGGCAGCAGTGTTGCACAATGACCCCAGAGACACCACACCACAGAGGTGGAGGGGCAGCTGGAACACTACCCCACAGACCAGGGCAGAGCCACCACCACAGAGCCACCCAGTAAGCCAGCAAAGGGAATTGAGACAGTGCAATATGCCCAGGTGTGTCCCACCCCAACCCAGAGGGGACATATGTGAAAGGTGTAGTGGGGGGTGCAGAGGATACTGACACCAGGGATGCAGGCCTGGGACAGAGACTGTGCAGGAGGTGGATGGCAGCACAGACATGTACTTAGTTCCTGTGAGAGCTGTGAGGTATCCACATCACTGAGGACCTGCAATGTTGCATTGTCAACAGTTGCCATGACCCACTGCTCCTTGTCTGTGAGCTGCACCCCTGACCACTTGGCCCCACAGTGCATGCCTTCTTGCATGTGTCACAGCACACCTGCTGCCACTTTCACTTGACATCTTCTATATCCCTGTTGTTGTGGTGGATTGCATTCAGCTTGCTGCATATTTATTTATTTATTTACATTCTCTTATATACCGCGCTATTCTGCATCAGTGCGGTTTACATTGAACAAACTGAAATTACATTGAACAGGGCATTATAACTTGGAGATAACTATTTTACAGGGAACATGGGGTATGGAGGGTTAAGTGGCTTGCCCAAGACCACAAGGAGCACCTGTGGGACTAGAAACCCCAGTCCTTCCGGCCCAAGGTTGCTGTCCTCTAGTGGTATTTGAACCCCCGACCTTCTGACCTGAAGTACCTTGCCCCAACCACTAGGCCACTCCTCCACTCCTCCATATGGCAGGCCACCTCTACTACCATTCATACGCTCCCACCCAGACATCCTCGGTGTCCATGAGGACCCTGAAGTTGGCTAGTACCTCCTCTATGAGGAGGGTCAGCTCCCCATCACTGAAGTTGTGCTTCCAGGTGGTCACCTTGGGGGCCATGGTGGACAGTACAGCAGCTCAGGTTTCAGTGCCATTCACAAAGCAGCACAGAGAAATGCCATTTTCGCGAGAGTGTGGCCACAAAGGCAGTACATGTTTTATAGCAGGTGGACATCCAACATTGCACATGTACACACACTCAGAATACGGAATATGCCTGCATATGCGTCCATACATATATGTGCACATTCAGCACGCAATGCATAAAACGTGGGTGGCTGAACCCATCTTCCTTCTATCAGTGATACCCATGCACAACCATGCTATATGTTTCCAGCAGCATGATCGCTGACCTGTGGACACACACTTGGGGGAATCTACAACTGGGTTGCCACAGACACGGTAGGCACCAAGGGGGCATGATGTGTATGGGATGCTATGTGCAGGGGCGCCTTGTCCCAAATGCTAGTTTGCAGTGTTAATGTCCCTGTGGGAGATAATGGTGTGCATGGACCTGAAGGCAGAGGCCAGGTGATCTGCACAGAGACACACCACAGGGCAAGACGGTATGGGCAAAGGGCCAGTTGGAGCAGGGAATGAGTGGTTGATAGCAGGACAGGCAGGGCCGGACCACATGGTTCCCCCATGCACATGTCCACCCCCACATAGGTGCAGGTTTGTGGTCCACATGCCAGTGCAACTGCATTGTGCTCACTGTGAAGTACTGCAGTGAATGATGTGGTACTATGGCATTGTGGGACCGTACACAGCACATGGAGCTGACAGCACAGATTCAGGCTCCACATGTGACCCCTGTGCCCCAAAGCACCATCAGAGTTCCTGAGAGCAGGCAACGGCAGATTGCAACTTCCACAGGGAAGTATTAGTTTTGCAAAACATCTCACGGGAATGTTCTGGGACAGACACTTGAATACCACCATGCAACCATCTGCATGCTAGACCAACCACTGAATCACATGTAAATATGTAACCATATAAATTGTAGTGGCTTACACTTACCACCCTATATCACTCATCGTCTTCATCTTCCTCTTCCTCCTCTGGTGCAGGAGGGTGGGGATGAGTCCTCAAATGGGATGGCTGTGTGTAGGATTCAGAGAGGTGGGTGTTAGTTTCAGTGGGTGGGAGTATCTGGCTGTCATGTCCCCATTGTCATACACTGCCTCATGCTCTGTTTACTGTTGCCCCTGCATTACCTGACCACACTGGGCTTATGCCATGTCACTTGTCATGGCTCCTTTCTTGTGCCGTACACGCACATTCACCTTGCTCCCGCTGCAGCTGCTGTCAGAGCCGGTTTAGCATCCATGACTGCGTATAATGTATAGCCCAGAAACACACCTGGTAGGCCTCTGTTTCTCACAGGATGTGGAAGTGTCTGTGGCGTCAGAAGGGTGGTGTCTTGCATATGTGCATGTATTCATCCCTCCCAGGTCTGTCCCTGCAGCTACCCACTTGCCATCCCATCATCTGCCTACATGTGACCCAATCCCATCATACTGACATATCTACAGAGCTACCTCACCCCAGACTGCAGCTTGCCTTGCTCCCCCTGGCCTCCTCTATCCTGTGTGCCTGCATTGCTGACTGGCTGGGGCATAGGCTCAGGGGGCCACGGAGACAGGGTCCATGGTCCAGATGTTCTGCAAGCAGCATTGTTTGGGTGACCTGCTGCATTTGCTGCCTGCTCTATGGTGCACATTGTGAGCCTTGCATGCTGTGTGGGACCTGGCTGTGTCATATCCACGGTCTGGCCCATAGTTGTGTCCAGGTTATAGGACACATTATATCTGTCCTCAGTTCCGATTGAGCTCTTGTCTGTTTTTACTTGCTTGTGCAGTGTCCTACACAGCTGTCACATTGCATGTTCACTTCAGGCCTGGTGGTGGGGTTGTAGATGTGTTGTGGTAGCTTGGGTACTTGCTTGGAGGGCCTGGGGTTAAAATCCCATCTGCTCCCTTTGCTTTGCATGGCTGCCTGTGTGCCTTCCACATTTTGTTTGCTTTGGGTTTCTGTTGCTTTCTTGTGTGTTCTTTCAGTGTACTGTCTTGCAGGTCAGTGCACCTTTCTGTTTGCATCGCTGGGTTTCAACATACTTGACCCCATATTACAGGCAGTCTCTTCCATTTGCCATGTACATGTGTTGTGGTGGTTTGGGCACTGGCTTGGGGGGCCTGGGTTTCAAACTTGCTCCCCTTGTTGTGTTGGCTGTGCATTACCATGTTATGTTGCTCCACCATGGATTCCTGTCTGGGGTGGGTATTACAGGGGTACATTTTGATTGCTGGTTTGCATACCAGATACGGTGAGTTTTCAACTGGCAGGTTGGCTGATTCCTTATTGCAACATGATTGTACTGGAAATGACCGGTATAGGGGTTTGTTCCTCACTCTAATGGGTCCAGAAATTGTAGATTCATATATTTTTTACTGTTTGCATTTGTCTGTGCTCTTTCATGCGTGGTTGTGGTGGTCATGGATATTGATATTATGTTCCTATGTTTGTGTGGCACTGTGCAGTGATTTGGCTTACATGATCTGACCATGTTGCTGCACTGTTACACATGTGTGAGATGGCTGGTGTGTTTCATTGTGTTGTTTCTGCTTCTGAGGGATTGCTCCATTTTCGCATTGCACATTGTTGTGTGTGTGTGCCTGTTTCTCCATTGACTCATCTGTCATTTGTGCCCACATTGCCTCCATGCTTTTCTCTTGGGCAGTGTGTTTCTGTTTACATGTTTCCTGTTGGGGTCCTGTGTGTATGCAGACATTGGTGGTGTCGTGTAACTGTATGTGCACTCTGAGTTCAGCTGGCCCTTGCTCATTTTGGCATTTTGCTTTGAGACTGCTTTTCTGGCTCTGTGCACTATTCTTGTCACTCCACATGCCTTCCTGCTTTGACCTACTTACTGCGCTAGGGTGGTCCTGATGCATTCCCAGCCCCTGCATACTGAAGCTAGGGCTATCTATCTGTGCTTCATGGGGAGCAGGGCCTCCTCATTTTCTATAACTAGCCTGCAGAGTAGGCGGGTCTCGGCCTCAGAGAAGTTAACCTGTCATGTTGCCATTTTCTGAAGTCTTGTATGGGACTTGCTGTGGCGGGGGTCATCACTTCATCCTGTTTCCTGTTGCGCGTGGGCCACAGTGCAGGTGGGCATGTTTTCAGACTTAAAGGCGAATGGCACAGCACGGGTGGGGACATTTTTGACTTAAACGAGAATGGACAGAGGCATCCACACATGGGCGGAGGTGATGGAATCATTTTCCTGCGTGAATGGGCAATGGACGTTGTTTGCATGGTGGTGTACACATTTTGAGAGGGCACGTATTCTCGCCTTTTATACATGCAAGTTGTGGCAGCCTGTGTCACACTGTATACGTGCAAAGGCAGACACGTTTTGCACCATATTCTGTAACGCACATGTATGTCCTTGCATGGATGCATGGAATACCGTTCATGGTTGTGACGTGCACTGATAGTGCATTTTTGTCAGCCCTGTACATATTTCTTTGAATCAGCCTCTAAGTCTTTACACCCCCTTGGCAGTCAAAATCTATTGTTTAGCTTTGAATGCCCTGTTTTATGATGCCCTAGAAGTTTCTACCCTAAGCGACTGCCTAGTTTGCCTAGCTCTGCTTTCTGTGATTCCTGAAGCTTTATGGGTCTCAAGTCCAAATGAAATTGGTCATTTTCAGACAGAACCTGTCAAGATTGTCTAGGATCCCAGCAAAACTTTGCTAAGAGTTCCACAATATCCTTTGAACTCTGAAGCAGAAGAAGGCATTAGATCAGTAAATTAAAAAAAGCTCTTTCAAATTAAGATTTCATCTCCCCTAACTCTCCTCCTCCCCCCCCCCCCAAAACAAAACAAAACACTGTTTGTACTTACTCTGAAGTTATGGAAAGTGCTCACTTACATAATATTACTAGTGCCCAATTTGCTGAACTTACTGCCCTTCCTAGAGCCTTAGTTAATGTATTGACTCTATTTATACTTGGGGGTATTTCTTCCTATTGAGATAGTTGTTATAAAATGTTGTGAAAGAATAATTTTCAGGTCATAAGGACTTTAGTTATATTAAATATTTATTCCTAGCTAAGACAGCTGGAGTAGCCTAGCAGCTAAAGCACTAGCTTGGTAACCAAGAGACTAGGGTTTGATTCTTACTGATACTCCTTGTAGCTTCGGGCAAATTACATAACCCTCCATTACTTGGAAGAAAGGCCTGGCAACCTACTTCTGATCACACTGCCAAGAAAACCCAGGAGTCAGCATTGACTCAAAGGCATGCATTGCATTTATAAGACATATGTAGATAGTTGTTATTTAGAATGAGTACATGTCCACCTATTGCAACACTAATTAAAGTTTAGTAGGAAAGGAAGTGTTGTTACTCACACTATGTTTTGCTTATTGTTAAGAATATAAATGTATGTCTTCTACCTACAGTTTACTTAAAAGCAGTACTAAGCTTTAACAATTATTTAACGTTTTTAGAAGCTTTACAATATAAGGATACATTAGTATGGTATGAAGGAAGGTCTATGTACATAGATGGTGGAATGATGCAAGTGATGAGAAGTGTTGTGCGAAATGTGAAATGGGATATTAATAATGAAAAAAGGACTTGATGGATAGTAAACTGATGAAGGTAATATAATGATGTGTCAGTCTAATGAATTTGTAAAGGAAAAAATGAATACTATACTCTGTAATCCTAATATTTGATTATGCCATCTCTATTACCTCCAATTCAGGAAGTCATCTAAGTCCAGACACATGTTCAACAATTGGAAATAGATACCTGGAGACAGATTGGGTGCACCTTGCATTCTGATGGGATCTGGAAAACCCACACTGGTCATGTGGTGCTTCCAGATGTTCTTTTACCTCATGTTGTCTCCGTGTATCATGGCCAGACACATGAAGGCAAAGGGGGATGATTCACAAATTCTCACAAGATTGGTACAATTCTAAATTTGCCAAAATTGCAGAGGATGTGTGTGCAACTTGTCTGATCTGCAAACAGTACAATAGTACTAAACCTGTAAAGACCAATCAAGGGTACAAGCCACAGCCACTGGAACCCTTTCAGAATTTATAAATGGTTTATATCCAATTACTCAAGGATTTGAATACTGTTAGATGATTCTTCATTTCCTGGATGGGCAGAAACTTGCTCTTATAGAAGATAGATATTACTACTAGTAAAAATGAAATGAAGTTTTATCTTATTGCAAACTCTTATCCAAAGCATTTATTATTTTTACTTAAAGGTGGTTGCTGTTCTTCCGGATGAAGCCTGTAGCTGTTTCACTAGTTAAGAAGGGGAAATTCAAACCTAAGCTCTGATGGAACTGTTTGAGTGCAACTGAAGAAGAACACAGAGCTTAAATATTCTGCTGGGCTCTGTGCTTAGTTAATTGAGACTGACCCTTAATGGGCCTGAGAAGATAGTCTTATTCCTGGATTGAAAGACTAAGACGGTCCCTAGCTGGCTCAGTTAAGGGACATATGTTTGGGAGATTGCTGCATGTGGATGTGGTTGGGTTGCAAACCAGAGTGTGGAGGTGTGGAGTGGATATATTCAAAGAAACAAAGGAAGACAGGGTGTATTAATTATCCTTTTATTTAATTAGATAGGGAAAGTGTTATAGCTGCTGAAAAAACAACAACAATATTCTTTCTTAAAGAGAGAGACATTTTGCCCCAATTTATAGGATTTGTTAAAGGTAGGAAGTAGGATCCAGCACAGAAGAGGACATCTGAAGAACCTGGGAAGATCTTCAATCCAGTAGCAGAAGGATCTGGAGTCCTGGGCCCCTTCGCAAGAAAGAGAACTGGAAGAGGTACTGGTGCACCTTACACAGAGACAAACACGGAAAATATATTTGAGCTCAAATAAAACAGACACTGGGAAAAAACCCACCAGGAGCATTAGGAATTCTGAAAAGGAAAACTTACCTGTTAGAAGAGAGAAAGTTTGAAGGTTTTGAAAAGGAAAATAAGAATTCCTTAGTAGGAACTGGCCTGAAAATTTTTGCGTAAAAGTTTCACCAGCAGATCTAAAGAATAATTTGACTTGCCTGTTACTTGATGTGACTGAATACACTTACCTGTGTTATTGTTATGTTGCTGTGAGCAAAATGTTACTGTGAGTTAAGAGGAATATTTCGGATGGTTACACTATTGTAGTATTTAATAAATTGCACTAAAAATCCTATTCCAGAAAGTAAATGTCATCTTTCTAATCCATTATTACAAACCACTACCTAGCTACCATTAATACCTGTAACATCACCTTGATAGTGGCTTATTCGCTTCAGTTTATTTGCCGCTTGATCTCTACTTGCCTCATAGAAAAGGAAGAGTAAGCCGAGCTATGTGAAATCTGTCAGCTTCCACCTGAAGAAACCACCAGACTCCAACCACTTAAGCCATCTGACTACATTTAAACATCATTGGTGCTGTTGCAAGTGAGTCCGACAGTAAGCTCTTTGGGGTAAGGGGGGGGGACTTCATTTGTATAACTAATGAGTTAAAAAAGTAGGTTTTGGGTTGAGATAATTCCTGAGTGACTGGCTGCTGGAGGACATTTGTACGTGGGGAGATAACCTGAGGTCTCCTTTGGTGTATTTTGGGAAAGTGCTTGAAATCAGAGAGTGGAATATTTGTTTTAACCGAGGCTGCTGAGGGGCAGGCTGCCACTGTTGGAAAGTTTTGCTGGAGAGCAGTCCTCAGGAAAGTGTCCATTGTCATGTGACAGCAGTGATCCAATCATAAAATGGTTCCTCTGGGTTTTCAACTGGATTCCAGAAACTGCAGTTGAAATACAAAAGTCAGTTGAGGGTTGGATTTGAAGCAAAACAGAGGCTAATGTAATTGTTTTGCCTATGTGATGGGTAAATATATTAAAATATTCTCAAAGTTAAGTTGAAATTGTTACAAAGGAAACCTTTTGACACAAACTAACCATCAGAGGGTTTAAAGAAAAATAAAAAATCTTGTCTGAGATTGAATGGATGTTTAGTGTGAGAGAGAAAGTCAGGTAAGCGTGTGACAGATTTTTTTTAAATTTGATTTTAGAGAAGTGTACATCCACATAATCAAGAAAAAAGACACCAATACACAAAAGCAAGTAAATTGAATACAAGCAATCATCATAAAACTTAGCCCCCATTATGAAGATTGAGCCAAGAAGATCAAACTTAGAAATTTATATAAGGAAATCCAGCAAAGCTATCTCAAGAGGATAAACATTTACATACCCTAAACACCCCCACTAGCCCTGCTTATCTTCCAAAAACTTCTCCAAATGAGATGGATCAAGAAAAACATAAACCTGCCCTCAGAGAGTAATCACACATTTACAAGGAAACCGCAGGAAGAAACTTTCCCAAGGGCAACAACTCACGGCTTCAAAGATAAAAACAGCTTCCGGCGAGCCTGTGTAGAACGGATCACTTCAGGAAAAACATTCAATTTTTGTCCACAAAAAGGAATATCTTTATATTTAAAAAACAACTTCAATATCTTAAATTTCACTGCTTCAGCAGGAAACATTACCAATAAAGTGTTCTGTTTTATAATATTATCTGTAGAATCTTCCAAAAATTGGGTCAGGTTCAGACTATCTGGAGAGCAGAGGGTGCCAAACCTCCCCTCCTCCTCCACAGAGATCTGAACCTTAGAAGGTACATAATACATATGAGCTATATCTACAGGATCAGGTAACTTTAAGACCTCAGAAAAATACTTAGCAAGCAAAATCTCCAGTGAAAGCAACCGCGTCACCGAAAAATTTAAAAAACACAGGTTCCGTGCCCGAGAGGCATTTTCTAATGCCTCCAATCAGGTCTGAACCTACAAAGAGTCCTTAATGGAAGTCAACTGAATAGTATTAAAGGACTGCAGTTGAACTTACATCTTGGACAAGGAATTATGCAATGAAACATAACTAGAATCCAGTTTTGTAACTTTGCCTACCATAGCCAAGCTATATTCACATAATGAAACCGCAGTAGTGGATAAGTTAATATCAATAACAGAGATCACAGCCCATACATCTTTAAGAGTAACATCATCCACAGGAGAAGACACAGCTAAATTTGAAGGCTCTGGTAAGACTACAGGCTTGGGAATAAGTACCTGGTTACCAACCCTAGCTTCACTGGGTGGAGTCCCAGATATCGTGGAAGACAACATAGGCACATGACATAGAGAAGGCGTAGGAGCCCCAGAGCTAAACGAAGCTACATCTGGAGAAGGCATCACAATCTGCCTAGGAACCAAATGCTTATCAGGGGGCCGAGAAACCCTGCCCAGAACTTCAGAGTCAGGTGGTGTCTTTGGACATCCCTTAATCTTACTCTTCCCCATTCCTGCTGAATGCAAACTCCTCAATGCCTCAGGAGCACCAAAGAAGTGTGTCCCTCCCATTTGGTCATGCCCCTTCAGCTCACGACCCATGGGCCGCAACCCATGGCCGAAAGGTGACAAGTAATTTGTAGAGCAGGCAGGCAAGACCTCTGAAGTATGCCAGCAAGAAAACGTTTCAAACAGCAGGAGCAGGTAGGAGAGCCGATAGTAGAGCATATCACAAGCTCCAAATCCTCCACATGTCACCAGTTGAGCTCAATCCCACACTCCTCACTTACTGCCAGTAATTTTTAGAGCACATAGGCAAGACCTCTGAAGGAAGCAGCCATCCAAAGTATGCCAGCAAGAAAAAATTTCAAACAGCAGGAGCAGGTAGGAGAGCCGATAGCAGAGCAGATCCACACGTCACCAGTCCAGCTCAATCCCCCGACAGAGTTTTAAAATTAAATGATTGGTAGCATCGCATACTAGAGCTGCAGTAGGTATGCAAAAAGTGTGAGAAAGAGATAAAAAGTCTGAGCTGACTTTTGTAACTATAGAGGAAAACAAAATACTGTTTTCATCAGTTCAAACCCTGTTCAAAGTCAGAGACTCACATATAAGGGTGATGAAGGAGAAAAGTGAAGAGCTATTTATTTATTTAGCTTTTCTTCTATATCGCGCTATTCACATCAGTGCGGTTTACATTCAACAAACATTATACATGCAGTCGCGCCGCATTGTATTTACAATGAACAGGGGTAATAACCTGGATATAACTAGGGGTAACTATCTACAAATTTTACACTGACGCATCTATTCTCTTACTCTGTTCTGTTTGGGCTGAGACAATTGAGCTGGTTACCCTTTTTCCTGCTGGGTATGTTTATTGGGGTGCTCTAGATGACTGGTCATAGCGCTCGTTGCTTGATCTCTACAGCTGGTTTCTGGGTAGAATCTTGTGAAAAGATGATACTTCAGCGATTTCCTGAATTGGGTCAAGCTAGTGATGTTTCGCATGTCTGTGGGGAGGGCATTCCAGGCTCTCGGAGCATAGATTGAGAAGGCCCTGTTTGTCATTGCCTTTGTGCATTTTGTCATTGCCTTTGGGATTACCAATGTGTTTGTCATCGTGGTCCTTCTGGTTCTGTTGGGAGGTACGGTGTGAATCATCTGGCTGATGGATGTAGGGGGCTGATTATTTAATGCTTTGAAAGTCAGTACTAATATCTTGTAGAGAAGTCTGGCTTGTATAGGTAGCCAATGGAGTTTTTTCAGAACTGGGGTAATGTGATCCATCCGTGATGCCCCAAATAGAACTCTCGCGGCTGTGTTCAACGCAAGCTGGAGTGGGCTTAGCTTTGCCTGCGGGAGACCAAGAGGACTGTGTTAGTGTAATCGAAATGGGGAATTACTAGGGTTTGGTAGACTGTTCGAAAGTCACTGGGGTCAAGCAGTGGTCGTAAATGGCGTAATGTCTGTATTTTATGGTATATAGATTTCACAGTGTTACTTATGTGTGCCTTCATATCCAGCCGTTGGTCCAGGGTGATACCAAGGTAGCGGATTGTAGTTTTGGTTTTCAGCTCTGCATTATTGACTTTCAATGAGTATGGTGGAATGAAATCCTGATTTCTCGTGATGAAGAGAACGTCCATTTTGTTGTGGTTGATCCGTAGGTTTTGCGTAAGGAGCCAGGCTGCAATTGCGTCGAAACATCTTATTAGTGGAGAGAAATCTGGCTAGTCGATCGTGAATGGTATGTATAGAAGGATATCATCAGCATACACAAGGCAGTCGATGTTGAAAGATCTGATCAGGGCACAGATGGGCTGCATATAGATGTT
The DNA here is from genome assembly GCA_033557465.1 of Ichthyophis bannanicus. Classification (NCBI taxonomy): domain Eukaryota; kingdom Metazoa; phylum Chordata; class Amphibia; order Gymnophiona; family Ichthyophiidae; genus Ichthyophis; species Ichthyophis bannanicus. The sequence goes on along the minus strand of CM066031.1, from coordinate 247,588,593 downwards.
AAACATCAATGCTGATAATGAGGAACCCTGCGGTACACCTTGCTCTTGTAGAAATGGTTCAGAGGTCGTGGTGCCGGTCCTGACGTGTTGCCATCTGTTTGACAAGTAGGATTTGCACCAATTTAGCGCAGTGCCTTGTATCCCTTTTTCTTCGAGGCGTTCTATGAGTATGTCATGGCTCACCGAGTCAAAGGCCACTGTGATATCCAAGAAAATGACGGCAAATCCTTGGCGAATATTATCGATTCTGGAGATTAAGTTGTTGAATAATGTGGTGAGGAGGGTTTCAACACCATGTGCTTCTCTGAAACCATGTTGGGACGGGTCCAATGGTGCTTCGGTATCATTATGATGTTGGATTTGTCGTTATTTATTGTTATTTAAAAAAATATTTAATTTTTAAAAATTGTTATTTATTGTTATTTGTTGTTATTTAAAAAAAGACAGATGCAAAATAAATGTGGCTACAAAGAATTTGGCCAGTTTCACAGTCTGACCTCAGGCTAATTTAAAAAAATAAAAATCTGATTGCGTGATTAACTGGAAGTTCACGAAAAGCTGGAACCAGGGATAAAAAAAGAAGTTCAAGAGGTTTGCTGATATGTGTGAGAGATGAGTTCCTGAATAAATGAGAGTGTTAGTGGGACTGCTTAAAAAAGGATTTGCTTAAAAGAAGATAAAGATTTTTAAAAAACTTTAGATAGGAGAGAATATAAATTATCTTTTATTTCGAAATTAGTTCAGCATATAGTTCAGCATACAGTAACCACTAACAAAAACAGCTTATACTTAGGGAACATGCCACCTAGTGCATTCAGAAGACTAATATGAGAGGCAGAAGAGGTTTTTATTCATTAAGAACATAAGATATGCCATACTGGAATAGACCAAGGTCCATCAAGCCCAGTGTCCTGTTTCCAACAATGGCCAATCTAGGTCACAAGTACCTAGCAGCTTCACCAAAAGACACAGGTTCCATAATGCATTGATTTTTATAAGTCAGGTAGTAGGTTCAAAGAAGAGGAAAGCAGAACCTGTTACAAGCAGAAAGAGCTGACTTTGAGCATCCAAAGAGAAAAAGCTCTAGCGCGCCCAACGCACTCCAGCTTCACGGTTAATTTGAGATGAAGCCATTATATTGTAAAAAGAACTTTCAGCTATTACTTCTACTATTTTATTGGTTTTTGAAAGAGAGTACAACAAACAAGAAAATATTTCTTCTACTGTTAAATAATTTTTAACCTTTAGTATTTCATGACAGGAAAGAAAAGAGAAAAAACAGCTGTGAAAATAATAATTTTCATTATTTATTTATTTATTTTATTGTTTTTCTATACTGTGCTATTTATCATCAGCGCGGTTCACAGGCAACAAAAAATTGTGCAATGCAGAACAGTCTAACATTGGACTTACATTAAACAGGGAGTTTAAAACATGGTGAACAGGTGAACTACATACAAATTAGTATCAAGGTTCTACATGAGATTTGGCATTATTTACAAATTAAACAGTATGACTATATACACATACATAATTGTATGTTGCAGAGTTATGGACAGCTCATCCATGGTTAGCGGGGGGGGGATTATCGGGGTGGGGTTAGCTTAAGTGATCTGATTACGGTGTGTGAGGTGGGTACTCTGTGGGAGCTGGCTTGGGTCAAGGTGCGGGTGGCTAAGTCTGAATTGGAAAAGTACTGAAGAAAGAGATGATGTTTCAGTGCCTTCCTGAACTGGGAGAGGTTGTTTATGGCACGAATGTCTGGTGGCAGGGTGTTCCAGCAAGAAGATGCATATAGTGCAAAGGCACGGTTTCTTGTAGCTTTGGAGCATTTGGTGATAGCTTTCGGGAGAAGTAGGGTGTTGGTGGTGGCTGATCTCCTCAATCTGTTGAGGGGGGTGGTCTGGACGAGGTCTGAGAGGGAGATGGACGTGCATTTGTTCATGGCCTTGAATGTCATTGTTAAGATCTTAAAGGTAATCCTGCAGTGGACCGGAAGCCAGTGCAGAAGTTTTAGGATTGGGGTGATATGGTCCTTTCTAGATGCTCCGTAGAAGGTTCTGGCTGCAGTGTTCATTGCGAGCTGCAAGGGGTTCAGCGAGCTCTTTGGGAGGCCGTGCAGTATGGAATTGGCGTAGTCAAAATGAGGCATTATTAGTGCTTGAAAGACTGTTTGGAAGTCTTTTGGCTCTATTATCTGTCTCATGTGATGTAGTATCCAAACTTTGTGGTAAATCACTTTTACCATATTGCTTATCTGGGCATTCATGTTAAGATGCTGGTCGAGTGTTACACCAAGATATCGTATCGTCATCTTGGTGAGGAGCTCTGCATTGTGTACCTTCAGTGATGAGGGTGGAGTGAATGCCTGGTCTCTACTGATGAATAGGATCTCCGTCTTTTTGAAGTTTATTTTGAGCTTCTGTGTTTGTAGCCAGTCTGTGACTGCATCGAAGCATGTAGACAGCTGAGAGAGGTCTGGGTGATCCGTGGATATTAGTGTGAACATAAGGACATCATCAGCGTATACTAGGCAGTTAATGTTGAAGGACTGGATGAGGTTGCAGATGGGTTGCATATAAATATTGAACAATAGGGCTGAGAGTGACAATCCTTGCGGAACACCCTTCTCTTGCGGGAAAGGAGTGGATATAGAGGAGCCAGAGCGGACATGCTGCCATCTGTCATTCAGATATGAAGCACACCAGGCGAGTGCCATGCCGTGGATTCCCTTATCGGTGAGGCGGGATAGGAGTAATTTGTGGCTGACGGAATCGAAAGCTGCCGCAATGTCAAGGAAGATGAGAGCGAAACCTTGTCTGATATTGTCCACACCTATGGTTAGTGTGCTGAATAAGGTTATCAACAAAGTTTCTATGCCATGTGACTCCCGGAATCCATGCTGGCAAGGGTCAAGGGGTGCGTTATTTTCAATATGATAGTTCAGTTGATGTTGGACTATTTTTTCCATGATTTTAGCTAGGAGCAGGATGCTCAATATTGTCCTATATGAGTCCATCTTTGCGGGGTCTAACTTATTGTTTTTCAACAACGGTCTTATTGACGTTTGCTTTAGGCTCCGGGGAAAGGTTCCAGAATGGAATGAAATACCTATCAGTTTGGTCAAGAAAGGACTGAGCTCGGTCCGTAGGGCTTTTATCCAGAATGATGGACATGGGTCATTTGGTGCTGTGGTGGTATTTATACTCGTGATGATGTCTTGGATATCTTTTTCGGTTGGGGTTGAGAAGGAGGTAATGATATGTTGGGCCTTCAATAGGACTCATGAGGGCGAGGATGAGGGGGGAAGTACAGGTGTTTCATCTGGGGGATGAGTGTTTGAGGGAATGGTGGATTGGCTTGTTTTGGCTCGTAGGTAATCTGCATATTCCTGTGGGTCTGGGAGGTTTGATTTGCCAGGGGAGGGCTCTTTTGCTAAGGTTTTGACAAGATTGAAAAGCTCATGTGGTTTATTTATGGATCATTGTAAGATTTCTGTGTGGTATTGCTTCATTCTCATTGAAACTGCTGCTCTGTGGGCATCTAGATGGGTGGTGTAGGCATCGTGGTTTTCAGTTGAGCTTGAGCTCGTCTTTCTAGCTGTCTAAGTTGATGGAGGGATTTTGTTAGTTCAGGTGAGTACCAGGGTGCCTTCTTCCTTTTGCCAGGTATTTTGTCGACGGTGGGTGCGTCGATTACAGCATTGAGACTATTGTTCCATAAGGATACCATGTCATCTAGATTTTGTTCAAGTGGGTTGTGGAGAGGCTGTGCTCTTTCCAGGATCTCTTCTTTGTTGAATGGACGGTAGCGTTTAGAAGTTGATGTGGCTGATTCGTTTGAGGATTGGGGACTAGTGTGTACAGGCATCGAGAATCTGATTATTCTGTGATCGGACCATGGTACTGGGCTTAGTGAGAGATTGATCTTGTGCGTGGGGCAGATGGCTGCTTGTGGTGCGAATATAAGATGAAGCGTATTTCTCTTGACATGGGTAGGGGAGTTGACCAATTGAGTATAGCCTATCACTTTAAGAGCATCGAGGAAGGCCTTGGATTGAGTGTCTTGGAGGGCAGGGAGGTTGAAATCGCCCAATACCCAGTTTGATGTGCGTGGGTTGATGGGGTTACAGGCGAGGTCGATAATTATGGAAAGGTCATCCGGTGATGGGGAAGGTGCTCTGCATAGCAAGTTGATGGTGCTGTGTTTGTTTGCTATGGAGATATAGTCGAGGTGAGAGGTACTGTTGGAGGCGATTATCTGAAATTGTAGGTCTTTCTTGGTTAGGATAAGTGCTCCTCCACCTCTTCGGTCGGTTCTGTGGCATGAGTGGCTAGAGAAATTAGGGGGGACATACTGATGGAGAACAGAGTCTGAGGCTGACATCCATGTCTCAGTAATGCACAGGATATCAATATCATGGGCAGATAACATGTCAGATACGGCAGGCCATTTCTTACAGATTGAACGGGCGTTTATGAGGGCACACTTGAGGTCACGGGGGAGGGTGTGAGGTTCATGCTGAGGGGTTTTCGACTGATGGAGGGCGACATAAATGAGGTGAGGGTATGGCATGTGCCCAGGTCTAGCTGTTTGGTGGTTGGGGGTCCATAGCATCTCCTCCATGAACCATGTAGAATTGGGATGGAGTTATGGGAGGGGATGAGGGCTTGAGAGTCATGTGGCAGCGCAAGTATCATGCAGCAGCTGGCAAGGGTATAGGAGAGTGTGGTTGTAGTAGGTGGTGTCATGGTGACTAGGTGGTGACAGGGGTCTCCGTTGGGTGGAGTTGGTTCAGTTTAGTGCAACAATTTGGTTGAGATAACTTGTAATAGTGTCACAGTTCAGATATAACTGTCTCAATTATAACAGTAACAGTTTAGTATAGTGTCAAGTATGACTGGCTCAGAATGGTGTAACAATTTAGCTGTGTTAAAATGAAACAGTGTAGCAGTTCAGATAAAACAATATCACTTAGGATGGGGTAAATGAATGGAATGATAGGGTTTGAGCATAAAATTGGGTAGTTAGTGTAAAATATTCTGGGTACTTGTTCAGGCAATATTTGGTACCATTTCTGGAGGTACAGAATAGTGTAAAACTAACAAGAATAATTAGCATTGGTTTAGTTTACATTAGGTCACGCTGTGGGTTAATAACTAAATCCTACCAGTGTTTCACAGGAGTTCTAGCATGCTAGATTCAATGCAAGTGAGCGTGTGGAATTGTACATTAGGGCATTCTCACCAGAGTCAATAGTATTTCATCTCTTGACGACGTTCAGCAGGATGTGGACAACTTCTGGTAGCAGTGGGTGGAAGTTCTGGAACCCGCATATGTTTCCGGGACTGTGCTAGATGAGTTGCGGTCCCCGCCTAAGGGCCACGCCAAAGGTCCCTCTGGCGAGGCCCTCAGGCGCGGACCCGCCAGGCACGGGTGCACCCGATGGCACTCCTTTTTAAAGCACGTTGCTCTGCCCCGATTGGGCAGATCTTGCTTCCTGGTGTCCTTTGTTGCCCCGGTCTGCTCGATCCCCGTCTGGGAGAGCAGAGGCTGTATCGGAGGGATGAGGAGGCAGAAAGGAACTCGTACCCGATGGCGCTCCTTTTTATAAGATATGCCATACTGGGATAGACCAAGGTCCATCAAGCCCAGTATCCTGTTTCCAGCAATGGCCAATCTAGGTCACAAGTACCTAGCAGTTTCCCCAAAAGACACAGATTCCATAATGCATTGATTTTTATAAGTCAGGTAGTAGATTCAAAGAAGAGGAAAGCAGAACCTGTTACAAGCAGAAAGAGCTGACTTTGTGCATCCAAAGAGAAAAAGCTCTAGCACGCCCAACGCACTCCAGCTTCACGGTTAATTTGAGATAAAACCATTATTTTGTAAAAAGAACTTTCAGCCATTACTTCTACTATTTTATTGGTTTTTGAGAGGACAACGAACAAGAAAAGATTGCTTCTACTATTAAATAATTTTTAACCTTTAGTATTTCATGACAGGAAAGAAAAGAGAAAAAAACAGCTGTGAAAATAATAATTTTCATTAACTATATTAATTATTACCTAATTGTTATACTATTCATATTTTTAACAGATTTAGCTTATGTCTTTTAAATAATAAGTGCAAATTATTTGTAAATTGATTCTCTTTTAATTTTAACTTCAAACATATATTCCCATAGTTGGGCTTTCTTGGCAATGTGACCAGAAGTAGATTGCCAGACCTTTCTTCTTAGGCAATAGAGAGTTAAGTGATTTCCCAAGGCCACAAGGAGTGCTAGTGGAAATCAAACACTGGTCTCTTTGTTATCAAGCCAATGCTTTAACCAATAGGCTACTCCACTCAGGCAACTATACCAGAGAAATAAACCCTCCAAAAAATTTGCTCAGTGTACTTCTGTGGGAGAATGGGTTTCAGCTTCTGTGCTGTAGAAACGTACATACAGTAAAATACAGCAGTTAGGGAATTACTCCTTTCAACCCCCCACTTCCTGTTCTGTACTCACACAACCCCACAAAATGTTCCAGCCAACAAAAACAGCCTCCCAAACTTGCTCCACCACCATACATATTGCCTCCACCTTCAAAAAAATACTCCCTTGCAATTGCCCTACCAACTCCCTGAAATGCTGCCACCACAAAAAATATACTTCCCGCAACTGCCTCACCCCCCTGCATTATTGCCAGTGCTTATGGTGATGGTAAATGACTCTGATGCAGGATTACCTTCCTACAATTTTGAAACAAGCTGATGTTTGTCCTTTAAAAAAAAAAAAGTAGATTGGATTCAACTGTTATGTCTAATTTTCAACCAATTTCCAGCTTGCAATTTATAAGCAAATTGAGGCTGTAGTTTTTAAACAATTACAGACATCCCTAGAGTCACGTGAAGGGTCTGACCAATTTAAGTTTGGAATCCGGAAGGGTTTTTGTATGGAAATGCTGTTAGATTCAGCTGTGGATAAGTGATTAGCCATTCAGGGTAAAGACCAGAGTGTGACTGCTGTTTTCATGGATGTGGCTGTAGCATCCGATTCAGTAATTATCAAATTTTATTAATGCACCTCCTCACCATGGGTGTGAGAGAGCAGGTCGTAAAATGGTTTCAGTCATATTCCTCAGATAGGAAGTCTTGTGTTTTTCTGAGGGACCAGCAACAGGGAATCCACAAAGACCCTCCTTATCAGCTGCTTTATTTAACATTTACTTGCATCCTCTCTGAAATTTATTACACTCTCTTCAGGTACAACACATTTTTTTATGCTGACAATATGTTGTCCTGCCCTTTGGTGAATGATGTTTCTTCCACTTTTACTTACATAAATGGGGTTGTTTTCCAGTTAGCTGATTGGTTGTTATTACAATGCTTGAGGTAATGGCCATTCAGAGATATATTCATTGTCAATTTCCTGCTGATGTTCAGTTTGCGGTAAAATGCCCATTGCATGCCATGCCCACTATCTAGGTGTATTAATAGATGACCAGTTGTCATTTTTCCCACATATTTGTGATTTAGTAAAAAGATCATTTTTTAAACTTTATTAAGATGACTAAAGACATTTCTGTCAGTCGATGATTTCTGATCTGTGATTCAGGAATTGCATTATCACCTTTAGATTAATGCAGCATTATTTTATTTGGCCTACCCATGTTCCACCTTGAAACATTTGCAGATTGTACAAAACATTGGCTGGATTAATTTTAGGGATACAATTGCATGACCATATTTCTCCTCATTTACAGGCATTGCATTTCTTGTCTGTCGAGTTTAGGATCTAGTTTAGAGTTATGCCGTTGATCTTCAGAGTTTTAAACCTAGGGCTTTTCCTTTCAATCTTCTTGCCCTGGAAGTTACGTTGCCTATCTCGGACAGTTATATCACAATATACTGAAGTGACCTCCACCCTCGGATGTTCAGGGAATCCTGATATTAAATCAGATGTTTCTGTAGCACAAATTTTGAATCATTTTACCAGCAGAATTAAGAATGAATACTGATCTATTCGATTTTTGGAAGAAATTAGAAGCTTATTATTTTAGTCAAACTTTTTAACAATTCCAACTGGATTATGAAGAATGATGTTTGGTCATGATGAGGTGACTATATATAGGTTTTTGGTTGATTTCTATTATTTCTATTTTTATTTTCTATGTTTTTAATGGCTAATAGTCATTTTAAGTCATGCCATTTTGACCAATGTGCTGTTTAATTGATTGTCTTTGTCTATATATGTGTTTATATGTCATATGTTTTATTGTAAACCATGGAGGCTTCATACGATCTGCTGTATATAAGCTTTTAGAATTACTGTAAACAAACTTCTACACCCTTAAAAACTATACCCCCATTACTCTACTACACTGCAAACTACCTCACTCCAAAAAGGAAACTCCAGCAACTGCTTCACCACCTTGAAAATTGCCACACACCCAAAAACTACATCCTCACAACTGCCCCACTACACAGCAAACTGCCCCAACCCAAAAAAACAATCTCCTGCAACTGCATCACTACCCTACAAACTACCCCTTCAAAAAATATGCCCCATAATGCCTCCACCCTGAAAACTGCCCCAAGAAAAAACAACCCTTCCTGCAACTGCTCCACTTTACTGTCAACAACTCCCACCCACAATAATTATCTCCTACAACTGTCCCATTCCTTGGCAAACTATTCCCATCACCAAAAGTTACCTCCATGCAACTGCTCCACAAACTGTCTGAGCCCCCCAAAATTACCATGCTACAAGTACCCCTCTACTCAACAAATTACCTTCACCCCCCAAAATACCCCACTGCAACTGCCCACCTCCCACAAACTATCCCCGCCCCAAAAAATACCCCCATGCAACTGTCCATTGCCCCACAAACTATGCCCACCCCCAGAAGCTACCATCTGTAACTTCCCCACTGTCCCAAAAACTATCCCACTTCCCAAAACTACCCTCTGCAACTGCCTTGCTCTCCCACAAACTACTCCCACCATCAAAAATTGTCCCTGCAACTACCCTTTCACTTTGCAAACTATACCACCCCCAAAAACCACCACCTGCAACTTAGCCACTACCCTATAAACTACCCACCCACCCCAAAACAACCCTTTGCAACTGCCTCACTGCCCCTAAAAATACTCTACCAAAATGTCTACCCCTGCATCTGCTCTTCTGCCCTGCAAACTACTCACACATCCCAAAACTACCTTGCAACTGTTCTACTGCCCCACCAACTAACCCACCCCCAAAATGATCTCCTTGCAACTTCCACACCATCCTGAAAACTATCCTATCTTCAAAATTACCTCCTTGCAACTCCCCCACCCCAAACTACCCCCACTCCCACCCCCAAAACTACCTCCCTGCATCTGACTCTACCCCTAAAAGTATGTAATTCAGAAATGCTCCCCCCCCCCCAACTACCCCAACCACAGCACACACACACAGAACACACAATAGAGATACAGGGATTACTAAAAATGTCCTAGCTTGAATGTACTGCATTTTAAATTATTCACTTGTATATTTCATTGTCTTTGCTGTTATTTCAACTATGAAAGCTGACTGAATTTTACTGTTTATTGGTTGAAATGGGGGTTATTCCAGTCTCCATTTAGTGTGTCTGGACATCCAATCCGAATGTCCAGACTGGCTAAATGGCTGGAGTCCTCCAGTGGCAGCAGAGCTCAGTGCATGTACAGGCCACTTGTGCAGGGAGCTCTGTTCATGGGTGGGAGGGGTGGGCCAAGGGGTGGAGCGAAGGCAGGTGGCAGGCGAAGTTGCGACCCCGGACATACTGGACTGATTCTGAGATTGGCCCTGTACGTCTGGGGTCACACAGATGGGGGAATTATTGGGGGACTTATTCCACCTTGGAGGTGGAATATGTCCCCTTGGATGCAGGTGGACAACCGAGGCCGGCGGAGACAGAAAGGTGAGAGGAGCAGGAGGTTCCCTGTAGTGTGACGCTGGCCAAGGAAGCCAGATCGGGGGTCGGGCTGCGGGGAAAGAATCCTTTGGTGGTGGCCAGTGATCGCAGCTTCCTCATGGAGCTGCGGTACCATGGTGACGGGATGCCTTGGCACTGTTGCTCCATGAGGGAGCCTGACTGAGTTAGCCGGGCAAGTTGCTGGACAACCAGGGTGCCTGAATGGGCACACCTCCCAGATGTCCAGCCACTGTGATGTGATTCTGCTCCCGTGGGGATGTCTAGCCCCTCCAGGAGCAGAATCAGGTGCATCTCCAGGACTTCTGGATGGCCCAGGGATGCACAACCTGGACTTGGCCTTCACATATTCTGCAAAATACTTCTGTTGCCATGGGCAGGCTAGGTAAAGATCTGGAGAGTTAGGAATGTACCTTAGTTACAAAGATTAGAGGGGGCCCTGTCAAAAGTGCTCCATACTCAAAAAGGTTAGGACTTCCCAAAGTCTGGGGTTTTTTTTTCAGGATTCTATTGATTTTTATATTAACTTCTGAAAGCTAGAGGGATGGTTAACATATCTGCACACTTTTCATAGATTAAAACCTTTACCTACAGTTCTCTAAACCCCCTCACTGTGTGAGTGAGCCTGCCTTTCCTGCTTAAAAGCAGAAACTGTGGAAGGGATCCAGTCACCGGGAAGGCTGTTGGGGCAGAACCCTGGAATGCTCCTCTGGTCAACAGAAGGGGGTGGTGAGCTGGGGGATGTTTGGGAGCTATACAAGTTAAGATTTTGTAAGTAGTAGGAGATGGGAAGAGAAATAAAGCACCTCCATAAAAAAAGAACAAGTGCCTCAATGTATTTCTATAGAAAAAGCTATTTCAACAGCTGCAACATTTAAACACTGATTCCATATTGTTCTGCTAGACCAGTCCAGACAAGTGGGTTGTGTTCCCCTACCACCAGATTGGTGGAGACAAAAAAACAATGAAAAGCCCAGGTTTCAATGACATCACTCCCATGCCTCTATCCGCCTCAGCCACCGGAGTTCTCTTCAGTATTTCTTTGTCTCCAGCAGATGCTGAAGAAAATAGATTTAAATGTTTGTGAATGACCACCTTGAGTGTAGCTCTCTCACTTGAGCATGATGTGGAAGGTTCCACTAGATTGCAGTCTTTTCAGTAGCTATAGAAAGAGGGAAAATTGGTTCAGACCTGTGCTCTTATCATGATAAGAGCCTGTGGAGCAGTCAGAAAATTGGAAGGATTGGAAGGATCTGGAAGGATTGGAAGAGTTCAGCAGCCTCACACAACCTCAATGCCCTCTCCCTCCTCCTTTATCAACCCTGCTCTCTCCTGAAGATTGCAGAAGGCTCTCATATGAATCTGCCTGCCAGCCGCCTTAAATGTAGTGCCTGCAGAGAAACAGTTTCTGTAGAGTAGAGCTGAGCCCGGCATGGATTGTTGCTTGGGTCTCTGAGGGGGTGAGTACAAAGGCTTACCTCATCATTGTCCTTGTTGGGGGCTCCCGATTCCATCCATCTGGGATGCAATTCGGGGTGTACCATATATGGACAACTGGCTCATCCAAGCCTGTTCTTTTTCAGAGGCATCTCAGGTAGTGATCCAAATGATGTCCTTTTTGGAAAGCCTTGGCTGGGTGATCAATCGTGGAGAGAGCCATTTGAGGACTTCCTAGTCCTTGGAGTTCCTGGAAGCACATTTTGATACTCGAGTGGGCAGAGTCTTCCTGCCAGAGGAGAAAGTCAAAAGGTTGTTAGATTGCCTGACACTGATGGCGGCAGCAATCAAGATGGTGCCATGGGTGCATGTGCACATGTGGTTGCTCAAACTGTTCTTGCTGACTTGGTGGTCCCCGAGTTTTCAGGAGTTTGAGCTCAGGCTCACTCTCCCAATGATGGTGAAGGCCAGCCTGCAGTGCTAGCGGCAGCCCAGTTAACTGAGGAGGGGCATGCCACTGGACAGTTATTCATGGATGCTTCTGATGACAGATGCCAGTTTTTCAGGCTGGGAAGCCCATTGACAAGGTTGCATGGCCCAGGGCTGTTGGAACTGCAGGGAGGCAGTGTGATCCATCAAACACCTCAAGGTGAGTCCCATCAAGTTGGCCCATCTGTGTTTCCAGCCCCTGGTCCAAGGCTGGACAGTTTGGGTATTTTTAGACAATGCCACAGCAGTAGCTTATGACAATCAGAAAGGTGGCATGAGGAGTACTTGGGTAGCCCTGGAGATGGTTCTCCTGTTTTTCTGGGCAGAGAAGAACTCCTAGCATTGTCGGCTCAGCACATTGCTGGGGTGGACAATGTGGAAGCGGACTTTCTGAGTTGGCACTCTCTGGATCCAGGAGAGTGGGAGTTGAGTCAGGAGGTGTTTCAATTGATTCTGCGTGAGTGCGGTCGCCCCTAGATGGATCTGATGGTGACCTGCTGCAATGCCAAAGTTTGCCACTTCTTCAGTCACTGCACTGAGATGGGGTCCGAGGGTGTCAATGTCCTGGTTTAGCCTTGGCCAAGTCAATGTCTGCTTATATTTTTCTCCATGGCCGCTGGTGGGGCATGTGATTCGACATATAGAGCGCCACCTGGGAGGGATTATTCTGGTGGCATCAGACTGGCTGAGGAGAGTGTGGTTCATAGATTGATATGGCTCCTGCAAGCGCCACCTCTTTGATTGCCTCCGTGTCAGAGCCACTTGCATCATACACCAATTGTCCTGGAAGACCCAGCTCCCTACTCGCTAATGGCTTGGCTCTTGAAAAGAGATGGCTAGCATGTAAGGGCTACTCTCTGGCGATGGTTTCCACTCTGCTTGGAGCCCAGAGGAGATTTACCAACTTGGCATACGTGTGGGACTGGTGCCTCTTTGAGAGATGGTATGGTGCATGACATCTGTTCCTGAGATGGCAAAGGTACCATCTCTGCTGGCCTTCTTGCAGGAAGATCTAGAGAAGGGCCTTTCTCTTAGCTCCCTGAAGGTTCAGGTAGCAGCTTTGGCCTATTTCAGAGGTCCTGTAGCTGGTAAGTCGCTAGCCTTACTCCTAGATATTTTGTGCTTTCTTTGGGGGATTTGGCATCTGCATTCTCCCATCTGGCCTGTGGTCCCTTCCTGGGATTTGTCTCTGGTGCTCAGGGTCATGATGCTTGAGCTCTTTGAGTCATTGAAGTAAGCTACTCTGAAGGATTTAGTGCTTAAGACAGTCTTCTTAGTCACGATTTGTTCCAGAAGGTGAATTTCCGAGTTTCAGGTTCTGTCTTGCCATGACCCTTATCTGTCCTGTTTAGAGGAGGCCGTTTCCATTCAGCCTGTGCCTTCCTTCTTGCCTAAAGTAATTTCTCCCTTTCATGTGAACCAGGTGGTTTGCCTGCCTTACTTCTCTAAGGAAATATATCTTCTCTAAGGAACAGTGTCGGGGGAAGGATAAGGATCGTCACCTTGTGGATGTTGGTAGGGTGTTTCTCTGGTACTTTGAGATCACAAATGTCTTTCATAAGTCCAATCATCTTTTTGTGCTGTTTGCTGGCCCACACAAGGATGACACAGCAGCTAAGTATACATTGGAATGCTGAATTAACGAGGCCATTGCCTCAGTGTATCTGTTGTGAAACTGGCTGGTTCTGATAGGTTTGTGTGTACATTCTACCCAAGCATAGGCATCCTTGTGGGTGGAGTAGTGATCGGTAGCCCCTGCAGACATTTGTTGGGTGGCAACATGGGCATCACTTTCCACTTTTGTCAAGCTCTAGCACTTGGATGACCATGCTTAGGCAGGCGTGGCCTTTGGCTCTAAGGGTTTTGTGAGCTGCTGTGCTTTCTTCCCACCTAGTGGAGGTTTAGCTTTGATGCATCCAACTTGTCTGGACTGGTCAAGCAGGACGATATGGAAGGTGACATTTTACTTACCAGAAAATGTCCTTCCCTTGAGTCCTGCTAGACCAGTCCAGGGCCAGCCTCTGGGACTGTGTTTGTTCTGCTCTTCTGCCTTATTATAAAATCAAAGTGGTTTACATTATAACTTAACAGAGAACTAGATTTATTTATTTAACTAGGCTTATATACTACTTTTCTACCAGTCAAAGCAGTGTACATTCAGATACCATATATATTTTTTTCCCTTGTCCCCACTCATAATCTGGTTTTGTGTCTGGGGCAATGGAGGGTTAAGTGGTCTTCCCCAGACCCACAAGGAGCACCTATAGGACTATAAACCCCAGTCCTTCTGGCCCAAGGTTTCTGTCCTATAGCAGAATTTGAACCCCTGGCCCGAGGTAGCTTGCTCCAACCACTAGGCCACTCCTCCCCTTGATTAGTAGTAATACTTAGTAGTAGGATATTCATCGGCACTAACCGTGTTAATGCCGATGAATATCTCCCTATAGCAGCATTTACACGGTATACAGGTTTTTAAACCGTGTAAATGCCTTTGAGTATCGGGCCCTATGTTCTTATATTCACATACACAAGATACATACATACACACAGGCAAAGCAGATGCAAGCAGACTACTACTACTACTACTGATTATTTATATAGCGCTGTAAGGCATATGCAGTGCTGTACAAAGACATGTAAGATGGTCCCTATTCATCAGAGTTTACAATCTAGCCAAGAGAGACAATATAACAGCTGGGGACTAGGCTACATCTGGGGGAATGCTAAGGAAGCTGGAGAGGAGGAGACTACGTGGATCAGGATCCAAATCAGTCTCAAAGAAGTACCTTTTTAGGCTGGATTTGAAAAAGGCCAGAGATGAAGCCTGACGTACCGACTCAAGTAGTTTGTTCCAGGAATAAGAAACAACAAGATGAAAGGAGCAAAGTTTGGAGTTAGCAATAGAAGTGAAGGGCACAGATAGAAGCAATTTGCCAGAAGAGCAGAGTTCATGAGGAGGGGTGTAGGGAGAGATAAGAGAGGAAAGGTAGTGAGGAGCTGCAGAGTGAAGGCACTTACAGGCCAGCAGGAGAAGTTTGAATTGGATGCAGAAACAGATAGGGAGCCAATGAAATGACTTGAGAAGAGAGGTAATATGAGCATGACGAGGCTAGCAGAAGATTAGCCGTGCAGCAGAGTGTTGAACAGATTGAAGGCAAGAGAGATGATTCTGAGGGAGACCAGCAAGGAGGAAGTTGCAGTAGTCTAGATGGGAGGTGACTAAAGAGTGGATAAGTGTCTTAGTAGTGTGTTTAGAAAGGAATTGGCACATTTTGCTGATGTTATAGAGAAAGAAATGACAGATTTTAGCTATCAGGTGCATGTATGTGGAGAAAGAAGAGGGATGATTCACAGATAGAAACATAGAAACATAGAAACATAGAAATATGACGACAGAAAAAGACCACATGGCCTATCTAGTCTGTCCTTCCATAACAACTACAACAGTCCACTTTTTGCCTTTAGAGATCCTCTGTGTTGGTCCCATGCTTTCTTGAATTCAGTTACTGTCCTCATCTCTACCACCTCCACTGGGAGACTATTCCACGGATCCACTACTCTTTCCGTAAAGAAATATTTCCGCATATCACTCCTGAATCTATCTCCCTTCACCCTCATCCCATGTCCCCTCGTAGCAGAACTTGCTTTCAATTGAAAGAGGCTCTCTCCCTGAACATTTATGCCACGGAGGTATTTAAACATCTCAATCATATCACCTCTATCCCGCCTTTCCTCTAAGGTGTACATATTAAGATCCTTAAGTCTGTCCTCATATGCTTTATAATGAAGCCCATTAATCATTTTGGTAGCAACCCTCTGCACCGACTCCATCCTGTTCACATCCTTTTGAAGGTGCGGTCTCCAGAATTGCACACCATACTCCAAATGAGGTCGCACCAAAGACTTATACAGAGGCATTATCACCTCCTTTTTTCTGCTAGCCATTCCTCTCCGTATGCACCCAAGCATCCTTCTAGCTTTTGCTGTCGCCTTTTCCACCTGTTTAGCTACTTTAAGATCATCAGACACAACCACGCCTAGGTCCCGCTCTTCTTTAGTGGACAAAAGTACTTCACCTCCTATACTGTATTGCTCCCTTGGATTGCTGCAGCCCAAATGCATGACCTTACATTTTTTAACATTAAATCCCAGCTGCCAAATTCTAGACCATTCTTCAAGCTTAGCTAGATCCCTCCTCATGTTATCTACCCCTTCCTGGGTGTCTACTCTATTGCAGATTTTGGTATCATCCGCAAAGAGGCAAACCTTACCCGACAGCCCTTCCGCTATATCACTAACAAAGATGTTCCGAGCTGAGGAGACAGGGAGGAGTACAGCGTTATCCACAGAAACAGAGGAAGGGGGGAGATGGGCTTAGTGGGAAAGATAAGAAGCTCAGTTTTGGCCAAGTTTAATTTCAAATAGCAGTGAGACATCCAGGCAGCAATATCAGACGAATTAGTGCATGCACATACATATACAGAGGACTTGGAAAAAATTCCATGAGCCATATACATTCAGGGAGGGATATTAAAACCATGTTAGCTGGTTAGCAGACCTGCTAACAAGTTAAAACACGCTGAGCTTATTTGAGAGCCTTCTGTCAATTGAAAGAGTGCTGCCTCTTGTGCATTGACGCTACAGAGATATTTAAATCTCTCTATCGCAGGGGTATCAAGACCCATAGGCTTTTTCAGGGCTGATAAGCCTCTTCATTTAGCCCACAGGATTGCAGGATGCAGCTCCCCTGGATCAACCCCACATCCCATCCACTGCTGCTGCTGCTGCTGCTCCTCAGGACCTACAGCAGTGCCAATAAAACAGTAGGAGAGCACAGGGCTTTTGAGCCTGTGCATCCACTGCTACCTCTCAGAAATAGGAAGTCTGCAATGGAGGGGTGGAAGCGGTAGGGCTTTCAGTGCCTGCAAAGGCTCAAAGGCCCCATGCTGTGTCACTGTTTTATTGCTGCTGCCACACGTCCTGGGGAACAGTAGCAAGCTGGGGCAGGGGAAGTGAGCTGCCAGACTGGGAGGGGATCCAGGGTGGGAAGGGAGATAATGGATTGTGGATGGCGCCTGCAAGGGGAAAGGGAGGTTGGAGGAGAGATGATGGCAGAAATGGAAGGAAGGGCATGCTGGATCACAGGATGGAGACGAGAGAGGGGAGATACTCGACAGAGGGTGGTAAGAGGGGTAGATGGATAGAGGGGGATATGCAGGATGAAGGGGCCGCTAAAGAGGAGAGATGTTGAATGGGGAGAGATGAGAGAGACGCTGGATAGAGAAGGTAAATAGAAGGGGATACTCTGGAGAGGGAGATTGATAGGAAGTAAGGGGGTTACTTGGATTGTGAGTGGTGAGACAGAAAGACAAAGGGCGTGTGTCTGCATGTGCCTAAACATGAAGGAAAGATTCTTCTCTTCTTTTTTCCCTTCGTTCTCTTTACACCTCCCCTTGAACACTCTCCTTTCCCTTCTACCAGCTCATCTTATGCCTGGGCCCAACATAAGCCCTCTACATTCTCTCATTGACCATACTGCATCTGTTTCAAGGCTTGCAATAAAAAAAAAAGAAGGGAGAGCAGTACGTGGGAGCCATTAAGGAAGGAGAACAATGGCTTCAGTGACCTCACAATCCTCCCATCTTTCTCCAGTAAGGATATCTTGGCCAGGATCCCAAGCAGTTCCTCATCTGCCTGGCCCTGCAGGTGCCTGTCCTGCCCTGGAGAGAATGAACTGCTGCTGCTTCTGCTGCTATTCCCGACCCATAACTAGGATACAGCAAGTAAAGAGCGAGAAGTGGAATGTATGTCTGCCCCCACCCCCGCTAATCTAAAAAAGGCATTACCCTATCCCTGTCACCAAGGGGAAGGGAGGGCAGTGCCAGGAGTTCACACACCAGAAGAAGATTGGCTAGAGCGATATCCAGAGCCTGCTTGTTGCCAGAGCTCAGCAGGTATCCCAGGCAGATCCGCTGGATTAGGGGAAGTGTTCTCTAAGGAGGGGAAGAAGGGGTAGGGTAGCAGAAAGCATTGCCTTGGTTCATCTCAAGGAATGGCCAGCTCCAGTGGATGCCACTTGGGCTCTGGTCTTGCTCTGCTATTTTCTGTAATGAGAAGCCCCTCCTGCTTGTCACCTCCTCTCATCCTTAATGCATTTTAAAGACCCAGCCAGTTCTCCATCTTTCATGCCACTCTTTGATTCACTTCTCTACACAAACCTTTTTTAAAAAATGTCCCCTCTACTCTCTATGCAAAGAAAACAGATGCATATGACAGAAACAGACAGACAGGGTCTCCACAATAGATATGCTCATGCTTTGCATGAGACATATCTAAAGAGACATGCTTTTTACCTAGGGGCCCCTGTTATGCAAGGCCTGGGGAACTCCTCATTTTGCCCATAGGTAAAAGTGGCCCTGACTATCTCGGATGTGCTGTCTGGTCTTGCCTATGGGTCCCAAAATCATAAATCTGGCCCTGCCATCCATAAAGAGGATTTAGGCATCATTGTTGATAGTACATTGAAATTCTCTGCTCAGTGGCCAAGAAAGTAAAGAGAATGCTAGGAATTATAAGGAACATTTATTTATTTATTTAAGTTTTTTATACCGCTTTATCATTTCAATCAAAACAGTTTACATTGTAACTTAAATAGGGACATTGATAACTTTGATTTTTCTGAGCAATGGAGGGTTAAGTGACTTACCCAAGGCCATAAGGACTGCTAGTGGGAATCAAACCCAGGGTCTCTGGGTTCCAAAGCCAGTGCTTTAACCACTAGGCTACTCCTCCAAGCCAACATAAGAACATAAGATGAATTCCAGAGTTTGATTATGTGTTGAATGAAAAAATATTTTCCTGTGTCGTAAATGGGCCAAATTGCAGCTTTATTGAGTGTCCCCTAGTCTTTCTGCTTTTTGAAGACGTAAACAACCAATCTATGTTTACCCATTCCACTCCTTTCATTATTTGATAGACCTCTATCATATCTGCCCTCAGCCATCTTTTTTTGAAGTTGTAGAACCCTAACCTTTTTAAGCCTTTCCTCATAGGGGTATCCTTCCATACCATTTACCATTTTGGTGGCTCTTCTCTGTACCTTTTCTAAATCTGTATAGCCTTTTTAAGATATGGTGACCAGAACTGCACACAATATTCAAGGTGTGGTCACACAATGGAGCGAAATGGCAGCATTATAATATCCTTTGTTTTATTCTCCATTCTTTTCTTTATGATTCCTAGTATTATATTTGTTTTCTTGGCCACTACTGCACACAGGAAAGAGGATTTTAATGTACTATCCAGAATGACGCCCACATCCTTTTCCTGAGTGGGTTGTTCATCCCTAAGTGCATAACTTTACACTTGTCCACATTAAATTTCATCTGCCATTTGGATGCCCATTCTCACAATTTATCAAAGTCCACTTGCAATTTTTCACAATCCTCTTCTGTTTTAATAACTTTGAACACTTTTGTGTCATCTGCAAATTTGATCACCTCACTCATTATTCCAGTTTCCAGGTCATTTATAAATAGGTTAACAAGCAGCGGGCCCAGCACAGATCCATGGGGTACTCCACTATTTACCTTTCTCCATTGAGAAAAATTGGCCATTTAGCCCTACCCTCTGTTTTCTATCTTTTAACCAGTTCCTGACCCATAATAGTACACTGCCTCCTATCCCATGACTTTTTAATTCTCCAAGAGACTCTCATGAGGGACTGAAAATCCAGATACACTGCATCACTGGCTCACCTTTATCTACCTGTTTATTCACACCTTCAAAAAATATAAGAGATTAGCAAGACAAGACTTTCCTTAGCTAAATCCATGTTGGCTTTCTGCCATTAAACCATGACTATCTATATGTTCAGTGATTTTGTTTTTTATAATGGTTGTTACCATTTTGCCTGGTACTTACATCAGGCTCACCAGTCTGTAGTTTCTTGGATCACCCCTAGAACCTTTTTTAAAAATTGGCTTTACATTGGCCACTCTCCAATCTTTGGAATGTTAATGATAGGTCACAGATTACTAGTAGTAGGTCTACAATCTAATATTTCACTTCTTTCAGCACCATGGGATGTATACCATCTGGTCCAGGTGATTTGCTACTCTTTAGTTTATCAAGCTGTATTGCATCTTCCCCATTGTATGCATAGTTATACTTCTGATTGTTTAAGTGATATCAATGGCTCGGTGGTTGGGACAGGTTACCTCAGGTTGGAGGACCAGGCATTCAATTCTCACATAGGGACAAGTAACCTCAGGCTGGAGGGACTGCGGTCTCTGGTCCCTTGGCCACTCCTTGTGGCCCTGGACAAGCCACTTAACCACCCATTGCCTCAGGTACACTTAGATTGTGAGCCCTTCAGGGACAAGGGAATAAAAAGTGCCTGTTAGCATATATCTGTAAACCGCTTTGACACGGTATATAAGCACAGCTAAATAAACAATTAGAACTAGGCTTCCATCAACCTGTTTAATTGACCTGAAATTAGATGGTAACCCTAACCTCGCAGCATAAGACAAACGAAATAACATATTTTGGATCCAGTTCAAACTATATATAGAATTGTATATCTGCTCACCAGAAAACATCACAGATCAGGATTTTTCCAGTTAATTAAGGCTTAATATTAACGAAGACCTGCTACTGAAATAGTTTGAATCAGGTAAGTTGCCACCTGACCCACATCAACCCAAAGAGGCTGATCCAATCCTGGTTTACACCAATACAAACATGTACTTCTAGTCCTGCTTCTTTTTAAATAGAAAATGAAATTAGAATCCCATGCATGCAATGGGAGAAAACCAGAAATGGAGCAGCCTCTTTGTGTTGTCCCCTAAGATCTCAGTGACAGAAAAGAGTAAGCTTGTAACATATTCCAACTCTCCTGGCACTTAAAATTTCTTTATGCTATTACTAAAAAAATATTACAAATGTACAAAAAATATATTTTTGAGTCTAGGAGCAAAGCATGTAGTGCACAGATTAACTTATTGTTTCCTCATACTGGTGCTATAAAATGATAGAACATGTTGTATAGCATTGATTCGCTGAAGTTTCCCTGCAATACACTTATTATGCAAAGACAAGGAAACTGTATGCTGTATGAGAATCTGAATGTGGCCGTTACGGTTTTTTGGGGTTTTTTTTTTTTTTTTTTGCTACCCTGTGGTACGTGATTTGGCTAAGAATAAAAATGTTTGTTTTTTTATTGTTAGCCAAAAGGTTGCTGGTGCTTCAAATGTGGTGTGTGCGTGTATCTTTGTGCATGTAATCCTTTCGGCACTGCTGTGTTAACCAATGAGAAATCTCAATTCTAGAATCTTTAAGAAGATGTTTTTCATCTTTGACTAACAGTATGCAGACAAGGAGCAGCAAAGGAACAAACAGTTCATTTCAACTTATTTGGCTTTGCAGCGCCCCTTTCTGAGGCACCTTAGCTTAGAATTTTTGGCACATGATGTGTGGAGAGGAATGGAATGCTGGAATCCAAGGAGGCCCTGTTACGGGGCGATGAAGGGTGAGAGCTAAGAAACTATTGTAGGCATGAAGGAGAAAGACTGCCATCATGTGGCCAACTGCTGCTCAATGGCATCCGTACAGATCGACCTCAGATCCTGTGTACACAGTACTTTTCTCATAAACGCGGAATGGAAGAAAACTGTAGTATGTCTGGAACCCTAAGAATTAGAGAATGGGGCAAACCTCCTCTGACCTGTTTCAAATCTGCAAATATTTGACTCACTTACTAAAATAATCAAAGTGTGATTTGACTTATTTCATATTTGACGTTGATGTTTTTGGTTTGAGAACATTTGCATTATCACAGAAGCCATACATTTAGGTGACTGGAGATTTTGACCTTTTTTTTCCAAACATGTCTCCAAATATCTACTTCATTCACCATTGTCCACAGAGTGGACACCATTCAGACCCCTAGCATTTACTCTAAAACTACCCAATCCACATCTGCAAGAGCACTGTCACTAGCAGCACCGGCCCTCTGGAACTCCCTTCCAGACGACCTGGTTGCCACCTCTGATGCCAAAAAGACTTCAGGAAAAAACTCAAAAATTTGCAAACCCCACTCCCCCCATAGATCCCCCCCCCCTAACAAAATCAGCTTCCTCCACTCATGACACTGTCTTGTAAATATTGTATTTATGCCTCTTTGTAAATAAGTTACTACCAAGAACCTCCTGCATGTCCCCCCACCCCACACAACTATGTAATGTATAATTACCATGTATCATGTTTGTTTACCATGTAAACCGCTTTGATTATAAGATAAGGCGGTGTACAAAACCTGTTAATTAAATAAAAAAAAACAACCGAAATCAATGCAACCGGAACAAAAACAAAGTGATTATACCGACGGACTTCAAGAAATCCAGAAAACTAACAAACAACAAGGCTTTCTCTCATGTAGCCCCAAACCTTTGGAATGCCCTACCAGATAACCTCAGGGAATTAAATGACCTACAAACGTTCCGCAAAAACCTAAAACCCCACTTATTCTCCATCCATTTTGGCATACAAGCAGAACACAATACCCCTGTCACAACCCCCCCCCCCAGCTTCCTAAATCCCTACAAGTGATATACCACTCTACAATCAACCCAAAGATGTAAGTAGTTTATACTTAGAATTCCTAAGCACGTTCATGTACATTGTTTAAATTGTGTATCTTCATCTATGTACATAGTTCTACTTTGTTCTCTGTAACTGAATATGTACTTGTTATCTGTACGATTCAAAATGTTGTTATTTGTAAACCGCGGTATAATTAATTTTTTATAAATAAATAATAGATTGTCATTTCTATCATTGTAAGCTATCTCAAAGAGTGAGGTGTCCTGTCCCAAAGACTGACACTAAAGGCCAAAAGGTGATTGAATCAGTAGTTGGGTCAGGATCCAAAAGAGCCTCTTTGAGGCTGCTTTTGGATCCCTAATCCCTTACTCTGCTGTTTACCACCCATGTGTGTTATAACATTTTCCCTTAGTTTTACCCTAGTATCCTGTTTGTTGCGTTTGTCTGTCTTTAATAGATTGTAAGCTATAGAACAGGGCCTCTCTCACATGTATGTGTACAGTGCTGCTTAGGCCTTCTAGCACTATATAAGTGATGAGTAGTAGTAGTACTAGTCATTTTGCATTGCTCTGTAGATAGTGTTGCCAAGTGGCCGGTTTTCAGCTGGCCTGGTTGGTTTTTTTGTGGCCAGGCCAGATGCCTGCAGAGATCACAGACAGGCCCTTGAAAGACATTTTTTTTGCTCTAGCCGTGAGACTGGGAGTGGCCAGAGCAGAAAACTGGTTTTTCATCTGCGTTCCTTCCCCCCCCCCCCCCATTGCAGCCTCACCTTCCCCTTGCAGCCACTGCTCCTACTTCTTACAGAGCAGTGTCTGCAATAAAGCTAATTTAAAAACAAAAGGAAACTTGTGCGGAGCCCTCTGAAACCCCTGCTGCAGTGTCCCACTCTCTGTAGCGTCACTTCCTTTTGAGCGCGGGTGCTGTGGCAGGGATTTCATAGGGCCAGAAGGCTCTGCACATGTTTCATTTTGCTTTTAAATTTGTTTTATTGCAGTTGCTGCTCTGTAAGAAGCAGGAGCCGTGGCTGCAAGGGGAAGGAGGTGACAGAAGAGACGGACACAGAGGGAAGGTGAGGGCAGGAAGGGAGCTAAAAGTGTGGGGGGGAGGAGGTAGCTGGAAGGGAGCTGAAAGAGGGGGGAAGGAGGTGGCAGGAAGGGACTGACAGGGGGGGAGGAGTTGTCTGGAAGGGAGCTAAAAGGGGGGGGAAGGAGGTGTCTGGAAGGGAGCTGAGAGCTGAAAGAGGGGGAAGGAGGTGGCAGGAAGGGACTGACAGGGGGAAGTTGGAGGCAGGAAGGCAGCTGAAATAGGGGGGAAGGAGGTGACTGGAAAGCAGCTGAGCAGGGGGGAGGAAAGAGGTGGCAAGAAAAGAGATAACACAGAGGGGAGGAAAGAGGAGGCAGGAAGGGAGATTGAACGGGGGAAGAAGGAGGTGGCAGGAAGAGAGATGACACGGGGGGAAGAAGGAGGTGGCAGGAAGAGAGATGGCACAGGGGGGAAGAAAGGTGGCAGGAAGGGAGATGACGCAGGGGGGAAGAAGGAGGTGGCAGGAAGAGAGATGACGTGGGGGGAGGAAAGAGGTGGCAGGAAGAGAGATGCTGCAGGGGAGAAGGAGGTGGCAGGAAGAGAGATGACACGGGGGAAGAAGGAGGTGACAGGAAGAGAGATGACACAGGGGGAAGAAGGAGGTGGCAGGAAGGGAGATGACACGGGGGAAGAAGGAGGTGGCAGGAAGAGAGATGACACGGGGAAGAAGGAGGTGGCAGGAAGGGAGATGACACAGGGGGGAAGAAGGAGGTGGCAGGAAGGGAGATGACGCAGGGGGAAGAAGGAGGTGGCAGGAAGAGAGATGACGCAGGGGGAAGAAGGAGGTGACAGGAAGTGAGATGACACAGGGGGAAGAAGGAGGTGGCAGGAAGAGAGATGACGCAGGGGGAAGAAGGAGGTGGCAGGAAGGGAGATGACACAGGGGGAAGAAGGAGGTGGCAGGAAGGGAGATGACGCAGGGGGAAGAAGGAGGTGGCAGGAAGAGAGATGATGCAGGGGGAAGAAGGAGGTGGCAGGAAGAGAGATGACACAGGGGGAGGAAAGAGGTGGCAGGAAGAGAGATGACACAGGGGGAGGAAAGAGGTGGCAGGAAGAGAGATGACACAGGGGGGAAGAAGGAGGTGGCAGGAAGGGATATGACACAGGGGGGAAGAAGGAGGTGGCAGGAAGAGAGATGACACAGGGGGGAAGAAGGAGGTGGCAGGAAGAGAGATGACACTGGGGGAAGAAGGAGGTGGCAGGAAGGGAGATGACCACGGGGGGAAGAAGGAGGAGGTGGCAGGCAGCTATATGCCTCCGGGGGGAATACAGGTTGCAGGTAGGGAGATGATGCAGGGGGGAAGAAGGAGGTGGCAGGAAGAGAGATGGTAAAGCGGGGAAGAAAGGTGGCAGGAAGGGAGATGACGCAGGGGGGAAGAAGGAGGTGGCAGGAAGAGAGATGACACAGGGGGGGAAGAAAGAAAGGTGGCAGGAAGGGAGATGATGCAGGGGGGAAGAAGGAGGTGGCAAGAAGAGAGATGGCACAGGGGGAAGAAAGGTGGCAGGAAGGGAGAGATGATGCGGGGGGAGGAAAGAGGTGGCAGGAAGAGAGATGACGCAGGGGGGAAGAAGGAGGTGGCAGGAAGGGAGATTACACGGGGGGAAGAAGGAAGTTGCAGGAAGAGAGATGACACGGGGGAAGAAGGAGGTGGCAGGAAGAGAGATGGCATGGGGGGAAGAAATGTGGCAGGAAGAGAGATAATCCGGGGGGAGGAAAGAGGTGTCAGGAAGAGACATGATGCAGGGGGGAAGAAGGAGGTGGCAGGAAGAGAGATGACGCAGGGGGAGGAAAGAGGTGGCAGGAAGGGAGATGACACAGGGGGGAAGAAGGAGGTGGCAGGAAGAGAGATGACACAGGGGGAAGAAGGAGGTGGCAGGAAGGGAGATGACACAGGGGGGAAGAAGGAGGTGGCAGGAAGAGAGATGGCACAGGGGGGAAGAAAGGTGGCAGGAAGGGAGATGATGCAGGGGGGAAGAAGGAGGTGGCAAGAAGAGAGATGGCAAAGGGGGGACGAAAGGTGGCAGGAAGGGATATGAACCAGGGGGGAAGAAGGAGGTGGCAGGAAGAGAGATGGCACAGGGGGGAAGAAAGGTGTGAGGAAGGGAGATTACGCGGGGGGAAGAAGGAGGTGGCAGGAAGAGAGATGACGCAGGGGGGAAGAAGGAGGTGGCAGGAAAGGAGATGACGCAGGGGGGAAGAAGGAGGTGGCAGGAAGAGAGATGACAGGGGGGAAGAAGGAGGTGGCAGGAAGAGAGATGACGCAGGGGGAAGAAGGAGGTGGCAGGAAGGGAGATGACACAGGGGGGAAGAAGGAGGTGGCAGGAAGAGAGATGATACAGAGGGGAGGAAAGAGGTGGTATGAAGAGAGATGACACAGGGGGGAGGAAGGAGGTGGCAGGAAGGGAGATGACACAGGCGGGAAGAAGGAGGGGGCTCGAAGGGAGCTGACAGAGAGGTAAGGGGGGCTCGAAGGGAGCTGACACCTGGGGATGGTACTGGTATGTGACTGGGTAATGGGGAGGAGGCTGGAAGGGAGGGGCACTAGGACTGGAAGGGAGCAGACATGTGGGAATGGCACTGGACTGGGGATGGACAGAGGGTAGGGTGACTGGAAGGGAGCTGACACTGAGGTGACAATGGGAGTAGAAGTGAGCTGATACCTAGGATGATATTTGGACTAGAAGGGGCTGGACAGTGAGGAAGGAGGGGGACTAGAATGGAATGGACACCCCTGGCAGTCCTGGGAATGCAAGGTGGTTGACATTGGAATGTAATGGGAGAGGAGGACTGGAAAGGTGACTGATGCTGGGGAGGGTTACTGGGACTGGAAATAAGTTGATGGAAAGAAGTGAAGAAAACAAAAGAAGAGAGACAAGAAATGGCAGATGGACTATAGACCATAGAAAGAGAGCTAAGACAGGTAGACAGAAGCCTCAGATTGGGATCAGCATGATCAGAGAATAAAATGGTCAGACAGCAAAAGGTAGAAAAAATAATTTTATTTTCAATTTAATGACTGGACTTTGTGCTACATTTATATTTTACACAGTATGGGGAACTGCATCTCTTATTTATCTGATGTTGCGCTGCATGCGGAGTCTGGCTTTTTGGGGGTTTGATTTAATTTTTGTCTATATATTTCTCTTTTTATTTTGTGCTCATTTATTGATGAAGGCCTGTCTGTATTGTGTGTGTGTGTGTGTGTGTGTGTGTGTGTGTGTGTGTGTGTGTGTGTACAATAATGCTGCGTATTCTGTCAGTATGGAATTCCTGTTTAAGAATGTTAGCAATCTTGCTTGTTCAGTTTGTACATTGCCCTCTGCAATTTTTTTGGGGACAGGGGGCGGAGCAAGCGTGGGATAGAGGCAGGACAGGGGGCAGGGAAAGGGCAAGGTGAGTGTGGGCGTGGGCAGAGCATGACTAGCCAAAGGTGGTGGGTTTTTTTCTTTCAAAAAGTTGGCAACCCTATTTACAGATGAAAGAAACACAAAATGATATTTAGCTTTTTTTTGCCTCTGACAAGATAAAACCAGAATAGAAGAAATATGAGGCAATTTTCAAAGGAATTTGCCCAGATGACTACGATACCTGGGTAAATTCTTTGGGATGAAAATCATCCTTCACTCAGTGGCAAAAAGCATGTGCATAGGTTTCACAGCATGTATATGTTTAGACACAGGGAAAAGAGAAGGGGCAGGGGGAAGCAAAGTATGAATCAAGGTCTGAAATCCCTTCTAATTTGTTGGCATACTTTGCATCTGCAGCAAAGCAGGAAAGAGGCATAGGCAGGCAAATGCATACCTAGATGGAGAAGAAGAGATAGCCACATGGAGATAGACACAGGTAGACAGACGAAAACACACACATACTGTCAGGGCCGGCCCGTCCATTGAGCGAGAATGTTTTTTGCACAGGGCCCCGCGTTTCAGGGGGCCCCGCGCAAAAAACATTCTGATCTAAAAGTAAAATTTAAAAAAAAAAAAAAGCTGTCTGCTGCCGCTGCCGGGGCCGCCGCGGCAGAATCGAGTGTGCCGCGGGGCTCCCCTGCCCAGCAGAGTCTGCCCTCCCCTGTATCACCTCTCTCTTTACAGCTGCAGTCACACGCGCCGGCTTTCAGAGCGTGAGGGGAGAGTTTCTCCCTCGCTGCTCGGTTAAGCCCGCGGGGGCTGATGGGAAGTTCCCATCAGCCCCCGCGGGCTTAACAGAGCCGCGAAAGGGAAACTAGTTCCTTCGCGCTCTGAAAGCCGGCACGTGTGACTGCAGCTGTAAAGAGAGAGGTGATACAGGGGAGGGCAGGCTCTGCTGGGCAGGGGGGGGGCCCGCGGCACACTCGATTCTGCTGTGGCGGCCCCGGCAGCGGCAGCAGACAGCTTTTTTTTTTTTTTTTTTTTCCCTGGGGTGGGCTGGGGGGGGGTTAGGGGTGGTGGTGGGCTATGGGGGGGCGGGGGGGGTTAGGTGGGGTGTTGGGCTTGGGGGGGGGGGGGGGGCTTAGGAGTGGTGATGGGCTATGGGGGAGCTAAGTCTGTATATGGGCTGATGGGATTAGGACTGGAAGTGGGTTGATGGGGGATTAGGCCTGGTCATGGGCTCCGGGGGGCTTAAACTAAACATTGGGTGATGGGGGATTAGGACTGGAAATGGGCTGATGGGATTAGGACTGGGAGTGGGCTGATGGGGAGGTTAGGATTGGTAATGGGGTATGGGGGGGGGGCTTAAACTGAAAATTAGGTGATGGGGGATT
This sequence comes from Ichthyophis bannanicus, assembly GCA_033557465.1. NCBI lineage: Eukaryota > Metazoa > Chordata > Amphibia > Gymnophiona > Ichthyophiidae > Ichthyophis > Ichthyophis bannanicus. Next base: position 247,560,293 of record CM066031.1, on the reverse strand, counting down.
AGGACTGGAAATGGGCTGGTGGGATTAGGACTGGGAGTGGGCTATGGGGGGCTAGGACTGGTAATGGGGTGGTGGGGTTGCTAGGACTGGAAATGGGCTGGGGTGATTAAGACTGGAGGTGGGCTGATGGGGTTAGGACTGGTAATGGGCTGTGGGCTGTTGGGGGGGTTAGGACTGGTAATGGGCTATGGGGGGCTAGGACAGGAAATGGGCTGAGGGGGAGGGGTTAGGACTTGAGGTGGGCTGTTAGGTGGGGTTAGGACAGGTAATGGGCTATGGGGGACTAGGACTGGAAATGGGCTGATGGGGGGGTTACGACTGGAGGTGGGCTGATTGGGTTAGGACTGGTCATGGGCTGTGGGCTGTTGGGGAGGGTTAGGACTGGTAATGGGCTATGGGGGGGCTAGGACTGGAAATGGGCTGATGGGGGGTTTAACACTGGAGGTGGGCTGATGGGGTTAGGACTGGTAATGGGCTGTGGGCTGATGGGGGGTTAGGACTGGTAATGGGCTATGGGGGGTTAGGACTGATAATGGGCTATGGGGGGGCTAGGACAGGAAATGGGCTGATGGGGAGGGGTTAGGACTTGAGGTGAGCTGATGGGGTTAGGACTGTTAATGGGCTGTGGGCTGTTGGGGGGGTTAGAACTGGTAATGGGCTATGGGGGGGGGGGTTAAGACTGGTAATGGGCTGTTGGCTGATGGGGGCTGTCTGGTAATGGGCTATGGGGGGGTTAGGACTGATAATGGGCTATGGGGGGGCTAGGACAGGAAATGGGCTGATGGGGAGGGGTTAGGACTTGAGGTGGGCTGATGGGGTTAGGACTGGTAATGGGCTGTGGGCTGAAGGGGGGGGGTTAGGACTGGAAGTGGATTGATGGGGGGGGCTAGGACTGGTATTGGGTTGGGGGGTTGCTAGGACTGGAAATGGGCTGATGGGGGGCTAGGACTGGAAATGGGCTGATGCAGGGACAAGAAGGGAATGGATGATGGGTTCAGATGGAACTATAAGGTCGCTGATGTTGGGGGAGGTATAGAATGGGATGGGGCTGGGAGAGTAAAATGGAGAGGGGAAAAATATTTTGTGTGGGAGGGATAAAAAATCTACAATTGGCCGGGTATTGGGAGAGTAAGTGGGGATTGAGGATGGAGGGGTAAAATTTGAGTGGATGAAATAGGAATGAGGAAAGAGCAAAAGGAGAAAGATTAGTATGTTAAAGCAGATGTAGAGAGAGAATGGAAAAAAACTAGAAGAGAGAAGAAAGGACAAATGGACAGCAGACGATGGAGAGTTAGCAGAAGACACGAAGAAACAAGAAGAAAGTGGCTGGAGCAATTGCAGCTGAAAAAAAATGCACAAAAGGTAGAAAAATATCTCTTTATTTTGAATTTATTAATTGGAATATGTCAGCTCTGGTAAATGTGCATCATTAACGTCTGCGCTTTGTTTAGTACAAGAGCAAATTAATGTATAGTTTTATTTCTACAGTGTTGTACATTCCAAGTTTGGCTTTTGGGATTCCCAGTTTAATTATTGTCTTCCTGTTTCTAAATTGTGATTCCTTGTTTGGTGATGGTCTATGTTCTGCATGTGTAACTGAGCTGAGGTATTCTGTTTATGTAATTCCTATTTGACATTGCCACTTGTTCTCTTTCCCCAGTAGGTCATGTATTGTTGTTCTCTGAAATGTATTGGTTTAATATTTGCATGTTTCCTTTTGATAGGTAGGGTATGGTGCTTTGTGAGTCCTGGTAGTGCTGTTAGGATACGGCGGGTTTGCTATGGGTTCTAAATGGGCAGTGTTTGTAGTAGTTCCTAATGTGTCTGGTGGTTGGCACTGGATTATAGTAATGTAGAAATCTTTTAGTCTTTCTTTATCCATACAATCATTAAGAGGCATGTTTACTAAAAGTTAGTATATGGTAACATTATGCAAATATTTATGCAAATGAGGCCCCTTATGCAAATGAGGCCCCGCACCGAGTCTCCGCACATGGCCCCGCACCCCCCTTGGGCCGCCCCTGCATACTGTACATATGGAAGAAGAGATACAGATAAAAAGAAAGGCAGACACACACACACACACACACACACAGATTGAGAGAAGATAACAGAGCTCTTCTCTTAATCTCCCTCACTTCCCTTTGCTTTAGAAAAATGCTTGACAAGACAGCTCTTTATTTCCCCTCCCTCAGGTCTGATTGGTTCTCAGAGGCTAAGTGATTCGGATCATCCACAGGAGATGTCTTCCTACTGGTGAAGCCGCCTGGCTTTGCTCTCATGAAAGCAGTGATCAGGATGGTCATTGCCTTGGCACTGAAGCTCTGACATCTGAAAGAAGGTGCTCACAGTGTGAGAGTGAGAGCCTTCTATTGAGTGTGACACAATCCAGATCTCTTCTACAAGCATCTAGTATTCAACATCTTTGCTCTAGTCTCTCTTCACAGTAGATAAAAAGTATTTCCATGTGTGTATATGTGTATCTCCTTTGTCATGAAAGTTATCCTTTGATTGACAATTAACCATGGTTATTTTAGAGAAAGTGGTTCCAGCAGTTCTTTTTCTGTACTGTGGAAAGGCTGGTCATTCCATCTACAGCAAAATGTCATTTTGTCATGTAGCTTTTTCTATATGCCATGATGGTATTAGATGGTGACAGAGAGACTGCACACCCATAATTGAATGGTGTAAGCCATTATTAAAGCCTGATTTACTAAGGTTCTTCTTCTGTTCTATGTCTATGGCGGGGGGGGGGGGGGAGCCTCTCTACAACAAAGCCAATGGGAACTCTTGCTATCACTTTCTCAACCAGGACTGTGTTGTGGGTTTAGGTCCTTATACCCATGTCATTTGGATCATTCCTGTGTGCTAGCTGCTGCTGTCTCCCATTGTCAGCTGCTGAGACCTTTTTATTTATTTATTTAACAGATCTTTTATACTGTCTCATCTTCCATTCGAAGCGATTTACATTACAACAGCTTTACAATAAACAGGGACAATTAACTTGGGAGAATTATACATATAACAATTGAAAACTTAGGAATATTATTGTGCAATAAAACTGTAGAGTGGTATCGTGTTTGATCCATAGTAGTTACATTGTAAGCAGGGCCGGCCCATCCATTGAGCAAGAATTTTTTTGCACAGGGCCCCGCGTTTCAGGGAGCCCCGCGCAAAAAACATTCTCATCAGGCCAAGTAGATTAAAAAAAAAACTGGCTGCTGCTGCCGCTACCGCTATGGCAGCAGCGGAATCAAGTGTCCCGCGGGGCCCTCCCTGCATCAGCTCCCTCAGCGCGGGCTTTTCAGAGCCACGAAGGGAGAGTTTCCCTCTCGCGGCTCTGTTAAGCCTGCTGGGGCTGATGGGACTTCCTGTTTCCCATCAGCCCTGGCGGGCTTAACAGAGCCGCGAAAAAGGGACACTCTCCCTTCGTGGCTCTGAAAAGCCCATGCTGAGGGAGCTGATGCAGGGAGGGAAGGCTCTGCCGGGCAGGGGGGGGGGGCCACTGGCCACTTGCTTCTGCCGCTGCCACAGCGGCAGCAGCAGCCAATTTTTTTTATCTACTTAGGCTGATGGGGGAGGGAAGGGGGGTTAGGACTGGTAATGGGCTATGGGGAGGCTAAGACTGGAAGTGGGCTGATGGGGGGTAGGACTAGTAATGGGCTCTGGGGGGCTAGGGCTGGAAATGAGCTGATGGGGGGGTTAGGACTGGTAATGGGCTATGGGGGTTAGGACTGGAAGTGGGCTGAAGGGGGTAGGACTGGAAGTGGGCTGATGAGGGGCTTATGACTGGAAGTGGGCTGATTGGGGGGCTTAGGACTGGTAATGGGCTATGGGGGCTAGGACTGGTAATGGGCTGGGGGATTGCTAGGACTGGAAATGGGCTGAGTAGAAGGGGGCTTGAACTGCAAACAGCTAATGGGGAAGGGGGCTTGGAATGGAAATGGGCTGTGAGGGGAGGGAGCTAGGACTGGGTGGGGGGAGCTAGGACAGGAAATGGGCTGATGGAGGGGCTAGGATAGGACTGGAAATGGGCTGTTGGGGGTGCTAAGATTGGAAATGGGCTGTGGTGAGGGCTTGGAATGAAATGGACTCATGGAGGGGCTAGAACTGGAAGTAGTCTCATGGGGGGCTTGGATTGGAAATGGGCTGATGGAGGGGCTCAGATAGGACTGGAAATGGATGGGGGAGCTAGGACTGGAAAAGGGCTGATGATGGTGCTAGGATAGGATTGGAAATGGGCTGATGGGGGGCTAGGACTGGAAATGGGCTGATGCGGAGACTAGAAGGGAGTGGATGCTGGGTGGGGCTGGAACTAGAAGGGAGCTGATGTTGGGGGAGGATTAGACTGGAATGGAGCTGGGAGAGTGAAATGGAGAGGGGAAAAATATTTTGTGTGGGGACTGAGCATGGAGGGGTAAAATTTGAGTGGATAAAATAGGAATGAGGAAAGAGCAAAAGGAGAAAGATTAGTATGTTAAAGCAGATGTAGAGAGAGAATGGAAAAAAACTAGAAGAGAGAAGAAAGGACAAATGGACAGCAGACGATGGAGAGTTAGCAGAAGACACAAAGAAACCAGAAGAAAGTGGCTGGAGCAATTGCAACTGAAAAAAATGCACAAAAGGTAGAAAAATATCTCTTTATTTTGAATTTAATAACTGGAATATGTCAGCTCTGGTAAATGTGCATCATTAACGTCTGTGCTTTGTTTAGTACAAGAGGAAATTAATTTATAGTTTTATTTCTACAGTGCTGTTGTACATTCCAAGTTTAGCTTTTGGGGTTCCCAGTTTAATTATTGTCTTCCTGTTTCTAAATTGTGATTCCTTGTTTGGTGATAGTCTATTTTCTGAATGTGTAACTGAGCTGAGGTATTCTGTTTATGTAATTCCTATTTGACATTGCCACTTGTTCTCTTTCCCCAGTAGGTCATGTATTGTTATTCTCTGAAATGTATTGGTTTAATATTTGCAGTGTTGCCTTTTGATAGGTAGAGTATGGTGCTTTGTGAGTCCTGGTAGTGCTGTTAGGATACGGCGGGTTTACTATGGGTTCTAAATGGGCAGTGTTTGTAGTACTGTAGTTCCTAATGTGCCTGGCGGTTGGCACTGGATTATAGTAATGTAGACATCTTTTAGTCTGTCTTTATCCATACACTCATTAAGAGGCATGTTTACTAAAAGTTAGTGTATGGTAACATTATGCAAATATTTATGCAGATGAGACCACTTATGCAAATGAGGCCCCGCACCGAGTCTCCGCACATGGCCCCGCACCCCCCTTGGGCCACCCCTGATTGTAAGAGGGTCATATTAGAGTCTTTTGTGAGAGGGTCAAACAGTGTAGTTACTCACCTGTAAGAGGTGTTCTCCAGGGACAGCAGGAATCAGTCATCACTTATGGGTGACGTTGGCACTGACGGAGCCCGCGCAGAGCAATTCCCCAGTTTTCAAAGAAAGCCTTTGGGATTGCTGCCACGCATGCGTGGTCCTCTTCCTGCCCAAAGGTGCCATCTTGCTCAGTCAGGTCCCCTAGCTAGACCCCTGCTAAGCAGATAGCAAGGGAAGGACAAAAATAACAACTCTTCAGGGGAGGTGGGAGTGTAGTGAGGACTGATTCCTGCTGACCCTGGAGAACACCTGTTACAGGTGAGTAACTACGCTTTCTCCAGGAACAAGCAGGAAGTCAGTTCTCACTTATGGGACTCCCCAGCAACAGGATACTGAGCCTATAACCCAAAAATGCCTCCGCGAGGCCGTGAGCAGAAGTAGATGCCCGGAGGAGCCCGAGTCTTTGGGTCCCCAGGGCGAAGTTCTCGGTAGCCATTGAAGAAGGGTCGGAGGGCAGGAGTTGCTTATACCCTTAACAGTTTATGGAGTACAGCCTGGCCGAAGGCGCTGTCCCTGCAGGGCTCCTGCTCCAGGCAGTAGTGGGCAGTGAAAGTGTTTGTGGAAGACCAGGTCGCCACCCAGCAGATGTCCGATAGAGGCACTGAGTGCAGGAAAGCCACGAAAGCCATCTTGACTCAGACGCCATGTGCTGTGACCCGCCGACCCAGTAGGACCCCCGCTTTTGCTTGGGCGAAGTCGATGCAGTCCGCCACCCAGATGGAGATGATGCGCTTAGTGCCAGCCCCAGGTGATTGGGGTCATAGACAATGAAGAGCTGATTGGCTTTGCAATGACCTTGGGTACGCTGCAGGTAAAAGGCAAGAGTCCCCTTGCAATCAAGAGTGTGTAGTACCGCCGACGCCTGGTCGGCATGGGGTCTCGGGAAGAAGGTCGGTAGGACTATCTACTGGTTAAGATGAAAATCTGAGACCACCTTCGGTAGGAATTTGGGATGGGTGTGGAGGAGTGTAAGGGGCCTCAGCCATGAGGGCCCGAAGTTCACTGACTCAGCGAGCTAAGGTCAGAGCTACTAGAAAGACCATCTTCCAGGAGAGATGCCAAAGCGAGCACATTGCCATCGGCTCAAAGGGCGCTCGCGAGAGCTGCATCAGCACCATGTTAAGGTTCCACTCCATCGGGGGAGCGTGCGAGGAAAGAGGTTGGCTGTCTGCCCTGTGCACCGCGTTGGGAGTCTCTTCGGCAGCCCGGAGCACCCGGTCCATCTGTGCGGTGCCTGGCCCTGACGTCATCCAGGGGGCCTTAAAGCTCGGCGGAGTCTCTCAGTGACTGGGAGCGTGTGAGGAAAGAGGTTGGCTGTTTGCCCTGTGCACCGCGTTGGGAGTCTCTTCGGCAGCCCGGAGCACCCGGTCCATCTGTGCGGCGCCTGGCCCTGACATCATCCAGGGGGCCTTAAAGCTCGGTGGAGTCTCTCAGTGACTGGGAGCGTGCGAGGAAAGAGGTTGGCTGTCTGCCCTGTGCACCACGTTGGGAGTCTCTTCGGCAGCCCAGAGCACCCGGTCCATCTGTGCGGCGCCTGGCCCTGATGTCATCCAGGGGGCCTTAAAGCTCGGCGGAGTCTCTCAGTGACTGGGAGCGTGCGAGGAAAGAGGTTGGCTGTCTGCCCTGTGCACCGCGTTAGGAGTCTCTTCGGCAGCCCAGAGCACCTGGTCCATCTGTGCGGCGCCTGGCCCTGACGTCATCCAGGGGGCCTTAAAGCTCGGCGGAGTCTCTCAGTGACTGGGAGCGTGCGAGGAAAGAGGTTGGCTGTCTGCCCTGTGCAACGCGTTGGGAGTCTCTTCGGCAGCCCAGAGCACCCGGTCCATCTGTGCGGCGCCTGGCCCTGACATCATCCAGGGGGCCTTAAAGCTCAGCGGAGTCTCTCAGTGACTGGGAGCGTGCGAGGAAAGAGGTTGGCTGTCTGCCCTGTGCACCGCGTTGGGAGTCTCTTCGGCAGCCCGGAGCACCCGGTCCATCTGTGCGGCGCCTGGCCCTGACGTCATCCAGGGGGCCTTAAAAGCACGACCGCTACACGGTACACTGTAGCGATTGCGTTCTAAAGGGGCGCGTTATTAAGGGGCTGGTAATGCTCCTTATGCGCTCCTTTGGCGCTCGAGGAGCTGGGGAGCTGGTCCTTGGTTTCGTAGGATGGGTTAACGCAGGAAGCGTCATCAAAATGTGAGTACTGTGAATCCTACTAAAGTTGTTAAAGTTTCCGGTCCTATGGATAGGCATTTGGTCACCGTGGGAAATATGGAGGCTAAGAAAGTTGTTCCATCTGATACTCAGCTCCCCAGTGATAGCTCCTCGATATCTTTGGGGGTTAGTATCTCTTCCCCTTCTGTTGGTAATGGACAGATCGCCCCAGTTACCTCCTCACTTGTAAAGGAGGTATTGCTGCAGCAGCTGGATTGTTTGCCATCTCTATCCCCCTCTGGGCCCTCCACTGTTCCTGGGATTGTTCCTTTACCCTGGGTCTTGAAGGTTCCGGAGGGTTTTGCTTCAGCATACAGGGACGGTGTATCGTCTGTATGTACCTGTGGACTCTCAGGAAATCTCCCTTTCGGATGTGTGGCGGGTTCTATCTAGGATTGAATCTTCACTTAGTTCAGTTGTGTCTCAATTCTCAGATTTTTCAAGGGACTCTGTGGCGAAATTTGTTCAGCATGACTCTCAGATCGCTGTATTAGATCAAAAATGCCAGAAATTGGAAGCTCAGTGTAAAGTGTTACAAAATTCTTCAATGTCTTTCATAAAAGATAGTATTACTCTGCATACTCAGCAAGAAATATTAGAAAATAATTTGCGAGCTTCTAATGTGAGATGCTTAAATTTTCCTTGTTAAGTGCCGTCGAGTCGGAGTCGACTCATGGCGACCCTCTGGATAGCTATCCTAAATTGTGTTCGGTCTTCAGTCAGGCGGCTCATTGTTGACAGACTGGTACCCGTAGCTGCTGTTATTGTAGCGATCCATCTCATTGCTGGCCTTCCTCTTTTGCGTTGACCTTCTATCTTTCCAAGCATGATGTCTTTCTCTAATGATCTCTCTCTTCGCATGATGTGTCCGAAGTATGAAAGTCGAAGTCTTGTCATCTGAGCTTCTAAAGAAAGCTTAGGTTTGATCTCCTCTAGTACCGACTGGTTTGTTCTTCGGGCAGTCCATGGTATACACAGTATTCGCCGCCAGCACCATAATTCAAAGGCATCAATTTTCTTCCTGTCTGTCTTTTTCCTTATACCCGTTTTTTGTCTCCTCAAATTCTGTTTGATAAATATTTAACGGAAATTTTAGGCTGTCGTGAAGATCTGAAACCACATGTTACAAAATTGTTTTATATTCCTCGTAAAGGGACGAATCCAGAGGAGATGTCTCCTGGAGCTGCCCCTGTTGTATCCCAGGATTCTCTGGATGTTTCTGCGTTCATTGAGTCCTCTTGGGATATAATTTCAACACGGGCTACACTTCTGGTATCATTTGCGTCTGAGGTTGAAAAGAATGCTGTGATATGACTGTATTTTATGAATAAAGAGGCTGTCTTCTGTGGGGAGAAAATTAATATGTTTCCGGATGTCTCCAGGGCGACTCAGCTTCGCCGTTGGGGCTTTTTATTATTAAAGCCCCGCGTCTTAGCTATTGGTGCCACGTTTTTCCTAAAATTTCCTTGCAAATGTTTAGTCACTTTTAAGGGCACCAAGTATGTCTTCTTGGAGGCATCGGCTTTGGAAACATTTCTTTTGTCACATCTTTCACAGGTCGATAGTTAGTTCTTGGTTGAATTTTTGTCACCAGATGGTAAAAAAAAGAGTTTAAAATGATCAGGTCAGCTTTCCCTTTTCTTGCAGTTTTCTTTGTGCAAGTTTTCTTTCTTTTTTACTCTTGTTTTCTTCTGCTCCTCATGACGTGGACTGTAATTAGTTTGCTTATTGATCCGCAATGTTGTTTTTTTGGAATGTTTGTATTTTTGAATTTGCTGAATAAATATTTTGAAAATCAAAAAAAAAAAAAAAGGTTCCACTCCATCGGCAGAGGCTGCCTCAAAAAGGGTTTTCCCTGGATGGGAAGGTGATTTGCCAAAATGGGACTCAAGTGTACCCTGACCGAATTGGATTTCATCCCGGACCTTAAGAGGTGGAGGAGGTACTGGAGGGTCCACCGGGTAGAACAGGAGAATGGGTTGATCTGGAGCTCAGAGCAACAGGTCGAGAAACGCTGCCACTTGAAGGTATATGCCTGTCTCATTGAGTCCTTTCTCGATGGGAGGAGGACCTCTTCGACATCCTCTGGGAGACGCAGCGGAACTATGATGACTCGTTCAGCCACCAGGCTGCAAGGGACAGCGATGCCAGGTTCAGGTGGTACACCCGATTCTCCTCCTGCGTCAACAGGTCCGGGGCACAGCCCAGGGGGACTGGGGGCTCAGATGCAAGCTGGAGTAGAAGCAGGAACCAAGGTTGTTGAAACCACAGGGGGGCCATGAGAATCACCAAAGCTTGGTCCTGCTGAGCTTTGTGGAGGGTCCTTGCAATGAGAGGAGTGGGAGGGAATGCATAAAGAAGGCCGGAGGTCCAGCTCAAGAGGAACACATCCGGAGCCACCCTGCTCAGGTGCGGAACCGGGCCGCAGAAGCGGGGAAGCTGCGCATTCACCAGACTGGCAAACAGGTCCATGGATGGGGTCCCACACCAATGAAACAAGACGCCAGCGACCTCCGGATCCAAGCACCACTCATGTGGGTGTAGGATCCTGCTGAACCTGTCTGCGAGGACATTGTCTTGGCCTGGGAGGTAGACCGCCCGCAGGGTTATCCCTTGGTGAGATGCAAAGGAGCACAGGAGGATCACCTCTCAGCAGAGCAGGCGTGATCCCGTTCCCCCCTCCTTGTTGATGTAAAACATGGCTATCCTGTTGTCGGTCTACACAAGCACCGACTTCCCCCTCTGATAGCCCTCGAAGGCCCACAGGGCCCATCGGACCGCCCAAAGCTCGAGCAGGTTGATCTGCTGCCGAGACTCCTCAGGTGACCACTGCCCCTGGATGCACAATGCGCCGCAGTGGGCTCCCCACCCCAGCAAGGAAGCATCTGTCATTAAGATGAGCTCATGCTGCGGGGTCTGGAAGGGCATTCCTTAAAGGAGACTTCGGGGGTCCTGCCACCAACTCAGGGAGTCCTAGAGACTGCAGGAGACCCATATAGGGTCCCTGAGGCAGCCGGAGGCCTTGCTCCACTGTATCCAGAGGCACCACTGGGCTGTCTGCATGTGCATGCAGGTATAAGGGACGACATGAACGTTGGAGGCCATGTGTCCGAGGAGGCGCAGCATGGCCCGCGCTGTAACCCAAGCCCTGTTTTGAACCTGGGACACCACAGCCCAAAGGTGGTCTTCATGGTCCATGGGAAGGAAGGCGGTCACCTGCACCGTGTCAAGGCATGCGCCGATGAACTCCAGAGTCTGCACCAGTTCAAGGTGGGACTTGAAGTAGTTGACCAGGAAGCCGAGGCGCTTGAGGAGAAGGATAGTTCGCGACACTGCCAGGCAGGCTTCGTCAATCGAGGACCCCGTGATGAGCCAGTCGTCGAGGTAGGGGAAGACAGGTATGCTCTGCCACCTGAGGGAGGCGGCTGCCGCGGAGAGGCACTTTGTGAAGACCCGCAGTGCAGACATGAGCCTGAAGGGGAGCACTCTGTACTGGTAGTGTTCCCCCTGCACCCTAAAGCGCAGATACTGCCTGTGCTGTGGGTGAACCAGGATGTGGGCGTAAGCATCCTTGAGGTCCAAGAAGCATAGTCAATCGCCCTGCTGAAGGAAGGGCAGCAAGACGCCAAGCGATAACATTTTGAACTTCTCCCACATAGGAACTTGTTGAGGTTTCAGAGGTTGAGGATAGGGCGCAGGCCCCCATCTTTTTCAGGACGAGAAAGTAGCAGAAGTAGAACCCCTGACCCGAAGGTTCCACAGTACCTTCTTGACCACCTGTTGGGCAAGGAGGTTGGACAGTTCCTGCTGCAAGAAGGTCTGGTGCGCGAGGAGCTGAGCAGGCTCTGCTGGGGAGAAAGGAGGAGGGTGCCTGTCCAGGCGGAGGTGGTATCTGTCTAGGATCATCCAGAGGACCCAGGTGTCTGATGTGACACTCACTCTGGGGCGAACAGGGACAGGCATCCCCCCACCAGTGGAGGAGCTGCCGGGGGGCGAGAGGCTATGCCGACAGCGTCATAACCCCTGTGCTGACTGGGGTGGCGCCAGGGGGTTGGGCCTTAGGCCCTTTAAGCTTGCGGTGGCTGTGTGCACCTCCCTTCCCCTGCGTGCTGGGGTCAGCACAGAGGTAGGCAAGAAAGACAGGCAACCCCGGTAAGGAAGCCCCTTCCTTTGGAAGAATAGCTTCTTGGTCTGCTGCTTCTTCCTAGAGAGGGAGGAGGTTTTGCGTGAGAGATGAGTTTGAGTCATGAACTCTGTTTCTATCTCAGAGGCTTTATCCTCCATCGGTTTATGAACAATTGCTCGCCAAGGCAAGGGACGCCCAGGAGCTTCTCTTGGACCCACTGCTCCAAGTCCAAAGACTGGAGCCATGCCTGGTGTCGGGCCTCGATGCTGGCCACTGCCACCTGGGCAGAAGACTCAAATCTGTCATAAGCAGCACGGGAGAGGTACTTCAAACACTTCGCGATGGATTTCAGGATGGTCTGGAACCTTAGGAGGGGTTCACCTCCAAAGCCCACGGAGAAGCCACCGAGCTCCTTAGCGAGGTCACGCAGGAACATACCCATATATAGTTGGTATGCCTGGATATGGCAAGCAAGCATGGAACCCTGATAGGCCTTACACCCCACGGTGTCGAGAGCTTTCGACTCCCTACCTGGGGGGACTGAAGAGTGAGACTTTGGGCTTTTTTGCTTCCACATCGTTGATTTCACAACCATGGAAGCGTGCGGAAGCTGGGTTTTCTGAAATCCCGGGCCACCCTGGACCATATACATGGCATCAAGGTGCTTACTCACAATGGGGACTAAAGCAGGGGTCTCCCACATGAGGAGGAGTAGCCTCAACAAGATAGAGGGAACTGGGACAGAAGGAGACTCCCGAGGCAGGGACTCATATTGTAGAATATTGGAGCTCCTCAGACCGTGGTTCCTCTTCAGTCTGCATAGCCAGGCTGAGGGCCCGTGACAAGTCCCGCACGAACGGCAGGAATGATGTGTCCTCGGGCAGCGAACGCCTCTGATAGGTGGGCGGGAACGGGTCCGAAGGGAGGTCACTGTGGGTACAGGTCTCGGGGAAGTATCCCCATCTGAGTCGCAGCCCGAGAGTTCCCCGGAGGAGTTTGGCTCAGGCAGGTCACCCCGTCAAGAGGCCAAGGTCTGCTTGGAGCCAGAGGCCTTGGAGGATCATGCTCCCGAGGACAGGAAAGGCAAGTGAGACTGACGCCGAGGACCCTCATGAGGCCTGTGGCTCTCGTGGGTTTCCAGGGCGGGTTTTGGTGTCCCTCTCGAGGGAACCTCGGTCTTGAGGTGCTGGGCATGAGCACCTGCTGGGCAGCTAAGAAAGCAGAAACGCTATGCTCCAGTGCCAGCATTCGAGACTCCCACATGGACGTGGGACCTTGCGACGCTGACACTGGGGTAACCGGGTCTGGTATGGAGGAGGAGAGGGTGTCCTCACTGGGACAACCCTCAGAAGACCGGGCACCATCGCCGGAGGCCTGTACAAGGCCTGTACGAGGTACCTTTCGAGGCCACTCCTTTTCAGACTCTTGGGAACGCCATGGGGGGGATGAGCGACTGAGTGCGGGAGCACTCACGCTTATCCAGAGCCCCCAACAGTGACTTCACGGTCTTCTTCCTCTTATACCACTCCACTTCAGGGGACCCCTGGTCAGAGTGCCGCCGAGAATGCGGAACCGAAGCAGGGGATCGCAAAAGCTGAGGGACAATCGAGGGTGCCACTGAGAATTCCGGGGCCATCTTCCTGAAAATGTCATCGGACTTCTGCTTATGACTAAGCAGGGCTTTGGAGGACATTTTCTTGCAAAGACAGAAGAGCTCCGGGTCATGGTCGGCCCCAAGACACCGAAAATAACAGTCATGGGTGTCCGTGAGAGACATGTTTTTGGAGCATCTGTCGCATTTTTTAAAGCTGGTGGCCATGGGGGCAAAAAGGACCCCCACTAGGTTGAAGACCTTTGTGGCCAGCAGTTAGCAAGAAAAAAGGGCACAAAGACTGCAACAGGGAAAAAACTTAAGGAAAGGATATCCCCTCGCTCGAGAAAAAAAGGGAGAGCAGTGGAAGAGGAAGAGTACCGGTGCAACCAGATAAAACCACGGCCAGAGGCCAAAAATGAAACACTTTTTCAGAGGGACAAGGATGTGCGTCCGAAGGGCTCTGCAGAAAAAGGGAGACTGAGCAATTTGGCACCTTTGGGTGGGAAGAGGACCACGCATGTGTGGCAGCATTTCTAAAGGCTTTCTTTGAAAGCTGGGGAATTGCTCCGTGCGGGCTCTGTCAGTGCCGACATCACCCATAAGTGAAGACTGACTTCCTGCTTGTTCCTGGAGAATAGAGTCTTAGTAGGGGTAGGGAGCTAGGATAGGTGTGTGGTTGGGGACAGTGAGTGTATAGTCAGACTAGAAGGTATTAGTCAGGTAATACTGGCATATTGTTCCAAGAACAGGAGTGCATGGGGGCGGAGGCAGCTGTTTGATTAATACATTTTTGGAAGCTCTTGGAGTACATTATAATTCTTCCGTTGAGACTGTGTTAACATGAGCTGGCAGATGCATGAAAACTATCTCCACCTCAATGTCAAATAAGCTTGCACTTAACCTAAAGGGTAATATCTTGTTAATCAAATGATCTACCCTGGATGGGATTCCAACTTTCTTGCATCTAGACGGTCATAGTTTATCTATTTTATGAAAAGTTCATCATTTCAGTGTTGTCACAGTCTCATTGCTTTCAATGAAATTGCATATTCAAGGTATCACTCATAATTAATTTTATAATTAGGATTGTTACAGAGACTAAGGGGCCATTTTACTAAAGTGTGAAAGTGTTTGTACTTACTGCACCATAACTAGCAAAGTTAAGGTGTGGCAAGAGCAAAACCTGTTCAGTAAAAGCAGGGGGTATATTCAGCATTTGCCCCGCATTTAGCACACAGGCACCTGCATTACCTGCCTCGGCTGATAGCAAAAGAGCACCTGTGCTAGCTGCCAAGCCAGGCAACACAGTCCCATGCTACTGGCAGGCAAGTGGCAGTGGCAGAAAACTTCTCCTCACCTCCCTGATGTCCCCTCTTAGCACAAACCTCCCCACCGAGTTTCCATTTCCACGAGCAATCATAGTCCTTCTGATCATAACCCTCCCCCCCCTCCCCCCCATTCAAGATCTCCATCCCCTAGAATGGCCAAACAATAGTAAAATTCGCCTCTGGCTTCCCTCAAGACTGCCTTGCATTCAGTAATTACCCTGAACCCATTCCCCTTCCCCACTCCGAGCTCCCCCAGGTTTTAGCAGACTCAACGCTAGTGTCTAGTGGACATTGGAGAAGGAGCAGTGCCCCTCCACTCCTGCCATGGCTTCCAATATAGAAACATAGAAAAATAATGACAGAAAAATACCACATGGCCTATCTTGTCTGTCCCTCCATAACAACAACTACAACAGTCCTCTTTTTTCTCTTAGAGATCCTCTGTGTTTATCCCATGCTTTTTTGAATTCAGATACTGTCCTCATCTCTACCACCTCCACTGGAAGAATATTCCACGGATCCACTACTCTTTCTGTAAAGAAATATTTCTGCATATCACTCCTGAATCTACTCCCTTTCACCCTCATCCCATGTCCCCTCATTGCAGAACTTGCTTTCAATCGAAAGAGGCTCTCTCCCTGTGCATTTATGCCACGGAGCTATTTCAACATCTCAATCATATCACCTCTATTCCGCCTTTCCTTTAAGGTGTACATATTAAGATCCTTAAGTCTGTCCTCATATGCTTTATAATGAAGACCACTAACCATTTTAGTAGCCACCCTCTGTATTGACTCCATCCTGTTCATATCCTTTTGAAGGTGCGGTCTCCAGAATTGCGCACAATACTCCAAATGAGGTCGCACCAAAGACTTATACAGAGGCACTATCACCTCCTTTTTTCTGCTAGCCATTCCTCTCCCTATGCACCCAAGCATCCTTCTACCTTTTGCTGTCACCTTTTCTACCCATTTACCTACTTTAAGATCATCAGACACAACCACACCTAGATCCCGCTCTTCTTTAGTGGACAAAAGTACTTCACCCCCATACTACATTGCTCCCTTGGATTGCTGCAACCCAAATGCTTGACCCGTCATTTTTTAACATTAAATCCCAGCTGCCAAATTCTAGACCATTCTTCAGGCTTAGCTAGATCCCTCCTCATGTTATCTACACCTTCCTGGGCGTCTACTCTATTTCAGATTTTGGTATCATCCGCAAAGAGGCAAACCATACTCAACAGCCCTTCCGCTATATCACTAACAAAAATGTTAAAAAGAATCAGACAAAGGAAAGATCCCTGGGGCACACCACTGGTAACTTCCTTCTCCTCAGAGTGAGCTCCATTTACCTGTACCCTTTGTCACCTCCCACTCAACTAATTTCTAGCCCAAGCAGTAACTTTAGGGTCCATCCCTAGGGTGCTCAGTTTGTTTATAAGTCGCCTGTGAAGAACAGTGTCAAAGGCTTTACTGAAATCTAAGTACACCACATCTAGGGCTCTCCATCGGTCCAACTCCCTGGTCACCCAGTCAAAGAAATCAATCAGATTTGTCTGACAAGACCTGCCTCTGGTGAATCCATGTTGCCTCGGATCTTGCAATCTGCTGAACTCCAGAAACCTCACTATTTTCTCTTTCAGCCCAATAATTTACTCACCACAGAAGTTAAACGAACCGGCCTGTAGTTTTCAACCACATTCTTACTTCCGCTTTTGTGTAAAGGGACCACATAAGCCTCTCTCCAGTCCTTTGGCACCACTCCAGACTCCAACAAGGCATTGAAAAGGTCAGTTAGTGGAGCTGCTAGAACGTCCCCAAGTTCCCTCAATATTCTAGGGTGTATCCCATCCGGTCCCATCACATTGTCTACTTTAGGTTTAGCTAGTTTCTCACAAACACAGTCTTCTGAAAATTCTTCAAGATGCCCCTCGCTTCTGTTCCTGTTTGCGGGTGTTTTCTGAGGTCCTGTTCCTGGTTCTTCATCTGTGAACACAGAAGAGAAATATTTGTTAAGCAATTCCGCTTTATCCTCATCAGCTTCTACATATTCCTCCCTTTCACCCTTGAGTCTGACAATACCACTTATGCACTTGCTTTCCTGACTACTTTGCTAGCTTCTCTAAGTTTTTCCAAATATAGATGCCTGTTTTCCTCTCTCTGTGATCTCTTGTATTTCATGAAGGCCTCCCTCTTTTTCTTCACCTTTTCAGCTACTTCTTTTGAAAACCATAGCGGTCTCCTTTTCCTTTTGCCTTTATTTACCATTTTAACAAAAAGGTTGGTTGCCCTTAAAATATCCCCTTTCAGCTTTGCTCACTGTTTTTCTACATCTCCCAGCAGTTCCCATCCCACTAACGACTCCCTGGGGTATTGGCTCATCTTGGCAAAGTTGGTTTTCCTAAAGTCTAAGACCCTCACTTTTGAATGGATTCTATCAGCCCTAGTCCTAATACTGAACCTCACCACCTGGAGATCACTAAATGCAAAATGATCTCCAACTATAACATCAGAAATACTTCCACCATTGCTAGGCACCAAGTCCAGTATGGACCCTTCACGTGTGGGGTCTGTTACCAATTGCCTAAATAGTTCTCCCTTACTTCTAGATGATACTGCAGCAGTAATGTGGCAATTAACATCTGGCATATTGAAATCCCCTATCAGTAGCACTTCTCCATCTCTAGCAATGCTGCGTATATCTTTAATTAACTCTCCATCCAGCTCTTCCTCTTGCGAGGGAGGTCTGTATATCATGCCAATGCAAATAGATTTCTCTTTCCCTCTTTCTAGTTTAACCCACAGTGCCTCCTCTCTCCTTTTTAAGCTCTGTAATTCCAAAGCTTTAATATTATTTTTTACATATAGTGCCACTCGTCCTCCCCTTCTTCCTACCCTGTCCCTTCTGAATAAAGTACAGCCTGGTATAGTTACATCTCAGTCATGGTTTTCTGTGAACCATGTTTCTGTAACTGCAACTAAATCAAAGTCAGCGACTCCCATTAAAGCTTCAAGATCTGGGATCTTATTTCCCATGCTACAGGCATTTATACATACCGCTTTCCATATGTTGCCCCTTTTACCCATTTCCATAAAAGTATTTAATGTTTCACTTACCTGGGGGGCTTTCTTCTCCCATCTCCAATGAATCTAGTTTAAAGCCCTCTTCAGCAGATTAGCCAGTCTGCTACTGAAGACATGCCAACCTTTCTTGGACAGATGGACACCATCTCTGCTCTGCAACCCTTGGAACAGCATCCATGGTCCAGGAAACCAAAACGCTCTCGGTGACACCATCCACACATCCATGCATTCATCTCCAGGATGCGAGCTTCTCTGCCTTGGCCTTTACCCTCATCAGGGAGGATTGAAGAGAACACCACCTGTGCACCTATCTGCTTCACCCTCTGTCCCAGAGCCATGAAGTCACTTTTGTTATGTTCAGAGCGATACCTGGCAGTATCATTTGTGCCAAGATGGATTAGCAACATTGGGTAATAGTCAGTGGGCTTGATGAGTCTCTGCAAACTCTCCGTAACATCTTGGATTTTGGCACCTGGCAGACAGCATACCTCTCTGGACATCAAGTCCGGTCAGCAGATGGACACCTCAGTACCCCTCAGAAGAGAGTCACCAACCACCACTACCCTTCGCTTCCTTGTGGTCATTGATTCTGCAACCTTGGGGTACTTGAGCTCTGGTTCTTCCCTTTTCAGGGATGCTTTCACCATCTCCACTTCCAGGGCTGCATAATGGTTCTTCAATTCAAAGGCTGGAGAAGT
This sequence comes from Ichthyophis bannanicus, assembly GCA_033557465.1. NCBI lineage: Eukaryota > Metazoa > Chordata > Amphibia > Gymnophiona > Ichthyophiidae > Ichthyophis > Ichthyophis bannanicus. Next base: position 247,541,877 of record CM066031.1, on the reverse strand, counting down.
TGGACTGGTGATAGCCTTCACTCTTTGTGATAGTTTGGGGAGGAGGGGAGTTGCCAAGTTTCCTCTGTTGAATTTTTCAACATGTAGGGTCACCAGGAGTCAGCATTGATTGTAGATCGATTGTTTACATCATTAGAATATAGAAAGACTAGGGGACATATAATGAAGCTACAGGGTAACCTATTTAAGACTAATAAGAGAAAATATTTTTTCACTCAACGTGTAATCAAACTCTGGAATTTGTTACTGGAGGATGTAGTAAAAGCCGTTAGCATAGCTGGGTTTGAAAAAGGTTTGGACAAGTTCCTGGAGGAAAGGTCCATAAACCATTATTAAAAAGGACTTGGATATCACTGCTTGACCAATACAAGCATTGTGGAACCTGTGTCTTTTGAGGAAACTGCTAGATACTTGTGACCTAGATTGGCCAATGTTGCAGGCAGTATACTGGACTTGATGGACCTTGGTCTGACCAAGTATGACATATCTTATGTTCTTATGATGGCACACAACACAGATTTGCAAAATGGATGCTCTGGCTTCGCATATCGGCAAATACACGCATGCTCCTGCATATTATAGAACAGGCTCCACATTTAGCAGATCCTTTTCGAAAATACTGTCAGAACTGTGTATGTCATGACCTCAGCCTCTCAATTCCACTTTCCATGTACCGCCTAAAATATCCCTACACACGTGTGCTATTACAAAATGCACACTAGCATAAAATAACATTGAGGAATTACCCTTCCATAATTCTTATAAAATAAACAATTAGACCCAGTTCACTCTCATAAACAGTAATTATGACCAAATAATAAGCAAATTATCATAAATTACAAATTGAGAACAATTACAACTCGTATATTGATATAGAGACATTGGCAATATATCAGATTCTGGTGGATGCCAACTTAACTACTCCTGTATATTAGGCGATTAGCCCATGTGGTTTTATCTCAGCCAGTCTAGCTGTTTGTAGTTCTCCCACGGCATTGGCCCATTCTTCCTCTCCCGAGTCTGCTCAGTTTCGTATTCCAAGCAACTCGTCTTGCTTGGAGGGAAAAATGAAACTTCTGCCAGTTTATGTGTTGTGGCCCTGTCTGGCTATGGCCTTGCATCACAAATGACACTCACCAATAGAAATTTGTGGGGAAGGATGGTAGTCTTGGGTGCTCTCAGCCTCCTCCTCTGCAGACCCACCTCACATTGCCCTACTTGCCCCCTTCTGAAGATTAATACTGTAAAAATGAACCACCTAATATTTAAGCACAGCAGCCAGCATTTTTATTTAAATGACAAGCACTGTAGTTATTTGAAATCCAGCTATTTGACACCCTTTGTATGGAAATAATAGGGTATATGTTGTTAATGCTATTATTTTCTTTGTAGAAGTATGTGGGGCTCTTATGAAATAGCTAGAGGGCTTTATTTTAGAACTCATTTGTTAATTTTATGCTAGAGAGAAATAGAAACATGACAGCAGAAAAAGATCATATGGCCTATCTAGTAGTTCCATATCAACTACTATAGTCCCTGTTTTTCCTGTGTTTGTCCCATGCTTTCTTGAATTCAGATATTGTCCTTGTCTCTACTCCACTGGGAGACTATTCCACAATCTACCACTCTTTCCCTAAAGAAATATTTCCACATATTACTTCTGAGTCTATCCACTTTCACCCTCATCCTATGTCCCCTTGTTGCAGAGCTTGGTTTCAATCGAAAGAAGCTCTCCTCTTGTGCATTTATGCCACCGAGGTATTTAAGCATCTATCATACCTCCTCTATCACGCCTTTCCCCTAATGAATACATATTAAAATCTCTAAGTCTGTCCCCATATGGTTTATAATGAAGACCACCGACCATTTTAGTAGCCACCCTGTGCACCGACTCCGTCCAGTTTATATCCTTTTGAAGGTGCGGTCCCCAGCAGATAGACTTATGGTAGCTGAGTAGGCTTTCATAAAGTCTGCCAGTGACTGTGAAGTTGATAGAAATGGTAATGGTGTTACAAGGGGCATATGTTACGCATGCCTGTAGTGAGAAACAAGCCTTTAGGCTGCTACTGCTGTTGTCGTTAAATTCTATATTGAAGTATCCAGCTATTAATTTTGTGAGAATTTGTGCCAGCCTTGGAGGATTTTTATAATACAGAAATTGTTATATTTTTGCAGTTAAATCAGATAGCCTGCATGTGAGGTTTGGTGTGGGGTGATCTAGTAGCACAGTGTTGCTGTTGTGTACAAATGTCATCATGCATGTTTTAATGAAGGCAGCCACTCCATATGGTTTTCTTTGCAGTGAGCAGTTGATTCTGTGTATTTGTTAAAAACTTGGGATAGTTGTAAGGTCATCATATGGTGTCCAGGTTTCAGTGAAGAACAAGATAACTGAGGCTGTGTAACATGCATCATTGCTGACAGGTGACTATATTTTGGTAGACTTTAATTATTGTTATATATTTGTATATTATTTGATGTGAGGAGGAGGTGCTCAAACTTGGACACTAGTGGTTTAGACTTGAGTCTTACCATTCTTTGGCTATGGCATCTGTAAAGTTTGGGAGCAGAGGTGACTTAAATTCACCAAACAAGAACAATCCTTATAAACTCTTTGGGCCTGATACTCATTTGTGATGGCTATGCGCCTCTACAGCGCATAGCTATCGCCGCCGAACTTTAACCTGGGATATTAAATGCCAGGGTCATATGCAGCCTCGGCATTGAATATCCGGAGTCAGAACACAGACAAAGACACTGCAAAAGCTAACCAGGCAGCGGCTTTATTGCACCACTGCCACGTTGGCTCCCACAGGTAAAGACAGGCCAGCTTTTGCTCCGCCTATCTTTACCCACGGGTCGCTAACTTTGCAGCGGTGCAATATTGCCGCTACCTTTTTAACCTGTGGATGGTAATGACTTCATCTGGATCGAGTGGGAATTTGACAACGTGTAATTTGTAGATTGCTAATTTTTCTGGCATGGATAACGTGGGTGGTTGTTTCCACTGTCATCCACATACAGGAGAAGCTGTTAATTTGAATGCATCGCATGAGCCTACTTCATGCTTTGATATCAACATAGGCAATATCAAATTCTATCCAAATGCTAAGTGGAAACTGATTACCAGTTATTTCGTGTTTTGTATATTGTATTTTATGTAGCCTCTTTGTGGTTCTAAAAACTAGGCCATCATTTGTGTCGATACTGTCCTGGCTGATATTTTTAGCTGTAAAGAAGCTGGCAATCCGTAAATTTCACAGGTGTTTTTTTTGAAAGTGCAGTAAGAAGTTTGGCTCTCCTTGCCGACTCAGTGCCCGGGCCCAAAACAATCTCATGTGCTGTGGCTGTTACAGATTCAGTGCTGATAGAACTGAGCACTGTAGTGTAGTAGTAGTCTGTCTCAGCATTTGCGTTATAGCGTCTTACTGCAGCTTTTGCTTCTTCCAGGTCTGTTTCTGAATAGCAGTGGCTATGAATTAAGGAAATCTCCAAGTCAGTCAATTGTACTATCAGGAAGGTGGATTAGGCAAATGGCATGTCATCTCTCTGACTTACTATATCCGTCAGCTTGCACATCTTAAATGGTTCCCAGACTGCAGAGGATGGGCCTAGTAAGTGTCCCTATACATCAGAAGAACTTGGCTGGAATATTAATTGATCTGCAACAGATGGTGGTCGCCTGAAGTCTACAAAAAGAACAAGTAAGAGGCCTCCGGAATCTTTTATGTTTCTAAATATGCCCTGCAGATGCCGATATTGCACTTTTCAGCACTGGAATCTTATCAATAGTGAGAATCTGTGTTTTAAGTAGTTTGCCTACTAGGATGTTGGAAACACTGGCAGAGAGATCAGTCATTTTTGAAGCCGTTTGGTTGATGGGAAGAGAAAAGGCAGAGTGTATTGTCATGTCTTCTATGTTGTAAGCAGCTTTTGTTATTGGTGTACAAAGCAATACTTTAAGATCATGGGGATTAGAGCTCTGCTCTTTGTTGTAGAAGTAAAGAAGGCTTTGGTAAATTGTTTTTATTACGATAAGGCTCTTTGTTCCTATTCCATTAGAACCATTAATGAAGTGCCTGACGAGACCATGGCCAGCTTTGTATAATGAACATTACATGCTTTAAGTAATCATGCTGCTTAATATGGAGGCTCTGAAGAAGGGTTGGTGGTCTCAATGGTGGGTTGGCAGGGTATTTGTCCAACTCTAGCAGGATGTTAATTCACATATTTTCCTGGTTGAATTCATACAGTAGCAGATGAATTCATCATCTAGTTGTTGATGTCGTTCAGGTAGACTGTTGCCATCTTGGATCATGTTCTCAGGGGCAGCAAGTGTGCTTTCAATGTCCACGTCATTTGAATTGTTAAAGATTTTCCTACAATTGTTGATAATTGTGTCTTTATGGGTGTAAGTAACTCTTTACAGTTGATTTTACATAACTTCTCTTACTCAGACTTCCATGCTAGGAACAGTATAAGAAGTTCCCTGTAAAAACTGTTGGGGTCAGTTAGGACCTTATATCTTCTTAATTTGGGGCTTTGTCTGTCATCTTACGTAGCCTAGGATGTTTTTGACTTGTAGCTGACCATAATCCTCCTCATTGGTGTCATGGGGTTGTTGGTGATCCTGTGTCATCATCCTGATAAATGGAAGTGTTTGTAAGTTTGCTTTGTGTGCAGAATGTAAAATAAGTAGTAAACTCGGACAAGCATATGTTCTATAACAGGTCCCATCAGTGTTCGTAATACTAGAGCAGACACTGAACAAAAATATCTGTAGACTCAGGGTTCCTAAGTCAGAGTTGGGCCTCTAGTTTCAAAATTTCTTTCTTCTGGAGGACAGGTTGGTATGAAACTTCAGCTTCACTGTCTTGTAACATATGAAGGTGGAGGAGGTTCCCAGGCAGCTTCCTGTCCACTGATTTCAGTAGCATTAATAAGTTGATTGGCTGCATGTCTGAGTTCGGCAGTTTTGTGTTCTTGATGCTATTCAACTTGTCATAAATTTCAAATATTTTGTTGGTTCAGATTCAAGGAACATTAAGGGAACATCTCAGTTTCATTTTGTCTTGTGGCCTGATAGCTTCACTTTTGCTGATTTCTGGGGTTTTCTAGCTCTGGCACAGTCTAATCCAGCCTGTGCACCATGATTTGAATTCCCAGCTAGCAGGAATTTTATTTCATTTTATATCCTCTTTCCTTATCATTAAACTGGTCATAGCACTGATCAAATAAGTTTGTTTGTCGTTGTTGTTATGCAAATATTTATGCAAATAAGGCCCTGTAGATTTGCAAATACTTAGGCAAATGAGGATTTGTTTAGGGAACTAGATAACAGCATCAGTACCTTGGGGAACTGCATCAGTAACTTGACGCAAGGTTACAGTCTTCCATACCGAAGTTAATTCATATACTAGTATTATTACTCATGTAGTATTGCTTTAATGCATCTATTGTGCTTGAAGTATTACATAGTTATTATACTTTAGTCAATCATATGTCATTTGGTTCTGACCTGCACAGTAGTAATGTTAATTAGGTTTTAAGAAAGAATATGCTCCCTTGTAGCTATTCCATCTTAAAAGGGGGTGCACGGAGTGGTGAGTACACCCCTAAACAAAGGTATGGGGAGGGTGACCTGCATGGAGTGGCTGGTGCACCTACTCTTGCCACCTTGCTAGGCAGACTAGATGGACCATGATGGTCTTTATCTGCCATCATATACTATGTTATGTTACTATGAGGTAGCAAGTTGTAGCAGTGCTATGATTACAATTATGCAAAAGTAATAAATCACTGATTAGCAACCAGGGGTCACAGGCATACTCTGTACTTAGGAAAAGTACAGAAAACAGCTATCTGACTAATAACCACTCTCCGGGGAAGACATAAGACCAGTACCTTAGCTTTGCCAGATGGACGGTTGCAGCTAGGGTCCAAGGCAGTCTCTGGAACAGCACAAAGTCCAACAGAGGCAGCTAGGCTAGATAATGCTGGCTTCAGGTGTTTGGAGGAGAGCCATGTAAAAACACAGAACCTTAGGTATCTGTGGGACTTTTATTCTGTCCCGAGGTTAGTGGAACAACAATGCACACACACAATGTGTATCTGTCTTTGCAGAAACAGCAAGGAAGGCATACGGCACAAAAAGGTGCAAAGGTTCTTCTGTGCATAATGTATTATACTTTGTAATGAGTCCTTGTCACATTTTGGTGATTGGTTGGCATGAGATACTGAAAGGTGTCTTGGCAAATCGAGAGGTAGTCATCAAGTGGTTACCTGCAGACAAAGGGTCCATGGTGACAGACGAAATGCAGAAGATGATAGTATGCAGTCTCATACATTGTTGCAAATGTCCAAGTAGAACAGTCTGTGGATGAGAAAGGCCTGAGAAGCAGGTTCTCTTGATGTAGTCATGGCCAGGAACAATAGTCTTCTGTATGCACCCATACAAATACTTGGTAAGCAGTTGTTTGGAGCTCAGCAGGTCTGAGGCTTGGAACACAGCAGAAGTTTCTTGTAGCAGGAATCCATTTTGTTTGGTTCAGAGCAGGACACAGGGTACCAGTCCTACAGGCCACACAATGAGTCTCCACAGATGGCCCCGCAACACTCTTGGCCACCCCTGGATGCAAGACATTAATAAGGCAGCTAAAGAGAGAATTTTAAAAGAAGCTCGCCTTGAAAGGAAAAGCTCATGGTAAAAGTTTTTTCAAACTGGATTTAAAAGTTTTGGACAAGTTCCTGCAGGAAACGTTCATAAATCATTGTTAAAGGGGACTGGGCAATCCACTGCTTATCCCTAGGATAAGCAGCATGTGATCTGGATTAGCTGCTGTTGGAAACAGGATACTAGGCTTTATAGTAGTCTGACCTACTATGGCATATCTTATGTTCTTATAGTGAGCTATGAGATATTGTGTCTGGTTACTGTACACATGGAAGCCACAGAACACAAGGCTGAAAATACAGGTATCCAGCCTGGAAAGGTGTGTGTGTGTGTGTGTGGGGGGGGGGGGGGGTTGAGGTTAGTGGGACCCAGGCTGATCCCATTGCATGCAGCCCTGATAAAACATCATGCACACATGCTAGTTATGTGAGGCCCAGTGGGACTTTAGTGATAGGTGGTCCAAACCCCAAATAGTGTAGGTAGGTGGAGGGGAGTTTGAAACACAAGGTGGCACAGCATGCAGGGAAAGGGAGGAAAAAGGTATTGTCCACGTAATCATGGTGTTCCTGGGAGGCCCTCAGTGTATTGAGATTCCCCATTTCCCTCACTGTCTCCTCATCCATTGAGAGAATTACCTGGTGCTCTAGCACTGTGAGGGGCTGTGGCTGCCCATCAGTTCTCTTCTGCAGGGCCTTGGACGAGGTCTTCCTCTTGACCTCTCTCCATATTCTCTTCAAGTCCTCATGCTCAAAGTTGCAATGGTAGATCACATTGAGCTTCCTGCAGATGCCCAGTCACAGCTTCTGCTTCTGATATAAACTAGTGTGCATCCCTCTTGTGGCCCAGGAACATCATCTGGTTCAGCAGCACCTCCTGTATCAGGAATTGATCCTCCCCCTCACAGAAGTTATCCTTTCCAGTGAGCACTTTTTCTTTAAGAGCCATGGTACACCCTGCCACACAAAAGTGATGACAACATTAGCAAGATGAGGCTGCACACATCTATTTGTCCATTTATAGATGTGCAAAGTGGCAGCACTTGCACGTTCTCAATTTGCACGTGTGTTTCTGAAATGGGGCACACCTTGGCACACCAATGGTATAAACATGTGTGTGAAATTCATTTTAGAAATGGGTTGCAGGGACATGCAGGTGAATTAGCTGTGTGACAGCAGATATAGTCCTACCTCTGTCCCCTCAGCTGCTTCCTCGCCAATTAAGGCACATGGGTACAGTGCACAAATCCTTGCAGGACATCACACATGTGAGGGATGTACACTGAGATCATTTGTCTGGGAGGGCTTTCTGTAAATCATGTGCCACATTTGCAGGTAGCTTCAGGAGCCTGCACCCTCACACTGTGTGACTATCTGTTGGAGGGCAAAGAGTAAGGGGGTGGATGGAACTGGTGTGTTGCAGTGCCAGATGCCAGTTACTAAGATTATACTCTCTGCTTCCTCTGCAGGTGATGTTCAGGAGCATGGAGGAGGGGAGCACCTGGAAGGGATGGGAGGGTGCAGAGGGCCTGAGTTTTAAGCTATGTAAATATGTGCCCTGCGGGGCCTCCACAGTCTGTTTTAAACTGTACATAGAGGCAAGGGGCCAGAATACTGCCATAGCTACCTGACACTTTCCATGTTGGCTGTGCCCACATAGCAGATATCAAAATGTATTTGTGTCTACTATGTGCTAGCACTGTGCACATGTCTTAATAAATTGTGTAGCTATCTCCTGCCTTACTGCCACAAGTGTGCTTTTTTGGTGCCTGGTACACTGCCATGCCCCTGATCCAATAAGGTGCTGCCAACCTTCACACAAACGGTAGGCACAATGGATGCCCAATGCAGATGCATGTGCTGTGGCCCAATGGCAGATATTTGGATGCATGGTCAGTAGAAGTCCTTGGAGGCCCTACTCAGGCTGTACGCAGCCATATTTGGCTATTGACACCCCCTTCCACAAGAGCCCTGTTGTGTAGTTTGGGAAAATGCAGTGCATAGCTGCGGAGGCACGGTGGAAATCACCAGATATTGTGTGAATGCTGAACCCTGTGTGTTTGCATACCTGTGATGTTTCCTGCTGTCTACACCTTCTCCTGCACCTTCCTGTGGATGGTAGCTATGACCACTAACTACGGGGAGGGTTAAGGAGCAAGTGTTGTGTACTCCTAGAGAAGATTTTTGGGGACACAGGGCCTGATATTCAACAGTGGCGGCAAGGGCAATTACAATGGCTAGTCATCACCGCTGAATGCTAAACCCAGATATTCAATGCCTGGGCCATATCTGGACACTGGCATTAACAATCAGGATCAGCGGGAAAAGCAGGAAGCTAAACAGACAGCAGTGATATTCAGCTGTTGCCTGGTTAGCTATGTGGCAAACGTTAGGACAGCCTTTAATGTGCCTCACTTTCGCCACCGAGGGATAACTGGGCAGTGGCTGAATATCACTACTGACAGGCTATCCCTGCGTGCCACCCACAGAATGCCCCTGGAACACCCTGATGCTGCCATTGGTACCTATGTGTCAGTCAGGCCATTACTCCCAATACCAGTTGGTGCAGTTCACATACATCATTGCCCCACATGCATTTTTCTCCAACATCAGTGGCTAGGTGCTTACACTGGCACCTGCACAGTGCTCTTGTGTGCATCTTCTCATCCCATTACCATGTGCACCTCGTGCCCACCTTGATCTGTCTGGCCCCTACACTGCTGATCTCTGTCCCTGTGGCCCTTCTAGTGAGTCCCAGGCCCTTGCTTCTGTCACCCCTTTGCCACTCCATATGTTTGCAGATACCAGGTCCTGATGGGCACCATTTGGGCCCTCTTTACACCCTGTGCCAGCATTTAAACAGGAATATCTGCTCAGTCACTCTTCCAGCCTATGCCTTTACTGCTGTGGCAGGGCAGCTGGTGCCCTAGTGTGGCCATCCATGTTGTGGATGCATGTTGTTGTTGGGTGTCTTCTGATCTTGCGCATTGCAACCTGAGGTCTCCCCCTTCCCTACGTCATATCTATGTCCCATGTGCCATGACTTATCTCTGCAACTGTAGCAATCTGGGCCTTTATGTCTCTCAAGATGCTGAATCAGTTTCTGGGGATAGATGTGAACATCATGCTTAGCCATGTGCTATTTTCCATAGTTCTGCCCCTCTCTACCATCAGACTCTTACTCTCTGCTGCTTTTGGAATGAGGGCCTGCCCTGCCCATTCTGCTCAGAGGTTGTGGCATGCAGTCAGTGGGCCTGTGCTGGTAACAAATGCACATTACATAGTCCACATTTCCATCTGGACATCCTGCTTCCTAATGGAACTCATATACATTGCTGCTAACTGTCATCTGTGGTTGTGCATTATCTTTCCGCATTGTGGCTGCTTGCCGTTGTGCCTCTGTATACTAGCTTTGTCTGCACCCTTGTGTACAAGTGCTTGAAATGTGCTATGACATGGCAGTTGGGGAGTTGCAGTGCCACATCTGTGCCTACCAACATGGCCTTGCCTCTAGATAACCATGGCTCATGTCATTTGCAGACCTGTCCATATGCCACTAGCCATACATCCCTGTACCCTACACATGTCAACTGTGTCCTGCCGGTCTCATGACTCATTTCCCTTAGCCACTACTATGATTGTGTGCCCCTACTCTCCCTGCCAAATTCCAAGGGTGCATCTGCTTGTCTATGTGTCAGTGGCTGCATTGCTCTCCTTGATTGTCCTGACTGGTGCAGCTCTTTCAGACCCCTTAGTGGTATCACCCAAGGGATTGGCCCATCTTGCCTACCCTTTTATCCAGCCCAGGCCACCTGACTTCCCTGCTTGCAGTCAGGTTGTCTGCCAGGAGCTACATCACCCCACTGTGTGCTGTGTCTTTAGTTGACTCACCTTGCCAGGGCCATGCAGATCCTATCCCAGATTCCTCTTGCTGTGGCATACAGCAATCTGCATGGCAAGAATGGGAGGAATGCTGCTCCTCCACCTCCAGTACTAGCCGGCAGAGTATCTGCCCTTGTAAAGTTTTTCTGCCTTGCGGTCATATTGAAACTTCTGCTACAGAGTGCATAGGCACATGCAGAGGTTCCATAGAATGGGGTGCATATACCCACATAAGAGTCCTACACAGATGTTCATCTTCATACTGCACATATATCCTTATTTACATCACACTTAAGAACATAAGATATGCCATACTGGGTCAGACCAAGGTCCATCAAGCCCAGTATCCTGTTTCCAACACTGGCCATCTAGGTCACAAGTACCTAGCAGTTTACCCAAAAGACACAGGTTCCACAATGCTTGTACTGGGTCAAGAAGTAGATATTCTGGGTCCCCTTTAATAATGGTTTATGGACCTTTCCTCCAGGAACTTGTCCAAACCTTTTTTAAACCCAGCTACACTAACAGCTCTTACTACATCCTCCGGTAACAAATTCCAGAGTTTGATTACACGTTGAGTGAAAAAATATTTTCTCTTATTAGACTTAAATAGGTTACCTTGTAGCTTCATTGCATGCCCCCTAGTGTTTCTATATTTTGATGGCGTAAACAATTGATGTACATTTACCCATTCCACTCCATTAATTAATTTATAGACCTCTATCATAAGTCCCCTCAGCCGTTTCTTTTCCAGGTTGAAGAGCCCTAACCTTTTTAGCCTCTCTTCATAGGGGTATCCTTCCATCCCCTTTACCATTTTGGTGGCTCTTCTCTGTACCTTTTCTAATAACGCTATATCCTTTTTAAGATACGGCGACCAGAATTGCATACAATATTCAAGGTGCGGTCGCACCATGGAATGATATAGAGGCATTATAATATCCTTTGTTTTATTTTCCATTCCTTTCCTTATCATACCTAGCATTCTATTTTTTCTCTTGGCTGCTGCTGCACACTGGGCGGAGGGTTTTAAAATGTTATCCACGATGACGCCTAAATCTTTTTTCCTGTGCGGTGGTTCCTAATGTGGAACCTTGCATCGTGTAACCATAGTTTGGGTTGTTCTTTCCTAGGTACATAACTTTGCACTTGTCCACATTAAATTTCTTCTGCCATTTAGATGCCCAGTCTTCCAATTTATCAAGATCCTCTTGCAATTTTTCACAATCCTCATGTTTTTTTTAAACAACTTTGAATAGTTTTGTGTCATCTGCAAATTTGATAACCTCACTCCTTATTCCCATTTCCAGGTCATTTATGAATATGTTAAAAGCAGAGGACCTAACACAGATCCCTGGGGTACACTACTATTCACCTTTCTCCATTGGGAATATTGGCCATTTAGCCCAACCCTCTGCTTTCTATTTTTTAACCAGTTCCTGATCCACAATAGTACACTGCCTCCTATCCCATGACTTTTTAATTTTGCCAAAGGTCTCTGATGAGGGATCTTGTCAAAGGCTTTCTGAAAGTCCAGATACACTGTATCAACTGACTCACCTTTGTCTACCTGTTTATTCACACCTTCAAAAAAACATAACAAATTAGTAAGACAAGACCTTCCTTGCATGCCTCTGCCGCTATTATTCTCTACGGTGAACTTACCTGTGCCCACACCATCATTTTCCATTGTGCGCATGTGCATCTCTTGACTCCAGGGGCACATGCATATCTCCAAATTGGCATACTGCGATTTCAGACGACCATGCATGGAGCCCGTTTCTGAAATGGTCATGCTGCATTGCACATTTTGTTTTGCACATGTACGTAGCCAGCTGAACAGCATTTCTAAAATGTGCCTTTAAGAGTTTATTTATTATTAGTATTTAGCTTACGTCTTTCTAGGAGAAGATCATTGCAAGTTACATTCAGATACAGTATGCATTTCCCTGTCTGCAAAGGGCTGACAATCTAAGTTTGTACCTAAGGCAATTGGGGGTTAAGTGGTTTTTCCAAGGCCATAAAGAGTATCAGTAGGATTGGTCTTTCTGGTTCTAGACTCCTACTCTAACCACTAGGCCACATCAAACCTGGATATTGTCTAAGGTGACATTTTACTTACCAGATAATGTCCTTTCCTGCTAGACCAGTCCAGACAAGTGAGTTGTGTTCCACCTACCAGCAGAGGTACAGACTGAGAAGATAAATCCAGAGGTTTCTTATGTCTTCATCCTGCTACTATAGATGCTGCTGCTATGGGCACACTCCAGTATTTGTATCCAAGCTATGGTCAATAACCCCTGACTGTACACACCTTCAATGAGGGTAATAAGGATCAACACAACAAGGAGCCATAACAATGTACAGGACAGTCTTCAGAAAGAAGTCTCTCAGGAAAGTTGTGGGTCCACAGGGCCAAACTACGGAGAATACAGCAGATCACAGAAGCAGATCTTGGATTGGTCTAGCAGGAAAGAACATTATCTGGGCAGTAAAATGTCACCTTCCATATCGTCCTGCTAGACCAGTCCAGACAAGTGGGAAGAAGATATGGTAGACTTCAGAATTTCTGCACCAAAGGCCGTGGACATCCAAGTGGTAAAGCTTGACAAAAGTGGAAAGTGATAGCCACATTGTCACCCAACAAATGTCTAAGGGAGCGACCGAGCTATTCTCTGCCCAGGAAAAAGCATGTGCCTGGGTGGAATGTGCATGCCCGGCTGGTTCCACAACCGATAGGCCAAGGCTATTGTCTCCTTTATTTAGTAGTCCAGGGTAAGGTTTGTGGCTGCATCACCTTTATATGGGTCTGCAAAAAGGATGAAAAGCCTCTCTGATTTTCAGAAGGCGTTAGTGACCTTAAGGTACCAAGGCACCCTCCTGACATCCACCAGATGAAGGTCCTTATCCTTCCCTTGGAACTATTTCTTCAGAAAGGAAAGCAGATAGATCACCTGACTTAAATGAAAACATACCTTTCATTCATAACAACTCTATCGTTCAATTTTCCTATAATGTCAACCACAGGTCTCAGATAAACAAACGCACCATATTTCTGGGTACTATATCTCCCCAGTCTTGTGCTTGTTCACATCAATGGCCCATGTGGTATTCTAAATATAATAATAGCACTTATCTTCAAATGTTTATAACTTCTTCTCGGGAGCCCCAAACGCTACAACTTTAGGTGCCCTCGCGTTTCTCCCTTCGGGTTCCTCAGGGGACTATAGTGCTCTTTATTTTCTGCATATCATAGCTGCCCACGTTCTTCGCTTATCAGCTTGTTCTACTGCTGTCTTGAAGTAAATGAAAAATGCCACGGGGAAGTTAGATGGGGCGGGGAAGGGGTGGTCCAGGGGCGGAGTCTGGGCAGGCAGTGGGCAGTCGCCAACCCTGGACGTACAAGGCTGAGTCTAATGTCAGCCCTGTACGTCCAGGGCCGGCGAAATGTTCGGGGAAGTTATTCCATCTCCGAGGAGGAATAACTTCCCTGGACGTTTTTCTTTTGATGGCCTAGGGTGCGGATGGGGCAGGGAGGGCCAGGGTATATTCCCTGCAGCCCGATCCTGGCCTTAGGAGGCCAGATTGGGGTTGGACTGCGGGGAATAAACCCTTTCTGCTGGCGGCCGGCATTGTGGCTTTTAAATGGAGCCGCCGTACCATGGCAACATGACGCCAAGGCACTGCGGCTCCATTTAGAAGCCCTGAGTTAGCTGGGTGCAGTCCTGCACATGCAGGCCGTACAGAATCATTGTCCCGGCCTGTACGTGCAGAACTGTTTGCGATTCTGATCCCGCGGGGCTAGACGTGCCCTACAGAATCAGAATCTCAATCCCCTCTGTGTGTCCGGTTCAGACCGGATGCATAGAGGGGATCTACGTCCAGGACAGAATTTGGCCCATAGTGCCCAGTTATGCATTTTTATTGGATTGTTGTGGGAGATGTGGTGTTGAGATGATCATAATTGTTAAATTTGTCAAAATACTGGTGAGGGAGGCGTAAGGCTGAAGATTTGTCTAGAATGCCTAGGCCTGTCCACTCACCATTAGTGGGTTGATATTCACTACTACTACTGATCATTTATATAGGACTACAAGGCATATGCCCTGCTCATCAGAGCTTACAATCTAGTCAAGACAGCACAACAGGTCAGGATAAGGATACATGTAGGGGAATGGCAAGGAAAGACATTGGAGATTAAGTGGATCAGCCGTGCTGGGCAGACTAGATGGATCATACTGGTCTTTATCTGCTGTCATATTCTATATTATGTTACTATGTTAAAAGCGGCCTCAAAGAGATGAGTTTTCAGCCTGGATTTGAAAAGAGCCAAAAATGAAGCCTGATGTACAGACTCAGGTAGTTTGTTCCAGGCATAAGGAGCAGCAAGGTGAAAGGATCGAAGTTTGGAGTTAGCAGTAGAAGGGCACAGACAGAAGCGATTTGCCAGAAGAGTGGAGTTTCCAAGAAGGGGTGTTGGGAGAGATAAGAGAGGAAAGGTAGTGAGGAGCAGAAGAACAATAAATGCATTTATAGGCCAGCAGGAGAAGTTCGAATTTGATAAGGAAACAGATGGGGTAGAGGTTTATATGAGCATATCAAGGCTGGCGGAAGATTAGCCGCACAGCTGAGTTTTGAACAGACTGAAAGGAAGAGAGATGATTCAGAGGGAGACCAGCAAGGAGCAGGTTACAATAGTCTAGGCAGGAGGTGACTAAAAAGTAGATGAGTGTCTTAGTAGTGTGTTCAGAAAGGAAGGGGTGAATTTTGTTCATGTTATAGAGAAAGAAAAGACAGATTTTAGCTATCTGTTAGATATGTGTGGAGAAGGAGAGGGAGGAGTCAAAGATGACTCCAAGGTTGCGAGCTGAGGAAACAGGGAGGAGTAGGGCATTATCCACAGAGACTGAGAAAGAAAGAAGGGGAGAGGTGGGTTTAGAGGGGAAAATAAGCAGCTGAGTTTTGGCCATGTTCAATTTCAAGCGACGGTGAGACATCAAAGTACTAATGTCAGATAGGCAGGCAGAGATCCGGGCCTAGATTCAGAGAGAATTACACAGCTAACAGCAGCCATTATCCAAATAATTCACCTAGGCAGCACTACCCATGAATTTTCAGCAGCACTATATGGACAATACCATTTAAAATCCTTCTAGTTTAACTCAGCACCACTGTTACAATGCCAGGATAGTATATGGGCAGACCACCAAGTTTTAAGCAGAACTGTGATACTCAGTCCATTCTCCTAACTATTCAAAAGCAAACCAAATATTTCCACTTTCTGGATAGCTTTGGCATTGACTGCTCTATACATATATTCTAATAAATAATTGCCCCAGGGAAAAATTGGCACCCTAACATTAAAGAGCAAAGAGAAAAAAAGGTTCTAATATATATGTCCATTGTGTGAGCATGTAACCAAGAAAGAACTTTTTATCAGAGCCACATTCAAAAGGGGGTGGACCTAACAAACACACACCCTCGCTGTAAGGGCTCCTTTTACTAAATAAATCAATGAAAAAATATAAAGGCGCCTATCACTTTTGTTGAAACCTGAAGCAGGACCGCAGGTTTGGCGGTCTGAAACGTGGCACGTCATTATTGTTGGTGAAGGCACAGATTTTGAAGGACTTCAAAGGTAAGTTCTACTTTATATTCTTTCATTGATTTATTTAGTAAAAAGAGTCCTTACAGCGAGGGTGAGTGTTTGTTAGGTCCACCCCCTTTTGAATGTGGCTCTGACAAAAAAGTTTTTTCTTGGTTACATGTTCACCCAATGGATATATATATTGGAACCTTTCTTTCTCTTTGCTATACATATATTCAGCACCACTCGCTATCCAGACAGCAATGCTAAATGTACATATTTCACTTAAGTACAGCCACTGACCTTTAATTAAAATATTGACCGCAATGTTTAAATTTGACCCTTTAGTGCTTCTCTCGGCCTCTCCCCAGCGATTCTGCATATTGAAAACTCACTATCTTCTCCTACCCACTTTGTGTTGCTCTTGAAAAAAGAAACAGGCTTTCTGTACCCAGGGCCAGAGCAGGCATATTGAACACCCTAGGAGACCCTTCAGCCTTATGCCCTCCCGCCTCTAAGATTTAGGCATAGGCAACTGCCTCTGGCACTAAGTTAAAATAGGCACTGGAGCATTGCTGTCACTGCCATGCTTCAGTCCCAGTGGGCCTTAGAGCAGCAGCAGAGGCGGCAGTGAATTGATTTTAAGAATCAGCTTGGGTCATAGCATGCAAGCTCTCATGCTCTGCATAAGCCCTATGGTGCTCTGTCCAGGCAGAACACCATAGGACCTGCCCAGAGCACAGGGGCTTGCATGTCATGGCCTGCGCTGATTTTTAGAAGCAATTCACTGCTTCTGTTGCACCAGGATTGATTGCAGATGAGCAGGGAATGGTGCATTTTCCCCCTGTATCTCCATTAGGCGAAGGTGAGGGGAGCACCTTAACCCTCCCCTTTTGCCTATGGGCTCTGAGCAAATAAATATAGCCATGTGCAAGTGTGCACCGCTCTCCCGTGGGGGGGGGGGGGTTAATAAAAGAGTTTGTGTGGTCAGGGCTGGCCAACCATTAGACAAACGAGGGGTCAGCTTCTGGGAGGAAGCAAAGAGCAGGGCATGAAGGAGCAGAAGGCCTAAGGTTTGTCTACTGCACCAACACTTTGAATCAATTTTGAGGCTGGCTCTCTGCGTGGCTGTCAGGATCTATTCACAGGTCTACGACTAAAAAGCTGTTTGATTATTTTTATCTAATTTCCATGTATTTTGGTGTGCTGAAAACAAATAAAATATTGAAAAAACTCCTAGACGTCATGATTTGCCACAACATGCAAAATTGTCTTCAAATTTATCAATTTTTTTCAAATTACTATTAATTCATTCAAATTACTATTAATTAATTCACATAAGTGCATTTAAGATATAAAATGCCAAAAAAACCTTAAAGGGGTAGTCCGAGTTATGTAAAAAAAAATATAGCACTGTAAATCTGATGGTCAGCAATACATACATAAGCTAAGCAAGTTTTAAGTCCATGCTTCTAATGGTAGAAGGGGTTAATCTTTCCTGAAGAATCCAGTGGGAGGGAGACACAGGGCAGATAGCAGCAGCTCCAGTCAGTGCAGGGGGGCGTGGCCAGCACTGTGACGTCTCGTGTACAGACACAGAGCTGCTCTCTCAGCATGCCACACTTGTGCACGAATCATCATCAGGTTCTTGGTTCTAGGCTGTTCACACTTTTTCATTGCAATTCGTGTTAGCTCGTCATTCTTTAACCGTTATGGCTCCGCGAAAGTGTATTAATTTGCCAGACAGTTTCTGTTTCATCTGTGGTGAATATACAGTGTTGAAGCAACAGTAGAATATTACAGACTTTGTGAAAAAAGTATACTTTGTATACTTTGGACTAAAAATTGGAGATCAAGATAAAGTCTGGGCGCCTCATAAAGTGGTCAAACGGTGTGTTGAGGACCTCCGAAACTGGTTCAAGGGTAAGAAAAAATCTTTCCGTTATGGGATTCCTATGGTATGGCGAGAGCAAAAGAACCATAGTGACGACTGTTACTTTTGTTCATGCGATGTGAAAGGGTTTAATTCCAAATGGAAGCATTCCATTTCATACCCCAATCTTCACTCGCAGTTTGTCCCATCCCCCATGGCACAGATATACCAGTACCCTAGCCCCCTGCTACCTTGGAAGAGATACCTAGCTCCGATGAAGGTGAAGTCATACCTGAACCAGATGATGAATCAAGTTCTGACTTTGAAGATGATACAAGACCAAAATTGTTTTCTCAGGAGGAGATGAATGATTTGGTAAGAGACTTGAATCTTCCCAAAGATGCCGCTGAGTTACTCGGATCAAGGCTGAAAAGCAGGAATTTATTGTTGCCAGGAGTGTCATCTTCATGGTTCAGACATCGTGAAAAGGAGTTCGTTCCTTACTTCGCCCAGGAAGACAAGTTGGTTTATTGCATCGATGTTGAAGGTCTGATGGGTCAATTTAAAATCCAAGATGATTCAGAGCAATGGCGTCTTTTTATAGATTCTTCAAAAAGAAGTCTCAAAGCAGTTTTACTCCACAACGTTTTTTACGCTTCCATACTTGTAGGTCATTCCGTACACTTGAAGGAAACCTACGAGAACTTGGAATTGGTTCTTCGTAAACTTAAATATGAAGACCATGGTTGGAAAGTGTGTGGGGACTTGAAGGTCTTGTGCATGCTGCTCGGGCAGCAAGCTGGGTATACCAAATATCCTTGTTTTCTGTGTCTATGGGACAGTCGAGACCGACAAAATCACTGGACCAAGAAGAGTTGGCAGCCGAGGGTGCTAACTGTCGGTGAAAAAAATGTCCTCCGAGAAACTTTGGTACCTTCCCATAAAGTTCTTCTACCACCTCTCCACATAAAATTGGGATTGATGAAGCAATTCGTAAAATCACTTCCAAGAGATGGAGAATGCTTCAAATACTTGGTCACCAAGTTTCCAGGCCTGTCGGAGGCAAAATTGAAGGAAGGTGTGTTCGTCGGACCAGACATTAGAAGGCTTATAGTTGATCAAGAGTTTGTCAATACCATGACGGATCCTCAAAAAGAAGAGTGGATTGCATTTAAAGAAGTCGTACAGAAAGTTTTAGGCAATAACAAAGATTCTCACTACAAAAAGATCGTCGGACGAATGCTGAAAGCATTTCAAGCTTTAGGTTGCCTGATGAGTTTGAAAGTGCATTTCCTCCAGTCCCACCTTGACTACTTTCCTGAAAATTTGGGAGCTGTGAGTGAGAACAAGGTGAACGATTCCACCAAAACATTAAAGAGATGGAAAGGAGATACCAGGGAAAATGGAGCATTACAATGATGGCAGACTACTGTTGGATGCTTCAGAGAGACATTCCAGATGCTACTCACAAGCGTAAATGCACCAAGAGGAGCCTCACAAGGAAGAAGAATCGAGTTTAGTGTGTGTAGGTGAGCTCATTTCAGTTCAAATAAGGATTTTCATGAAAATATTGTAATAAAACTTTAATTTTATAAGTCTATTTCCATTTATTTTCAGGTATAGACTTATTTACCATAGTTACCTAAATTGTCAGGAAATGTGATGTCCTATGACAAAATGGAGGTCATTTTCGGATTCAGCGCACCAAAACACATAAAGATTACGTGGCATAACCAAAACAGCTCTCGAAAAAATTTTTTTTGCAGACCTGTGTTATTCTCCAGGACCAAGCAGGAAGTCAGTCCTCACATATGGGTGACGACGGAGCCCCCATGCAGAGCATTTCCCCAGCTTTCAAAGAAAGCCTTTGGGAATACAGCACGCATGCGCAGTCCCATTCCCGCCCAAGGGTGCCATCTTGCTCAGTCTTCTTTTTTCCGTGGAGCCCATTGCAAGTGTGTCGTGGTCACCTGTGAAAAAGTTGATTTTTTCGGTGTGGATCCGTGTTTTTTCTCGGTTCGACGCCGGTTTCCCTTTCCCGCCTGAGCCCGGTACACTGGTATTGAGCCCAGGCTTCATTTTTCGGTTTTTGTCCTTTGAGACTAGCGTTCGCGCCATTTTTCTATTTTTCACTGGCAGCCCTGTCTTTTGACCTTGCAGGGGCTCTTTTTCCCCCGATGGCTGCCAGCAGGTTTAAAAAGTGTGATCGGTGTAAGAAACTTATGTCTCTTACTGACACACATGACTGCTGCCTCGGGCCTGATCATGACCCGATGATCTGTGGCCCGTGTGGGAAAATGTCCTTGAAGGCGTTGAGGAGCCGTCCACATCAGAAGGAAAGAATCTTTTCTGACTCCGCGTCCGGTCGGGCCCGGACTTCATCAGAGGCCTCGACGTCTCGGGACTACGATCCTGAGCATCGCTGGGGATCCTCTGAAAGGGGGTGTCCCTCACGGGAGCACCGCAAGAAGAAGAAACTCGTGAGGGCGGCGTCGGTGGACGCACTTGGCTCCTCGAGGGCCAGGTCGCATAGCCCCGACCGCTGTCCCGGGTCTTTGGAGTTGGAGAGGCCTGCTAAGCAACCTCGTGTAGAGACGGAGGCCCTGGGCCAAGTGAGTACTGTAGTCCTCGTGGACTCTCTTCCGGGGGAGCCGTTGTCGGGGCCCGAGTCAGAGGCTGCTGGGTCTCCTGAGTTGGACTCAGGTTGACAGCCTTGGACAGCAGCTTGGCTGCCTTCATGGAACAGCAGCAGGCACTGATCGCCGGTCTCACCGGTGCATCTGCCCCGACCACCGGGACCTCAACATCCAAGTCGACTCCAGAGGCCGAGCCGATCCTCGAGTCCATGCGGTCTCGAGTCGATCCTCGGCCAAGGTCTCCCTCGGCCTCCCGTTCGGGACCGAGGTCGTCGACACTGCCCTCGGGGCAGAGGGCATCGGTGCCTGCCCGTCCGGAGCCGTTCGATTCCTCCTCCGAGGGCTTGGGCTGGGAAACGGAGGACAAGGAGTCCCCGGACATGTTTCGGACCCGGTGTGTCCCTTCGGACTCACCGGAGTCTGAACCTCGGAGAAGGTCCCCTCCGGAGGATACCCGGATCTCAGATTTTGTGGGGACATGGCCAAGGCTTTGGCTTTCCCCGCGGACCCCGAGGAGGAGCCTCGAGCCAAGGAGCTCGAGGCCCTGCAGTATGACTCTCCCCCCAAGGAGGCCTTTACTGTACCGGTTCCTCCGATGCTGGAATGGTTGCTCTTCCGCATGTGGGAGGCGCCGGCTTTGACGCCGGTGCTGAGCAAGTGGGTCGATTCCATCTATCGAGTCTGCAAGATCCCCGGGTTCCAGAAGGCACAGCTACCGCACCATTCCATGGTTGTGGAATCGGCCATGCATCGCCTGAAGAGTCAGAAGATGCACTCCTTGGTGCCCCCCGGCCGGGAGGCCCGGAACCTGGATGCCCTCGGTAGAAAGTGCTTCCAGGGCTCTATGCTTGCTTGCCGTATCCAGACCTACCAGCTGTACATGGGTATGTACCTTCGAGACCTGGCAAAGGAGATTGCCAGGTTCTCTGCTGGTCTCTCCGAGGAACCTTTGCAGAGGTTCACAGCCTTGTCAACTGGGATCTGAGAATGCTTGAAGTTTGTCTCGAGCAGCTTATGATGGCTTCGAGTCTTCAGCCCGTGTAGCCGCAGCCGGCATCGGTGCACACAATCAGGCCTGGCTACAGTCATCGAACTTTGAGCCATGGGTGCAGGACAAGTTGGTCGATGTCCCTTGCTAAGGTGAAAACCTCTTTGGCAAGCCCATGGCTGAAAAAGCTGCAGAACTCGAGTCAGAGACTCTCACCAGGACCAGGCTGTCCAGGAAGACCTCTGCCCCTTTTCAAAAGAAGAAGGGCTCGGGGAAAAAGTCCTTTTACCCGAGGAAGTCATCTGCCTACAAAACTTACCCTCAGTACCAGGCCTCCACAACTCCCCAACAGGGTCAGTAGGCCAAGGGGCAGGGACATGGGCCCCGTAGGCAGAAAACACCCAAGCCACCAGCTCCGGCTCCTGCACAGCAGGGAGCGGGGTTTTGACTCCAGTGGCATAGACTCTCCTCCTCAGCTGGCCCCTTTCAGCACAGGAAGCCGGCTGACCCTGTATGCCCACAGGTGGTCAGCAGTAACAAGGGATACCTGGGTGCTAAACATAGTCCAGAGGGGCTATCTGCTCCACTTCCACCAGGTACCCCCCTCCTACTTTCCAGGGGAGCCTCCAAGACTCCCTCTGCACAGGAACCTACTCCTGCAGGAGTTAGCAAGTCTTCTAAAGGAACAGGCGGTGGAACCGGTGCCCCACCACCTGAGAGGTCAAGGCTTCCACTCCAGGTATTTCCTGGTACCAAAAAGGACAGGAGGCCTCAGGCCCATCCTAGACTTGCGCAATCTAAACAGGTTCCTGGAGAGGGAAAAGTTCAAGATGCTTACCCTTGGGATACTGCTGCCCTACCTCCAGCAGGGAGATTGGCTATGCTCCTTAGACCTAAAGGATGCTTATACTCACATCCTTATTCATCCAGACCACAGGCAATATCTCAGATTTGTGGTGGGAGGAAATCATTTTCAGTACAGGGTACTCCCTTTTGGCCTCACCTCCGCACCCAGGGTTTTCACCAAGTGCCTGGCGGTGGTGGCGGCCTACCTCAGGGTTCAAGGACTCTGTCTTTCCATACCTGGACGACTGGCTCATCAGGGGTCAGTCTCCACAGGAGACCAATCTCTCTTCTCCAGCATCTGGGGTTTGTCATAAACTTCGCAAAGTCCACTTTGCATCCCTCACAGAACATGGAGTTCATAGGAGAAAAACTGGACACCCTTCAGGCAAAGGCCTTTTTACCTGTGGACAGGGCCCACAGACTGAGGCATTTGGCCAGACAATTCCGCAGCAATTCTCTGGTCTCCGCCAGACAAATCCTGAGGCTCTTAGGCCACATGGCATCCACGGTCCATGTAACTCCAAATGCCTGTCTCCACATGAGGCCAGCTCAGTGGGGCCTCAGAACTCAGTGGCTGCAGGCCACAGGAAACCTGACGGACAAAGTAAGGGTATCCAAACTGCTAGCATCTTCTCTACAGTGGTGGCTTCATCTTCTGAATCTGGTGCAAGGAGTGCCTTTTCAGGCACCTCCACACTCCCAAGTGCTGACAACTGATGCTTCTCTTCAGGGTTGGGGTGCACATTGTCAGGGAGCATGCACTCAGGGCCTGTGGTCTCCTTGGGAGGCCGCACAGCAGATCAATCTCTTGGAGCTGAGAGTTATCCGCTTAGCCCTGCGGACTTTCTCTCATGTCCTCTCTCACCAGTCCTTCTTAGTTCAGACGGACAATCAAGTTGCTATGTTCTATGTGAACAAACAGGGGGGCACAGGGTCCCGCCCTCTCTGTCAGGAAGCACAGGACCAGTGCTCCTGGGCAGTCAATCATGGCATACTTCTCAAGGCGGTCTATCTCCCTGGGCAGGAGAATTACCTGGCAGACAGATTGAGCAGGATCCTACAGCCACACGAATGGCAGTTGAATCCTCTGGTGGTTCAACAAATCTTCCTCAGATGGGGTCTTCCAAACATAGATCTCTTTGCCAGTCCACTGAACCATCAACTGCCCAGGTTCTGCTCCAGACAACCGCATCCTCTCAGAGTAGCAGCGGATGCGTTTCTCATTCCGTGGTCTACAGGCCTCCTATATGCATTTCCTCCCATGCCTCTAGTGCCCAAGACACTGTTCAAAGTGATCCGGGATGAGGCCTCGGTGATCCTGGTGGCCCCCAGATGGCCAAGGCAACCGTGGTTCCCACTTCTTTTGCAACTGGCGGTGGACAATCCTCTTCCTCTGGGGATGCAACCAGATCTCCTGTCTCAGGAGCAGGGATCTCTCTTACACCCCAACCTCCAGTCCCTCAATCTGATGGCCTGGCTGCTGAAAGGGTAGTTCTAGCACCCTTACTGCTGCCTAGGGAAGTGGAGGACGTGGTCTTGGCTTCTAGGAGGCAGTCCACCCGGAAATCTTACGCCTTCAAGTGGTGTAGGTTCTCCACCTGGTGCGCTCAACACAAGGAGGATCCTTTCTCATGCTTGGTACCAGTGGTGCTGCAATATTTGCTTCACTTGTCCAACCTAGGCCTTAAATCCAACTCTGTTAGGGTCCATCTCAGAGCTCTCTCAGCGCACCACTCACTGGTGGAGGGTCAGTCTCTCTCAAGCCACCCTTTGGTGGCTCGCTTCCTCAGAGGCCTATTTTTGCTTAAGCCTCCAGTTCATCCACCTGCCCCTGAGTGGGATTTGAATGTGGTCTTGCAACAGCTTACTTGCCCACCATTTGAGCCTATGGCTACTTGTCCTTTGCGCTTTCTCTCCTGGAAAGCGTTGTTTTTGGTAGCTCTTACCTCAGCAAGGCAAGTGAGCGAGCTTCAAGCCCTGGTGTCAGATGCACCATACACTAGGTTCTATAGGAACAGAGTAGTCTTACGGACTCACCCTAAGTTCCTTCCAAAGGTTGTCTCCTCCGTCCACCTCAATCAGGAGGTGGTTCTTCCGAATTTCTTTCCCAGGCCACATGCCAGCCGGACTGAGATGGTCTTGCATACCCTGGACTGTAGGAGGGCGTTGTCCTTCTACCTTGACTGTATGCAGGGACACTGAAGGGCTGTGCAGCTCTTCGTCTCTTTTGACCCTAATAAGCTGGGGTTGCCTGTCTCCAAGCGTACCTTGTCCATCTGGGTGGCAGACTGTATCGCCTGAGCGTATAGGGTAGCCGGCCTCTCCTTGCAGGGTTGGGTCACGGCCCACCGTGTCAGGGTGAAGGCTGCGTCAGTGGCTCATCTCCGCTCTGTTCCGTTGGCAGACATCTGCCGGGCTGCTACTTGGTCTTCAAGCCAGACTTTTGTGGCCCACTACTGCCTCGAGAGGGAGTCCCACAGGGACAGTGCTTTCAGGCAGGTGGTACTCCGTAATCTCTTTGAGGTATAGGCAACTCCTACCCTCCGGCCCTGGTGTTGGGCTACCGTACGGGGGCGATATCAGAGAAGATTCTTTTTGCACATGCTGAGGCTCTAGAGGGAGCTCATTTTTTCAGCTTTGGGTCCCCGGTAGCCTTAAGCTGGGGAGTCCCATATGTGAGGACTGACTTCCTGCTTGGTCCTGGAGAAAGTGTAGTTACTCACCTGTAACAGATGTTCTCCAGGTACAGCAGGAATCAGTCCTCACAAACCTCCCTCCTCCACTTGGAGTTGCAGTCATATAATTCATTTTGTTTTTTGCTGTCTTCAGCTATGTCATCAGACTGAGCAAGATGGCACCCTTGGGCGGGAAGGGGACCTCGCATTCCCAAAGGCTTTCTTTGAAAGCTGGGGAAATGCTCCGCATGGGGGCTCCGTCGGCGCCGACGTCACCCATATGTGAGGACTGATTCCTGCTGCTCCTGGAGAACACCTGTTACAGGTGAGTAACTACCTTTTTGTTTTTACTGTTGATGCTTTTTGCTGCCCTCAAAAGCTGCCGTCCTTATTAATCACCTAGTCTCGTCTAATGGTCGGGCTGGCTCTGAGTGCACCCGGTTTCCGAATCTTGCTCTCAGTAGTCAGACCAGTACGGATCATCCACGCTTAGCAATAGCAATCTGTCAGTGCAGCGCGCACGCGCAACAATGTCCCCGTCGAATCTGCAGCTCCCAACGGTCAGCTTTCTCGTTCTCCTATGCCCTCCTCTCTGTCGAAAGTGCGCTAGCGAGCGCCGAGAGTGGCTTTACCTCGGCAGGCGAGATTTCATCATGCACTCTGCCCCTCCTTCCTTTGGCTGCTGCTTTGCCGGTCCATGCTGCGCCCGCTGCTGCTGTGCAAAGCACTCCCGGTGTCCCCGCCGCCCTCCTGGTCTCGCGCTGCCTGCTGCTCCCTAGTCACCAGGTGCGCTCAGCCGGCAGCCCGGGGTCTCGCGCTCTCCGTGCGCAGCGCGGGTCCTGCAGCAGCAGCAACAACAACAACAGCAGCAGCAGCGGCGGCAGCTAGCACAAGGCGCGGCATGAACGGTTCACTGGAAGAGGTGCTGACTCCCCTCCGCCAGGCTGTCAAGGAGCAGGTAAAAAGCAAGCAAGAACCTAGCCAAGCCCTTTATAGTAATCGGTGGCTGGTGCAGAGGGGGGTGGGTGCAAGAAGTGGAGGTGCGGTGCACGGGAGAGATGCTGTAGTTCAGCTGCTGGGGACGGGTGGCCAAAGGCTGAACGTAGCATTCGCAGACTGTGACGGTGCCGAGGCTTTCGCTGCCTGAACGTCCACTCCTGTGAGTCGTTTTCGCTAAATGTCCCAAAATGTTATTCGTCTCCCTATCCTTTTGAACTGAAGAGGTAGCAGTTCCAAGTAAGCGTAATGGATAATGATTATGTAGAAGTAGTGATAAAGGCCTGCTTTCTCCAGACTAGGGTGGCGAGGTTGCATCAGCTTGTTGCCATCTCTGGTTCTTGTTCTCGGTTGTCTCATAGTTGTCACTGGCTTTTAGATGGTACTTAGGATTGTGCTGTATAGTAATCATTAGGCGTTCCTCCTAGTAAGTACTGTAGAAACGCCTTACGGCCCTGCGAGTATCGATATGTATTATTTCTTAACTTATATCTTAACTTTCCGGGTACCGGAAGCCCAATCGCTTTGAATGTCTTTGGTTTCACTTACAGTTCTGGTTGCGGAGGTTTTTTTTTTTTGGTTTCCGAAAGCCCTCCCCCTGCCACGTTAGCCTGGAATTGCAATAAAAAGAAACGGAGCATCCTAAACTTTGCACAGAACTGCTAAATTTATTGGTGCGTTTTTCTTTTTAATGAATCTTCAGAGTAAATAATTCAGTGTCTTTAAATTAATTTAATCAATGGCTTGCAACCTGCTTTTTA
This sequence comes from Ichthyophis bannanicus, assembly GCA_033557465.1. Classification (NCBI taxonomy): domain Eukaryota; kingdom Metazoa; phylum Chordata; class Amphibia; order Gymnophiona; family Ichthyophiidae; genus Ichthyophis; species Ichthyophis bannanicus. Next base: position 247,514,964 of record CM066031.1, on the reverse strand, counting down.
CAGCTTGGATATATGCTTATTTGACTTTCTCAGTTTTCTTGTTAAGTAAATCATATATACAGGAGATCTTTGTCTCATCAAATTATTTTGACACCATGTTTTGTGTTGAGCTGGTATGAAATGTTACAGATGGAACATTTTGGTCAAAACTGTCTGATTTACCACCAGCATTCACCCCCCCCCCCCCATTCTGTGTGTGTGTGTGTGTGTGTGTGTGCGCGCAGAGTGCATGTGACACTGTTCACAAGAAAGTAAAAGAGAAACCTGAACAAAGGTGGATGGGATGTGCTATTGGAAGTGTGTGTTCACCTGGACAAATATTTTCTGAGAATGAGGCATTTCCACAGCTGACACCAAATTATTGCTATCTTGAGTTACCAGATACCTGATCACAGGCTGCTCACATGTTGTTTGAAATGCCCAGATAACATCAATAGAAGCTAAGCAAGCTCTCTTGTGCTGGGATAGAAGCCTATTAACAATGACACCCCTGACTGTCGAGTTTAGCTTAACTATCCAGAGGGTCGCCACGAGTGGACACCATCTCGATGGAACTTAGGAAAGAGTCTTTCTGCTGTCATGTTTCTATATATGTTGTTATCTAGTCTGCCCTTCCTTATCAACTACTATAGTCCCCTTTTTTCCTTCTGTGTTTGTCACATGCTTTTTTGAATTGATACTGTCCTCGTCTCCACTACCTCCACTGGGAGACTGTTCCACTCATCTACCACTGTTTCTGTAAAGAAATATTTCCGCATATTACAGCCTCATCCTGTGTCCCCTTGTTGCAGAGCTTGCTTTCAGTCAAGAGGCTCTCTTTTTCTGCATTTTTGCCATTAATGTATTTAACACTAGAAGCCCCAAAGTGCGTCAATTGATGCAAATACATCTTCAAAGGTTTATACCAGCGCCACTGCTAGAACCATGTGAGTTATGTAATGTCACATACTGCATGTAGTAAACAAATAAGTAACTTCAATTTAATTCACATCTGCATTTCATGCTCAACTCAGTCATGATAATGTGTCAATTGATGCATTTTGGGATTTCTAGGTAAAATGCCTTTTTGGGTCTTCTAGTGTTAAATGTCTCTATCATATCTCCTCTATCCCACCCTTCCTCTAACGTATACTTAAGTCTGTCCCCATATGCTTTATGATAAAAAACCACTAACCATTTTAGTAGTCGCCCTCTGCACAGACTCCATCCTGTTTATATCTTTTTGAAGGTGCGGTCTCCAGAATTGCACACAATATTCCAAATGAAGTCGTACCAGAAATTTATACAGAGATGATATCGCCTCCTTTTTTTTTCTGCTGGCCATTCCTCTTCCTATGCACCCAAGCATCCTTCTGGCTTTTGTTGTCACCTTTTCTACCTATTTAGCCACTTTAAGGTCATCAGAAACAGTCACGCCCAGGTCCCGTTCTTTCATGGACAGAAGTACTTCACCCCCTTTGCTCTACCGCTCCCTTGGATTTTTGCAGCCCAAATACATGACCCTGCATTTTTTAGCATTAAACCTCAGCTGCCAAATTCTTGACCATTCCTCAAGGTTAGCTAGTATCCCGCTTTTGAATGAATTTTATCAGTTTTAGTCCTAATACTGAACCACACCATCTAGTGATCACTGGTTGTGTGATGATCTCACACTATAACATCAGAAACACTTTCCCCATTGGTAAGCGCCAAGTCCAGTATGGCCCTTTCACGTGTGGTTCTGTTACCAGTTGCCGGAATAGCTCTCCCTGTAGAGAATCTATGATCTCCTTACTTATCGATGACATCTCAGCAGGGATGTGCCAATCAACATCCGGAATATTGAACTTTCCTATCCCTAGCACGTCTTTCATGGCTATGCTACGTATGTTTTGTATTAAATCTCTGTCCAGGTCTTCTTTTTGTGAAGGAGATCTGTATATCGTACCATTGCAAATGGATTGTCCTTTACCCTCTTTCCAGTTTAACCCTCAGTGCCTCCTCTCTCCCTTTTAAGCCCTGTAATTCTATAGCTTTAATATTATTTTTTACATATAGTGTCACTCCTCCTCCCCTTCTGGTCATGGCTGCAAAATTCCATGTTGTACAATGGGCAGAAATGCCTTCAAAGTTAAAAATTTACCAGTGTAAAGTTAGCTGAAATGTAGTATTCTTGGTAAAAAAAAATCCTTAACTTATTTAGCTTTCTAATTTTAGGATAGAATTGTTCAAATCATTAGCATAGCAATTAAAGAGGTTATCCAACGGTTATGAGTCTTGACTGTTTTACGTATTGACAGATGTGCTCTGATAAGGTATGGTTGCTTATAGGACTATTTAAAAGTCATAAACCTTGATGGACACTAGACTGTAAATGGAACTGAACCACCAAATTACTCTGATCTGTTTGATCTTGTATTATGAGAGGCGTTTTTTGCAAAACAAGGTGACTACATAAGTAACCAAATTGCAGAGCTTCTATGTGAGCTAAGCTTTCCTAAAACTCTTTACAGAGAAATTCATCATTTAAGAACATAAGAAATGTTATGCTGATTCACACCATCAAGTCCAGTATCCTGTTTCCAGCAGTGGCCAATCCAGGTCACAAGTACCTGCTAGGTTCCCAGAAGGTACACAGATTCTGTGCTGCTTTTCCCAGGGATAAGCCGTGGATTTCCCCAGCCACTTTAATGATGTATGGACCTTTCCCCCAGAAATGTGTCCAAACAGGTTTACTACTCTCTCGTGCAATACATTTCAGAGTTTGATTGCATGTTGAGTGAAAACATATTTTCTACAATTAGTCTTAAATGTACTACATTGTAAACAACCAGTGTATGTTTACCCTTTCCACTCCACTCATTTTATAGACCATTATCATATCTCCCCTAAGCCTTCCCTCATAGAGGGATCCTTCTATCCCCTTTATCATTTTGGTTGCTGTTCCTTTTCTAATTCCACTATATCCTTTTTTAGATATGGCAACCAGAACTGCACGCAATATACAGAGGCATTATAATATCCCTGATTTTACTCTCCATTCCTTTCCTTATGATTCCTAGCATTCTATTTGCTCTCTTGGCTGCTGCTGCACATTGGGTGGAGGATTTCAACATATTATCCATGATACCTAAATCCTTTTTCTGGGTGGTGGTTCTGAATGTGGAACCTTGTATCATGTAATTATAATTTGGGTTTTTCTTCCCTAAGTGCATAACATTAAATTTCATCTGCCATTTGGATGCTTAGTCTCCCAATTTATTAAGGTCCTCTTGCAATTTTTTCACAATTCTCGTGTGATTTAACAACTTAAATAATTTTGTCTCTGCCAATCTGATCACTTCACTCGTTCCCATTTCTATATCATTTATGAATGGGAACAATGAATGAGTGATTTAATCAGATTTGCAGATGATAGTTACTCACAGTTAAATCACAAGAGGACTGTGAAAACTAACAGGCCTTGAGAAATTATGAGAAATTTAGGAACTTTAAAGTAAATTACTGCAACATTTTGATACTTTTCTTACAACAAACATTTTAGCAAGGCTTATTTTGCATTGAGGCCAAGCCTCATGCTCTCTTCTTACCTGCTATCATTTATTATGTTACTATGTTTGGGAGAACTGCTTGGCTCGTGTATGTTAACTAGTTGTCTTCCTCTCTGGATTTCTAATACGTTTGGTAGATAAATTCCCATACTTGAGGCAACACCAGCTCCCTGCCTCATTTTACCCAACCTGTTAACCCTGTCCCCACTGTTGCCAAGTAATAAATAGTGCTGGCCTTTGGTGCAGCAGTTTATTTCTGATCTTACCATGCTAATCTTACTCCAGCTGTAGTAAACATTTTTAACATGGACACATCAGAAATAAAACCACTGTGCTAAAGGGTAGTGCAGTGAGCATGCAAAAAGCATGAATGTGGCCGTGTTAATTGCTCCTGATTTATAAAAAGAGAGCTGAATTTTGGCATGCCTTTTTTTGCTGCCTTGGCAGCGATGAATCTTTACTTCAGCTCAGGGCTGGAAAAGGGTGCAACACTGAAGCAAGAATTATCTGAGGTGAAGTGTGGCACGTCACCTCAGATGCCCCTTTTTGGCAGATCTCTTTGACCAAAATGGGACCCTGCCGACCGCCCCCCTCCCCCTAAGAAAAAATTATCCCTAGTGGCCTAGTGGGCTCCTAGACACCTTCCTGCACACTTCTAAGTCAGGCAGTGGCCACTCCTTCTTGCCTCCAGTACCGCCATCTTCCAAAATGGTGGTGGGGGGAAGGAGGACTCTGCTGGATGGAGCTCTCTGATCGAAGGCCTCCCTATGCAGGTTGCCTGGTCCCTGGGTGTCTTGGAAGAGTTGTTGTGGGGGAGGTGGGAATGTAGGATCTGGGACCTATTTGGCTACCAGGGAATTTCTTTGGGTGTGGTTAGGGGCTGAGGGCAGGGAGTCTGGGCTTTTCATCAGCTCCCTCGGTTTTTAAATATTTCCCTTTTTGTCAGTGCATGAGCCAGCCCTGGTTCATGCACTGACAAGAAGGGAAACGTTTTCCTCCTGATACAACCAGCTGCTGCAGATTGCTTATTGCTTCTGTACTGTTTGTTCAGTCAGCGCGCACTTTAACACCGTGTTAATTTACATGCTATTAGTATACTGCATTGGAAGTAAAAGGATTTTTTAGTTCCTGTATGTTGTGTTGAAAATTAGCACACCGTTCTAACACATGGCTTCTTATATCAAACCCTAAGAGGGTAACTTTAGAATAGGGGGGCCTGTTTTATAAAGAGACACAGATGTGTCTGTCTTTATAAAATACTAAGGCAAAAGCGGCAGAAATTGTAAATATAAGCTGCAGACATTTATGCCTGTGCAGGAACAGGTATAAATGTGCATATTTTACAAACAAAGCATGTTAAGTTTGACACCACACATACTTTTATTTGCGTAATCCCAGGGGTAATTTTATGAGACCCTTTATGTGCAAAAAGGTCTTCATAAAATTACCTCTTTAATCTGTCCCAGTTTATTTATTTATCCATCCATCCATCCAGATTTGTATACCACTTTCTCCTTCAATCAAATTGGTGGGTTACACAAAATGGGTTTACATTGAACAAGGGATAACATTGATGCCTGGCTGTGCTATCTATACATTCATGCATTGTTAATGGAGTTCATAAGCTGCTTGGTCATAGAATTCCATGAATAAGGTCTTAAGGGATTTGCGGAAATCCTTTAGGTCTTTTGTGGCCCGAAATTCATCGGGGGGAGAGTTCCAGAGGTTCGGTGCTGATAGTGAAATGGCTCTGCTAGAGGTAGTTTGTTTTGTTTTATGGTGTCCAGCTGGTGTTTGTCTTTGGTTATCAAGCAATAGAGAACATCTGCTGTGCATTGGTGCATGGTCTTGAATATGTTTGTAGTGGTTTTGAACTTTGCTCGCACAGCTATTGGTAGCCGGTGCATTTTCTGAGGTATAGGTGTAATGTGTTCGTTCTCGGCTGTGTCGGTTATGATGAGGGCTGCCGTGTTCTGCGCTAGTTGGAGTGGATGAGTAGCCTGCTTAGGTAGTCCTGGATACAGTGAGTTTCCTTAGTCCAGTATTGGTGTGATGATTGCCTGGCGTACGGTTGGGAAATGGTCCTGGCTGAGTATTGGCTTGAGTCTTCTGATGAGTTTTAATTATTAGTGTGCTTTTGTAGAGGTTTTGCTTGTGTGTGTAGTTCTATTTGTTTCAGTTATAAACATGATCTCGTTTTAGCAGATTATTCCAGCTGTGCCACCATGCTGTGCTCATTGGCTTGTATTTTAGGGGCAATTTCTCCAAATGGGTTAGTTTTGCACATATCATGTCAGTTCTGAACCTCCCTTCTAAGCAAGGATATATGGAGTATGATCTCAATTTCTTAAATTTACTGCAGACACTCGGCATAGTACTTGCATTGTGCCAAAGACGGTTTTCTCTGGAGTTCATAAGATGTAATATATATGGGTAATTTTATCACGGCATGATTCAAAATTCCTCTTAAGCCTGTGGCACCCAACACGATGGGAAATAACTCTGTATCTTTCTGCCACATGGTGACCTGGTGCCTGGGATTCTTGTATTCTCCCCCTGAGCCCTTTAATGTCCGATATGACAGAGCAGACACTCAAGCGCCATCCAGATTGTCGTCTTTTTACCCCCATACCTGTCCTTAGCACTGCACTTTGTGTCTGTCTCAAGCATGTTTAAATTCTGCCATGGTTTGCTTACCACCTTTCCAGGACTCTGCTGTTCCCCTCAGTAAATAAGTATTTTCTCACGTTTTCTCTCTACCTGCAGCTTCACATGGGGATCCCTTGTCCTTGAATTTCTTTTTCTGTTGAAAATTTCACCACCTTGTAGTTTCTGGAAGCCTGTCAAAAATGTTTTTTTTTTATCTAGTCTCCCCATCTCTTTTTTCCTCCAGTGAGTACATTTTGAGTGTCATATGCCTCTTTATGGTGTTTGTATTGCAGACTCTGTATCCTTTTGAAAGCCTGCCACCCTTAAGAGAAACTCCAAGAAAGTAAACAGTTGGAAGTGGCAGTGCTTCAGGGATGGGACACTAATCTGTCAATCCTGATTCCACTGTTGCTTGCTCCATCTGTACTTTATGCTACAGGATAGCACAAGCAAACCCCTTGCTGTCCTAATCTTCCTCTCCTCTCCCCCTAAAAAGTGTATTTTCCCTCTGCTTCAATAATACTGTAGTCAGTGTTGTGATGTTGCCATTTAACTTTTCCTATGAAACTTTTATAGCTGTTGGTACACATGTTCTTCCGTCTGACATATGACTTTTTGCAGTGGAGAAAATCAAAAGGAAACTGTCCCATTAACGCCACTCGCGTTAATTGACTTGGAAAGAGCAGGCTACATCAAATGACTTGTTGTTCTACTGGTTTCCTGTAGTAGGAAGAGGTCTGGCAGAATACTGTGTGTAATTCTGGAGACCACACCCTTTAAAGGGTATAAAAAGGATGGAGTCTCTTCAGAGGATGGCTACTAAAATGGTAAATAGTCTACATAAACTATATGGGGAAAGACTTAGACCCAATAAATATACTTTGGAAGAAAAGCAGTGGGCTGGGGCTTTTTATAATAGATATTTAAATGCCACATGTGCATTTATACCATGGAGGTAAGTCTCTTTCAATTAAAAAGATACTGGACAATAAATCCCAGGCACCAGGTCACCATGGCAACCAGAAATTTGCACCTGGCGCCTGAGTTTTTTTTTTCCTTCAAAAATATGGTCATGGGTAGAAGACCCCTTCTGTCTGCCTACAGGAGATCGGATCTTCGTGGGCAGACCAGGAGGGAGGAAGGCTTCTATCATGGCGTGGAAAGCAGCAGTTAGTTTGCAAGGACCCATCCCTGTGAACAGAGGACAGCTGGATCTGAGACCTTCAGAAAAAAACATAGTAAAAGGGGAGGGTGCGGCAGCAAAAATTTGAAAGGGGCAGTATCTTAAAGGAAGGAGGTTGAGGGGAGTGGGCGTGCTAGGAGAGAGATTCTGGAAGGACAACAGCATGGGGAGGGAAAAGTGCAGGGTGTTGGAGGTTAAAGGGATGAATACATGAGGACAAAAAAGACAATCTATATATGCTAAAAGGTGTACCCCCCCCTCCCAGAACAGAGACAAGCACCACACAGGCACTTCACCTTTGCATGACAGACACACACACGCCTAAGCACCTGGCCTCCGCACCATACATCGTGCATGCACACAGAGGCACTGCAACCCTGCACCCCACCCATACAAAGGCACGCACCCACCCACTGTCGCATCCCATGTACAGGCAGGCAAACCACCGTTGCACCACACACATAAGACACTTGCTGTCTACATATTTCTGTCTAAAGATACCCTGCTACCATAACAAGGTATACTTTGTCATTTCTCTTCAAACTCTTCCATGGTAATCGGAGAGGGGGAGGGCAGAATGAAAGATGGAAGGGCCTTGACAAATTTCCTTGGAATCTAGGAGCCAGCCGTCAAGACCAAGGTTACAGTGCATGCTCCCCCCACCAAAAAGATGTATTGCAGTTACTTTTTTTATGTTTTAGGGCCTTATTTTTCTAAGGCTGTTTTCTTATTTTCCATGGGAAAAAGCTTAATGTATCAGGCGGATAATGGGGTAAAAACAAGGAACAGGTGCTTCAGAGGCAGTGGTTGATAAAAGTTGCTTTATTGGAAGACACCACAATGCGTTTTGGCAGGTGTCTTCCAGTAAAGCAACATTTATTAACCACTGCTTCTGCGCACCTGTTCCTTGTTTGTACTCTACAGTTGCCTTGTGCTCTCCTGTCAGACTTCAGGCTCTTAATGGGACACTGCACAGTGCCAACAAAAGACAGTGGCCTCACTCCATCTCCCTCTCACACCACCCCCACTGGCCCATTAAGCTACACGTGTGTGTGTGTGATGTGGGGGTGCCTTCGTGAGTGTGTGGTGGGAGAGGAGTGTGCCTTTTGCACATCCACAATGTGCACTTTCCATACATACATCCCTTCCCTCCCCTGCTGTTCCTGCCCCACCCACAGATTCTGCCCTCCATGCCCCCCCCCCCATTCACACAGACGACTGTGACAAACCCCAGACACCAGGTCACCATGGGATCAGAGCACACGTGGGGAGAAGGGATTCCCATGGGCAGACATTGCTGATCTTGACAGCCCATCTCCCACAGGCAGACAGTGACGGCCTCGACCACATTCACAGCCTTTTTCTGCACTTCCCCTTTGCATTTTTTTCAGCCTCTGCGCTCTAACCTTTTTTCCTTTTTTTTTTTTTTTCTCTTTGCAGGGCAGGCAAGTGATCTCTGGGCAGAAATGCTGCAAAAGCCCACAATTACAGCCGAGACCGGCGCTGTCTGCCTTCAGGAGATGGGATCAGTGGCCTTTTGCAGCACTTCTGCCCATGGGAGACGAAATCCACATGGGCTGAAGTGCTTCAGAAGAAGGGCTGAGGCCAGCACAGTCTGCTGCAGGAGATGGGATCCCTGTGAGCAGATGGCGCCGGTCTCGCTGTGATTGTGGGCTTTTGCAGCACTTCTGTCCACAGAGATCCCATCTCCTGCAGGCAGAAGTGTTGCAAAAGGCCGCAGAGGTACTGCAACTGCCTGTCCTGTCTTGCAAGAAATAAAAAAAGTAAAAAGGTTAGAGCGCAGAGGCTGAAAAATATGTAAAGGGGAAGAAGGTTTGATTTAAGAAAGAATGGTGGAGGGTATGGAAGGCAGGGGGCGAGTGCAAAGGGAAGGGAGAAGAGGAGGGTGTCTGGGATGGGAAATGGTGGTGAGAGGGACAGCAGGAAGGAGGGGTTGGAGTGGTGAGGGGAGGGAAGCGTGTAAGTGGTTGGAGAATGAAACAGACCAGCCTAGCACCACACACACAGGTGTAGCGTAAAGGATGAGTGGGGGTGGTGGGAGAGGGAGGAGGAGTTGGGCCTGATTTATTAAGCTTTTCCCATAGAAAATGGGAAAACAGTAAATTAGACTATAAAACCTAAAAAATTAACCGATACACCTTTTTGGGTCAGTGGGGGCATGCAGAATTACCTAAGTTTTGGTGGCCGGCCCCTAGATATTTAGGCTGGCTCCTAAATTCCAAGAAAAATTGTCAAAGCCTGCCTTATCCACTCTCTAGTCACCTCTCGTCTATTATAACCTGCTCCTTGTTCTCCCTCTGAATCATCTCTCTCCCCTTCAATTTGTTCAAAACTCAGCTGCACGGCTTATGCTCTGCCAGCCTCTCTGTGCTCATGTAACCCCACTTCACTGGCTTCCTATCCATTTCTGCATCCAGTTCAAACTTCTACTGACCTACAAGTGCATTCATTCCGCGGCCCCTCACTACCTTTCCTCTTATCTCCCTCCACACCCCTTCTCGGGAACTCCGCTCTCTTTTATCTGTGCCATTCTCTGCAATTGCCAAATCCAGACTTTTTGTTCCACGTTGCTGCTCCATATGTCTGGAACAAACTATCTGAGTCAGTGTGTCGGGCTCCTTCTCTGGCCCTATTCAAATCCAGGATAAAAACTCACCTCTTTGAGGTTTCCTTTGGATCTTGATGCTCCTCACACTCTTGTTCACTACTTATGTGTATCTTACCATACTGTAGTCCCCAGTTTTGTTTTTTCATCTTGATTAGATTGTAAGCTCTAATAAGCAGAGAGAGGGTGTCATGTTTATATGTACAGAACTATGTATGCCTTGTAGAGCTATATAAATAAGTAGTAATGAATTTAGGAAATCATGTGTAGCCCCCCTTTGAATGCTTCTGGGTCTGGGACTGTCCTGACTGGAGTCCCTTCGAGGGTGGGCTCTGTCGGTCTTTGACAGTTTGGCGCCAGGTGCCTCCACCTGCAGAAGAAAGGTGTTAGCAGGTAGGATTTCCCTTCTTTCACCGCAGGAAAACCTCTAAAAACCCCCCCCAAAAAAAACAAAACAAAAAAAACCTCTGCTGTGAACAAGGCTGGCTTAAATTATATTTTGTAAATAAATTGTAAATATTTACATCAAGTATTGTGATAAAATAATGCAGTATGTACAACCCATATTATGGTAAGTGGGTTCAAGCAGGTAAGGTGAAATAGCAATACAGGACAAGAGGTAAGGCAGTTCAAGCAATCCATACATAGTGACTTAAGTAAACCTTTAAAGATTATCGATTTAACCTTATTAACCTGTCTCCTAACTCCCCTCCCTTTCCCTTTGCCCACCAGCCCCAAGTCTCACCCACTGTTGGAGCTCTGGACTGTGGCGGCTTGTGAAAGGAGAGGGTTTTGCACTCCTGTTCAATTGCGAGCAGCTGTTGTAGCTCTCCAGTGAGCTGATGTGCTGCTGGACTTTCCTGGGACTTGTGGCTCCTAATCCAGAATGGACTCTCTGCTGCTGCAGTGCTCTCTAGAGCTGATCCGCTGCAGGACTCCCAAGCCTGGATTAGGCTCTCCAGAGGCTCTCCGCTGCCATCTCCACTCCTTGGGTTGGGAGGAGACCGTCCTCCCCCATCTTTATTCCTACCCCTCCATCTGGGTCTGTAGGAGACTCTCTGCTGGCATCTCCACTCAGCTTGTCTAGGCTCTCAGTAGACTTTCCAGTACTATCTTCAGGAGGGGAAACTGTTTTAAATTAAGAAGCTTAACAGCTTCTAAATCCTAAACTCCTTCATCTCTCAAGCTCCTTTTGCCCTTTGATAGGGCTTTTTAGTACCAGCACCTGACCCGGTGAAAAGCAGTATATAAACACAGCTAAATAAATAAAATTAAATAAATCTGATACCATTGTTCTTAGGGTGAGCAATTTCCACTGGCCCCAGTATTTACTACTCCACCCTCATTCTAGCTTGTGCATTTTATTTCTCTACACTATTCCATATAAATTTAAAGTTCAATCTTAAGTATAAATGTGCTCCTTCAGCACAGGAAGTGATTTGCATATCCCCCATAAATGTTTACTGTCCAGCTCTGCTAGCACAGTAGGCTGTTCTCTTAATGTTGTCCCTCATCCAACCTCTCCAGCAGCCACCTTTTCAGCAGCATACAGTCACCATTTACCTTTGATTCTACATTATTCAATATTCTCTCAAACACCCACCTTTTGGGGGGGTTTCACATGGACCAAGCACAGAGGGTTTGTAAGGCCGAGGAAGGCTTGCAGAGCTTAGTAGTTAGTATGAATGGGCAGACCAGATAGGGCATAAGATCTTTTTAGTTTCTAACGCTGTGCTTTTCAAACCTTTATCCCCTGAGACCCCAGATGATGATGAAATCAAACCGGAAGATCTCCAGCCTCCCTCCCCTCCCTGCACTCTTCTAAAGCAGAAAGTCAGCACAGTGTCTCTTGTATCAGTGCGCAGTGTGTGCTTACAGACCCCAATACTCATTATGGGTTTGCAGCCTAACAGGAAGCTTACTCAGGAGGGGCAATTGACTATGAATGCTCACAGGTCACATACTGGTGACTTGGCAAAGGTCACAGTGGACGTCCATTGAGATGGGGAAATGGCCATGTTTCTGTGACCCCCATTCATTGATGTAACCACGTTTGGGAGCCACTGTTCTAAATCAAGCTGCAAGACTCCTCCTGAATCACGATACCTGCTGGTGATGGTAATGTCCTTACTGTGTAAGTACACTATATTGGTAGTTAAATAGTGTAAAGCGATAGAGAAATCCATTTAATAGTCTGTGCCTCTGCTGGGTGAGCCTGTTGGTTCTCAAAGAAATAGTGTGGAATGGGGGGTATAAAGCGAGAAGAGTCTTATTCTGCTATTTTTACAATGACAACACCCCCCCCCCCCCGACTTGAATTGCGTTCAAATGAAAAGTGTTGCTGACATTAGGCTTTGCCTTGGGAAAGCTGGACTGGTTGTGTGTTGGGTATTGCTTGTGCAGGTGCTGCTTTTTTCATGCAGAACAGGATTGTGCTGTCTCAGACTCTGCCTGTGCTCTCTCTAGGGCGACTTGGTGCGAAAATTGAAAGATGAAAAGGCCCCGGTGGTGGATGTTGGCAAGGCAGTTGCAGAGCTCAAGGCTCGGAAGAAAATCTTAGAAGCTAAGGTAAATATGACTGTACTAAAATGCAAAAGTAAACCTACTGCTATGTAACGTTTTGGTGATACATTACCTGACCACCTCAGTATTTAAGCTAAGTTGCTAACAAATCCCAAATACGGTAATGGAATGTTCTAAAAATGCAGAGTCCATAATCATTTTTTCCTAGAGGGACCTGTTCTCTTTCCATGTGGTTGTCCCTTCCATTCTTTCGTTGTTGCAGCTGCGTCTGGTTCCTAATGTTCCTTCTGCTGATTTTATACCAGTTATCCCTTGTTTCTTCTGCTGGTGTTACTTTCTTGACACATCTATATTTGCTGAAGGCTGATCTAGTCAGATCTTTTGGCTCCATCTCCAGGACACCCCCAGCCAAGTTAGTGTATTTTTATCTTGACAATTTCAGCAAGAAGCTGTCAGAGGAGCTCCAGAGCCTCAACATGGAATGCCTGCAAAACAGGCGTGACAGCCCCAAACTGGTGAGGCCACAGTGTGCTAAGTCCAGAAAGCAAACCAATCTGAGCCAATGCTGAGGAACAACTGGAGTTTACTGACCTTTGCCAGCAGCATTTAGATCTATACCCAGTGCCTGTACATTGTGCATAGCACCACAAACAGGGCCCCCCCCCCCCCGAGGATCACCTCCATCGGCGATTGGGATAGTCAGCCTTCAGAGCCATAGCTGGAATAAATCGAGCATTTAGGCCCCAGGACACTATTTGGCACTAGAATATGGCATGCCCATCTGAACCTAAGATTCCAGCTGCACGAAATAAATAAGGGGGTCACGGCCTTGCACTGGAAATAAGATGAGATCATAGAGATGGGACATCCCCAAAAAAGGTAATAGCAAAAGTGTCCAGACTCAAACCAGAGAACCACGATGCCGAAACCAGTGACAAAACCCTACCTTAGAACTACAAAGGCAAAACCTTTGAAGATCCCAGAGGCGCAAAGGGATGAGTCAGAAAATATGGAGCAGCTTCTCAAGTCCTGCTCGCACTTTCCCCCGTAAAAGACCCAGATGCCCCAGGCTGGCTGAGGATGGAGGGGGAGGGGAGGGTGGGTGGAAAGCTCCACACATAAGGTGAAGGACCAGAACCACTCATTCACTAGAGGATAATCCTTCTTATGTTGAATCATGCAAGGGCCCAGAAAGAAAATTCCATATTGTCCTGCTAGACCAATCTAGACAAATGGGTTGTGTTCCCATACATGCAAATTGCTGGAGACAAAGAACCAATGAAAAGCCCAGGTTTCGATGACTTCACTCCCATGCCTCTATACGCCTCAGCCACCAGAGATCTCTTCAGTATTTGTCTCCAGCAGATGGTGGATGATTTTCTCTTCTCTAAAGAAAATCTGAAGATTGAAGAGGAAAAGATTGATTAAACACTTGTGAATGACCACCTTGAGGGTGACCTTCTCACTTGAGTGTGATGTGGTAGGCTCCACTAGACTGCAGTCTTTTTGGTAGTCATAGGAGGGAAAAACCTGTTGAGCAGCAAGAAATTGGAAGGATCTGGAATAGTGAAGCTGCTTCACACAACCTCAGTGCCTTCTCTCTTCCCCTCTGTCACCCCTGCTCTCTCCCGAAGATTGCAAAAGGCTCTGTCTGCCAACCATCTTAAATGCAGTGTTGCACAGCCAGTGAAAGTGTTTCAGGAGAGTAGTGCTGAGCCTAGCTCAAATTCTCTGCCTGGGGCTCTCAGGGGGCAAGTACTAAGGCTTGACCTTGTCATTGTCCTTGTGGAGGGCTCCTGATTCCGTCTGCCTGGGATGCAGTTTGGGGTGGACCGCTGGCGACCATTGGCATAGTGTGGGGGTTTCCTGCCATTTTCTGCACGCACTTTAGTAGCATTTTTTCCTATTGTGTGCCTGGCAGTCGCACCGCCCAAGTGGCTTCAACACGCTTTCCTATCCTAGCACCTGTAACACACGTTGCAGTAAAAGCACAGCATTTCGGACCACCGCAGCTTTAGTGCGCACTGTTGTGATACTTGTCTTCTGTATGTTGTCTTCAGTAGATGTTTGGCCTGTGGCAAGTGAGGTGTCTCATCTCTGGATTCTGGACTCTGCTGTTCTTGCATGGTAGCTTCAGAGTTGTCCCTGGAGGGCTTAGTCCCCCTCTGTCGGGGGATGCAGTTAGTCTGGCCTTGCCTGCCTTAGGGCAAAAGGTGCTGTGGTTAGATATGCAGCTGGCTGGAGGGTCCTGTGACCATGCAGTAAGCCACTCAACTTCCAGGAGGTCTGAAGTGGCTATGCCCTTTGGTGTTGGGGGTCATTTCCGATAGGAGAGCTGTCTGAATTCTAGATTGTTCTGCCCGAAATTCTTTTCCTTTTTACAGCAGGCTTGGACCTTTTGGCTTGAAAATTTAGACCCTGCGACCCCTGGGTGCAGTCTGTTGGGGGACAGGCTGAGAATGGAAGCCCTATTCGATAGCCATTTGCTAAGCATCTCCAGCAAGGGGTGCTCCCTGGAAATGGGGAGCAGCTGGGAGCTGTCTGAGATATTGACTGTGACTTTGATTCAGATGGCTCTGTATTGGGGCTCTGACATGGATAAGAACATAAGAAATGCCATACTGGGTCAGACCAAGATCTGTCAAGCCCAGTATCCTGTTTCCAACAGTGGCAGATCCAGATCACAAATACCTGGCAGGTCCCCAAAAAGTTACATAGATTCTACAATGCTTGTATTGGGGCAAGCAGTGGATTTCCCGGTCCCCTTATAATGGTTTATAGTTCTTTCCTCCAGGAACTTGTCAAAACCTGTTTTTAAACCCAGCTACATTAACAGCTTTTACTATATCCTCTGGTAACAAAATTCCAGAGTTTGATTGCAAGTTGAGTGAAAAAAATATTTCTCTTATTACTTTTAAATGGGTTACATTGTAGCTTGGGGAGGCCCCTGGCCCAGGCAACAGCCTATAAGCCTAGGGCTGCACTTGTTAGTCCTTTAAAGAGTTTTCTTCCTCATCCAGCACCGGGGCTGCTGGGATTTGTAGTTGTGGTGTTTAGAAAAAAACAAGTAGTGTGGAGACCGAGGGTTTACAAGGCAAAACATAGGAATTTATTTCTTTTTCTAAAGAGCATTAAGGCTCAACGCAAAACAAACAGGATTCTTTCTCCAAACAATAATCCATAGGCATTTTCCCCAAACAAACAATGAAACTGCTTTATGTAGCTTTTTAACATGTGTCGCTGTTTTTCAAAACCATTCAGCAATCAGCAAGGTTTCTCTTCTCTTCAAACCCAGAAGAAATATCCTTTCGTCAGCAACAGGGTTCTTTAGCATTCCTGGCTAAACACTTTTCTCCCTGTTTTCACACTGCCTTACGTTTGTTTGTTTATTACATTTGATATACCGCTCAGGCCAAAGCATTTGAGCGGTTCACAATACTACATAAATGATACTGAAAATATGAAAAGAACATAGGACATTCAGGTTATAGGCTTTTCCCTTCTTTTATCCAAGAACTTTTTAATCTGCCTTCTGGCACAGAGAACAATCCATTACTGAATCTTCAGACTCCTCATCAGATTCATAATAGTCTATCTGCATTTTCTCAGGACCTGTGTCCAGTAAATCTGGCTTTAAGCCAACAGGGAAAACTTTAGGCTTAATATTCTCTAGAAGTTCCAGAACCTTTTTCCACTGAGGCTTTTCCCTATGTAAAGGGTTTCCACCAGGAATGTGGAGATTCTTTTCTTGCATCAAGTGACACAATGCCTCTAACTGGCTTAGGGCACTTTTGGCTACCCTTTTATTCACGCACCTTTTTGGACGTTGCAGCTCTTTAGCTGGTTCAGGCACGGTTGGCACTGCAGCCTGACCCTTATCAGCACTTCTCTCTGACACAGCTCTCCTAGTTTTAAAACCAATTGCAGTTTCCCTGCAATCCTGGCTTTCTTCCTGACTAGGGCTTTCACCTCTGAGAATCCCCCGGAAGTCTCCACCGTTCTCCTCTACAATGAACTCTCTGGGCCTTTCTCTGGTGCTTCTCTCACCACTGAATTCTCCAGTGTGCTGCTTCCCTGTCTCTCCCTTTCCAGGGTGTTGCTTCGTGTGCTGCCTTCTCATAGTGCTGCCCCTCTCAAGCTGAGTCTGAGACTGAGACTCTCTTCCCGTGGTGCTGCCCTTCTCAGGCTGAATCTGACTTCCTTCTGTTTCCCTGGGTTTATAAGAGTGTCTCTGAACTACCGTGCACTGCCCTTCCCCCAGGTGTCTCTCATTAGTTTCCAAGCCTGCCCTTAGATTAGCAGAGCTTGGATGTGTCCTGTCCTCAGTAGCTGCGTGTTCTTTTTTCTCTTCCTGCAGTTTGAGAGCTACTGATTCCTTGCCTGTCTCTTTCTTTAAAGGTAAATGACTGATTTTCTTCCAATTCCATGGACTCAGCCATACTCTCCTCATCACAAGCTTCATTGCGAGTTCCCTAGTCTTTCTACTTTTTGATGGAGTAAACACCTATCTGTGTTTGCCCGTTCTACTCCATTCATTAATTTATAGACCTCTATAATATCTCTCCTCAGCAGTCTCTTTTCCAAGTTGAAGAGCCTTAACCTTTTAAACCTTTCCTCATAGGGGTATCCTTCCATCCCCTTTAACATTTTGGTGACTCTTCTCTGTACCTTTTCTAATTTTGCTATATCCTTTTTAAGATAACGATGACCAGAATTGCACGCAATATTCAAGGTGCAGTCGCACCATGGAGCGATACAGAGTCATTATAATATCCTTGGTTTTATTCTCCATTCCTTTCCTTATGATTCTTAGCATTCAATTTGCTTTCTTGGCCGCCGCTACACACCGAGCGGAGAGTTTCAACATATTATCCACGATGACGCTAAATCTTTTTCCTTGCCTTCAGAGGGTTGTGAAAAGGCTGGTACAGTCCAGCACAAATGCAGCACTCTGGGGGTTCCTTCGGGTTCTGAAGGCGGACTGCTGGGTAGAATGCATATCTTTATCTTCTTAGTACATAGTTTGAGGTTGGCGACCCCATTTTGGCATGAGCAGTCCGTCTTTTCCTTGGTTAAGGCCTGGCTTGGGACACCGTTAGAAAGCGTTTGTGGTGCAAGTACAAGTTAAGTTTCTTTTTGGAATCTGCTTTGTCAGTGGGAGACTGAGTTGAGGAGCTGAAGAGGGAGCTTTTGTAGGATGACATCAGAACTCTCATATTCAGTCTTCAGCTGCTGGTGGGCGGAGAAAACCCATGCATACTGGACTGGCCTGGAGAGACTCAAGGAAAGACAATTAGCAGGTAAAGTCTAATTTTGCCATGCAT
Source organism: Ichthyophis bannanicus (assembly GCA_033557465.1). Lineage (NCBI taxonomy): Eukaryota > Metazoa > Chordata > Amphibia > Gymnophiona > Ichthyophiidae > Ichthyophis > Ichthyophis bannanicus. Next base: position 247,497,129 of record CM066031.1, on the reverse strand, counting down.
TTCTATAAGAAAAGCAGTTCCCATACTAACACCGATTTTATAACTATTACAGAATTGCGAATGTCAGATAGAATGGGGGGGATGGAGGGCAGGAGGGGATTTCAATGGGGCAGGGAGAAGGGGAGAGAGTCTGGGAGTCCCAACCTATTGAAATCAAATGTATACCCTGATCTGTGTGCTATAATCAACTGTATATTGTATCCAACTGTTTATCCCGTGTTACGTAAATCATTGACTAATCAAAATGTAAAACTGAAAAATCTCAATGTACTGTACAGTGCATTATGATTCTGTAAAGTAAACCGCTGCTGATCGTAGGAAGCAGCGGTATACAAGTGTTTACTAAATAAATAAAAAATAAATAAATAAATAAGGGAAACAAATGATTGAGGGAAGGGACAGCAGGAGATAGGTTGGAGTGTGGGGGGGGGGGAGAGATTATAAGCGGTTAGAGGGTGAAGACATGATTGTATGGGAAGTAAAAGGCACAGTGTGTGCAAATGTTGCACTCCTCTCCCACCACACATGCAGGCATCACAAACAGACATCCCACCCCTGTATCACACACGCACATAGATGTAGCTTAAAGGATCAGTGGAGTTGTTAGGAGGGGAGGAGGAGGAGTGGGGTCACTACCTTCTGTTGGCACTGTGCAAGTGGCCCATTAAGAGCCTGATTTTTTTTTTTTTTAAGTTTTTTTCCAATAGAAAATGGGAAGAACGTTTTATTTAGGTTTTAAGGCCTGATTTAATAACTGCCATATACTTTTTTGGAGGAGCTGAGGCAGGCAGAGGTATATAGATGAGACCTACAGGGACATAGAGAAGTCCTACCTCTAGTCTGGAAGCCTCTCTGTTGCCATGGAGGAGAGAAGTCATGTGAAAGGAAAACATCACCTTGGTGTGGCTGGAAGTGATCCTGTAGATAGGACCTATCCTCCAGGTGATGTAATGCTCTTTCGCACTGAGGAGATGTCTCCTGGGGCATGTGTCCATGAGGGAAGGGTTAGGACAGCCGTTATAATTGGTGATTCAATCATTAGGCATGTAGATAGGTGGACATGAGGATCGCCAGGTAAATGATAATTACACTTACCTGGTAATTGTAGTTCCTTTAGTTCCGAGAGTGCAGTCCTCAACTTCTGGGTAGTGAACCTCCATCCGCAGCTAGGAGACTGGCATGACAAATTTATGACATCACAGGATATAGGCTGTCAGCAACGCTCCGCCTCCCAGTGTGAACTATTAACAAAGCAGACTCAAAGGAGCAAAAAATAAGTAGCAACAAATCTCATGTAGACCATACCCCTTAAACAAAAATTATTAATTTTAATTCTTTTTTTTTTTTTTTTTTTTGTTGTGAGGGAACATGCGCCCCGTGACATCCCGCCTACTAGCACTGAGCTCGAGGCTCAGAAACAGAGAAACACAATACACGAAGTACAGGAAAGTAAAGACAACGGCTCACCTGTATATTTATTTATTTATTTATTTATTTAACATTTTTATATACCGCACTATTTATTATCAGCGCGGTTTACATAGAACTACAAAACATCAGATAAGATAAGATACATATATCTGTTTTTACATGGAACAGGAAGAAAAACTTGGAAAACAGGGGTAATTGTAACAAAGGATAATAGAACTTGAACTATATACATATGCTAGTAATATTACTTGAAAAAGTATCATGTTAGATAGGGATGGGATTGGAGCTGTTTAGATGAACTTGTGTTATTGTGTTCTCTGGAAAGTATATGATGAAAAGGTGATGCTTCAAGGCCTTTTTGAACTGGGGGATATCAGAGATGGACCTAATGTGTGGTGGGAGGGTGTTCCACAGTTTTGGAGCACATAAGCTGAATGATCGGTTCACAGTTGCAGAGATGTATTTTAAGGATTCTTTTGGAACTTTAAGCATGTTTAGTTCCGAGGTTCTTCTAAGCCTGTTGGAGGGGATAGGTTGGATCAACTCTGATAGAGAGGAGGGAGCAGGTCCTTTGTGAGCTTTGAAGACTAGTAGCAGGGTCTTGAAGGTGATTCTCGCTTGGATAGGGAGCCAGTGTAATTGTTTCAGGAGAGGTGTTACATGTTCTCTTTTTGGTGCCCCGAAAAGCACTCTTGCAGCACTGTTTAATGCGAGTTGAAGCGGGTTGAGGGTTGATTGGGGGAGCCCCTGTAGTATACAATTTGCGAAGTCAAAATGTGGGATAATTAAAGCCTGGTAGACAGTACGGAAATCATCTGGATCAATTAGTTGGCGAAGGTTTCTAAGGGAGCGAATCTTGAAATAAATTGCCTTTACAGTGTTGGCTATGTGGGTCTTCATGTCTAGATTCTGATCCAGGGTAACACCAAGATAACGGATGTGGGGTTTTACTTGCAACTTAGCATCTTGGACTTCAAGGAATGAAGGTGGTGTGAACTTGGGGTTTCTTGAAATGAAAAGTACCTCTGTTTTCTTGTTCTGGATTCTAAGATTTTGAGTCAGTAGCCAGTCTGAGATGGCGTTAAAACAGTTGGTTATGGTGGTGAGATTCATCTTATCAATGCAAAATGGCATATATAATAGGATATCATCAGCATAGATCATATAATTGACTTTGAAGGACCTGATAATGTTGCATAAGGGTTGCATGTAGATGTTGAATAATAATGATGACAAAGAGGAACCTTGTGGGACTCCTTGACCTTGGTGAAATGGCTCTGATGTTTCACCATTTGAGCGAACTTGCTGCCATCTTTCTGAGAGGTAAGAGTTGCACCATTCAAGAGCATTTCCACAGAGGCCCTTCTCTCTTAGGCGGACAATAAGAATGTCGTGACAGACCGAGTCAAAAGCAGCCGCAATATCTAAAAAGATGAGAACAAAGCCCTGTTTGATGTTGTCGATGCCAGAGTTTAAGCTGTTGAGAAGTGAGGTGAGGAGCGTTTCGACCCCGTAAGATTCCCGGAATCCATGTTGACAGGTATCAAGAGGCGCTTCAGTGTCGATATGGTCTTGCAATTGTCTGTAGACTATCTTTTCGATTATTTTCGCAAGGGTGGGTATGCTGGAGATGGGTCGGTAAGAGTCTGTTTTTTGCGGATCTAATTTGAGGTTTTTTAGTAGAGGTCGGATGGAAGTCTGTTTGAGGGCAGAAGGGAATGAGCCAGTGTCAAATGATAGGCTTATGATTTTGGATATTGTTGGAGCAAGTTCTTTGCGGAGGTCCTTTATCCAAAAAGCTGGACACGGATCGGTGTGTGCTGTGGATAAGTTGAGAGATGAGATAATATCTTCAATTAGCTTCAAAGAAGGAGTGGAGAAAGAAGCTAAAGGGGCTGGGAGTGCATGATCATTCAGGATAGTGGGTATTGTAATTTTATTTGTGCAGCATAACTTAGCTTGTATGTAAAGGGCATAAGCTTGTGGGTTGATTTCACACTGGTGCTCCTGTGAGGGTTCTTTGGCTAATTTCTTGACAAGGGTAAATAGGTCGTGAGGTTTGTTTATAGCACGTTTAAGGATGTCTGTATGATATAGTCTCATTTTTTCAGAAATAGCTTTGCGGTGGGTTTCAAGATGTTGCATGTATGCAGACTGATTAGTATCGTTGCGTGATCTCCTCCATTTCTTCTCAAGTTTTCGCAAATGTTTTAGGGATTCTTTCAGATCAGATGTAAACCAAGGTGCCGTAGCTTTTCTTCTTAATGACTTATTTCTGGTGGGACGAGATGAGATGCGGTTAAGTCTGTTGTTCCAAGAAGTGATAATCTCTTCCAGGTTTAGGGTAGAATCATTAAAGAGCGCATCGGTTTCCTCGAGGATTTGTTCCCTGTTAAAAGGTTGGAAGCTCTTCAAACCGAACTCCGATCCGGAAACCCTGAAAATTCATCAAGATCAGACACCGGGAGGGATGGAGGACTGCACTCTCGGAACTAAAGGAACTACAATTACCAGGTAAGTGTAATTATCATTTCCTTATCGTTCCTCCAGTGCAGTCCTCAACTTCTGGGATGTACCAGAGCAGTAATTAACGGGAGGGATGTTTCCGGCCAGCAGACAACCCCGCCGACCGAAACGGGCGTCTATAGCCGCCTCCACATCCAATCAATAATGCTTGCGGAACGTGTGCAGCGAAGCCCAGGACGCTGTCTTAGCAATCACCCCAGGCGGCACCAACCGGTGCTCCGGCCACGAACAAGCCTGCGCCCTAGTAGAATGTGCACGTAAACACTGGTCGCGACACGCCCCTGGAGCAAATACGCCGATGCAATCACCTCCATAATCCAGCGGGAAATGGAAACCTTGGAGGGCGCCTCGCCCTTACGTACACCGCCGAAGAATCCGAATAAGCGAACCGACTTACAAAAGGACGCCATAACGAGCAAATAGTGACACAACACCCGCTGAAAATCCAAAAGACGTAGACTGCGAACAATCTGTGACCCTGTGTGCTTCCCCATCACAGGCAGGGAACACCTGATTAACACGCAAAGGCGACACCAGCTTTAGCAGAAAAGAGGGAACGGTGCGCCAAACCACTTTCTCGCCCGAGAAAGAAAGAAATGGTACACGTCAGGACAAGGCGTGCACCTCGGAAATGCGGCTAGCTGAACATATCGCCACGAGAAGGACGGGTGTCAAAGTCAGATCCTATTGTGAAGCAGACTTCAAGGCGCAAGGGAGCTCCCCAGAGCGCCCTGAGTAATATCCCAAGACGGCACCCAAGCCTGAAGAGCGGGCCACAACCTAGCTACCGCCGTCAAGAATCGACGAACGTCCGGGAAGACCCCAAGGACACTCCGTAGAACTTGCCGCGATAACAGTCCAGCGCCACCAGCTGAACACGCCATGAGCTGGCCGCCAGGCTTCGAGAAAATCCATCCTGCAAGAAATCCAGGACTGCCGGCACTGCTACTGATGCCGCGCGAAACCAACGTCGAGAACACCAACCTTCAAAGATCCACCAAATCCGTACATATGCCCAGGATATGGATCGCTATCGCGCGTTAACCATAGTGGACACTACCGCTGTTGAGTAACCCCGCCTACGCAAACGCGCCCGCCCAATGGCCAAGCCGTAAGCGAGAGCCGACTCACCGGAGGCAGCAGAAGCAGACCGTGAATCAACCGATCCGCTCGGTCCGTCAAACGCCAGGGACGACCAACCAAGAGCCGTACCAGATTACCACGGGTGGCGAGGCCAAGCCGGAGCTATCATAAGGACCCTGCCCGGATGACGGCCTATTCTCTGAATAACGCGCCGGAGCAACGCCCACGGCGGGAACACAGACCGCAGACCTTCCGATGGCCACGTCGGACCGTCTTTCTCTGCTTCTCCTGAAAAAAAAAGGGGATACCTTTGCTGACTGAAAGGAAGCCATCAGACCCATTACGGGCGCCCCCCAGTGTTCCACCAGAAGAGAGAAGACTTCGGGAAACAGTTCCCATTCTCCCGCAGCCACTCGTACGTCGCTGAGAGAGTCGGTCTGCACATTGACCATACCCGCTATGAGAGCCGCCGACAAGGCTAGCAATCGCAGTTCCACCTACGCGAACAACTGATCCGCTTCCTCCTCCATGGCGGCGCTGCCTGTGCCGTCCTGCCGATTGAAGTAGGCTACTTTCGCTGAGCTGTCGGACAGAACCCGCAGCGCGCTACCGGACACCGCCGCTTCGCATGCTTGAAGCCCAAGGAACCTCGCTCGAAACCCCAGCCGAACGATCGACCAGGAGGCCTCCGTCAGGGACCACAGACCCTGTGCAAAGACCCCCAGGCAACGCGCTCCCCAGCCTTCTAGGCTGGCAGCCGTCAACAGAGGCATCCAATCTGGCTGCTCCAGAGACATGCTCAAGGGCAGCGACCCCGGAAGAAGCCACCAGCGGAGCGAGCGGGGCCCCGAGAGCGGGCAGGGCAAACGCTTGGAGAATGGAGCGGCTTGAAGCGACCACCGACGGAGCAGTGTCCGTTGCAACGGCCGCCGATGGACCTTTGCCTAAGGAACCGATTCCCTGGTCCCAGCCATCGTTCCGAGAATCTGCAGGTAATCCTAGGCGGATGGGCTCGGACGCGACCAGAACCGCCGGACGAGTAACTGGAAGCCCTCTACACGTTTACGGGGGAGGAAGACCCGACCCGACGCCGTGTCGAATCGGACTCCGAGATATAGCAGGGTCTGAGTTAGTTGAAGACTCTCCTCCCTGGACTTGGCTCGTAGCAACCAATCGTCTAGATAAGGATGTAACAAAATGCCTTTGCGCCGCAAGGCCGCCGAGCAGCATCTTAGTGAACGTCCGAGACGCCGTTGCAAACCGAAGGGGAAAGCTCGGACTTTATAGTGGCTGGGCCACTACAACCTAAGGATGTGAAGAATTTGCGTGAGGCTGCTTTAAGGCAGCAGACTCTCAAGAACAAAGTTTACCGTCAAGTCTGAATGTTCATTACGCCGAGAGCTACCAATGAAACAGCGGGGCTGTGCTGGCAACATGAATTAAACAAATCAAAATTTAAATGTTCATCCACTAAAGAACGGAATCGAGAATGAAATTTGAAACCACTGCAGCAATCTCTTACATAACCTGATGTGCTTGCTACAGAGAGGATACCTGTCCCCAAATGAAGTAAGGCTCATGCCGGCTGACAGTCCTGCCTCTCCCATGTCTGCACAGGGAGACTCTGGCCGTCTTTTATTTCTAGGCACCCAAAGCCAAAGATTGCACCCAAAATGTATAAAAGAACCAACTTCAGTGGGACAAGAGAAGAGAGAAACTGTGTGCCAATCTTGCACCGTTTAAAGAACCACTGTGGGAATCAAGGCCACAACCCGGACACCACAGGTAAGCCTAACCAGTGAGCTACCGGACTATCTAGAATTATGCAGAACTGCCGCACGAGATTCAACTGCAGTAAGGAGCTCAACAGACTGAGTAACAAAAGGTTGCAAGGGTTCTGAAAGGCCCTGTTCTGAGCCCACACCAGACTCCAACAGGGAGCTGCGCTTTAAGCCACAAAGCATACAGCGTGACTTAGAAGGCAGAGCCAATAGTAGCCACCAAGGCTAGCCCCCTCTGCCCAACCAAAGAGCCTTTATCCCAGGTGCTGCAGAGAAACAGAAGGAAAGCACTTTTCTGCAAAGTGCCTCAGAAGCTCCGATTTGAATAAAAACTGCATTTTTTTTTTTTTTTGAACTAAACAGTCCTGCAGGACCCGGACATGGAGGAAAGTCCTAAAAACAAAAACGTTCTCCAGCCAAAACGAAGCATGTAGGCCACTAAAAACCACAAAGTAAGGAGAAAAGCAGGAAATGAAAAATAATCCCGATTTTCAAAATGGCCGCCGTCACAAAATCGCGCCAAAAACCCCCGTTGAAAAAGAAAAAAGTGCTCACTAGAGCTGCTACTCCACAGGCTAACAGACGAAAAGCCCCAGAGACCCAGAGATCAAAGAAATAAATAAGAAATCCACAAAAGTGCTGGTGCTCCCTCACCACAGGTACACTGACAGGCAGGGATTGCTCGGGCAGAGCACAGAACTAGCAGAGGCTGTGGCTCTAAGAGACACTCTGCCCTGCCCTGAGGCAGACAGCTTTAAGGAATGCTCTGGGGTTAAAGACAGAACCTTCCACCCGCTCCGTACCCCTAGAATGTAGGTTCTGGAAGCAGGGAGGCAGCCCCCCATACAGTTGTCCTCTGCACACCGCAGGTAAGCAAGCCGGGAAGGGGAGGGGAGGGGGGGGGGAGGGAGAAGCTGAACAACCCAGAAAGGGCGGACCGGACCACAAAGGAAGCTTCCTCACAGCCTAGAAATCGAAAAAAGGAAACAAGAATATTGAATTTCTAAAAGAAAAGAAAAGAGAACCGCAAAAAACGCTCTTAAGCTTTGGGCTCGCTTCCAAGGGTCGGAGGGACAGATCCGTGCCGAGCAAGGAACCCCCCCCCCCGCAGCCTCAGCGGTCCCTTTAGGCTTCAGGGGGGAATCCATAGCTAAAGACAAGGAATCATAAAACTGGCACACTCCAGGCACAGAGAGAGCGAGAGAGAGCGAGAGAGACCTAGTGCTGGCTGCACAAACCAGACAGAGGGGCCTAAGAGGCATGGGCTGTGACAGAACAGCAAAATAAAACACTCAAAGGTCCATTCCTATCAATAACAAACCAAAGAAAAGAAATTTCTGGTCGAGGTCAGACCTGCAAGCCCCAAATGCCTTTAGCTTCAGGAATAGAAATCCCATCTCAGCATATGCAGTGGGAATCAAACCAGTGACCGGTTAGGTTCGAAGCAGCCGCCTACAAACCAAAGAAAAGAAAGTTAAAATTTCCCCTCTTCTCCTGCCGCTCCGTCGAACAGAGAGGAGGGCAAAAACAACACAGAGACGAGAAATCCCCCAAAAACACTGTTCTCTGAAGCAATCAGGCATTGTTCTATGTACAATGTTCAATGTAAATAGTTGATTTCTATTGTTCTATGTAAAATGTATACAAACTGTGTACAAGACTGTTAACCTGTTATATGTAAACCGCCCTTGATCTCTGGAAGGGGCGGTATAAAAGAAACAGTTAAATAAAATAAATAAATAAAAAAAAAAATATTGAAAGGTAAAAAGGTACTCACAGGTTACTCTGCCATTCTGTCAAAATGCAGGATAGCTGTGGTGCATGTTCAAAATGGCCGCCGCAGATTTCACTGAGAAGGAAAAGGGCGCCAAGAACACTGAAATGGACTCCGTGCTGAGCAACAGCTGTCTAGATCGGGTAAAAACCGATTAGGGCAGCTACTCACTGTTTACTGACACCAGAGCCAAAAAGGTTGTGGAGCCAAGCAGTTTCATTGAGGGCAGAAGAAAATCCCGAAGAGCAGTGAAGCCCCTGAGACAAAGTTAAACTGAAGGGCTCTCCCTCGTACTGTCTGGAGGGAGAGAACTTCCTCTGTGGCAGCTCTGCCCTCACATCCATCAGGGAGAATAAAATAATAAACATAAAATAATAAACATAAAATAAAAGAAATGTTAACAGAAAGAGCTGCCACCGGAGAGAGTCAGGAGGCTGAACTAGGAGCACTGACCCCTCCTTCCTCAAGTTAGCCTGTGAAAGTCTTACTAGGCACAGCCAAAAATAAAAGTCGAAATTAACTAGAAAAACACAATCCCAATAAGCCAGATTTAAGGAAACTCCTTATTATTTTCCTTCCAGAGAGCCCTGCTGGGCTCGAGACATCCTCCTGCTGCAAGGAGACTGGTCACACTGGGAGGCGGAGCGTTGCTGACAGCCTATATCCTGTGATGTCATAAATTTGTCATGCCAGTCTCCTAGCTGCGGATGGAGGTTCACTACCCAGAAGTTGAGGACTGCACTGGAGGAACGATAAGGAACATGCCTGTCTGGTGAGAAGGTAGCACACCTCTCGAGTCTGGTACTAACTTGTACCAAGACAGCAATGACATAGGAACATGTGGGAGAGAGGTTCTAGAAGCTGAATTTAGGTAGAAAGTTGAAATCCAGAAATTCCAGGGTAGCATTTTCAGAAAGGCTTCCATTCCATATGCAGGATCCAAGAGGCAGTTGGAGTTCCAGAGTCTCAATGTGTGCATGAGACAATGGTGCAAGGAAGAGGGTTTTGGATTTGTAAGGAACTGGGCAACATTCTGGGGAAGGGAGTGCTTTTACAAAAAGATGGGCTTCACCTTAAGTGAGGTGGAACTAGGCTGCTTTAAAAAAAAGAGAGCAGCTTTTTAAATTAGATAATGGGGGAAAGCTGACAGTCACCAAGAGTGCATGGTTTGGAATGATGTATCCTTGAAGGATATTAGCCAAACAGGGAAATTAGGGCATCCCAATAAAGAGGTTCCAATAAAGGTAAATGTAACCTAAATGTCTTTAAATAGAGCAGACAGAGTTAAAAGATTTTAAATTTCCCCGTCAACTGATAACCAGATTGTTAATATGAACAAAATGCTTCTGAAATGCCTGTATGCAAAGATGGGAGAGTTAGAATATATTTTATTTATTTATTTTATTTACTGCACGTTTATATACCGCTACTTCCAGCGATCAGCAGCGGTTTGATTCATGTTCGGGGATTGTCAATCAAGACTGGGGGGGGTGGTATGTACAAAGAACTGGGGTCACAGCACACATGGTTAGCGTCTTAGGGGGTGACTTATGCATTCTTACATCTATATATACATATCTACATAATTATACATATAGCAGTTTTGAATATATAGCACTAAATGAAATGTTAGATATAATTGGCATCTCAGAGACCTGGTAAAAAGACAACCAGCATGACACTGTGATACCTGGGTACAAATTATATTGAAATGATAGGGTAGATCAAATTGGTGGAGGGGTTCTGTTATATGTTAGAGGGCCTTGGATCATAGGCATAGTTGGGGCGGTGCCTCTGCAAAGTTCACAATCACTAATGGTGTCCTGGTTCCCCTGTCTCCACTGTCACTATGACTTCCTCACCCTTTGACCCCCCCCCCCCCCCACGCAAGTAAGAAGGCAAGTAAGAATGCATTGAGTCAAACAGGATAAAAGTTTTGCAGAAAACAAAATACGCTGTAGAATCTCTGTGGATAGAAATTCTATGTAAAAAGGGGAAGCCAATGGCAGTGGGAGTGTGCTACCATCCGCCTGGCCAGAATGAACAGATGGATGATGAAATGCTAAAATAAATTTGGGAAATTTAACAAAACGTTAAAACACAATAATGGGTGATTTCATTTACCCCAATCACTGTCTCATCAAGACATGCTAGGGAGATAGTTTCTAGATGAGATAAATGATTGCTTCATGGAGCAGTAGATTCATGACCTAGTCCTTAGTGGAATACAGGATCTGGTGTGACAGATAATGGTGTTGGGGCCACTTAGCAATAGTGATCATACCATTTTGATTTAATAATGGGAGGACAGCAAGGAAATCCACTGTGCTAGCATTAACTTTTAAAAGGGAGACTATGGGCGTGATATTCTTTTGGGATGGCTGTGCACTTCTATGGCACATAACTGTCACCACTGACTTTTAACCCCAGATATTCAATGCCAGGGTCATATGTGGCCCCTGCCATTGAATATCCGGGGTTGCCGCACAAGCTAACCAGACAGCAGCGATATTGAGTCATAGCCTGGTTATCTTCCATGGGTAAAGAGAGACCAGCCTTTGCCACCCCTGGCCTGCCTCGGAAAGCCCACAACATGCCCCGTTGCTAAGCAGTTAACATCAGGGCGTGTAGCAGAGATAATTGGGGATATTTAGCGGCACTAACACGGTTAGTGCCGCTGAATGTCCTCAAGTGGCATTTACATGGTTTACAGGTCTGTAAACCTATAAATGCCTTTGAATATCGGGACCTATGATGATATGAAGAAAATGATTTAAAAAAACTGAAAGGGCAGCTAGCTGCAAACGTTAAAGATTTACATCAAGCATGGGCATTGTTTAAAAATAATATCTTGGACGCCCAGACCAGCTGTATTTCATGTTTTAAGAAAGGTGGAAGGAAGGCAGAATGACTGCTGGCATGGTTTAAAGGTGAGCTCAGAGGTTGTAGCCAAAAAAAAAAGCGTCTTTCAGAAAATGGAAATTGGAATCAAATGATGAAAACAGGAAACATAAGCGCTGATACGTTTCAATGCAAGGAATTGATAAAACAGACAGAGAATTTGAAAAGAAGCTTGCTAAACAAAAATGCATAATAAAAACTTGACAAAGTACATTCATAGCAAAAATCCTGTGAGAGGTCAGTTGGATCATTAGATGATAGAGGGGTAAGAAGGGCATTAAGGGTGAACAGGATCATAGCGGAAAGAGTGAATAAATTCTTTGCTTTGGTCTTTACTGAAGATGATGTAGGGAAGTTACCCATGCCTGAAATGGTATTTAAAGGTGATGGAGGAATTGAAACAAATCTCGATAAACCGGGAAGATATAACACAGCTATTTGATAAACTAGAGTAGCAAATCACCTGTACCGGATGGCATACATCCCAGGGTCTAAAAGAATGGAAATATAAAATTGTAGACTGACTATTAGTAATCTGTGAACTAGCATTAAAATCATCTGTAGTACCTAAAAACTGAAGAGAGGCTAATGTGATGCCAATTTTTTAAAAAAGGTTTCAGGGGTAATCCAGTAAACTGTAGACCAGTGAGCCTGATGCCAGTAGTGGGCAAAATGATATAAATCATTGTAAAGAATAAAATTACTGGACATGTAGATTGTCATGGTTTAATGGGAGAAAGCAAACATTGATTTAGCCAAGAAAAGTCTTCTCATGGGTAGGAGCAACTCTTCATATGCAGACAAAAACATTGTTTTCAATTGTCATTCATGTCTCCTTATTGATTGTCCCCTCCCTTTCCCCTCCCTAAATCAAATATTTCAGCTTGACTTCCAAGCTACTTCGGAAAAAACTTACAGAAAAAAATTTGCATACAAAGAAATACAGCCACATAACAATGGCAAGGAAAAAACCCAAAAAAACCCGAGAATTTTTCATTAGCCCATAAATAATAAGGGAGGGCCAAAATCAAAATGAAAGGATAAGTGGCTAGGAAATAAGATACACTAACTGGTACAGCATAATTTAATTACTCTGTCAAGCTGCTCCATTCTGTTCACGAAGCAGAACTTTGACTCGGCGGGCTGTGACGAAAGTTCTAAACTCTTACTAACAAACTCAGTCAGATGACTAGGCTCTAGAAAAGTATATCTGATCCCCTGAAATGTAATTAAATATTTACATGGTATCTCAAGAAAAACAGACCCCCCCTCCCCAATTGTATAACCTTAGGACACATAATAAGAAATTGCTTCCTATGTTTGAGTCATCTTTGAGACGTCAGGAAACATCCTGACCCAGGCGCCCATAAAGGCCTCATCTCTTCCCTTAATTTCTGCAACCAATCCCAGTCTGGCTCCAAAGCAGTCGTCACCAGGAGAGTGACCCTAGGAAAAGTCTCAGAAGTTGAACTCTCCAAAAACCCAGTCAACACCCCCCCCCCCCCCCCAAAATAAAAAATTAAAAAAGCTGTTCATTTGGGTATGACATCCCAGGGTCCTTATGTTTAGCCACTGGCAAATAGGAAATTCTAGCCAACGGAGGAAAAGACTACGATGGTATTTTTAAAATTGAAGTGGCATACGAATTAAACAGTTCCTTTAGAGATAAAGTAGGCACATGGGGAAAGTTCAGTAAACATAAATTCCTTTTTTGAACAGAAGTCTCCAAAGATAGACACTGGAAAGATCTTTAACCATAGTACCTGTAAGTCCAGTTAAATCTGAAAATTTCGTTTCAACCTGAGTCCATGCCAAATCCAAGCCTAGTGGAGGAGTTTGTGGTGCACCAGAGGACCGCAAGAACATGTCTAGTGGCCTAAATACCGGCAGCGCCTTTGGTGCTGAATAACACTGCTTGGCCTTTTGTTTCTGCGGCATGAGAAAAAAGGAAAAAAAATGGTATTTAATAGCAGCTGCATAGCAACGAGAAAGCCCAGCTAGCATGCGTCTGCCATTTTGGCCTCCAGTACAGCACCTTTTCATTCCAGAAGATATTAGACTCCGACATGTGGCAGAGCTTGTCCCAGTGCATATCTGGGCTGCTTGTGCACTGCATGCCAAGCCTGTATTCCTTTATTCTCCAGGACCAAGCAGGAAGTCAGTCCTCACATATGGGTGACATCGACATCGATGGAGCCCTTGCGGAGCATTTCCCCAGCTTTCCAAGAAAGCCTTTGGGAATGCAGGCCCGCATGCGCGGTTCCCTTCCCGCCTAAAGGTGCCATCTTGCTCAGTCTCTCTCTTTCTGTGAAGCCCACCGGATGTGTGTCCTAGTCCTCCCGGAAAATAGTTCGATTTTTTTTCACGATTCCTTCGCTATTCTTTCTCCGGTTCGACGCCGGTTCCCCTTCCGCTGGGTTCGGTACACCGGTATCGAGCCCGATCTTCTTCTTGTTTTTGGTTTTTGCCCTTCGTGGCTGGCGTTCGCGCCCTTTTTTTCTTTTTCCCTGGAAGGCTGGTCCTTTGACCTCGCGGGGACTCTTTTTTTTTTTTTTTTTTTTTTCCCCGATGGCTTCCAGTGGTTTCAAAAAGTGTGATCGGTGCAAGAAGCTAATGTCTCTCACTGACACACACGACTGCTGTCTTCGGTGCCTCGGTCCTGACCACGATCCTAAGATTTGTGGACCATGTGGAAAAATGTCTTCCAAGGCGCTTCGAAGTCGTCAGCACCAAAAGGAAATGCTTTTTTCTGACTCGGCCTCCGGCTGGGCCCGGACATCTCTGGAATCGGATACCCGAGCACCGTCGGGGCCCCTCGGACAGGGGATCCCCCGACCGGCAACGAAAGAGGAAGAAGCGGCTCGCGAGGGCGTCGTCGGAAGAGGTCCCTGGCTCCTCGAGAGCTAGGTCTCAGACCCCCCCGACCGTCGCCCCGGGCCCGTGGAACAGGAGAAGCCGCCTAAAGTACCTCGAGTGGAGCCGGAGTCTGCTGGACACGTAAGTCCTGTAGTCCTCGTGGACTCTTCTCCCAGAGAGCCGACGTCGGACCCAGTGCCGCCGGGGCCCGAGTTGGGGGCTGCTGAGTCTCCTGAGCTGGGTCTCAGGCTGACAACCTTGGAGAGCAGACTGTCTACCTTCATGGAACAGCAGCGGTCACTGATGGCCAGCCTGTCTGGCGCATCTGCCCCGACCACCGGGACATCGACATCGAAGTCGACCCCGGAGACCGAGCCGATACTCGAGACCATAAAGGCTCGAGGTCACCCTCGGTCTCAGTCTCCCTCGACCTCCCGTTCGGGACCGAGGGCGTTGACGCCGGTGCCTTCGGCGTCGGGGCGGGTGCTCACAGGCCCCGTGAAGTCGGACCCCGATTCCTCATTGGACGAGTCTGCCTGGGAGACGGAGGATGAGGAGTCCCCCGACACCTTCAGGGGACTGTGCGTCCCATCAGACTCACCGCAGTCGGAACCCCGGAGTAGATCCCCTCCGGAGGATACCCGGTTCTCGGAGTTCGCCCGGGATATGGCCACTGCTTTAGCTATCCCTGCGGATCCCGAGGAGGAGCCTTGAGCCGAGGATCTTGAGGCCCTACAGTATGACTCTCCTCTGAAGGAGGCCTTTACTGTTCCAGTTCCTCCGATGCTGGAGCGGCTCCTCTTCCGGATGTGGGAGGCACCGGCCTCGGCGCCAGTCCTAAGCAAGTGGGTCGATTCTATCTATCGACTCCGGAAGAGCCCTGGCTTTCAAAAGGCGCAGCTACCACACCATTCCATGGTGGTGGAATCGACCATACATCGCCTGAAAAGTCAGAAGATGCACTCCGCGGTGCCCCCTGGCAGAGAGGCCAGGAACCTCGATGGTTTTGGTAGAAAGTGCTTCCAGGGCTTGATGCTTGCTTGCCGTGTCCAGTCTTACCCAGCTGTACATGGGCATGTACTTGCAAGACCTGGCCAAGGAGCTGGCCGAGTTCTCTGCTGGTCTCTCCGGGGAACCCTTGCAGAGGTTCAAGTCCTTGTCCTCGGGGATCCGGGAATGCTCCAAGTTTATGTCCCGTGCTGCCTACGATGGCTTCGAGGCTTCGGCCTGTGTTGCGGCAGCCGGCATCGCGGCTCGACGCCAGGCATGGCTGCAGTCATCGGACCTCGAGCCATGGGTTCAGGACAAGTTGGTCGATGTCCCTTGCCGAGGTGAGAACCTTTTTGGCAGGCCCATGACCGAGAAGGCCGCACAGCTTGAGACCGAGCACCTCACGAGGGCAAGGCTGTCTAGAAAGACTTCTGCCCCTTCTCACAAGAAGAAGGGCTCTGGTAAAAAGCCTTTTTACCCGAGGAAGGGCACTGCCTACAAACAGTGCCCACAGTACCAGGCTTCCCAAGCTGCCCCTCAGGGTCAGCAAGCCAAGGGGCACGGTAATGGGCCCCGTAGGCAGAGGACCCCCAAGCCTCCGGCCCCTGCTCCCACTCAGCAGGGTGGGGGTTTTTGACTCCTTAGGCATAGTCTCTCCGTCCCTGCTCTCCCAACCCTGCACAGGAGGTCACCTTGCCCTGTTTGCCCACCAGTGGCCACTCATCACTGGAGACAGTTGGGTGTTAAGCATAGTCCACAAGGGCTATCTGATACACTTCCAACAGCTGCCTCCTCCATACTTTCCAGGGGAACCTCCAAGGTCTCTCCTGCACACACATCTTCTCCTTCAGGAGCTCCAAGGTCTGTTGGTGGACAGGGCAGTGGAGCCTGTGCCTCCACACTTACAAGGTCAAGGGTTCTACTCCAGGTATTTCCTGGTACCCAAAAGAACCGGTGGCCTTCGGCCTATTCTAGACCTCAGAAATCTCAACAAATTCCTAGAGAAGGAAAAGTTCAAAATGTTTACTCTTGGAACACTTCTGCCCTACCTCCAGCAGGGAGATTGACTATGATCCTTAGATCTAAAGGATGCGTACACTCATATCCTCATTCATCCAGACCACAGAAAGTACCTCCAGGTTAATTGTGGGAGGAAATCATTATCAGTACAGAGTATTGCCTTTTGGCCTCACCTCCACTCCCAGGGTCTTTACCAAATGCCTGGCAGTGGTGGCGGTCTACCTAAGAAATCAGGGAATATTTATCTTCCCCTATCTGGACGACTGGCTCATCAGGGGTCAGACATGCCAGGAGGCCAGACAAGCCACCCTCAGAACTATTGCTCTTCTTCAAAGCCTGGGGTTTGTAATAAACTTCGCAAAGTCCACTTTGCTCCCCTCCCAGAACTTGGAATTCATAGGAGCAAGGTTGGACTCTCTGCTGGCAAAGGCATTCTTGCCAGAAGACAGAGCCCAAAGACTGATAAACTTGGCAAGCCAGTTTCTCAGCAGGTCCCTGGTCTCCGCCAGACTCTGCCTGAGGCTTCTTGGCCACATGGCTTCGACAGTTCATGTGACCCCCAATGCCAGGCTCCATATGAGGCCTGCACAGTGGTGCCTTCGGACTCTGTGGTCACAGGCCACAGGCAGCCTCAGAGACAGGATAAGGGTGTTCAGACAATTTCTGAACTCCCTCAGCTGGTGGCTGCACCTACCCAATCTGCTGCAGGGGGTGCCTTTTCAGATTCCTGGTTTCACAGTGGTGTTGACCACGGACGCCTCCCTGCAGGGCTGGGGAGCTCATTGTCTAGGCAAGTGCACCCAGGGCCTGTGGTCTCCCTGGGAAGCCGCACAGCAAATCAATCTATTGGAACTCAGGGCTATTTGGTTAGCCCTCAAAACTTTCTCTCCAACCCTGGCTCATCAGTCTGTCCTAATTCAAACAGACAACCAGGTAGCCATGTTCTATGTGAACAAGCAGGGCGGAACTGGGTCCAGGCTCCTTTGTCAGGAGGCACAGGACCTTTGCTTGGTTGCTCTCGGGCACAACATGCTCCTCAAGGCTGTGTATCTACCTGGCCAGGAAAACTGCCTGGCCGACAGGTTGAGTAGTATTCTACAGCCCCACGAGTGGCAGCTCCATCCTTTGGTGGTTCAGAAGATTTTCCTGAAATGGGGACTTCCATCCATAGATTTGTTTGCCAGTCCACTGAACAAACAGCTGCCAAAGTTCTGCTCCAGGCAACCGCATCCTCTGCGGATAGCAGCAGATGCTTTTCTGATTCCATGGTCTCAGGGCCTCCTGTATGTGTTTCCTCCCACGCCCTTGGTGGCCCAGACCCTGTTCAAGATTCTTCAGGACAAGGCCTCGGTCCTGCTGGTAGCTCCCAGGTGGCCGAGACAGCCTTGGTTCCCTCTTCTGCTTCAGCTGGCGGTGGATCCTCCACTGCCTCTGGGGTTGCAACCCGACCTTCTCTCTCAGGATCAGGGTTCCCTTCTGCACCCCAATCTCAAAGCTCTCAATTTGATGGCCTGGAGGCTGCAAGGGTAGTTTTGGCTCCCTGGGGCCTCCCTCAGGAAGTTGAGGAGGTTGTCCTAGCCTCTAGGAAACAGTCCACTAGAAAAACCTATGCTCTCAAATGGAAAAAGTTTTCTGTGTGGTGTCAGCTACGTACAGAAGATCCCTTCTCCTGTGCTGTGCCAGTAGTGCTTCAGTACCTATTGCACTTATCAAATCAGGGACTTAAGTCCAATTCTGTTCAGGTCCACCTCTCAGCTCTAGCAGCTCACCACTCACTGGTGGAAGGACATTCTCTGTCGGTTCACCCCTTGGTGTCCTGCTTTCTCAGAGGCTTGCTTTTGCTCAAGCCTCCAATCCGTCCTCCTGCTCCTGAGTGGGAGTTGAATGTGGTCTTGCAGCAACTGACTCGCCCACCTTTTGAGCCGATGGCTACTTGCCCTCTACGCTTCCTGTCCTGGAAGACACTCTTCTTGATAGCTCTAACCTCGGCCAGACGAGTGAGTGAGCTTCAGGCCCTGGTCTGTGACAGGCCTTACACCCGCTTCTATAGGAACAGGGTAGTCCTTAGGACTCATCCAAAGTTCCTCCCAAAAGTTGTCTCCTCCTTCCACCTTAACCAAGAGGTGGTTCTTCAAACATTCTTCCCTAGGCCTCATGCAAGCCAGGCTAAAGCAGTTCTGCATACCCTGGACTGTAGGAGGGCCTTATCCTTCTACCTTGACCGTACGCAGGGGCATAGAAGGGCGACTCAGCTCTTCATATCTTTTGACCCTAATAATTTGGGGTTAGCTGTGTCCAAGCGTACTTTGTCCACCTGGGTAGCTGACTGTATCACCTGGGCTTACAGGGCGGCTGACCTTCCTTTGCAGGGTTGGGTCACGGCCCATCGTGTCAGGGCAATGGCTGCCTCAGTGGCTCATCTCCGCTCTGTACTGTTTGTGGACATCTGCAGGGCTGCAACTTGGTCCTCAAGCCAGACTTTTGCGGCCCATTACTGTCTGGAAAGGGAGTCCCGTAGGGACAGTGCTTTTGGCCAGGCAGTACTCCGGAATCTCTTTGAGGTTTAGGCAACTCCTGCCCTTCAGCCCTCCGTTGGGCTACCAGTGGAGGTTCTGTCGGTGAAAAGCCTTTCTTTGATGCTGGGACTAGAGGGAGTTCTCTTGTTCAGCCTGGGTTCCTTGGTAGCCCAGAGCTAGGGAGTCACCCATATGTGAGGACTGACTTCCTGCTTGGTCCTGGAGAAAGAGTAGTTACTCACCTGTAACAGGTGTTCTCCAGGAGCAGCAGGAATCAGTCCTCACAACCCTCCCTCCTCCCCTTGGAGTTGCAGTTGTATATAGTTTATTTTTACATTTTTGTGTGCTGTTTTTTATCTGTCATTTGACTGAGCAAGATGGCACCTTTAGGCGGGAAGGGAACCGCGCATGCGTGCCTGCATTCCCAAAGGCTTTCTTGGAAAGCTGGGGAAATGCTCCGTAAGGGCTCCATCGATGTCAATGTCACCCATGTGTGAGGACTGATTCCTGCTGCTCTTGGAGAACACCTGTTACCGGTGAGTAACTACTCTATAGTGGCATAGTCACCCTAATAGTGTTGCTTTGTCAGATATAGTTCAGAGAAGTAACAGCTCATCTAACATGGTGGATCGATTGCTGCTAGGAAAGTTGAAATCATCTGTCTCTTGGAAAAATCTTATGGTGAGCCTGCAGGATCCCCCACTCATTGCTGAGCTTGACAGTTTGCCAACTCTTGTCTGCTAGGACCGTTAGGCTACTGAAGGTCACTTATATGGTAATAAGTGGTTCATGAACCACACTGAGCTGGATTTGATAGGCGAGTTTCATTTCTTGATTTGTAATGTCATTTTCCCATTTTGTGACGTAGGAGCTGTCCTTGCAACCGAAAGATGATATCGTGGACAGAACTAAAATGGAAGACACCTTGAAGCGGAGGTTTTTCTATGATCAGGCTTTTGCTATATATGGAGGTAATAGGATATTTGTATATTCTGTAAATAATGAGCCAAGGAATGCTGTCTTAATGTCTAGAGTGGGCAGGAGGGACATTATCATGGCAAGAGGAAATGGTGTTTAAAAATTAGTTAACGCCCCTCTAAAGCTGGTGCGCTACTTGTGACACCACTTCTTACTCCTTCTCACCCCCATATAGCCAAAACAGACCTATTGCTACAAATATAGCCACACATTCTGCGCTTTCCGCTCTTTGTAACATCTGCAAATAACACCAGCCCTAGATTTAATTTTATTTTAATTTCTTTCTCTTCATAAAGTTTTTCTGAGCCCCTGGGAGCAGCCCTTTGGAGACCAGTGTGTCAGTAAAGTTTGATTAGTACATATGATGTGATATGTGGTATTGGATCATGTATGGTCATTCTGATTGAAAGGCTGATACAGTTCTTCCCAAACTCATATCTAGTCAGGTTTTCAAGATATCCTCATTGAATGTGCATGCAGTAAATTAGCATGCATAGGAAACCAGTATATGCAAATGTATCTCTGCATATTCATTGTGGATACTCTGAAAGCCCAGCTGACTGTAGGGTCCCAAGGATGAATTTGGGAAACCCTGGGTCAGGAAGAATCCCCCATACTCTTGTGCCTGGGGAGAACCTTATATAACACCATTGCAAAAATGAATTCTTGAAAATAGCAGCTTCAATGTTTTTGGTCTGTTTTGGCTTCTGATCAGTCTTTCCTCTTTCACATATAGTTCCAGAGAGAGTATGAAATGAAAGAAAGGACTTCTTTGTTAGAAGACCCTATGAGGTTACCCCTGAACAAAGCCAAAATCATTCTTGAACTGAAAAGTTTTTTGAAGATGCAACTAATAGGAGTCAAAGGAACAATTTGTCAAGTTAGGGGATTCAAGAGGGAATACAGTGAGAATAAAAGGAAAGATTCCTTAGCGTCCCTCTAGTCCAGTCCCGGAAAGATAGAGTTGTCAACCTCCACTAGCAGCTTTGGAGACTGAAAGATGTCATCGTCGTGATGTCACTGGTACAAATAGGCTCGCTCCGCCCCCTTTCACCAGTACTTTCAGTCTCCAAGCAGCTTGGAGGTTCTGAGCCCAGGACTGGGCTCAGAGGGACAAATAAGCAGAGCTTAATCTTTTTCTTTAGTTCATCTTTTGTTTTTAAATTTAGATTTTCTGGCTCTTTGGGTGCCTGCTGCTGCTATAGAGATCTGTTCTGCTGAGACTGTTTTCTCCTTTCTCTGCTCCCTAACCCCCTCCCCCCCCTCCCCTCCCTGCCTCAGCATTGAAACAAGCATTGCAGTAGCATAGGAGTGTGCCTGCTTTTGCCTCCCTGCCCCCGAACCCACTTGGAAGGGTGAGGAGCAGGTAGAAGGCTATATAGAGACTCCCAGCAGCAGGCAGTGGTTATTACCACAGGATTTTGAGTCTCTCCAGGAGCTGATGCTGCTTTGAAAGCTGTGCTTCTGAGGGGTCCAGCGCTGCCCTTCTTCTCTCTCTCCCGAGGTCTGGTGAGTACTCTGGACTTTGGGGTTTACCTGGGGGAGGTATTTGGGGGTTAGTTGAGGTGTTTTGGCAGCTCCTTAGGAGTCAGGGAGGCCTAGCCGCGTGATTTTTCGCGCCGAAAAAGTGGCGGCGGCCATTTTGAATTTTGAATTTTTCATTTTCAAAGTCATTTTTTTAGGGTTTAACAGCTTCGTTTTGAAAAAAGGTGATTAGGGGGCAGCTAGTTACATCTTGCTTGATTGATCACTGCCAAAAAGTAAAAAAAAAACAAAAACAAAAAACGCGTTTAAATTGGAGCTTGTCTTGTGGCTGTGCAAGGCTCTGTGCAAGGCTCTTTTACTGGCATTGAAGCGCTGTTACTTACCATGCCTGCCAAACCACGCTGCTTGGTCTGTGGGGTGCGGCGTGGGGAGCTTCTGGACACTGGCATTTGTAAAACATGCTCTTTAGAGGCCATGGGCATGGAGAAGTCCTTGGGGGAAGGTTCTCAGGACCACGAGACCGCGTCTCAGAATGGCAGGGGTTCTGACCCTCCTTCCTTGCCTGCTTCGGAACCGGTAGCGGGTCCGTCCTCCGCTTCCAGTGTTCCCTTGGTGCCAGAAGGATCCCAGGGGTCTGGGATTCCAGGTCTCCCTTCCGAATTCCTCTCCTTGATGCAGAAGGCGTTTGCCTTGCTGCAGACGGACAGGGGGGTTCAGTCTCCCGGTCCTTCTAGCAGGAAAAGGAGTCGAGCTGCCGGTCTTCAGGAAGGGGAGATGACGCTACCCAAGAGGCGACGGGATGATTTGGAACCGCAGTCACCTGCCCTTCTAGAGGAGGACCAGGGGATGCCGGACCTTGATGATGAGGTCTCGGATGACGACTTGGAAGATGGTGAGTTGTTGGAGGAGGAGCAACAGAGCAGGGTGGTCCGTGTTTATCGGCGAGAGGAGCTCCCTGCCTTAATTTCCGAGACACTCAAAGTTTTAAATATGCCTGTGGGGTCCGCACCCTCAGAAGAGGCGTTGGAGGATCTGCTGTTGCAGGCTGTGCGCACCTCACAGCGGGTGTTCCCTATCCATAGAGTCTTTCGGAATATGATTCAGGAGGAATGGGACGCGCCGGAGTCGGCGTTGCGCGGAACCAGGGCTTTGGACCGCTTGTACCCGCTCTCGGAACAGGATAAGTTGATATTTCGGTCTCCAAGGGTTGATGCCGCGGTGGCTGCTGTCACGAAGAAGACCACCATTCCGGTGGAAGGAGCGGCGGCATTGAAGGATGGCCAGGATAGGAGGTTGGATACCTTGCTGAAGCAGGTGTTCGACATGAGTGCCCTTTCCCTGCAGGCCTCCATAGCGGGGGCGTGGATGGCGAGAGGCTGTTTACGCTGGTCTCAACGTCTTCAGGGCTCCCTCTCAGACGACCAGATGGCGGATACGTCTCGGCTGGAGTCTGGCACTGCGTACCTGTCCGATGTTCATTATGATCTAATTCGTGGCCTAGCTAAATGTATGGCTTCTGTAGTCGCGGCTCGCCGTTCTTTGTGGCTCCGAAACTGGTCGGCGGATAGTTCGTCCAAGGCTCGGCTCAGTGAGCTTCCCTTCCGGGGCAAGCTCCTCTTTGGAGAGGATCTTGAGAAGTTGGTTAAGGACCTCGGGGAGTCCAAAGGGGGGCGTCTCCCTGAGGATAGACCGAAACAGACTCGAGGAGGATCGGCATCTAGAGGCCTCTCGAGGGATTTTCGCAAGTTTCGCACATCTCGCTTTCAACAATCGCAGCGGAGCAGGTTTCCAGCGCGGAGTCAGTCCTTTCGAGGGTTTCGGGGGGGCAGGCAGGGGTTTTGGTCCCTACCAGTCTTCCGGTGCGAACAAGAAATCACAAATGAGATGAGGCGGGCCCAGGTAGTGGAGGTGCCCGTGGGAGGCAGGTTGCGGGAGTTCTACCCTGCCTGGGTCCAGATTACATCAGACCGGTGGGTCTTAGAAGTCATTCGGGACGGCTATGCTCTAGAGTTTCAGCGTCCAGTGCGAGATTCCTTTGTTCGTTCCCCCTGCAAGGCGCCTCGGAAGCGCCGAGCGGTCACGGACACCTTGAGACGTCTCCAACGGCTCGGGGCAGTCGTACCCGTTCCGATCGACCAGTGCGGCGCAGGACGATACTCCATTTATTTCGTGGTCCCCAAAAAGGGAGATACGTTTCGGCCAATTCTCGATCTCAAGAGGGTGAATCGTTGTCTCCGAGTGTCCCACTTCCGCAAGGAGACCTTGCGCTCCGTCATTGCGGCCGTTCGCGAGGGCGAATTTCTTACGTCCTTGGATCTGACGGAGGCTTATCTTCACATTCCCGTGCGGAGGGAGCATCAACGTTTTCTGCGCTTTGCTGTACCGATGGGACACTTTCAGTTCCGGGCGTTGCCTTTTGGTCTGGCGACGGCTCCTCGGACATTCACAAAGATTATGGTGGTTGTAGCGGCCGCGCTGCGCAGAGAAGGGATCCTGGTGCACCCGTACCTGGACGACTGGTTGATTCGGGCAAAGTCCAGGGAGGAAAGCGTGGGGGCCACCGCTCAAGTGGTGGAGTTCTTGGAGAGCCTCGGTTGGGTAGTGAACGGGGCAAAGAGTCAGCTGTCCCC
This sequence comes from Ichthyophis bannanicus, assembly GCA_033557465.1. NCBI lineage: Eukaryota > Metazoa > Chordata > Amphibia > Gymnophiona > Ichthyophiidae > Ichthyophis > Ichthyophis bannanicus. The sequence continues at coordinate 247,473,158 of CM066031.1, read as the reverse complement.
CTCGCAGAGCCTAGATTACCTGGGGGCGCGCTTCGAGACTCGACAAGGTCGGGTCTTTCTTCCCAGCTCAAGGGCGCAGGCCTTGCGCGACCTGGTGCGGTGGTTTCTGGGGCTTCGAGCGCCGACGGCTTGGCAGTACCTACAGTTACTGGGGACCATGGCGGCTACAATAGACTTAGTGTTGTGGGCCAGAGCTCACATGCGGCCGTTGCAGAGGGCTCTCCTCAGGCGCTGGTCTCATCAGAGAGATGCGTTGTCGCAGTCTCTGCCCTGTCCGGCGGCGGTGAAGGGCAGCCTACTTTGGTGGTTGCATCCCGACAGCCTGACGCAGGGCGTCCCCCTGGAGCCTCCGTGCTGGCGGTTGCTCACGACGGATGCGAGTCTCGCAGGATGGGGGGCTCATCTCGAAGGCTCGTTTGCGCAAGGAACGTGGTCAAAGGAGGAACGTCTATGGTCCATAAACCGTCTGGAAATGCGCGCAGTGTTTCAGGCTCTTCTGGCTTTTCAGCAGAAACTGCAGCAGGCGGCGGTGCGCGTGCTGTTGGACAACGTGACCACGGTGGCGTATATAAATCAGCAGGGCGGCACGGGCAGTGCGGCCCTAGAGGAAGAGGCGAGTGTGCTGCTGGCTTGGGCGGAAAGGAATTTACTGGCCCTGTCGGCTCAGCACGTCGCCGGAGTCGCCAACGTCGAGGCGGATTATCTGAGTCGGTGCCGCGTGGATCCGGGGGAGTGGGCTCTGCACCCGGACATTTTCGCGATGATTGTGCGCCGTTGGGGGCTTCCGGTGATGGATCTCATGGCCACCTTGCGGTCGGCAAAGGTGGAGAGATTCTTCAGCAGGCGGAAAGTGGATGGCGGAGGGCCTGGATGCCTTGGCGCAGCCGTGGCCGGTGGGGGGCCTACTGTATGTGTTCCCTCCCTGGGCGCTAATTGGCAAGGTGGTTCAGCGCATCGAGCGACACAAGGGCCAGGTGGTCCTGATAGCGCCCGATTGGCCGAGGAGACCGTGGTATGCGGATTTGGTTCGTCTGTTGGCCGACGTTCCGTGGAGGTTACCTCTTCGGGAGGACCTGTTGCTTCAGGGTCCCTTGCGCATGCCTCAGGTGGGTCGGTTCTCGCTTACGGCTTGGCTCTTGAGCGGGCGCGGTTGATGGCCCGTGGATACTCGGCGGCGGTTATAGACACTCTCCTGCGGTCGCGTCGGAGGTCGACTTCCCTGGCTTATATCCGAGTTTGGCGTGTCTTTGAGAACTGGTGTTCCGATCTCTCTCTCAATCCCTTACGAGCTTCGGTGTCCGATGTTCTTTCCTTTTTGCAGGCTGGATTGGATAAGGGCCTCTCGGCCAGCTCCTTGCGGGTGCAGTTGGCGGCTCTCTCCTGTTTTCGTGGAAAGATTCAAGGGCAGGTAATCGCAGCGCATGGCGATATTCGTCGGTTCTTGCGGGCGGTGTTGTTGCTCAGACCGCCGAGGCGGACTGTTCTTCCTCTGTGGGATCTTAATTTGGTCCTGAACGCCTTGGTTGGGGAACCCTTCGAGCCATTAGGACGGGCTTCGCTCAAGGATTTGACGCTCAAGACGGTGTTTCTCGTGGCGATATGTTCCGCCAGGAGGATTTCCGAGTTGCAAGCGCTCTCTTGCCGGGAGCCTTTTTTGACTTTCTCTGCGGACAAGGTGGTCTTGCGTACGGTACCCGCCTTTTTGCCAAAGGTGGTGTCCGCTTTTCATGTTAATCAAGTGGTGGCGCTCCCGGTGTTTTCGGTGGAGCAGGGAGCTCAGGCAGGTGGACGTTTGCACCGGTTGGATGTGCGGAGAGTGCTCAAGAGGTATCTTGGTCGTACGGCATCGTTTCGGAAGTCGGACAGGCTTTTTGTCGCGTTCGGAGGCCTGCGAAAGGGAGAAGCGGCGGCAAAGTCTTCCATTTCTCAGTGGCTGAAGGAGGCGATTGCTTCGGCCTACATTTTGAGAGGCAGAGCGGTGCCGGTAGGGTTGCGGGCACATTCCACGAGAGCGCAGGCAGCCTCATGGGCGGAAGTCAGCCTAGTGCCGGCGGCCGATATTTGTAGGGCGGCGACCTGGTCCTCGTTGCATTCCTTTGCTCGGCATTATCGCTTGGATGTGCAGGCGCGCGGGGATAGTTGTTTTGGTTCAGCCGTCCTTCAGGCTGGGCTCTCGGGCCCCTCCCGTTGAGATTTACTGCTTTGTTACATCCTCTATCTTTCCGGGACTGGACTAGAGGGACGCTAAGGAAGAGTAAATTAGACTTACCTGCTAATTGTTGTTCCTTAAGGAACTCTAGTCCAGTCCCGGATCCCTCCCGTTCAGTGGGTATTCGCCAGCCTGAAGTGTCCACAGGCGGGGGAGAGTGAGATTGACAGCTGCTGTACCCGTACGGCGGGGAACACAGAAAGTAAATGTTAAAGTATAAAATGAGAAAACAACCAAAATGCTTTTCAGGGCGCTCTGGGGGTAGCAGAGATGGGAAGCGCTCTGAGGGGATCTCTGTGGTGTTGGCGGCAGGCGGCTGGGGCGCAGAGGAACCGGGCTACCGCACTTCCGTTCCACGTCCGTTTTAGGGCGCGCCCTGGCTCTATCTTTTTTCTTAGAGAAGTATTTCTATCTGTACATAATTACATAATTGTTTTGTAATAGCTACTTATTTGTTGCTCTGCTGAGTCTGCTTTGTCAATAGGTGCTGGTGAAAGGGGGCGGAGCGAGCCTATTTGTACCAGTGACATCACGACGATGACATCTTTCAGTCTCCAAAGCTGCTAGTGGAGGTTGACAACTCTATCTTTCCAGGACTGGACTAGAGTTCCTTAAGGAACAACAATTAGCAGGTAAGTCTAATTTACTCTTATTGTTCATACATATCTTGAGGAATTCTGTTATTGGCATTTGTACAGTGGAATGGGGGGGAGGAAGTCTTTGATTCTAATGGCTAAATAGTCAGCGCAGGGAAAGGAAGAAGTGTTCTGCTGTGTGTGAGCAGTAATGAGATTTGAAAGCAAGGTTTCAATTGTTCTGTCCACTGAGGACAAAAAAACACTGAATAATATCAAAACACATGAGGATCCTGAAGGAACTAAAAGGTGTTATAGATTTTTTTGAAGAAAGAAATGAATGGAGATCCAAGATGGCATTGACCAAGTTACAGCTGTGACTCTTTGCTCCTAATCTTCCAGATCTTTTTTACTATATTTTGTTTATTTGGATATCTTTTGCCTCTATATTCCTCTATTTCCTTTACAGGGGCTGCGGAATGCCTTTCAGACTGGGGGTGGGGGTGGGGGTGGGGGGGCAAGCTCCGCCATGACTCTGCCGCCAGCTCCATCCTGATTTCACCCCCTAACCCTCAATGGCCTTCCCCCTCCTGTTCTGGCCATGGGGATCCCATCTCCTGTGGTCAGAAGAGAAGGGTATGGCTGTGATTGTGGCGGACTGCTTTCTGCCTGCAGGAGATTGGATCACCGCAGGCAGGAGGAGAAGGCCATTGCGATTGCAGCCATCCCTGCGGGCAGATAGGAGTCTTTCTTGAGATTACAGCAGCCTTCCACCCTGCTTGTAGGGATACAATAGCCAGATTAATATGAATCAAATAGTCTCTAAAATGCTTGTATGCAAATGCTAGAAGTCTAAAAAATAAGATGGGAGAGTTAGAATATATAGCACTAAATGAGAGGTTAGATATGGGAACAGCCCTAAAGTGGTGCAAGTCATACCTGACTAATAGATGGCAACATGTAAGGTCAGGCTCCACAACCTCCGAACCATTTTTACAAAACCAAGGTGTGCCACAGGGCTCGTCACTATCTGCATTGATGTTTAACATCTACATGCAGCCCATATGTGCCCTAGCACGTTCATTCAAGGTCAACTGTTTAGCCTACGCAGATGACATCCTCCTATACATCCCATTCAGGACTAACCAACCGGACCTCTCCCCTCTAACAAGATGTTTTGAGGCAGTAGCAGAATGGTTCAGCACACAAAACATGAGAATCAACTACAGTAAAACAGATGTCCTTTTCATCTCAAGGAACCAGGACTTCACCCCTCCACTCTCTTTAAAAATCGGCAACACAGAACTGAAAACCAAACCCACAATCCGCTACCTTGGCGTTACACTGGATCAACACCTGGATCTGAAAACTCACATAAAAAACACAGTAAAAACAGTATACATGAAAATAAAGACCTTAAAACATCTCCGACCGCTACTCGACTTCAGCGACTACCGATCGATCTATCAGGCATTAATATTACCTCATTTCGACTATGCCAACGTAATTCTACACGGTCTCCCTCAAGCAACGTTAGCTCCTCTCCAGCTTGCAATGAACACTGCTGCAAGAGTACTAACAGGGGCTTCACGGAGAGAGCACATAACGCCAGTACTGATGAACCTCCATTGGTTACCGGTTCAAGCAAGAACCCTCCACAAAGTTCTAACCTTAACTTTCAAAGCCTCAAACACTCTGACCCCCACAGCCCTCAGCAAGATGATACATAAAGTACCACAGAACAGAAACAGAAGAACCATGATGCAAAACACCCTAGAGGTCCCAAAAGTAATGACAAAATGCACAAGAACAACAACAAATAGGGCCTTTACGATTTACGCTCCCAGAGCATGGAATGCTCTCCCTACCTATATTCGAAATATCACTTACCTAACCCACTTCAGGAAGGCAATAAAGCAGCACCTGTTCACTACATACTACCCTGAATCTAGCCTTAGTAACCATACATATGGCCCCCCAGACAATCTCTCATTACAAGTAAACAATCAGACTCAGCATGAAAAAGGATAATCAACTGATCGCTCAGAATGTACCCCAGTGTAAATAAGATGTAGATATGTTCTGCCTGAAATCAGGTACCAGTGTGATACAATGTATAGAGTTAAGAATTGTACATAGTTTCCCCCAGTTACTTCCAAGTTGATCTCCCTGTTTATTGTAAATACAACTCAAAGTTCCTTGTGTTGTATAGTTGATGTTAAATGTAAACCGCTCTGATCTAAAATAGAGCGGTATAGAAGAACTGTTAAATAAATAAAATAAATAAATATGATTGGTATCTCCGAGACATAGTGGAAGGAGGGTAACCAGTGGGACACTGATACCTGGGTACAAACTATATCGCAGTGATAGAACTGATCAAATTGGTGGAGGGGTTGCACTCTGTTAGAGAGGGCATTGAGTCACAAAGGATTAAAGTTTTGCAGGAAACAAAATTTCTGTAGAATCTCTATGGATTGAAATTCCATATTTATTTATTTATTTAAACGGATTTCTATACTGCCTTATCCTGCAATCAAGGCGGTCTACACAGCAAACAATGAACAACATACTGTGTCTAGTGCGCGCATGCATTGAACAGTGAATGCGTGTGTGTGTAGAGGGACATTGATTCTTTGTGATCTATTTACAACTTGCGCTATATACAATACTATGTACATCAGGACTTTACTTCAATACTTTGTATGTGTCGAACAGGGAGGGTGCTTGAGCTGTGGTACTGTCCGTTGCATAGTTAGGTGACGTCATCATAGTGCTCTGTGAAGAGGGTCGTCTTGAGCAGTTTCCTAAATTCCTTAATGTCTGTTGTTGACCGTAGTTTATCAGGGAGGGCGTTCCATAGTGTTGGTGCCGCCTTTGATAGGGCTCGTTTTTCGGTGTCCTTGCGTACCTTGGTGAAGTCTTTTGGTGTGTTGACGTGGTTGGCGGTGCCTCTCCTCCTTGACCTTGTGCTGCTGTCTGGTTGTATGAGTGGTTGTAGGCTGAAGGCTGATAACTGTTTGATTTTGAACATGTTTATGACTGTCTTGTATCTGCTGCTATGTTTTGTGCCAATTGTAGTGGCCTGAGTGTCTGTCTTGTTAGGCCAAGATATATTGGGTTGCAGAAGTCTAGGATTGGGGTTATTAGTGCTTGACATACTGTGTGGAAGTGCTCCTGGGAGAGGAGGGGCTTGAGGCGTCGGACTAGTCTCATCTTGTGGTATGCGTTTTTGGTGGTTCTGCTGATGTGGGACTGAAGATTCAGTTCTTTGTCTAGCGTTACTCCGAGGTATTTTATTTCTGGTTGTATGGGTAAGGTTGTGTTGTCTATCTTGATGTTGAGTGGAGGGATGAAGTCAGCGTTTCGTGTGATGATCAGCGCCTCAGTCTTGCTGTAGTTAATAGTCAGGTTGTTGTCTTGAAACCAGCTGTTCATGTGCATGAGACAGTCTGTTATCTTGGTGTAGTCTGGGTTTTTGAGGATCGGTGTGTATATCATTATGTCGTCAGCATAGATTGTGTATTTTATCTTGTGTTCTTTTATGATGCTGCGTATAGGCTGGATGTAGAGGTTAAATAATAGCGCCGATAGGGTGTATCCTTGAGGTACGCCTTGCATGATCATTATAGGTCAGGATGTGTTGGGACCGATCTTGACCTGTATCTGTCTGTCCATTAAGTAGGAGTGGAACCACCTCAGGGTGGCTCCGTGTAGTCCGATGCTCTGTAGTCTTGCTAGTAGAGTTCCGTGGTCCACTGTGTCAAACGCTGATGAAATGTCATTGAAGATCATGAGTATTCTGTTCTTGCTGTTGTCTGAGGTGTGTAGTATGTCGTTAAATAGGTATAGCAGGAGTGTTTCGACTCCGTGGTTGGGGCGGAAACCGTGTTGGTTGTGAGTGGTGCTTGATGTGGTCTTGTAGCTGATGGCTGTACAGCTTTCTCAATGATTTTTGCCAGTAGAAGGATGCTTGAGATAGGTCTGTAAGCTGCTGGGTTGTTCTTATCGAGTGGTGATTTCTTCGGGATTGGTCTCATTGTGATGATCTTTAGCTGGTCCGGCATGATTCCTTGAGTAAGTGAACTGTGCACCATGTGTATGGTGTGGATGAAGTTTGACTTTGTCGCCTTAATCCATATAAGAAGGGGAAGGCAATGGCAGTGGGGGTGTACTATCGACCGCCTGGCCAGAATGAGCAAATGGATGATGAAATGCTCAAAGAAATCAGGGAAGCTAACAAAAGTTACAACACAATAATAATAATGGGTGATTTCAATTACCCCTTTATTGACTGGGTCAGTGTCATGGCAGGACATGCTAGGGAGATAAAGTTTCTAGATTAAATGACTACTTCTTGGAGCAGCTGGTTCATGAACTGACCAGAAGGGAAGCCATTTTGGACCTAGTCCTTAGTGGAACACCAGATCTGGTGCAAGAGATAAGGGTGTTGGGGCCACTTGGTGATAGTGATCATAGCATGATCGCGTTTAATTTAATTAATGGAGGAGGGATGGTAAGGAAATCCACAATACTACCTTTTAACTTTCAAAAGGGAGACTATGATAAAATGAGGAAAATTAGTTAAAAAAAAACCCCAAAAACTAAAAGGAGCAGTTGCAAAGGTTAAAGACTTACATCAAGCTTGGGTGTTTAAAAATACTATCTTGGAAGCCCAGACCAGCTGTATTCCACGCTTTAAGAAAAGTGGAAGGAAGTCCAAAAAACTGCCAACAAGGTTTAAAGGTGAGGTCAGAGAGGTGGCTGTTGCCAAAAAAGCATCTTTCAGGAACTGGGGGAAAAAAGAGCCAAATGACAAAAACTGGAAACTGCACAAGCACTGGCAAGTTAAATGCAAGGCATTGATAAGGCAGGCAAAGAGAGAATTTGAGAAGAAGCTTGCTGTGGAAGCAAAAACACGTAATAAAGACTTTTTCAAGTATATTCGTAGCAAAAAACCTGTGTGAGAGTCAGTTGGGCCATTAGATGATAGAGGGGTAAAAGGGGGCAGTAAGAGGGGACAAGGCCATAGCGAAGAGACTGAATGAATTCTTTGCTTCAGTCTTTACTGAGGAAGATGTAGGGATGTTGCCCATGACTGAAGTGGTGATACTGCAGAAGAATTGAAAGAAATATCGCTACACTGGGAAGATGTATTACAACTATTTGATAAAGTGAAGAGTAGCAAATCACCTGGACCGGATGGTATACATCCAAGGGTGTTGAAAGAACTGAAATATGAGCTTGCAGACCTGCTATTAGTAATCTGTAAACTGTCATTAAAATCATCTGTAATACCTGAAGATTGGTGGATGGCCAATGTAACGCCAATTTTTAAAAAGATTTCCAGGGGTGATCAGGAAACAACAGACCGGTGAGCCTGACGTTAGTACCAGGAAAAATGGTAGAAACCATAATAAAGGACAAAATTTCTGAACATGTAGATAGTCATTGTTTAATGGGAGACAGCCAACATGGCTTTAGACAAGGAAGATTTTGTCTTACTAATCTGTTGTTTTTTTGAAGGTGTGAATAACCAGGTAGACAACAGTGAGTTGGTTGATATAGTATATCTGGACTTTCAGAAAGCCTTTGATAAGGTCTCTCATCAGAGTCTTTTGGCAAAACTAAAAAAAATCATGGGATAGGAGGCAGTGTACTATTGTGGATCAGGAACTGGTTAAAAGATAGAAAGGAGATGGTAGGGCTAAATGGCCAATTTTCCCAATGGAGAAAGGTGAATAGTGGTGTACCCCCAGGGATCTGTGCTGGGTCCGTTGCTTTTTGACATGTACAAAAATGACCTGGAAAAGGGAATAACGAATGAGGTTATCAAATTTGCAGATGTCACAAAACTATTTAAAGTTGTTAAAACCCATGATTGAGGAAAATTGCAAGAGGATCTTGATAAATTGGAAGACTGGGCATCCAAATGGCAGATTAAGTTTAATGTGGAGAAGTGCAAAGTTATGCACCTAGGAAAGAACAACCCAAACTATGGTTACACGATGCAAGGTTCCACTTTAGGAACCACCACCCCGGAAAAAGATTTAGGTGTCATCGTGGATAACATGTTAAACCCCTCTGCCCAGTGTGCAGCAGCGGCCAAGAGAGCAAATAGAATGCTAGGTATCATAAAGAAAGGAATGGAAAATAAAACAAAAGATATTATAATGCCTCTGTATCGTTCCATGGTACGACCGCACCTTGAATATTGTGTGCAATTCTGGTTGCCTTTTCTTAAAAAGGATATAGCATTATTAGAAAATGTACAGAGAAGAGCCACCAAAATGGTAAAGGGGATGGAGGCATATCCCTATGAAGAGAAGCTAAAAAGTTAAGGGCTCGTCAACCTGGAAAAGAGACGGCTGAGGGGAGATATGATAGAAGTCTATAAATTAATGAACGGAGTGGAACAGGTAAACGTAGATCGATTGTTTACCTTATCAGAATATAGAAAGACTAGGGGACATGCAATGAAGCTACAGGGTAAACTATTTAAGACTAATAAAAGAAAATATTTTTTCACTTAACGTGTAATCAAACTCTGGAATTTGTTACCAGAGGATGTAGTAAAGGCTGTTAATGTAGCTGGGTTTAAAAAAAGTTTGGACAAGTTCCTGGAGGAAAGGTCCATAAACCATTATTAAGAAGTGACCCAGGATATCAATGCTTGAACCAATACAAGCATTGTGGAACCTGTGTCCCTTGGGGATCTCCAGGAACAAGCAGGAATAAATCCTCACATATGGGTACGTCGGTACCGACAGAGCCTGCGCGGGAATGCTCCCCAGCTTCCCAGAATGAAAGCTTTTGGGGCATCCCACAGCGCATGCGCGCTGCCTTCCCGCCTTTCCTACCAACTCTCCTCAGTTCTTCTTTTCCGCGGAGCCAGCAGGTCGTGTTCCTGTCACCGCTGAAGAAGTTCTTTATTTTAATCTATTTCTTTGGTCGTGTGTCTGCCTTCCCCGACGCCGGACCGGTACCGCCGGTCTTTTCTTTTCTTCTTAAAAAAAAAAAAATATATATTTTTCCCTCACTTGGTGTATTTTTCTTCTTAGGCCTTCAGGCCCACAAGAAACTTTCCCTCATGGAAAAACCAGCCTCTGGCTTCAAAAAATGCACTAAGTGTAGCGGTACAATTTCTGTGACAGACACCCATGAATGGTGTCTTAAATGTTTGGGGCCTGAACACTCCGTCCCGGATTGCCAGTCCTGTTCTCTAATGTCTAAACGAGGGTTACAGAACCGAGCAGCCAAGCTCCATGTGCTGTTTCCCACGGCTGCACCGGCGGTGGCATCGACATCTTCCAGGTCTTCCTCTCCTGATGGATCTCAGGTAACCAAACAGACTTTTTGCAGGTCCTCAAAGGGCAAATCTCCCTCTAAGTATCGAGATGCCTCCGGGCTTGCCCTTGAGGATCCTGCCCCAGCCAAACAACCCCGGCGGGAAGCTCCGGCTTCCAAAGCTCCTCCTATGGGGTTACAGGTTGACATCGATGGCACGGCCTCGACCGATCACCTGTTAGACTGCTCTGGGGTACCGGCACAATCTCCCGGTACCGACATCCAGGCAGTCGTGGCGTCCATGGATCACACTGTGCAATCCATGCAGCAGGCCATACTGGCTTTCATCAAGGCTGCGACGCCGTCGTTACCGCAACAAGCCATGTTGTCGGTACTGGCACCAACCTCGATACCGGTACCGGCTGCATCGACATCGGCCAGGATGCCGATTCCGGCTCCCTGTCCTGGGCTCTTTCTCGGTACCGACCCGGTACCGGGGACACCCGATGTCGGTACCGATCGATACGCCTATCGATCTTTGGAATCGGGCAGACAATATTTCGATTCTTCTGATGATTCTGATTCATCTGATGAGTCTCCTGCAGTATCTGTCACCCTTCCTGAGGAGCCGCCTTCTCCAAAAAGGAGAATGTCTCCTCCAGAGGATTTGTCCTTTCAAGACTTCATAATAGAAGTAGCTAAAGGACTCTCTATTTCAGTAGCCTCTGAAAAAGAACCTAGAGCAAAAACATTAGATATTTTGGGATACTCTAAGGTTCCCAGAGAGGCAGTCACCTTGCCAATTCATGAAATTCTTCAAGAACATTTGATTGACTTGTGGGAGACTCCTCTCACCCTTTCTCCTCATTCTCGTAGATTGGACACTATGTACCGTATCCCTCCTTCACCTGGATTTCAAAAAACTCAGCTTCCTCACCACTCCATTGTGGTGCAGTCAGCTATGAAGAGGATAAATAGTTCCAAAAGACACTCTTCTACTCCTCCAGGAAGAGAATGCAGGACCTTGGATGCTTTTGGTAGGAAAATCTTCCAAGCTAGCATGCTTATTGCCAAAATCAATTCATACAGCCTTTATATGGGTATGTTTCTGAAGGAGGTTGCAGAAAAACTGCACAACTTTCTCCCTTTTATTCCAGAAGATAAAAGGGATGAATTCCTTCTTTGGCTTAAGCATACTCAAGACATTTCAAAGTTTTCCAACAGGGCAGCCTTTGATTCTTTTGAAGGTGCCAGCAGAGCCTCAGGCATTGCTATAGCTGCTCGTAGAATTGCTTGGCTCCAGGCTTCTGATCTAGAACCCTGGGTTCAAGATGGTTTAGGAAATCTGCCCTGTACAGGTGAAAACCTATTTGGCAAGGAGTGGCAAATTAAAGCCACTCAAATGGATGCAGAAAATGCTTCTCTGGATAGACTTTCTAAGTCTACCTCCACTCCGGCCAAGAAAAATTCTTTTAAAAAGTCTTTTTACAAGAAGGGCAGATTTCCTTCCACTTCTGCTCAACAGTCTTCTACAGGTCGCTTTGCTACTAAGCGTCAGCAACCTAAACAGGCCAGGCCTAAACCTGCAGGGGCTGCTGCAACCCAGCAGTCCCAAGCCCCTCAGGGGTTTTGACTTGGTACTAGAGAACTTAACCTTTCTGGCTCTACAAAAGCCAGAACCTCTCACCATTCCAGGAAGGTTAGCTAATTTTGCTCCCAGATGGGAGCAAATCACATCAGAGCAGTGGACCCTCTCCATCATCAGAGAGGGCTACAAACTTCATTTCTCAGACCTTCCTCCCTACACCATGGTGAGACATTTCAATTCTCCCACATCTCTCCTCGACCTTCTGGATCAGGAGATAACCTCCCTTCTGGCCCAGAGGGCCATAGAAGAAGTTCCTCTTCTTCAACAGGGGTCAGGGTTTTACTCCCCCTACTTTCTCATTTCAAAGAAAACAGGGGGATACAGACCCATTCTAGATCTCTGAGAATTGAACAAATTTCTATACAAGGAGAAGTTCAAGATGCTCTCTTTAGGCACTCTCCTTCCATACCTACAGAGTCAGGATTGGCTTTGTTCTCTAGATCTCAAGGATGCGTACACTCATATACTCATCCATCCATCCCACAGAAAATTCCTACGTTTTCTGTTCCAGGGCAAACATTACCAATACAGAGTCCTTCCTTTCGGTCTGGCCTCTGCTCCAAGAGTGTTCACCAAATGCATGGCAATAGTTGCTGCATTTCTGTGCACTCTGGGAATCTGTCTTCCCATATCTGGACGACTGGCTCATCCGAGCTCCATCCCAGTCAGAAGCCCAAATTTCCCTGGACAGCACCAGGAGCATTCTGCAGTATCTGGGACTTGTGGTAAACCTCCCAAAGTCTCAGCTCACCCCTACTCAGTCCCTAGAATTCATAGGGGCCTGGTTAGACACCACTACTGTAAGAGCCTATCTTCCCCAGGCTCGTTGCCAACGTCTAGTGCAATTAGCCTCCCAGATTCAGTCAAAGGACCACTTAACTGCCCTGGAGATGCTACAACTATTAGGCCACATGGCTTCCACAGTACATGTGGTGCCCTATGCTCGCCTACACATGAGAGCAGCTCAGTGGACTTTGTCCACCCAATGGACTCAAGCTTCAGGAGCTCTCTCAGACCAAATAGCAAACTCCAAACGTCTCTTTTGGTCTCTCCAATGGTGGATGTCCACTCAAAATCTATTGCTGGGGTCCCCCTTCCAACCTTTTTTGCCCCAAGCAATCCTCACAACAGATGCCTCCCTAACAGGTTGGGGAGCTCATCTACAGGACCTATCCACCCAAGGCACTTGGTCCCCACAGGAGACCTCCCTTCATATCAACCTCTTGGAACTTCGAGCAGTGTACCTAGCTCTCAAGGTCTTTCATACCCTCCTCAGCTACCAGACAGTCCTCATTCAAACAGACAATCAGATAGCTATGTTTTACATAAACAAGCAAGGAGGAACTGGCTCTCTGTCGCTTTGCAACGAAGCTCTAAGATTATGGGCCTTCGCCAGAGAGCATCAAATCCATCTCCTGGCAGTATACCTCCCAGGAATTCAAAACTCTTGGGCAGACAGACTCAGTCGAGTTCTGCTTCCGCACGAATGGTCCCTGCACATGGATCAGGTACTCAGAATCTTCCAGGAATGGGGTACCCCGGACATAGACCTATTTGCAAGTCCGTGGAATGCCAAACTTCCCCGGTTCTGTTCCAGAATTCCGTGTCAGGGAGTTCAGGCCAAGGATGCCTTCCTCCTTCATTGGGGTCAGGACTTCCTGTATGCCTTTCCACCCATTCCCTTGATTCCCAAGACTCTGTTCAAACTTCAGAGGGATCAAGGATCTATGATCCTCATAGCTCCACGCTGGCCATGCCAAGTGTGGTATCCTCTGCTTCTGCATCTCTCCCAAGCCCCCTCCCTGGACTTAGGAGCTGCTCCAGACCTTCTGTCTCAGGAGGAGGGGACTTTGTGGCATCCAAACCCCAAGTCCCTTCACCTCAGAGCTTGGTTACTGAAGGCCTAGACCTTCAAGACTTCAATCTTTCGCAACAAGTGAAGGATATCCTTCATGCTTCCAGGAAACCTTCCACTAGGCGTTCCTATGCCTTTAAATGGAAAAGATTTTCCATTTGGTGTGCTCAAAAGGGTCTTGACCCTCTGGCACTTCCTCTGAATTCTCTATTAGAATATCTCCTGCATCTTTCCAATGCAGGCCTTAAGACAAATTCAGTAAGGGTCCATTTAAGTGCTATTGCAGCATCCCTTAAGCCTATCAATGGACAACCTGTTTCCTCTCATCCTCTTATTGCAAGATTTATGAGAGGCCTAACTTTAACTAAACCTCCCATTCGACCTCCTCCGGTGGCATGGGATTTAAATATGGTTCTTGGTCAGCTTATGAAGCCACCTTTTGAACCATTAGCCACTACCTCCTTGAAATTTCTTTCCTGGAAGGTTATTTTCCTTATTGCAATCACTTCTGCTCGCCGCATCAGTGAACTGCAGGCCTTAGTGGCTAATCCACCTTATACAAGGTTTCATCATAAGGTAGTCCTTAGGACAAATCCTCACTTTATGCCTAAAGTGGTCTCACCTTTTCATCTTAATCAAGAGGTATATTTACCTGTCTTTTTCCCAGCTCCTCATGCATCAACTGCAGAGAGGAACCTTCATACTCTAGGTTGTAAAAGAGCTCTAGCTTTTTACTTACACAGGACACAGCAACATAGAAAGTCTTCCCAGCTTTTTGTTGCTTTTGATCCTTCTCATTTAGGACTTCCAGTCTCCAAAAGAACCCTGTCCAATTGGATTGCTCAGTGTATTTCTTTTGCTTACCAGAGTAAGAACCTTTCTCTGGAGGGCCATGTCACAGCTCACAATGTGAGGGCCATGGCCACCTCTATGGCTCATCTTCATTCTGTGTCCATTGATCAGATCTGTCGAGCAGCCACCTGGGCCTCGGTTCATACCTTCACAGCCCATTACTGTTTGGACAAGGACTCCCGCCGGGATGCCTTGTTTTGGGCAGGCTGTCCTCAGACACCTGTTCCATTCTTGAACAACTCCTGCCCTCCTTCCCTGAATGGATGCCTGAGATCCATAGGAAGACGAGGAACCCTTCTGGGTCTCATACCCTTGGGGATCTCCCAGGCATCTTAGCTAGGGAGTCCCCATATGTGAGGACTTATTCCTGCTTGTTCCTGGAGATAGCACAGTTACTTACCTGTAACAGGTGATCTCTGGGAACAGCAGGAATTAGTCCTCACAACCCACCCACCTCCCCTAGGAGTTGTATCTCTCTCTTTGTCTTTCCTTTACTCTCTCTCTCTCTATTGTCTCAGCTTTAAACTTGAACTGAGGAGAGTTGGTAGGAAAGGCGGGAAGGCAGCGCGCATGCGCTGTGGGATGCCCCAAAAGCTTTCATTCAGGAAAGCTGGGGAGCATTCCCGCGCAGGCTCCGTCGGTACCGACGTACCCATATGTGAGGACTAATTCCTGCTGTTCCCAGAGATCACCTGTTACAGGTAAGTAACTGTGCTAAACTGCTAGGTACATATGACCTAGATTGGCCACTGTTGGAAACAGAATACTGGGCTTGATGGACCTTGGTCTGACCCAGTATGGCATAACTTATGTTCTTATGAGCACTTCTTCCCTAGTGCCTGTAATGCACATAAATTAAAAGTGCAATTAACATGCGCTTTTTGGCCAGCGCAGCCTTAGCATGCACCGTTGTGATACTTCCCCCAACTCCTCTGTCGTCTTCCAGGAAACATTGTTTGACCTGTGGCAAACAAGGTGCTTCATCCCCAGATTCTGGATTCTGCTTTTCCTGAATGGCAGCTTCTGAGTCATCCCTGGAGGGCCTGCTTGCCCCCCAGGGGATGCAATTAGTTCGACCTTGCCTGCCTTCAGGACAGGAGAAGACGGATGGCAATGTGGGTAAGGATATTCAGGGCAGGAGGATCTGGAGGCCGGGCTGTGAGCTACTCATCATCCTCTAGGGCAGTACTTCCCAAACTTTGTTTCTGGTGTGACCCCCTTTAGAGCTGAGGAAAATTCATGTGACTCCAGGTACTAATAAAATAAAATTATCACTCAACATAAGTATAAGAATAGAAATATATAAATCTATGCTTTTTAAAGTAATTATCCAATATACTTAACATGCCCAATACATTTATAGTGTGGGGCCTGAGCATCTGGGGGCAGTGTGTGCGTGTGTGTGTGTGTGTGCGCGCGCGCGTGGCTTGTGCGTGTGACTTGGGGCAGCATTTGTATGTCTGAAGCTGAAGAAAGCACAGCTTGCTAGTGGGCTTTGAGATCCAGAGTTTTTGCCCTGAGCTGGTCCCCAGCCATGTCTATCACCAGTCCTGGCAGATGTACATTCCAAAAGCTCACATATTCAAAACACTAAATAGAAAATAAAATTCTTTTATCTACCTTGTTTTCGGGCTATTTTATTTTTCTAATCATATGGCCCTATTTTCTGCCTTCCTCTGATTTCTCTTAACGTTTCCAGGGTCACCTGTCTATTTGCAATTTCTTCTTTCTCCTCCTGTCTTCAGTGTTCTCTGGAAACAAGCAGGAAGTCAGCTCTCACATATGGGTGACGTCTGCACCGACGGAGCCCACACGGAAGCATCTCCCCAGCTTTCAAAGAAAAAGCCTTTGGGAGATGCACCATGCATTCATGGTTCCCTTCCTGCCCAAGGGTGCCATCTTGCCTCAGTCTCCTTTTTTACGCGGAGCCCACTGGACATCTGTCCTGTTTCCCCGGAAAAAGTGTCTCTCTTTGTCTTATTTTTCCCGGTACACATACTGGTTCCTTTCCCGCTTCCGAGCCAGCTTGCCTCTGCATCGCTCCTCGGGCTCGTTTTCTTTTTCTCCAGGTGTCCCTTGACTGGCACTTCACGTCCTTTTGTGGTCTTAGACCCTTGCCCATGTTGCAGTACCCCCTTTTTCCCTATGGCCTCCAGCGGCTTCAAAAATTGTGATAGATGTGGTAAGATGATGTCACTCACTGACCCACATGACTGCTGCCTCCATTGCTTTGGGCCAAACCATGACGTCTCAGACTGTGAACTTTGCAAGGCCATGACCTCCAAGGCTATGACCGCCAAGGCCATCAAGAGCCATCAGCTGCAGCAGGAAAAGTTCTTCCACAAATCTGACTGTGCGCTGGAGTCCCCACTTGCAGTACCTCTCCTGGAAAGTTGTCTTTTTCATGGCACTCACATCTGCTCACAGGGTCAGCGAGCTCTAGGCTCTGATAGCAAAGCCTCCCCACACGAGATTCTACAAGAACAGGGTGGTGCCCTGCACACACCCCAAGTTTCTGCCAAAGGTGGTGTCCCCTCTTTCACCTCAGTCAGGAGGTGGTGCTCCCCACTTTCTTTTCGAGGCCTCACGCCGGCAAAGTGGAGACTGTTTCCATACTCTGGATTGTAAGAGGGCCCTGTCCTATCTGCAACAGACTCGGCCACTGCAAACTACCTCGGCTTTTCATCTGCTATGATCTCAGCCGATTGGGTGGTGGACTGCATTGCCCTCACCTATGAGCATACGGAGTTCTCACTGGACCAGAAGATCAGGGTGTACCGCGTCAAGGCCATGTCTACTTCCGTGGCAAATCTGCATTCTGTGGCGCCACCACATGGTCTTCGTCCATACCTTCACAGCTCACTACTACTTGGAGAGGGAGTCCTGACGGTACAGCACCTTCAGCCAGGTTGTACTCTATTCCTTATCGTCACTCCAGTCCAGTCCCTTTACTTCTGGGTTGCGTAACCCTTCCAGCAGCTTGGAGGCTGAGTCAAACCCTTTTGAGGCTGGATGGGTATAAATACCTCTGGCACCACCCCTAAGCCCCAGTAATCTCAGCCTCCAAGCAGCTGGAGGGTTCCGTAAGCCAAGGGCTTACTGGAGTCTCCCTTTAGTCCTTTTCATTTAAGTTTGATTATTTATTCATTTAATTTAATGATTTTTACCTGATTTATTTCTTTAATTTCTAAGTTCCTTGTTTGGTAGTGCTCCTTTAAATTTTCCGCTCCTTTCTCCTTCCCCCCCCCCTTCACTCCCTCCTCCGGCGGTAGAACTCTGCTTGCAAGGCCTCCTTACCGGTGGGAGAGGTGCTAGCGCACCGAAGAGGTTTGCCGACGGCAGGAGGTGAACCGCGGGTTTCTTGAGCTCCCCCGGCTCTCCGACCTCGGCAACGGACCCGTCCGCCTCGCGCCGAAGCCCTTAGGCGGCTGAGCGCTTGAGGCCTCAAAGCGCCGTCCCTCCTCCCTCCCGGCTTGGCGAAGCAGCCCGGGAGTGGTTGGAGGTTGCAGCCGGCTGGAGAATTTTCACCCGGCAATTTCTGCGGGGTCAGCGGTGCGAGCCGACTCCCGGGTCCCGGCCTGCTGTCCCGGCCTGCTCTCCACGTGGCTGAGGTCCAGCCACATGTAATACCGCGGAGAGCATTTTCCTGCAGCCCCGGAGGTCAGCGCGACAAAACGCAAGTACAAGGGGCTCCTTTGCTCCTATATGGATATATATTTATGCTTTGGAGCAGACATCCATTTAATTTAATTTATTTAAGTTACTTTTAGGTTTGCTTCGGGGTGTGTGGGGGAATAAGTTTGGGCCCTGCTGCAGGCCAGAACTGCTACTCAGGAGGGTGCTTTGGGGGATCCCTGTTAATTTTGCTCCCCTTTTTATTTAATTTGTTTGCCTTATTTGGTTCAGTTCCTTTATTTGCAAGGTTTTTAACTCAGCTATGTCTAAGCTGCGGTGCCCGTCTTGTGGTGCCCGCAGGGGCACCGTCTCAGAGACAGGGATCTGCAGGGGTTGCGCTGCAGAAGCTGCCTCTGTGGAACAAGGCATCCAATTGTCCACGCCTCAATCTAATGAGGATTCAGTGGAACATCGGGAAGAGGGAGAGACCTGCATCCCTCCGGCCGCGCGGCCCATGAATTCCCCGCTCCATCCCTGCCCCCCCCCCTCTTCGGTCCTTGAGGAAGAGGGCCCCAGTGATCTGTTCTCTCCAGAATTCGTCCTCCTGCTGCACAAAGCCTACTGCATGCGCAAGCAGGGGCTGGGGGCAGGAGTCCAAAACTCAGGGAAGGAAGCCTTGGTGCTGAACCCAGGGAAGCCCATTCCCCAGGAGTCCGGCATCCCCTCTAAGCGCGGGAGGCTAGCGAACAAAGAGCCATCCGTTTCTTCTCCTCCTCATGACATGCAGGAGGAGGAGGAGCTCTCCGATAAGGAGATAGGGGATGAGGAGGAACTCGAGGAAGGAGAGATTCTGGAGGAAGATCATTCCCGCATAGTGCGAGTCTTCCGTCGGGAAGAACTCCTGGGCTTAATCAATGAGTCCCTGAAGGTCCTCAGGGTGACTTCGGACACTCCAGCAGAGGAGGAAGTGCTGGAGGATCCCCTGATCCAAGCGGTCAGAAGGTCCCAAAAGGTATTTCCTATTCACAGGGTCGTCCGCCAGATGATTCAAGAAGAATGGGACCAACCTGAATCCTCCCTGAGGTCTATGACACGCCTTTATCCGGTACCGGAATCGGACAGAGAATTGCTGAAGTCTCCTAAGGTGGATGCGGCGGTTTCTGCAGTTACTAAAAAGACAACTATTCCAGTAGAAGGTAGCGCGGCTCTGAGAGACGCGCAGGATAGAAAATTAGACACATTACTAAAGCAGGCCTTTGATGTTAGTGCCCTTGCCTTGCAGGCTTCGGTGTCGGGGGCCTGGGTGGCTCGGGCTTGCCTGAGGTGGTCCCAACAGCTTCCACTTTCTGAGGGTACCGCAGGAGACGTACAACCTATGACAGCTAGACTGGAGTCAGGAGCAGCCTACCTGGCGGATAGTCAGTACGATCTCATCAGGAGCCTAGCTAAGAGCATGGCATCCGTAGTCGCAGCTAGGCGCTATCTGTGGCTCCGCAATTGGGCAGCCGACTCCTCTTCAAAGGCGCGCTTAGGTCGCCTTCCGTTTAAAGGGAAATTGTTATTCGGCGAGGACCTGGAGAAGTTAGTAAAGGACCTGGGCGAATCCAAGGGAGGCAGGCTTCCGGAGGACAGGCCGAAGCAGGCTCGCCTCCCAGCTCCATCTCGGAGTCAACCAAGAGACGCCCGGAGGTTTCGGCCTCCCAGGACAAATCCCTTTTCCAGGGGTCGCTTCCGACCAGGGGGTCAAACTTTAGGGGGTTTCGAGGAGCAGGGAGAGGTTTTGGGGCCTCTACCTCCTTCTCGGGATCTAGGAAATCACAATGAGATAGAAGGGGTCCGGGCGGGCGATCTCCCTTTAGGGGGTCGTCTGAGGCTATTTCTTCCCGCCTGGACCCGAGTCACGTCCGATCAGTGGGTCCTGGAAGTAATCAGAGAAGGTTATGCCCTCGAATTTGGGAAACAGATTCTTCTGGCCTTTATTCAATCCCCCTGCGGCTCTCCGATAAAGAGGAGGGCCATAGAAGACACTCTGTCAAGGCTTGTAGCGCTCGGGGCGGTGTCTCCCGTTCCTCCAGACCAATGCGGCTCCGGTCGGTACTCCATTTATTTTGTAGTCCTAAAGAAGGAAGGCCTTTTTCGTCCTATCCTGGACCTAAAACAGGTCAATCGCTGCCTCAAGGTTCCCCATTTCCGCATGGAAACCCTGAAGTCAGTCATTGCGGCCGTAAGGGCCAGGGAGTTTCTCACTTCCCTAGATTTGACGGAAGCTTACTTACACATTCCGGTTCGAACTTCTCACCAACAGTTCCTGAGGTTCGCAGTGCCAAGAGGTCATTTCCAATTTCAGGCACTGCCCTTCGGCTTAGCTACGGCTCCTCGGACTTTTACCAAAGTAATGGTAGTGGTCGCCGCCTTCCTGCGAAAGGAAGGAATTCTGGTACACCCATACCTCAACGATTGGCTGATCCGGGCGAAATCAGAAGAGGAAAGTCACTCGGCTACATCCCGAGTAGTAGAAGTCCTAGAGGAGTTAGGTTGGATCATCAATCGATCAAAAAGCAAATTGTTACCCACTCAGAATCTCGAGTATCTCGGGGCGAGGTTCGACACCAGAGAAGGAAAGGTGTTCCTCCCTCGGAAGCGGGCAAAGGATCTAAGGACCCTCGTATCGCAGTTCCTGGGAAGAAGAAATCCCTCAGCGTGGCTTTACCTCCAATTACTGGGCACCATGGCTGCGACAATAGAGGTGGTTCCATGGGCCAGGGCCCACATGCGACCGCTACAACGTTCCCTGTTACGTCGTTGGTCTCCTCAGAATCATCCGTTGTCTACCCCACTTCCCTGCGCTCCTCGAACCAGAAGAACCCTCCACTGTGGAGGTGCCCGAAGAACCTAGAATGCGGAACGCCTCTCGAGAACCCGCAGTGGATTCTGCTAACAACGGACGCCAGCCTAGCGGGCTGGGGAGCTCATTGCCAGGGCCAGTTTGCTCAGGGCCTTTGGTCCCGGGTGGAGTCACAGTGGTCCATCAACAGGCTGGAGTTACGAGCTGTTGCCCTAGCACTCAGGACACTCGAGCCACTAGTGAGGGGAAACACAATCCGCGTCCTCTCGGACAATGTCACCACGGTGGCCTACATCAACCGCCAGGGGGATCAAGCAGCTCCGCCCTAGAGAAGGAGGCGGCCAGTCTGTTCCATTGGGCCGAGACAAGGTTGACGGCCATCTCAGCGCAACACGTGGCAGGATCAGACAACGTCACAGCAGATTTACCTCAGCAGGTTCAAGATCGACCAGGGAGAGTGGGAGCTGGAGCAGGGAGTCTTCAACCAGATTGTCTCTCTCTGGGGTCCCCCAATCATGGATCTCATGGCCCGGTTCTCGTCGGCCAAAGCAAATCGTTTCTTCAGCCGGAGAAAGGAAAGAATGTCCGAAGGCCTGGATGCTCTGGCTCAGAGGTGGCCCTCCGGGGGACTTCTGTACGTGTTCCCACCGTGGGCTTTGATCGGAAGGGTTCTTCAGAGAGTGGAATCCCACCAAGGCTTGGTCATCCTCATTGCTCCAGATTGGCCTCGCCGTCCTTGGTATGCGGACCTAGTGAGGTTGGCGGTCGACCACCCGTGGCGGCTGCCCTGCAAGAAGGACCTTCTGAGGCAGGGTCCTATACTGATGCCTCACGTGGATCGATTCTCGCTTACGGCCTGGCTATTGAAAGGGCGCGGCTCAGAAAGCGGGGATATTCGGGTCCAGTGATCGCAACCTTGTTGAGCGCGCGTAAGCGTTCCACTTGTCTTTCCTATGTGAGGGTGTGGCGCATATTCGAAGCCTGGTGTACGGGACGTCGGAAGAAACCCCTTTCAACCTCCATCCCAGAGATCCTAGAATTCTTGCAAGTGGGTTTTGAGAAGGGTCTTGCTCCCAGCTCTCTTCGGGTTCAACTGGCTGCCATCTCTTGCTACAGAGGCAAGGTCCGGGGGAAGTCCTTAGGGGTCCACCCGGACGTGACCAGGTTCCTGAGAGCGGTTAGTCATCTGCGCCCACAGAAAAGATCAGTCATCCCTCCCTGGGACCTCAACCTGGTATTAAATGCCTTGGTCAGAGAACCTTTCGAACCAATGAGAGATGCCTCTCTTAAAGATTTGACATTGAAGACGGTCTTCTTAGTAGCCATCTGCTCGACAAGACGCGTCTCTGAGATTCAGGCGCTGTCCTCCCAGCCACCCTTCCTCTCCTTCTTTAAGGAAAAGGTGGTCTTACGAACAGTCCCTTCCTTCCTTCCAAAAGTAATTTCGCCCTTCCATCTGAATCAGCCGGTTTCGCTGCCTGCGTTCCCAGCCGACGGGCGGGGAGGGAAGGATGACAATCTTCGACGCCTAGATGTACAGAGAGCGTTGAAGCGCTACCTCTCCCGCACGGCCTCCTTTAGAAGGTCTGAACGTTTGTTCATCCAGTTTGGGGGTCCCCACAAGGGGGAGGCCGCGGCTAAGGCTTCCATCTCCAGATGGATCAGGGAAACGATTGCTTCTGCCTATATCCTGAAGGGGAAACAGGTCCCAGCAGGTCTGCGGGCCCACTCTACCCGGGCGCAGGCCTCCTCCTGGGCTGAATACAGCCTGGTTCCTCCAATAGATATTTGCAGAGCGGCGACTTGGTCCTCCCTGCATATCTTTACCAAGCACTACAGACTGGATGTGCAGAGGTCGGCAGACGCTAGCTTTGGGGACGCGGTAATTCGTTCCGGGTTAGAGAACCCCACCCTAGTTTGAACTGCTCGGTTACATCCCAGAAGTAAAGGGACTGGACTGGAGTGACGATAAGGAAGAGTTAATTAGGCCTTACCTGCTAATTAGTGTTCCTGAAGGAACGACAGTCCAGTCCCTGATCCCACCCGGGCTACGGTAAATATAGCGGAACGATTACGAATCTGTGCCAGCGGCGGAAGGGGTCTTTGTTTGCATGGGGCGGGGAGCCGGGGGGGCGGGGAAGGATGCGGCAACCTCAGGTAGACCTTTTCCCCCTTCTCCTCCTGCTTGTGGCCCTTACAGGCCTTCTCTGTTCCTTCATTAAAAAAAAAAAAAAAAAAAAAAAAGTTTACTACATATATATCTTTCGTGGAGTGCCCTTTTGTTTTCACGTTGCTACAGTTAATGATTATGTTGGTTAAGTCTGCTTTTTCAATAGATTACTGGGGCTTAGGGGTGGTGCCAGAGGTATTTATACCCATCCAGCCTCAAAAGGGTTTGACTCAGCCTCCAAGCTGCTGGAAGGGTTACGCAACCCAGAAGTAAAGGGACTGGACTGTCGTTCCTTCAGGAACACTAATTAGCAGGTAAGGCCTAATTAACTCATCTCTTCAGGGTGTAGGCAACTCCTGCCCTTCTGTGTTCTGGCTACTGGAGTGCTGGTTCCCTGCCGAACACTTGGGTCTTGCAAGAGTCTCTGTTAGGACTCAACTGCTGCAGCTCACTGCTCACCTTCTCTGGTTGCCTGTGGCATTTTATACAGGTCCTCTGTAACCTGTAGCTGGGGAGTCCCATATGTGAGGACTGACTTCCTGCTTGTTCCCAGAGAAAGCGTAGTTACCTGTAAAAGGTGATCTCCGGGGACAGCAGATATCAGTCCTCACAACCCTCCCTCCTCCCCTTGGAGTTGCTTCTTTACTGCATTTTAATTTTTGTCATCTTAGCTATGTCCTTGGGTGGGAAGGAGACCATGCATGGTGGTGCATCTTCCAAAGGCTTTCTTTAAAAGCTGGGGAGATACTTCCATGCAGGCTCTGTCGCACCGACGTCACCCATATGTGAGGACTGATTCCTGCTGTCTCCAGAGAACACCTATTACAGATGAGTAACTATGCTTTACAGACTGCTTCTTTTCAGTTTTCTTCTTTCTCCTTTTACTATTTAGTTGGCAGTCTACTTCTGTTTATTATATTTACCCACAACTTTCATCACTTCTCCTCATCCCAGGCTTCTTATTATTCAGTCTTTCACTAACTCTCCCATCTCTCCTCCACCTGTGTCCAGCATCTTCACTTTCTCCTCTCACCTTCCCCATCCAGGCCTTTCTCCTCTCTATCCTAAATTTAGTAACTCCTTTCTGCCTCCCTAGTTCCCCCCCCCCCCCAACACATGTCCAGCATCTGTTCTGTTTCCTTAGTTCCCCACCGTTTCCAACATCTCCTCTGTCTCCTTAGCCCTGCCCTTGTGGCCAACATCTCATCTCCCTAGTCCCCCACTCCCCCCCCCCCAGCATCTCTTCTATCTCCAACCCTCCTTTCCATGTCCAGTATCTCCTGTCTGTCTCCCTAGCTCACCCTTAATTTTCAGTCTCGCCAGTTTTTGCACCCTTCTTTCTCTCCATCACTCTCCCTAATCCCCCACGTCTAACATCTCCCTAACCTCAGCATCTCTCTCCTTCGGCCTTTCCTCCCTATATCTGGCATCGCTCCTCTGTCTCCCCTGATGTCCAACATCACCACTCTGTCTCCTTATATCCCCTCCCAAAGAAAGCACAGGCACAAGCCTTTCTGAAATAGGAACGCGCTCACCTCTAAAACCCTACCAGCCCCCTCTGTTCTGCCCCCTCACCTATGCAAGAAGTAAGGCAGTCTCTCCCAAAAGAGCAGCCGCTGCCTCACTTCAAATCCAGCCTTCATCCCCACCACCAGCAATAAAAGAAACACAAGTGTGGGGACCTTTCCAATACAGGTGCACACGCGCCTCTAAGACCCTGCCGGCCATCCCTGCCCCACCTTCTCTGGCATGCAAGTATGCATCAAAGGGAGCAGGACTAGGACTGCTGGCAGAGTCTTACAGGTGCGTGTGCCTTTACTGGACAGGCCCCCGCATTTGTGCTTTCTT
This sequence comes from Ichthyophis bannanicus, assembly GCA_033557465.1. NCBI lineage: Eukaryota > Metazoa > Chordata > Amphibia > Gymnophiona > Ichthyophiidae > Ichthyophis > Ichthyophis bannanicus. The sequence goes on along the minus strand of CM066031.1, from coordinate 247,448,254 downwards.
TGATTGCCGGCGGCAGGGGCGAAGGCTGGATTTTAAGTGAGGCAGCTGCCGCTCTTTTGGGAGAGATGCCTTACATCATGCTGCCTTTGCTCTGCCTGAACACCCTGATAGGGCAACTGCTCCTCCCCTGAGCACAATGTGTGATCGCTACCCCAAATGAGGATTTTGCAATCCCATTTGGGATCGTGACCCACAGTTTGGGAAACACTGCTCTAGGGGGCCTGTGGCAGCTGGTGTTGGGGAGTCATGTCCGAGAGGAGAGCTTCCAGACTCCAGATTGTCCTCCCCAGAATTCTTTTCCTTTTTGCAATAGGCCTGCTCCTTCTGGCATTGAAATTGACACTGCAGTCTTGTGAGGGGCAGGCTGAAAGTGGAACCTTGTTTGACGACCTTTGGCTAAGTGTCCCCAGCAAGGGGTACCCCTTGGAGATGGGGAACAACTGGGAGCTATCTGAGATGTTGACTATGACTTGGATTCAGATGACTCTGTACTGGGCTCTGATGTGGATGAGGAAGTGGTCTTGCCTTCAGAAGATTATGCAGAGGCTGGTGTGGTCTGCCTATTTTGGGAGGAGGAGCTGGCAGCTTTGATTGCCAGGGTCTCAACTGCCTTGAACTTGACAGATGCTTCCGGCACAGAGCAGGAGCCGAAGGTGCGCACGCTCCTTCAAGGGGTGTGAAAATCCACTACTGTCTTCCTGTTCCTGGATATGATCTGGTCGGAATGGAACTCTAACTCCCTACCTAAAAGAGTGCATCAAGTGGTTTGGCATTCCCAAGGTGGATGCACAGGTCATGGAGGTTATTAGACAGACCACTGTTCTTTTGAAAGGCAAAGGATTTTCTGGACTGTAAGGTGGATTCCTTGCTGAGGAGCCAGTTTGCTGTGGCAGTGGCTATTCTGCAGCTGATGGTATGTACCAGCCTGATGTCTCGAGCCCTGCTCCAGTGGATTCAGTGTCTTCCGCCGGATGGGACGACCCCTCTTTTGGAATTGGCTGTTACCTTTCTTTTTGATGCAATGTATGACCTGCTATGTATGGCAATCGGGCATGGTGCCCTGATCAGTCTCACGGTTTTGGATTTGGCCCTGGCATTGGGCAGCAGACACATCTTCCAAAGCCCAGTTGGCCCAACTGACTTTTAAGGGGAAGCTTCTGTTTGGAGCCAATTTGGAGAAGCCGGTGAAGGATGTTTACTGCCCACAGGTCCAAGGGGCCTGTGAAGCGGGCTGATGCCCCTTTCTCGTCAGCCTCCGCCCATCCACCAAGGGAGTGCTGGCCAGATTCCTAGGGGTCTCTGAGCTTTCATTACAGACCTGGAAAACCTTTCTTCCTCTCTGCTTCCAGGCCTCAGGCTTGTTCTCATTCTTTTTTGAAGCATGTGGGCCCAGGGACTCTGTCCCCTCCAGAGGAGGACCCTCCCGGGCTGTGTAATGAAGGTTTGGGGGCCCATTCCCTGGATCCTCTGGTTAGAGGCAGGCTTCACCTTTCTTTCAGGAATAAGCCCTAGTTACCAAGGACTGTTGGGTGCTTAGACACCTTTCATTTTGGCTAAGTCCAGGAATGCAAAGAGCCAATTTGGATGCTTTTGTCACTTTTCCTTGTGGGTCTGTGATGAAAAGTGCCACTGTTCAGACCATGTTGGACAAGTTGCTGTGCCTAAAGACAGTGGTGCCCACTCTCCTGGTTGAGTGGGGCAAGTGCAGATACTCTATTTTGTGGTGCCCAAAAAGGATGGTTCCTTCTGGCCCATCCTGGACATCATGGGGTCAACAAGTACTTATGCATCCTGTGCTTCAGGATGGAAAGCTTAAGCTCCGTGATTCAAGTAGTGTGGCGTAGGGAGTTCTTAGCTTCTGTGAATCTGGCTAAGGCGTATTTTCATATATCGCGATTTGGGCAGATCAGCAGAAGTATCTGCATTTTGCCGTTCTTGGCTCTTGCTATCAGTCCTCCCTTTTGAGCTATCCACCCTCCCCAAGGACGTTCTCCAAGGTTATGGTGGTGGTGGCTGCGGCACTGTGGTGCCAAGGGATCTGTGCCCATCCTTATCTGGATGACCTGCTCATCCAAGCTCATTCCCTTTCAGAAGCATTTTGGGTGGCGTCCAGAGTAGTGTCCTTTTTGGAAAATCTCGGCTGGGTGGTCAATTGTGGAAAGAGCAAACTGTTGCCCTCCCAGTTCCTGGAGTTTCTGGAAGAATGTTTCAACACTCAAGAGACTGTTGAATTGCCTGGCACTATTCTATGTGCAGAAGGCTCCCAGAATCTGGTATTTTCTTTAGCTCCTTGGATTGATGGCAGCAACCTTAGAGATGTTGCCATGGGCACATGCTCACATGTGACCGCTTCAGCGGTCCTTTTATTGACTTGGTGGTCCCCAAGCTCTCAAGAGTTTGAGCGCAGGCTTCCGCACCCATTGATGGTGAAGGTCAACCTGTGGTGGTGGCAGCGGTCCTGTCATCTGAGGAAGGGCATATCACTGGATGATTTCTCCTCGGTCCTGCTGGCGATGTATGCAAGTCTCTTGGCTGGGGAGCCCATTGTTAAGACCATATGGGCCAGGGCCGTTGGATCCACCGAGAAGCAGTATGGACCATTAACTGCCTTGAGGTGAGGATCATCAGGTTGGCTCTTCTGCGTTTCTGGCTCCTGGTTGAGGGCCAGACGGTTCAAGTGTTTTCAGACAATGTCACAGTGGTGGCTTATGTTAATAATAAGGTAGCACGAGGAGCAGCAGGGTAGTTCAAGAGACAGCTCTCCTATTTGCCTGGGCAGAGAAAATCCTCCTAGCCTTGTCAGCTCAGCACATTGCTGGGATGGACAGTGTGGAACTGGACTTCCTCAGTTGCACTTTCTGGGTCGTGTTGAGTGGGAGTTGAGTTAGGAGGCGTTTCAGTTGTTTTTGTGCTACTGGGATTCTCCTAAAATGGATCTGATGGCGACACGCTCCAATGCCAAAGTTTGTCACTTTTTCAGTCTCCACACGGAGACGGGGTCTGAGAGTGTCGACACCCTGACCCAGCCTTGGCCAAGTCAGTGACTATTGTGCGTGTTTCCTCTTTGGCCCCTGGTGGGGGCATGTGATTCGCCACATGGAGCGCCACATGGGCAGGATTATTTTGGTGGCGCTGGATTGGCCAAGGAGAGCATGATTCAGAGACCTGATGTGGCTCCTGCAGGCACCTCTTCGGTAGCCTGTGTTTCGGGGTCTATTGCAGCAGGCCTTTCCCTTAGCCCCCTGAAAGTTCAGGTGGCAGCTCTGACCTGTTTCCGAGGTCCATCCGCTCCTGGGATCTGTCTCTCTCGCTCAAGACCCTGATAACTACACCCTTTGAGCTGTTGAAGTGTGCCACCTTAAAGGATTTGATGCTCAAAACTGTTGTCTTGGTCGTGATATGTTGCACAATGCAGATTTCTAAGCTGCAGGCTTCTGTCTTGCTGAGATTCTTATCTGTCCTTTTCAAAGGAGGCAGTTTCCATTTGGCCTGTGCCTTCCTTCTTGCTTAATGTGCTTTCTCCTTATGTGAACCAGGTGGTCTGCCTGCCCTCCTTCCTGAAGGAGTAGTCGGGGGAATGAAAAGGATCTTTGCCTGGGGGATGTCTGGAGGGTGCTCCTCTGGTACCTGGAGGTTACAAATCCCTTCTGTAAGTCCAACCATCTTTTTGTGCTGTTTGCTGGCCTGCACAAAGATCAAGCTGTGGCCACGTTGACTGGAGCGCACTGGATTAAGGAGGCCTTTTTCTTGGCATATCTTTGTGGAACTGGCTAGTTCTGGAGAGTTTGCGTGCCCATTCTACCCAAGCACAAGTGCCCTCGTGGGCAGACTGAGGCTTAGTAGCTCTTACAAACATTTGTCGGGGCGCAACGTGGGCATCACTTTACACTTTTCGTCGAGCATTACTGCTTGGATGTCCATGCATGGGCGGACCTGGCCTTTGGCTCTAGGGTTTTGTGAGCTGCTGTTGTCGTCCCGCCCAGTGGAGTTATAGCTTTGGTACATCCCACTTGTCTTGACTACTCTAGTAGCACGATATGGAAGGTGACATTTTACTTACCAGTAAATGTCTCTTCCTTGAGTCTTGCTAGACCAGCCTAGGGCCTGCCCTGAAACTATATATATTTTTTCTGTTCTGCTGCCGCGGTACTCTTGGGTCCGCTATGATTTTTATATTTTGCTCTGCAGGTTCATCTTCTACTGACAGCCTTCTGTTTATGCTTTCCTGTACATAGTTCCCTACTATTGATCACTCATTGTTGCGCATGATAGAGGTTGTGCCAGGCTTGCCATGTTTCTCCCATATGCTTTTGAACGAATACTGAAGGGATTTCTAGTGGATGAGGCGAATAGAGGCATAGGAGTGATGTCATTGAGGTTTTTCATTGCTTTGTCTCTACCAATCTGCTGGTAGGGAAACACAATCCACTTGTCTGGATTGATCTAGCAGGACTCAAGGAAAAGACATTAACTGGTAAGTAAAATGGCACCTTTATTTGTATAGGTGTGTTTTTTTCCGAAGGTTTCTTGGTCTAAAAAATCTGTTTTGTTTTCTATTTTATACAGAAGTTGTCAGGAGTATAAAGGATTTATTTTCTTGAGAAAGGAAGCTGGTGCTGTAGGAACAGATGTTTAACTAGTCCTACAAATGTTTGATAGATATTTTCTTGGTCCCAGCCAATTAAAAAGACTTATTGACTCAAAAAACTGCTGCTTAAGGAGGGAAAGGTGTATAACTATATTAGGGTAGTGCTTTTTTGCTTGTAATATAAACTGTTACTCAGCTGATTAATTTTGTTAATTGGGATAGATCTTTCTGTTAAACCCTGGCTCTCCCTTTATTGGAGACTAAATTAGTTGCAATTACTGCAGAAATAGTTGTCTTATTATTCATTGTTTGTTTTTCTAGGTGACAGTGGATGTTTGATTCTTTTTATTTTTTTGTAGTTTTCTATATTAAAATGGCTTTGCAAATATTTATTGAAAATCTTATTTAAAAAAAAAATCAGTGATTAATTTTTGTGTTGAAGGCAAAAAAAAGAACACAAGTATTTTTGTTTTGTCTGAGAGGTGCTTTTATTTATTTATTTTTCTTAATTTATAATGGCAGAAAGTACCCAAGAGACTTAGGAATAGTTAGTCTTAGTTGGCTCAAATGAGTTTCGTACATCATAAAAGTTCCAGATTTGCTTATGTGAAGAATGCGGAGAGTGAAAGAAGTTCCCTGTAAAATGTAAGACATGTGGAGAATGCATTGAATATTTCAGTTCGGTGTATAACCAACCCTTGAAGATATGTGCTGATACTGTATGTGCATTTTTCCTTTTTTTTTTTCCTTTGGTTTCATATTAGCCTGGAATAAATTAGCACTTGCTAATATGAAGAGAAATGAACCGAACCAAGCAACAAATGTAGCAGCGTTTTTCCACAAAATTAATCGCCAAAATTGTTACAAAAAACTGATGAATCACCAGAAATCCACAATGTAACAAATACACCTAAAAAGTTAATATCTCCTAGGTATATTTTATTCGGAAAAAACATAGAAACAGATGAAAATATTTCATTACATAATTCATAGTATGTATACATAATACTTCATAACCTATACTTATAAATCCAAAATACATATTTGTTTGTATGTTTTTTCCGAATAAAATGTTTTGAAGAAAGAGGTTGTGAATTTAGTATATATATATATATATATATATATAATATATATATATATATATATATATATATATTTACTGAGCGGTCCTCCAGTTTAGTCCTCCACATCAGGGGTAGTGCACCTCCTCCTGCAGCAAGGAGACTGGACCAATCAAATCCTTTCCCTATGGGGATGTATACTACTGGAGCTCCCATCAGCCCCCCAGTGTGTCCAGTCTCCTTGCAGCAGGAGGCGGTGTGAGCCTTTTGTGGACTCACTTCTGTGTTAGGACTAGATAATTTTTACTTGTTTTCCTTTTCTTGCTCCTTGTAGCACTTTTTGTTTTTCTTGCAGTTTAGGTGTCTGTATCTTTAAATTTTGATTCTGTATCGGAGTGAGCCGAGATTGTGCAGACCATCTGCCTACTGTTGAGCAACGGCACGTCGGCTGCACTTCTGTTGCTGCTGATCTCCCCTCCAGGACTGTTCGGAGGAGGAGGAATCTGGCCACAATTGCCCCCTCCTAGCTTGGGAGTACTTTCTCATGCTCGACGGACCCCAGGTCCCTTCCTTGTCTGTCGGTGTTCTCTCGCACCGCGGGGCCATTACAGCTTGTTTCCTCTTGGGCTCAGCTCCGTTGCCGTGCTCTGTCCTGCCTTCGGGGTAAGTCTGTTTTTACTTTTTGTCCGTTTTGAGGTGGCCCCGTTCTTCTCGGCTGGATCGCGGCAATTTCATTTATTTTCCTTGATTTTCTTTTTCTTTATTTTTCGGCTCTCCGGAGTGCCGGCGGCCATTTTATTTTCGGATCCCGCTTTTTTCTGCAGGGGCTGTGCTGGGGCGCGTTTGATACGGGGCGTCTTGACTCAGACAGCTTTGCTTACTTGGCTAATTCTTTAGCTGTGAGTCGGTGTGTGTAAGAAAAAAAAAAAAATGAACACGGGGGCCTTTGTTGCACGGGCTGGGATTTGCAGTCCTGTGACACTTTGGGCTGTGTTCCTCTCCTGACAGTTTTGCACTGTTGCAGATCTCTTCCAACTGTTGCGGGTTCTCTTCAAATGTCTCGCCGGCCACAGTGCGTGATTTGTGGGTCCCGCAAAGGTTCCATCTCTGATGCAGGAGTTTGCAAGGGCTGTGCCTGCAATCCGCCAGAACTGCAACAACCAATGGAGTCCAGTGTTCTCTTGGATTCCGTGGCCCCTCCAGTTTCCAGTGGGGAGGCCCTGCAGCCAGTTCCTATCTTGCCTTCTCTTCCATCTACTTCTACTACTCAGGCGGGTCTCCAGACCTTGGGGTCTACCGAGATGGCCTGGGGGGATTTTTCTCCTGAGTTCGTGCTGCTTATGCACCAAGCTTTCCAAAGGGGCCGCTTGGGAAAAGGTTCTGAGCCGGGCATGGCTCCCTCGGCTCCGCCATCTCTCCGACTGGAGAGAGTGCGAGCAGACATCCCTAAGGCGGCTAAGCGTGCCCGTGTTTCTGACATGGAACTCCCTGAGCTGGCCTGGCAAGAGCAGGACTGGTCTGATGTAGATCCCGAGGACAGACTCGAGGATTTGGAGGAAGGGGAGATTCTGGAACCTGAGGAGCAGGCTCGGATCATCCGTGTTTTTCGCAAGGAAGAACTGATTCCCTTAATTACGGAATCTCTCCAAGCCCTGAATTTGTCAGTCGGGCGCCCCGCGGAGGAAGAGGTTCTGGAAGATCCTCTCATTCAAGCGGTTCGGGATTCTCAAACGGTCTTCCCAGTTCACAGAGTGGTGGATCAGATGGTTCAAGCTGAGTGGGATCACCCTGATTCAGGCTTGAAGGGTGTCAGGACGATGCATCGCCTTTACCCTTTGGCGGACAAGGATAAGGAGAGATTTCGTTCTCCGCGAATTGACGCTGCGGTTTCGGCGGTCACCAAGAAAACTAAGATTCCGGTTGATAGCAGCGCGGCCCTGAAGGATATCCAGGATAGAAAGGTGGATGGTTTGTTGAAGCAGGCCTTTGAGACTAATGCCTTGGCCTTGCAGACCTCTATTTGTGGAGCCTGGGTTTCTCGGGCGTGTTTGCGATGGGCTCAGCATTTGCGACAAGATTCCCATCTAGACCAACAAGGTTTGTTGGAAATTGCCCGCTTGGAATCGGGGTCCGCTTATTTGGCGGATGTTCACTATGACTTGATTCGGACATTGGCCAATAGCATGGCGTCTGTCGTGGTGGCGCGCCGTTCTATTTGTCTGCGCAATTGGGCTGCTGACGGCTCCTCTAAAGCGCGCCTCAGCAAGCTCCCCTTTAAGGGCCGGCTGTTATTCGGGGACGATCTGGATAAGTTGGTCAAGGACCTCGGTGAATCTAAAGGCGGGCGGCTGCCGGAGGATAAGCCCCGACAGAATAAGGGTGTCTCCTCGGCTAGAGGTTCATTTCGTGACTTTCGCAGGTTCCGGGCGTCCAGGTTTGGGGGGTCCCAGCGCGGACGACTGGCAAATAGATCCTCGGGTTTTTGAGGGTTTCGAGGAGCGGGTAGAGGATTCTCGGCTGCCTCTTCTTCCTCCTCTTCCTTTAGTCGCAAGCCGCAATGAAGCGAGGCGGACCCTGGAGGGAAGTCCGGTGATTGGAGGGCGGCTTCGTCATTTTCTTTCTTCCTGGGTCCAGGTAACTTCGGACCAGTGGGTCCTCGAGATCATCCGGGAGGGGTACGCTCTCGAGTTCGCCTATCCTCTCCAGGATGCCTTCGTTCTGTCCCCCTGCAAGGGTCCTCACAAGGTGATAGCCGTTCGCGCAACATTGGACCATCTGCTGGCCTTGGGGGCGGTGGTACCAGTTCCGGATGCCGATCTCGGTACGGGTCGGTACTCTATTTATTTCGTGGTGCCAAAGAAGGACGGGTCCCTCCGTCCTATCCTGGATCTCAAGGGGGTGAATCGCTGCCTTCGGGTCCCTCATTTTCGGATGGAAACTCTGAGATCCGTCTTAGTTGCGGTGTGTCAGGGAGAGTTTCTGACGTCTCTCGATCTCTCCGAAGCCTACCTACATATTCCGATCAGAGAGGCTCATCAAAAGTTCCTCCGGTTCGCTCTTCCGTGGGGCCATTATCAGTTTCAAGCGCTGCCATTCGGCCTAGCCATGGCGCCACAGGTTTTCACCAAGGTCATGGTAGTAGTCGCTGCGGCCTTGCGAAAGGAAGGGGTTTTAGTTCATCCTTATCTCGACGATTGGTTGATTCGAGCGAAGACCAAGGGAGAGAGCTTGCGGGCCACGAGCCGGCTGATAGCTCTTCTGCAGAGTCTCGGCTGGGTGGTAAACCGGAAAAAGAGCCAGCTGGTGCCGACCCAGTCCCTCTAATATCTCGGGGTTCTCTTCAATACGGAGAAAGGGTTAGTGTTTCTGCCGGATCGTCGAGCATGGGCCTTACGCCTCTTGGTTCGCAAGTTTTTAGCGTTCCCGGCTCCGTCAGCTTGGTGGTACCTTCGGGTTCTTGGAACGATGGCGGCGACTCTGGAGGTGGTTCCCTGGGTTTCATATGTGTCCGCTGCAACGAGCCCTTTTACGGCATTGGTCGAATCAGACGGATTCGCTGAGCAAGAGGTTGCCTTGTCCAAGGAGAGTGCGGCAGTCGTTACGCTGGTGGCTAAGCTCAAGGGCGTTGCAGGCGGGAGTTCCCCTGGAGCAGCCGGTATGGCTGCCGGTGACGACGGATGCGAGCATGGCGGGCTGGGGAGCTCATTGCGACAGTCGCTTCGCGCAGGGTGCGTGGTCGGTCCTGAAAGCTTCCTGGTCGATCAACCGTCTCGAACTGCGAGCGGTGCTGCGGGCTCTTCAGGCGTTTGAACCTCTGGTGACAGGCTGGGCGGTGAGGATACTCTCCGACAACTCGGCGACAATTGCATACCTCAACCGCCAGGGCGGCACAGGCAGCAGAGCGATGGAAGCGGAGGCCGACATGTTGTTCCAGTGGGTAGAGCCAAGACTGCTAGCCATTTCGGTGGGGCATATCGCCGGAAAAGAAAACGTAATGGCGGATTTCCTCAGCAGAGTGCACGTGGATGCCGGGGAGTGGGAGCTTCACCCGCAAGTATACGCTCAGATAGTCCGCAGATGGGGGCCACCGATCATGGATCTCTTGGCAACCTTTCAGTCGGCCAAAACTTCTCGGTTCTTCAGCAGACGGAGAGAACCCATGTTCCGAAGGCATAGATGCTCTCATTTGCCCATGCCCGATTCCCGGGCTTCTTTACATCTTTCCTCCGTGGGCGTTGATCGGTCGTGTGATTCAACGCATAGAAGCACATCCGGGAAAGGTTCTTCTAGTGGCTCCAGATTGGCCCAGGCGTCCGTGGTATGTGGATCTCATTCGGCTCCTCGACGGGGTTCCGTGGCGGTTGCCGCTCTTGCGGGATCTCTTGCTTCAGGGGCCGCTACAAATGCCACAAGTGGATCGATTCTCGCTTACGGTCTGGCCATTGAAAGGGCTAGGTTGAAGCGAAAGGGTTATTCTTCTGCGGTTATTGCGACTCTGCTTCGGGAGCGAAAAGCTTCTACGTCGCTCGCTTATGTGCGCGTCTGGCGACTTTTTGAAGACTGGTGTTCGAGGCATGATCTCCGGGCCATGACGGCTTCCGTTCCGGCCATTCTCAATTTTTTGCAGGACGGGTTTGACAAAGGTCTTGCTGCAAACTCTCTAAAGGTACAATTGGCGGCTCTGGCGTGTTACAGGGGTAAGGTCTTCGGGGTTCCCCTGGGGGCTCACGCGGATGTACAACATTTTCTGAGAGCCGTGTTTCAGCTGCATCCTCTACGCAGGGTCACCGTTCCTCCGTGGGATTTGAACTTGGTGTTGCAATCTTTGGTTCAGAAGCCTTTTGAGCCTCTTCATCTTGCGTCTCTCAAGGATCTCACATTGAAGGCGGTGTTTTTGGTGGCCATCTGTTCGGCTCGCTGTATCTCGGAGTTGCAGGCGCTTTCGTGTCGTGAACCCTTCCTATCTTTTTCTCGGGACAGAGTGGTCTTGCGTCCTGTCCCTTCCTTTCTTCCTAAGGTGGTGTCTCCTTTTCATTTGAATCAAGCCGTTTTTCTTCCGGTTTTTGACTCACCGGAGGCGGACGGTTCAGAGGGGTTGCATCGTCTGGACGTTCAGCGGGTGCTCCGTCAATACCTCCGAGCTACCGAGTCGGTTCGTAAGACGGACCGTCTATTTGTTTTGTTTGGTGGTCGACGCAAGGGGGAGGCGGCGTCAAAGTCATCCATTGCTAGATGGATCAAGGAAGCCATTGCGTCGGCATATATCTTGCATGGCCGGGCGGTCCCGCTAGGTCTGCGCGCCCATTCTACTAGGGCGCAGGCAACATTGTGGGCGGAGCACAGTTTGGTTCCCCCATTGGACATTTTCAGGGCGGCTACATGGTCCACGCTACATGCCTTTAGTAAGCATTACCGGCTGGATGTCCTGGCGTCCCGCGATTCTTGCTTCGGTGCGGCGGTTCTGCACGCCGGTTGGGGTGGTCCCTCCCGTTGAGTACTGCTCTGTTACATCCCTGATGTGGAGGACTAAACTGGAGGACTGCTCAGGAAATAGAAATTACACTTACCTGGTAATTGTAGTTCCTGGAGGGTCCAGTTTAGTCCTCATTCCCTCCCGAGGCCTTTTGCCTTACCGTTCGGCGCGCTGATGCAGTGTGAGAGAACGCTGGTTTGGCGTTTGCCTGGGTTCCCTCGAGTCCAGTCATTTCTTTTTCTGTCCTGGTGGCAGTGCCTTCTTTTTGCTCAGTGGTCCAGGTGGGCGCAATATGCACAGTTTTGGTTCCTTCCTTTGGGGCGGAAGTCCAGCTTTTGGGGGAGGGGTCTCTTTGCTGTTTTCCATTAGGTGTTTGCTTGTTAACAGTTCACTGGGGGGCTGATGGGAGCTCCAGTAGTATACTCTTGTTTATTGTCGGATATTGTTTGTTCTATGTAAACCGCGCTGATCGCAAATAGTGCGGTATATAAGAGATGTAAGAGATGTAAATAAAATAAAATAAATAAATAAATAATAAATACATCCCCCATAGGGAAAGGATTTGATTGGTCCAGTCTCCTTGCTGCAGGAGGAGGTGCACTACCCCTGATGTGGAGGACAAAACTGGACCCTCCAGGAACTACAATTACCAGGTAAGTGTAATTTATATATATATATATATATATATATATATATATATATATATATATATAATAAGGATTTTTACATCTTAGACAATAACATTTATCAGTAGTGAAATCTAAAATATACTTGGGACATGATATTAATCTTTTGGGTGTATTTGATACATTGTGGATTTCTGGTGCAACGTTTTTCCACTGCATTTACCTAGCCAATATATCATTTATCTTTAAATGTGAACTCCTGAGTTTTTACCAATAACTATGACCTTCATAGATGATATGAAGTTATGAATGCAAGAATCAATGAAGATCCTGTAGTCTCGGGGGGGGGGTTGACTTAAAAGTGTGAGAAAAGACGCACAGACCTTAAGGCAGCAAACTTAATGATCACCAGATGTTGTGAAGGCTCTGGGTTGATTTTCAAAAGATTTGCACAACTAAGATTGGGGCTTAGCTGGGTGAATTGCCACATTTTTAAAATGTAGTCTTTCTAGACTGCTGAATTTGTCCACTGAAATTTAGATTGCCCAGACTAGTTGGGGGTGGCTTTGGGGAATTCAGAGGAATGGGAAATGGAAGGGGGAATGTGGGGTAAGAATTTAGAGATGAAGGGAAAGGAGATGTCTTTTTTGGAGTACATTCTTTAAGCTGTGGGGTGCAAGGAGGGAGATCGCAACTTGTTTTGAGATATATATTTCAATAGATAAATAAAAATTAGAGCAGGGGTGGACAGGTTTAGTTCTCAAGATCCGCAAACAGGCCAAATGTTCAGGATATCTTTAATGAATATGCATGAGAGAGATCTGCATTCAAGAGGGAGAAAAGTGACTGCACAAATAAAGGAAAAAACACAGCTTTCACAAAATTCAGAAGATCTCAAAAAGAGGAACACAGAAAAGAATATAGGATAAAGCTAAAAGAAACAAAGAGAAATAAGGATAGCAAAAGCAAAGGCAGAAGAAAAGATGGCTAAAGATGCGAAGCGTGGAGACAATCTTTTTTCAGGTATATTTGGGAGACGAGGGAGATCATAGGTGGAATTTCTAGACTCAAACGTGTTGAGGACGAATTTGTGGAAAGTGACATTGGAAAAGAAAAAATGCTCAACAAATACTTCTGTTTTCATAAAAGAAAATCCTGAAGAAGGACCATGTTTGAGTGAAAAATGTACAAATGGGAATGGAATAAATACCACACCATTCACAGAAGATGTGTTTGAACAGCTTGCAAAACTGAAAGTGCACAAGACTATGGGACCGGATGGGATACATCCCAGGATTCTGAAAGAGCTCAGAGATTCTGGCAGGGTCTTTAAAGGATGTTTTTAATAGATCCTTGGAGACGGGAGAGGTTTCGCAGGACTGGAAAAGGGCTGCTGTGGCACCTCTTCATAAAAGTGGTAAGAGGTGACAAACTATAGGCCAGTAAGCCTTACCTTGTGGTGGGAAAAGTAATGGAGGTGCTTTTGAAAGAAAAATATAGTGGACTTTCTGGAAACCAGTGGATTGCATGATCTGAGGCAACATGGTTTTACCAGGGAAAGATCATGCCAAACAAATTTGAGTTCTTTGGGTGACCAGAGAACTAGATCAAAGTCACGCAATGGTTGTGATATATCTAGATTTCAGCAAAACCTTTGGTACTGTTCCTTATATGAGGCTTATCAATAAACTGAGCAGCCTAGGGATAAGTCCCAAGGTAGTGAAATGGATCAGAAACTGGTTGACTGACAGATGACAGAAGGTAGTGGTACATAGAGCTCACTCAGAAGAAAAGAAGGTGCATAGTGGTGTGCCCCAGGGATCAGGACTGGGATCGATACTGTTTAATGTATTTGTGAGTGACATTGCAGAAGGACTGAATGGGAAAAGTCTGCCTTTTTGTAGATGACACAAATTTGCAACAGAGTGGAATGTCTGAGGGGAGTGGCCAACATGAGGAAAGATCTACAAATACTGGAATAACGGTCTAATGCTTGGCAGTTACGATTTAATGCAAAGAAGTGCAGAGTCATGCACTTGGGATGCAGAAATCCAAAGGAAATGTATACAATGGGGGGGGGGGGAGGTTGGTGTGCACGGACCAGGTGAGGGACCTTGGAGTACTAGTGTCTGAGGATCTCAAGGTGGCAAAACAATGCAACAAGGCGGTAGCCAAAACCAGAAGGATGTTGGATTGCATACAAAGAGGAATAACCAGCAGAAAGGAGGAGGCATTAATGCCCCTTACCAGTTGTTGGGGAGGCCTTACCTTGGCGTATTGTATTCAGTTTTGGAGACCATATCTCACAAAGGACATAAAAAGACTTGAAATGGTTCAGAGGAAGGCGATCAAAATGATTTAGAACCTATGCCAGATGTATGATAAGAGACTTGAAGACCTAAAGAGGGAGGAGTGGCTCAGTGGTTGGGACAGGTTACCTCAGGCCGGGGGTTCAATTCCCGCATGGGGACAAGCAACTTCAGGCCAGAGGGACTGGGGTCTCTAGTCCCATGGCCACTCCTTGTGGCCTTGGGCAAGCCACTTAACCCTCCATTGCCTCAGGTACACTTAGATTGTGAGCCCTTCGGGGACAAGGGAATAAAAAGTACCTGTTAGTATACATGTAAACCACACTGATTCTAAATAGCGCGGTATAAAATAAATAAATAAATAAATGAAATAAATATGTATACCCTAGAGGAGAGGAGGGACAGGAGATATGATACAGACTTTTAAATACTTAAAGGAACAAACCTTTTTTGAAGAAGGAGAAACTGTAAGACTAGGGGGCATACAATGAAGCTGCAAGGCAGCAGTAAACCTAAAAGCAACCTCGGGGAAATACTTTTCACTGAAAGGGTGGTGGATGCTTGGAATTCTCTCCTGATAGAGGTGATTGGGGGGGGGGGGGGAATACAGTGAAGGAATTCAAAATGGCATGGGACAGACAAAGTGAGTCCCTTTTATTTTTATTTTATTTATTTAACAGGTTTTTTTATACTGCTTTATCATTTCAATCAAAGCAGTTTACATTGTAACTTCAACTTGGTAATGTACATTAAACAGGGACATTGATAACTTGGATTTTTCTGAGGCAATGGAGGGTAAGGTGACTTGTCCAAGGTCACTAGGAGTGCCAGTGGGAATTGAATCCTTGATCTTCTGGATACTAGGCAGTTGCTCTAACCACTAGGCAGCTACTCCACTCCTTTTATAGCAAGAAGATGAAATCAAAACAAACTTAAATATCTTTTAATAGGGTTGTACCTGCTGCTGACCTGCATGGAGCAGCAGGTACAACCCTAAATACAGGCATGGTGGGGACAATGATCTGCATGGAGCTCTGGTTACAACCACTCTAGCCACCTTACTGGGCAGACTAGATGGGACCATACTGGTCTTTACCTGCCGTCATATACTATGTTACTCTGTTACATTTGCCTACAGTGGAGATATTCAGTATGTATGCAGATTTCTCATACATATTTATTAATTTAGCTAGTTTTCTGTACCACCAATCTAATAGTCTAGACGGTTTACATATTCATTAGGGATATCCTGAACTCCTGGTCTGTTTGCAGTCCTCTAGGTTTGAACTTGAGTATCCCTCTTTTCTCCAGGACCAAGCAGGAAGTCAGTCTTCACATATGGGTGACATCGACGTCGATGGAGCCCCCATGCGGAGCATTTCCCCAGCTTTCTAAGAAAGCCTTTGGGAATACACCCATGCATGTGCGGTCCCCTTCCCGCCCAAAGGTGCCATCTTGCTCAGTCTTTCTTTTTCCGTGGAGCCCAACGGATGCTTGTACTTGTCATCCGGAAAAGTTGGATTTTTTCTGCGACTTTCGCAACTTTTTTGTCCGGTTCGACGCTGGTTCCCCTTCCCGCTTGGGTTCGGTACGCCGGTATCGACACTATCTCTATTTTTTTCATTTTTTTGCCCTTCGTGGTACGCGTTCACGCTTTTTTTTTTTTTCCCTGGAGGATTGGTCTGTTGACCTCGCGGGGACCCTTTTTTCCCCGATGGCCTCCAGTGGGTTTAAAAAGTGTGATCATTGTAAGACGCTCATGTCTTTTACCGACACACACGGCTGCTGCCTGCGTTGCCTCAGGCCGGACCATGATCCCAAAGTCTGTGTCCTATGTGGAAAAATGTCCACCAAGGGAGACGTGGTCTAGTGGTTAGGACAAGGTACTTCAGGCCGTAGGGCCGGGGGTTCAAGTCCCACCTGGGGACAGCAATCTCGGGCCGGAGGGACTGGGATTTCTAGTACTATAGGCACTCCTTGTGGTCTTAGGCAAGCCACTTAACCCTCCATTGCCCATGTTCCCTGTAAGTATTAGTGTATGTGTGTCATATCCCCTCATGTTAAATGTATCCCCCAATTGACCGCTTTGACCCGGTGAAAAGCGGGATATAAATACAGCTAAATAAATAAATAAAGGCACTCAGAAGCCGGCAGCATCAGGAGGAGAGGATTTTTTCGTACTCTGCCTCCAGACGAGCCCAGACCTCGTCAGAGGCCTCGACGTCTCGGGAGTCTGACCCCGAGCTTTGTCGGGGTTCCTCTGAAAGGGGGTCCCCCAGTCGGGAGCATAAGAGGAAGAGAAAGCTAGTGAGGGCGGCGTCAGAGGAAGCCTCTGGTTCCACGAAGGCCAAGTCTCGGACCCCTGACCGCCGCCCCAGGCCCTTGGAGCTGGAGAAGCCAACTAAGGTATCCCGTGTAGAGCCGGAGTCTGTCGAGCACACAAGTCCTGTTGTCCTCGAGGGCTCTCCTCCCAGGGAGCTGACGTCGGGCCCGGTGCCGCCGGGGCCCGAGACGGTGGCTGCTGAGTCTCCTGAGCTTGGACTGAGGCTGACAGCCTTGGAGTGCAGATTGTCTGCCTTCATGGATCAGCAGCGGGTGCTGATGGCCAGCCTGACTGGTGCATCTACCCAGACCACCGGGACGTCGACGTCTAAGTCGACCCCGGAGACAGAGCCGGTTCTCGAAGCCATGAAAGCCCGAGTCCTGTCTCGGTCACGGTCTCCCTCGACCTCCCATTCGGGACTGAGGGCTTCGACGCCGATGGCCCCGACGTCGGGGCGGGTGTTGCCAGAACCCGCGCGGTCGGAGCCCCTCGACTCTTCCTCGGATGAGTCTGCCTGAGAAACGGAAGACGCGGAGTCCCCTGATACATTTCGGACTCGGTGTGTCCTTTCGGACTTGCCGCAGTCTGAGCCCCGGAGTAGGTCCCCTCCGGAGGATACCCGGTTCTTGGAGTTCGTAAAGGACATGGCCAAGGCCTTGAATGTTCCTGCGGATCCCGAGGAGGAGCCTCGAGCCGAGGAACTCGATGCCCTCCAGTATGACTCTCCCCCGAGGGAGGCCTTTACTGTGCCGGTTCCTCCGATGCTGGAGCGGCTCCTCTTCCGAATGTGGGAGGCACCGGTCTCGGCGCCGGTTTTGAGCAAGTGGATCGATTCCATGTATCGAGTCCGGAAGAGCCCTGGTTCCAGAAGGCACAGCTGCCGCACCATTCTATGGTTGTGGAATCGGCCATGCATCGTCTGAAGAGCCAGAAGATGCACTCTGCGGTGCCCCCCAGCAGGGAGGCCCGAAGCCTAGATGCCATCGGCAGAAAGTGCTTCCAGGGCTTGATGCTTGCTTGCCGTGTCCAGGCCTACCAGCTGTACATGGGCATGTACTTGCGGGACCTGGCTAAAGAGATGACCGGGTTCTCAGCTGGCCTCTCTGAGGAACCTTTGCAGAGGTTCCAGTCCTTATCCTCGGGGATCTGGGAATGCTTCAAATTCATCTCCTGGGCGGCCTATGATGGCTTCGAGGCTTTGGCTTGCGTAGCGGCGGCCGGCATCAGTGCTCGACGCCAAGCATGGCTACAGTCATCGGACCTTGAGCCATGGGTACAAGACAAGTTGGTCAATGTCCCATGCCAGGGTGAAAACCTCTTCGGCAAGCCCATGGCCGAAAAGGCAGCTGAGCTCGAGACTGAGACTCTGACGAGGACAAGGTTGTCCAGGAAAACTTCTGCCCCTTCTTACAAGAAGAAGGGCTCGGGGAAAAAGACCTTTTCTGTTCGGGTACACCTCTCTGCTCTGGAAGCCCACCACTCAATGGTGGAAGGGCACTCTTTGTCGGTTCACCCCTTGGTGGCCAGGTTCCTCAGAGGCTTGCTCTTGCTCAAGCCTCCTATCTGTCCACCAGCCCCTGAGTGGGAGTTGAATGTGGTCTTGCAGCAGCTTACTCGCCCACCCTTTGAGCCGATGGCTACGTGTCCTCTTTGCTTCCTTTCCTGGAAGGCTCTCTTCCTAGTGGCACTGACCTCGGCCAGGCAAGTGAGTGAACTTCAAGCCCTGGTCTGTGATAGGCCATACACTCGTTTCTCTAGGAACAGATAGTCCTTAGGACTCATCCTAAGTTCCTCCCAAAGGTTGTCTCCTCTTTCCACCTCAAGTCAGGAGGTGGTTCTTCCAACGTTCTTCCCTAGGCACCATGCAAGCAGGGCTGAGGAAGTCCTGCACACCCTGGACTGTAGAAGGGCCTTGTCTTTCTACCTGGAGCATACTAAGGGTCATAGAAGGGCTACTCAGCTCTTTGTCTCCTTTGACCTGAACAACTTGGTGTCGCCTGTCTCCAAGCGTACCTTGTCCATCTGGGTGGCGGACTGTATCACCTGGGCTTACAGGGCGGCAGACCTTCCCTTGCAAGGTCGAGTCACAGCCCACCGTGTCCGGGCCATGGCTGCATCAGTAGCTCACCTCTGTTCTGTATCTGTAGGGCTACAACTTGGTCCTCAAGCTAGACCTTTGCAGCTCATTACTGCCTGGAGAGGGAGTCCCGTAGGGACAGTGCTTTTGGTCAGGCAGTACTCCGGAATCTCTTTGAGGTTTAGGCAACTCCTACCCTCTTGTTGGACTACCGGTGGGATATTTTCTCAGTGAAATTCTTTCCTTCATGCTGCAGCTTCATAGAGGGAGTTCTATTTTTCAGCCTGGGTTCCTGATAGCCCAGAGCTAGGGAGTCACCCATATGTGAGGACTGACTTCCTGCTTGGTCCTGGAGAAAGAGTAGTTACTCACCTGTAACAGGTGTTCTTCAGGAGCAGCAGGAATCGGTCCTCACAACCCTCCCTCCTCCCCTGGGAGTTGCAGTAGTATATAGTTCATTTTGTTTTTTGTGCTGTCTTTTAGCTATGTCATTGACTGAGCAAGATGGCACCTTTGGGTGGGAAGGGGACTGCGCATGCGTGGGTGTATTCCCAAAGGCTTTCTTAGAAAGTTGGGGAAATGCTCCGCATGGGGGCTCCATCGATGTTGATGTCACCCATATGTGAGGACTGATTCCTGCTGCTCCTGGAGAACACCTGTTAAAGGTGAGTAACTACTCTTTAGAGAGGACTTACCCGGATAGTACAGATCATTGCTAACTGGCCAAGTCTGGCTGAGTATCCAACTGTGCAGCATTGTGCGCAACCCAACCAATCACACTTTAAATAGATTTACTAGAGCTTTAGCTGAAAACCTAGCTGATTAGGTCCAGCTGAAAATCTACCTACACTTCTCAACATAGTGCTTCTCAACCCTGTCCTCGGGGCCAATCTAGGCCCATCAGGTTTTCAGGATTCCCACAAAGAATATACATGCAATAGATTTGCATAAAATGAAGATAGTACATGCAAATTTTATCTTATACATATTCATTGTGGGAATCTTGAAAACCTGGCTGGCCTAGTTGTGCCCCAAGGACTGGATTGAGAAGCACTGCTATAGATAACTGGTTAAAATATTCAGGGTTATGCAATGTTGTTGGTCAGGAAGCCAGTAGGATTGGCTTTTTAGCATCAGCTTCAATAAGATTTAGGCCTGAGTTTACCAGAAATCAAAGTGCAGACTCAGGAGCACAACTGATCAGACCTGTATCAAGGACTGTATCCCAATTCCTGTGGACAGATCTGCTGATCTCCAATAGACCACTCTGGCCCCTATGTCTATCATATAGATACTTAATTCAATTAAAATACATGAATTGCAACAAGTTACCTTAAGTCCTAACAAACTGGAAAAAAATGTCTAAGATGGCCTGATAATGTACCTGTGAACTCCTGCTGTCTGAAACTGTGATAGTGATGCATATAAAATTTAAAGGAAGAAAAGGCATGTGAGTGTTATTGCTAATTATATTTGTTGTTGTTTTTTTTTACTCTACCATGAATAATTATCTTGTTTCTTCTTTAGGTGTTAGCGGTCTGTATGACTTTGGGCCTGTCGGTTGTGCTCTGAAGAATAACATCATCCAAGCCTGGAGGCAGCACTTCATCCAAGAGGAACAAATTTTGGAGATAGATTGCACCATGCTTACCCCGGAGCCTGTCCTGAAGTAACCATCTACTGCAAACCTGTCCCCTCTGCTCATACACGCTTCTTTCACAGGCAGCCGGGGAGGGAAAAGAGGAGATTATGCTGAACAGTGATTCCACTTGGCCAAAAACAGTTTAGCTAAGAGTTACAGTAGGTGTTTGCAGTACTGTGGATGTTCTATAACAGAGATGCACATCCATAGTTGTCAAGGGCCACCAACAGGTCAGGTTTTTCAGATAACCACAGTGAATATCTGTTGGACGCTATCTGCGTGCTCTTAATCCAAGGACCTGGTTAATTTGCATAGCTAGAAAATCTGTTTGCAGTTCTTGCACACTAGGGTTGTGCACACATGTCATGCCTGTAGTTGACCGAGTTTTCAGGAAGCCAGGTATAGTGTGAGTTTCAATGAATCTTCAAAATGAAAGAATACATATAATTTTCATTTCAGATATTACCTCAGGGAATTTATGCATACATTTATGCCAACTCTTTTACCATGCACAAAGTTTCTTGATTATTACATGCACATACTTAATGTATTTTCAAAAGAATGTGTATCGATGCAAACTCCTGCCCATTTCCACTCCAGGGATGTTGCAGCTTAGTTTGGGTACAGGCTGAAAATGTTCATCAGGTTATGCTGCTCTGCAAACATCTGTCTATGCAGAAAGCATTTATGTGCAAAAATGACTTAAAATTGTACTCCCTGTGCCATACAGAAATTGCTTGGTGCATCTGGCACTTACTTAAAATTAAACTTGGCCATGAATAGTCGTGTTGAATTATGTTTATCATTCTGCCTTTTGGTGACATAATTCTGATCTGCTGGTAGTTAGAAATATAGAAACATGACGACAGAAAAATACCATATGGCCTATCTAGTCTGTCCTTCCATATCAACAACTACAACAGTCCCCTTTTTACCTTTAGAGGTCCTCTGTGTTTGTCCCATGCTTTTTTGAATTCAGTTATTGTCCTCATCTCTACCACCACCACTGGGAGACTATTCCACGGATCCACCACTCTTTCCGTAAAGAAATATTTCTGCATATCACTCCTGAATCTATCCCCCTTCACCCTCATCCCATGTCCCCTTGTAGCGGAACTTGCTCTCAATTGAAAGAGGCTCTCTCCCTGAACATTTATGCCCCGGAGGTATTTAAACATCTCAATCATATCACCTCTATCCTGCCTTTCCTCTAAGGTGTACATATTAAGATTCCTAAGTCTGTCCTCATATGCTTTATAATGAAGACCACTAATCATCTTAGTAGCCACCCTCTGCACTGACTCCATCCTGTTCACATCCTTTTGAAGATGCGGTCTCCAGAATTGCACACCATACTCCAAATGAGGTAGCACCAGAAACTTATACAGAGGCACTATCACCTCCTTTTTTCTGCTAGCCATTCCTCTCCGTATGCACCCAAACATCCTTCTAGCTTTTGCCGTTGCCTTTTCTACCTGTTTAGCTACTTTTAAGATCATCAGACACAACCACGCCTAGGTCCCGCTCTTCTTTAGTGGACAAAAGTACTTTACCCCCTATAACAGGGGTGGCCAATTTCGGTCCTGGAGGGCTGCAGACCAGTCAGGTTTTCATGATGTCCCTAATGAATATTCATGGACCTATTTCCATACAATGGAAGGCAGTGGATGCAAATGGATCTCATGAATATTCATTAGGGACATAATGAAAACCTGACTGGTCTGCGGCCCTCCAGGACCGGAATTGCCCACCCCTGCCCTATACTATATTGCTCCCTTGGATTGCTGCAGCCCAAATGCATGACCTTACATTTTTTAACATTAAATCCCATCTGCCAAATTCTAGACCATTCTTCAAGCTTAGCTAGATCCCTCCTCATGTTATCTATACCTTCCTGGGTGTCTATTGCAGATTTTGGTATCATCCGCAAAGAGGCAAACCTTACCCGACAGCTCTTCCGCTATATCACTAACAGATGTTAAAAAGAATTGGACCAAGGACAGATCCCTGGGGCACACCACTGGTAACATCCTTCTCCTCAGAGTGAGCTCCATTTACCTGTATTCTTTGTCACCTCCCACCCAACCAGTTTCTAACCCAAGCAGTAACTTTAGGGTCCATCCCTAGGGTGCTCAGTTTATTTATAAGTCGCCTGTGAGAAACAGTGTCAAGGCTTTACTGAAATCCAAATACACCACATCTAGGGCTCTCCCTCGGTCCAACTCCCTGGTCACCCAGTCAAAGAAATCATTCAGATTTGTCTGACAAGACCTGCCTCTGGTGAATCCATGCTGCCTCGGATCCTGTAATCCGCTGGACTCCAGAAACCTCACTATTTTCTCTTTCAGCAGCATTTCCAATAATTTACTCACCACCGAAGTTAAACTGGCCTGTAGTTTTCAACCACATCCTTACTTCTGCTTTTGTGTAAAGGCACCACATGAGCCCCTCTCCAGTCTTTTGGCACCACTCCCGACTCCAATGAGGCATTGAAATGGTCAGTCAGTGGAGCTGCTAGAACGTCCCCAAGTTCCCTCAGTATTCTAGGGTGTATCCCATCTGGTCCATCGCTTTTTCTACTTTAAGTTGAGCTAGTTTCTCACGACAGTCTTCTGAAAATTGTTGTCCCTCCGCTTCTGTTCCCGTTTGTGGATGTTTTCTGAGGTCTTGCTCCTGGTTCTTCATCTGTGAACACAGAACAGATATATTTGTTAAGCAATTCCGCTTTATCCTCATCAGCTTCTTCATATTCCTCCCCTTCACCTTTGTGTCTGACAATACCACTTCTGCCCTTCCTCTTCTCACTAACATATCTGAAAAATGTCTTATCCCCCCATTTTATTGTATTTGCTATTTCCTCCTCTTTTTGAATCTTTGCATTCCTGACTACTTTGCTAGCTTCTCTAAGTTTTTCCAAATATAGATTCCTGTCTTCCTCTCTCTGTGATCTCTTGTATTTCATGAAGGCCTCCCTCTTTTTCTTCACTTTTTCAGCTACTTCTTTCGAAAGCCATAGCGGTCTCCTTTTCCTTTTACCTTCATTTACCATTTTAACAAAAAGGTTGGTTGCCCTTAAAATATCCCCTTTCAGTTTTGCCCACTGTTTTTCTACATCCCCCAGCTATTCCCATCCCTAATCCTAATACTGAACCACACCATCTGGTGATCACTGGATGCAAAATGATCTCCCTCTACAACATCAGAAACACTTTAATCATTGGTAAGCACCAAGTCCAGTATGGCCCCTTCACGTGTGGGTCTGTTACCAATTGCCTGAATAGTTCTCCCTGTAGAGAATCCAGGATCTCTTTACTTCTAGATGATACTGCAGCAGGAATGTGCCAATCAACATCTGGCATATTGAAATCCCCTATCAGTAGCACTTCCCCTTTCCTAGCAATGCTGCATATGTGTTGAATTAACTCTGTCCACCTCTTCTTGTGAGGGAGGTCTGTATATCACACCATTGCAAATAGATTTCTCTTTCCCTCTTTCTAGTTTAACCCACGATGCCTCCTCTCTCCCTTTTAAGCTCTGTAATTCCAAAGCTTTAATAGTAGTTTTTACATAAAGGTCCACTCCTCCTCCCCTTCTTCCTACCTTGTCTTTTCTGAATAAAGTATAGCGAGGTATAGTTACATCCCATTCATGGTTTTCTGTGAACCATGTTTCTGTAACTGCCACTAAAGCCAAGTCAGCCACTCCCACCAAAGCTTCAACCTCAGGGATCTTATTTCCCATACTACGGGCATTTATACACACTGCTTTCCATATGTTACCCCTGTTACCCATTTCCATAAAGGTATTTAATGTATTACTTATTTGGGGGCTTTCTTCACCCATCCCCAACAAATCTAGTTTAAAGCCCTCTTCAGTAGATTAGCTACTACCGAAGATGCGTTGACCTTTCTTGGACAGATGGATGCCATCTCTGCTCTGCAACTCTTGGAACAACATCCCATGGTCTAGGAAACCAAAGTGCTGTCGATGACACCATCCACGCAGCCATGCATTCATCTCCTGAATGCGATCCTCTCTGCCTTGGCCTTTACCCTCAGCAGGGAGGATTGAAGAGAATACCACCTGTGCACCTAACTGCTTCACCCTCTGTCCCAGAGACATGAAGTCACTTTTGATATGCTGTGCAGGATACCTGGCAGTATCGTTTGTTCCAACATGGATTAGCAACATTGGGTAATAGCGAGCTTGATGAGTCTCGGTAAACTCTCCATAACATCTTGGATTTTGGCACCAGGCAGACAGCATACCTCTCTGGACATCAAGTCTAGTCGGCTTGAGGGAGCTTGTGTCCTAGCAGTTCTTTGACGCAAAGACAAGGCAAGGGCTCTTCAGCTTTGTCGGGGCTTCTAAATCTGCTTCTTTTCACTACCCAACAGCTTGCGCTGAACTCTTGACTTGAAACTTGGTGTCTTTCAGTGTATCAGTATTATGATTACCAAAGCTGAAATGCACATGAAAGCAATGGGGAACCTGAGCTTGGGACTAGAGGACATCTCTTCTTTTTTAATGATAACCCAGGGCTATCTAAGTCTGTAGTCATAGAGGCCTGCATTTCTTCATAGTGCTTAGCACTGTAAGCGTACAGGTCTGTTGTGCCAGTGAGTCCTGACCTGTAGAGCCTTATGGAACTGGCTGTCCTAAGTGATGGAGGCAAGAAGCTGGTGCCAGCTATACTGACATGTGACTGCGTGGAAGAACCAGCAGGAAACAAAGCCTTTAGTGTAGATCATGGTGGCGTTTGTCATTGCTTACTGCTGTCTGTTATGAAAAACCTGCAATAGGAGAAGTGGCCCTTTGCAAGCTGAGTGTGGCAGCTGAGATCTGTTAAGATACAGAAAGGAGCTAAAAAATGGGACAAAAAGAGTGGAAGTAGAGCTAATGGGCAGATTGATATGTTGAACGTTCCAGTTAGTGCGGCCACTTCTGAATATCAGTACTGCTGAAAATATCCATGGTAATTTACACGAATGCATGTACAAAACGTTAGTTTTGAAAATTCCTTTTGTGCAGCTACTCATAAGAAGTGCCATACTCGTGGCCTTATGAACATGTGAGTAAATCGAGAAACTAGATATAGGTTTTGTGGTGGGTGAAGAGAGGGGGTGGGTGAAGTGGCTTTTAAATAAGGAAGTTTAATAGCCAGCACACACACACAAAGGTGATGGTGAAATAATAAACTTATCAGTAGGCATAATAATTTTGATGACCATAGGTTAAGTGAGGCACATCCCTGAAAGGAATGCTTGCAGGTCCCAGCTTGCCTCATCACAGGTTTCTTTCAGTATCTGTGAAGAAATTTAAGTCACTACAAGCATAATGCATCGCAAAAGTCTTCATACCCCTTGTACAATTTTCATATTCTGCTTTCTTAAAATACAGTTCAAAATGTATTTAGCAAGGAGTTTGTTTCACTTATCTGCACAGATTCTACGCTTTCAACATTAAAGAAGAAAATTATAATATCTCCAGGAACAAGCAGGAATGAGTCTTCACATATGGGTACGTCGGTACTGACGGAGCCTGCGCGGGAACGCTCCGCAGCGTCCAATCAGAAAGCTTTTGGGAGCATCCCACAGCGCCTGCATGCTGCCTTCCCGCCTTTCCAACTGTCTCTCCTCAGTTGTTCTTTTTCCGCGGAGCCAGCAGGTCGTGTTCCTGTCACCGCCGAAGAATTTCCTTAATTTTCCTTTATTTCTTTTCTGTCGCTTCTGCCTTCCTCGACGCTATACCGGTACCGCCGGTTCTTATTCCTTTTCTTTTAAAAAAAAACAACAACTTTTCTATTTATTTTTCTTCAGTTACACTTCAGTTTTGGGCCTTAGGCCCAAAACATTTTTCCTTGAACATGGAAAAGCCCGCTTCAGGGTTCAAGAAGTGTACAAAATGTGGCGGTACTATCTCCGTCACTGACACCCATGACTGGTGTCTAAAGTGTTTAGGCCCTGACCATTCCATTACAGATTGTGCATCCTGTTCTATGATGTCGAAGAGAGGTCGACAGAACCGAGCTACTAAGCTCAGTACCGTTTCCCTCTGATGCGGCTTCGGTGGCATCGACATCTTCCAGGGCTTCTTCTTCACATGGATCTCAGGTAACTAAACATAAAACCAGCCGGTCCTCGAGGGGCAAATCTCCTGCTAAGCATCGAGATGCCTCCGGCCTTGCCCTCGAGGATCCTGCACCGGCAAAACTACCCTGGCGGGAGGCTTCGGCCTCTAAAGCATCATCATCGGGGTTCCAGGATGATCTAGATGACGTGGTCTCAACAGATCTCCTGGTGCCATGCTCTGGGGTACCGGTGGCCTCCACCGGTACCGACTTTCAGGCATTGGCAGCGTCGATGGATCAGAGGATTCTGTCCATCGAATGCAGTCTGGCGGCTTTCCTTGTGGCATCGACGCCCGTGGTACCGCAACAGACTACTCCGCTGGTACCGGCTCTGGCATTGCCATCGGCACCGGTACCGGTGGCATCAACATCGGCATTGGTGTCCGCCATGCCGGTACTCTGCCCTCTGCAGCCCTCCGGTACCGATGATTCCCGATACCGATCTTCATCAGTACGGGTATCGGGCTTTGCAAGAGCATCCTGACAGACGATACTTCGATTCCTCTGATGACTCCGAGGATTCTGAAGAGTCTGTCGATGCAGGGATGCTTCTTCCACAGGAGGAGTCTTCACCTAAATGAAGGATGTCTCCTCCAGAGGATTTGTCTTTTCAAGACTTTATCAGAGAGGTGGCTAGGAGCCTCTCTGTTACAGTGGCCCCTGAGACAGAGCCTCGAGCCAAGGAGTTAGATATTTTACAATATCCCAAGACTCCTAAGGAGGCAGCTACGTTACCTATTCATGAGATTCTGTATGATCTCATGTTAAGGATGTGGGAAGCACCTCTAACCACATCTCCTCATTCTCGCAGGTTGGACACCATGTACCGTGTCCCTCCTTGTCCCGGGTTCCATAAAACTCAGCTCCCTCACCACTCTATTGTGGTAGAGTCTGCAACGAGAAAGATTAGAAGTGCTAAAAGACATGCCTGTAATCCTTCAGGACGTGAATGTAGAACCTTGAATGCTTTTGGGCGTAGAGTCTTCCAAACTTCCATGCTCGCTGCGAGAATTAATTCCTATGGTCTTTACATGGGAATGCTCTTGAAAGAGGTCACTGACCATTTACAATCTTTAAGTCCTTTTATGTCTGACAGTAAAAGGCAAGAATATCTTGCTGGGCTTAAACATGCCCAGGATATCTCCAAATTCTCTAACCGTGCAGCTTTCAATGCCTTTGAATGTGTAAGCAGGGCCTCAGCTATAGCTATCGGTGCACGTAGGATTGCTTGGCTTCAAGCATCTGATTTGGAGACCTGGGTACAAGATGAATTAGGAAATCTCCCTTGTACAGGAGAAAATCTGTTTGGTAAGGATTGGCAAGCAAAAGCCAATCAAATGGATGCTGAAAATTCTGCCTTGGATAGATTATCCAAGTCTACAGCTGCCCCTGCCAAGAAAAGGTTGTTCAAGAAAACACCTTTTTCTAAAAAAGGAAGGTCCTATTCTGCTTATACTCAGAGGGCATCTTCTGCAGCTTCTAAACGTCAGCAATCCTCCAAACAGACCAAGGCAAAGGCTGCGAGGTCTGCTCCAGCTCAGCAATCTCAGCCCCCTCAGGGCCTTTGACTTTCTGCTAGAGAACTTGACCTTCCTGGCTCTAGAAGGCCCAGAGCCCTCCACCATTCCAGGAAGGTTATGTTACTTTGTTCCCAGATGGGGGCAAATTACAGCAGAGCAGTGGACACTCTCCATCATAAGAAAGGGGTACAAACTTCATTTTTCCAGTTTGCCCCCTCTCACCAGAGTGCATCAGTTCAATTCTCCAACCTCCCTCCTCAACCTGTTAGAGCAGGAGGTTGCCCCTCTTTTAGCCCAAGGAGCAATAGAGGAGGTGCCTTCTCAACAACAGGGCACAGGGTTTTACTCCCCCTATTTTATTATCCCAAGGAAAACAGGGGGCTTCAGACCCATTTTAGATCTCAGAGAGTTGAACAGATTCCTAGTCAGAGAAAAATTCAAGATGGTTTCTCTGGGAACTCTGCTACCGTACCTTCAGAGTCAGGATTGGCTTTGTTCTCTAGATCTCAAGGATGCGTACACCCATGTTCTCATCCATCCAACACACAAAAGGTTCCTTCGGTTCCTTTTTCAGGAGAAGCACTATCAATACCGGGTGCTTCCCTTCGGCCTGGCCTCTGCACCAAGGGTGTTCACCAAATGCATGGCAGTGGTTGCTGCTTTTCTGCACACCCTGGGGATCTTTGTCTTCCCATATCTGGACGACTGGCTCATTTGAGCTCCTTCCCAAGCAGAGGCCCAGACTGCTTTAAACTGCACAATGCGTATCCTGCAATATTTAGGGATGGTAATAAGCATCCCAAAATCCACTCTGATCCCTACTCAGTCCCTGGAGTTTATAGGGGCATTGCTGGATACTACACAGGCAAGGGCCTACCTTCCCCAAGGCCGTTGCCTTCGCATGATGCAGTTAGCTTCTCAAGCAGAGTTAAAAACCCCTCCTTAACTGCTCGAGACATGTTACAGCTGCTAGGCCACATGGCATCCACCGTTCATGTGGTTCCATATGCTCGCCTTCACATGAGAGCAGCTCAGTGGACTTTGTCCACCCAATGGACCCAGGCATTAGGCGGCCTATCAGACAAAATAGCAAACACAAGTCGCCTCATTTTGTTCCTCCAATGGTGGAAGTCCTCCCAAAACCTGTTGCTGGGGTCCCCCTTTCAGCAGCCTTTACCCCAGGCAACTCTGACAACAGATGCTTCACCAATGGGCTGGGGAGCTCATTTTCAGGACCTCTCCACCCAGGGCATCTGGTCCCCACAAGGGACTTGTCTGCATATCAATCTCTTGGAACTCAGAGCAATCTTCCTTGCTCTGCGAGTTTTCCATACCCTGCTCAGCCACAAGACAGTCCTTATTCACACGGACAATCAGGTAGCCATGTTCTACATAAACAAGCAGGGAGGAACTGGCTCTCTGTCGCTTTGCAATGATGCTCTGTGACTGTGGGCCCTCGCCAGAGAGCATCACATTCATCTGCTGGCAGTCTATCTTCCAGGTGTTCAAAGCTCTTGGGCAGACAGACTCAGTCGAGTTCTGCTTCCACACGAGTGGTCCCTACATATGGATCAGGTATCAAGGTATTTCAACTTTGGGGAACCCCGGACATAGACCTATTTGCAAGTCCGTGGAATGCCAAACTTCCCCGGTTCTGTTCCAGAACTCCGGCTCAGGGGGCTCAGGCAAAGGATGCTTTCCTCCTTCACTGGGGTCAAGACTTCCTCTATGCCTTTCCACCCATTCCCCTAATTCCCAAAACCCTGTTCAAGCTTCAGAGAGACAGAGGCCATATGATCCTCATAGCTCCACGTTGGCTTCGGCAGGTGTGGTACCCTCTGCTTCTACATCTCTCTCAAGCTCCCTCCCTAGAGTTAGGGTCTGCTCCAGACCTCCTCTCTCAGGAG
The DNA here is from genome assembly GCA_033557465.1 of Ichthyophis bannanicus. Classification (NCBI taxonomy): domain Eukaryota; kingdom Metazoa; phylum Chordata; class Amphibia; order Gymnophiona; family Ichthyophiidae; genus Ichthyophis; species Ichthyophis bannanicus. Next base: position 247,418,598 of record CM066031.1, on the reverse strand, counting down.
GACGGAAAGTTGTGGCATCCCAATCCCCAGTCTCTACATCTCAGGGCTTGGTTGCTGAGGGCCTAGATCTCCAGCCTTTACATCTTTCTCAACAGGTGAAGGATGTTCTCTATGCTTCCAGAAAACCATCCACTAGACGTTCTTATGCCTTCAAGTGGAAAAGGTTCACCATCTGGTGTTCCGAGAGGGGTCTTAACCCACGAGCCATACCTCTGGAATCATTACTGGAGTATCTCCTGCATTTGTCTAATGCAGGCCTTAAGACAAATTCAGTAAGAGTCCATCTGAGTGCTATTGCAGCTTCACTCAAGACTCTAAATGGACAACCTATTTCCTCTCATCCCCTTGTAGCAAGGTTCATGAGAGGCCTCCTTTTAACATTAGACCACCACCGGTGGCATGGAACATAAACTTTGTTCTTGGTCAGCTTATGAAGCCGCCTTTTGAACCTTTAGCTACTACTTCCTTGAAATACCTTTCCTGGAAGGTTATCTTTCTTATTGCAATCACATCAGCACGCCGCATTAGTGAATTGCAAGCTAATCCACCTTATACAAGATTCCATCATGACAAGGTGGTCCTTAGGACTAATCCTCATTGTATGCTTAAGGTGGTCTCGCCTTTTCACCTTAACCAAGAGATCTACCTACCTGTCTTTTTTCCAGGTCCTCATCCAGCAAGTGCAGAGAGGAATCTTCATACCCTGGACTGTAAAAGAGCTCTAGCTTTTTACTTGCAGAGGACACAGCAACATAGAAAGTCTTCTCAACTCTTTGTTGCTTTTGATCCTTCTCATCTGGGTCAGCCAGTCTCCAAGAGAACACTTTCCAACTGGATTGCCCAGTGTATTTCTTTCGTCTACCAGAGCAAAAACATGTCTCTGGAGGGCCATGTCACAGCTCATAATGTGAGAGCCATGGCAGCTTCAGTGGCTCATCTCAACTCTGTGTCTATCGACGACATCTGTCGAGCAGCCACTTGGGCCTCAGTTCATACCGTCACAGCCCATTACTGCTTGGACAAAGACTCCCGCCGGGATGCTTTGTTTGGTCAGGCTGTCCTCAAACACCTGTTCCATACTTAACTCCTACCCACCATCCCTCAGGGGATGCCAGAGATCCAGGTGGAGAAGTGCACCCTGTCCCAGGGACACACAACCTATGGGCTCTCTCCCTGGCATCAAAAGCTAGGGAGTCCCCATATGTGAAGACTCATTCCTGCTTGTTCCTGGAGATAGCACAGTTACTTACCTGTAACAGGTGATCTCTGGGAACAGCAGGAATAAGTCTTCACAACCCACCCACCTCCCCTAAGGAGTTGTCTCTTTCTCTATCTCCTTTCCCTCTTTCTCTCCCTTTGGTCTCAGCTATAAAGCTCAACTGAGGAGAGACAGTTGGGAAGGCAGCACGCAGGTGCTGTGGTATGCTCCCAAAAGCTTTCTGATTGGACGCTGGGGAGCGTTCCCGTGCAGGCTCCGTCGGTACCGACGTACCCATATGTGAAGACTTATTCCTGCTGTTTCCAGAGATCACCTGTTACAGATAAGTAACTGTGCTTTCCATGTTAGTCCATTTAGGTGGAATTTAGGGTTAACAAACAAGTGATGCCTTTTTATTGGAGTGGCTTAATGTATCTTTAACAAGCTTTTGAGAGTTTTCCCCTCTTGTTTAAGTCTATGAAGAAGAAATAGTTACATTGGATTTCAGTAGTACAAACTCTTCTATGTCTTAGATTGTCTACATATGTTGCAGCTCAAAGAAAGGGGGTGGGGGGCAATGTTCCCTCTAATTTTCTGTAGGCTGTGTGCGCATAAAATATCAGCTGTGTGCAGCTTTTGAAGGAAGGTTAAATTTTTGTGCGCCACATAAGGACACTTGGAGTTATATACTTTAAAATTTGACTACACGTCAGAATACAGTATGTACACCACATTGAATTTAATCAAATTAAATGAAAATAGACGATTACTAAATGAAGCGGGAAATTTCTAGTAATTACAATCATAACTTTTAAAATTTTAAGACGTCTGTGTTGTTTTCTATCAGAATCGGAGCCATAATTTCTCCAGGACCAAGCAGGAAGTCAGTCCTCACATATGGGTGATGTCGGCGCCGACGGAGCCCTCGCGGAGCAATTTTCCCCAGCTTTCAAAGAAAGCCTTTGGGAATTGCAGCGCGCATGCGCGGTCCCCTTCCCGCCCAAGGGTGCCATCTTAGCCAGTCTTCTTTTTTCCGCGGAGCCCTACAGACGTGCCCGTCTTGTCCCCGCTGAAAAAGTTGAATTTTCGTGTTTTATTTCTCTTTTTTCTTCGGTTCAACGCCAGTCTCTTTCCTGCCCGGACTCGCGACGCCGTTGCGAGTCCTGTTATTTTTCGGTTTTTCTGATTTTCTGTCAGTTTCGTTTTCGGTTTTTCGCTGGCAGCCCGGTCCTTTGACCTTGCAGGGGCCCTTTTTCCCCCGATGGCTGCCAGTGGTTTCAAGCGGTGTGTTCAGTGTGACAGAAATATGTCACTCACTGACACACATGATAATTGCCTCCGCTGCCATGGCCCGGATCACGAGGAACTGATCTGTGGGGCCTGCAGCAAAATGTCCTCCAAAGCGTTAAGGAGTCGGCTGCATCAGCGGGAACGAATCTTCGCTGATCCCACCCGTACCCGGACCTCGTCGGAGGCCTCGGCGTCCAGAGGTTCCAGCTCTGACCATCGCCGGAGTTCCTCCGACAGGGGTTCTCCCTCCGGGGACCATCATCGGAAGGTGAAACCCGCGAGGGCGGCGTCGGTGGACGCTTCTGGTTCCGCGAGGGCCAGGTCGCATAGCCCCGATAGCCGTCCCGGGTCTTTGGAGAAGGAACATCTCCCGAAGCGACCTCGTCTGGAGTCGGAGTTGCCTGCTCGGGTAAGTCCTGTAGTCCTCCTGGACTCGCCTCCGAGGGGTCCGACGTCGGGCCCGACGCCGTCGGGGCCCGAGTCGGGGGCTGCTGGGTCACCTGAGGTCGGACTCAGGTTGACGGCCTTGGAGAGCAGACTATCTGCCTTCATGGACCAGCAGCGGGCACTGATCGCTAGCCTCGCTGGCGCCTCTGCCCTGACCGCCGGGACGTCGACGTCTAAGTCGACCCCGGAGACCGAGCCGATCCTCGATCAGATTCATGCGGGCTCGAGTCGATCCTCGGTCGAGGTCACCCTCGGCCTCCCGTTCGGGACTGAGGTCGTCGACGCCGACGCCTCCGCCCGCCCGGACCGACCCCACCGATTCCTCCTCGGAGTCGCCCTGGGAGTCTGAAGAGGAAAAGTCACCTGATTCGTTTCGGACTCGGTGTGTCCCCTCGGACTCGCCTGAGTCCGAACCTCGGAAACAGTCCCCTCCGGAGGACGCCCGGTTCTCGGACTTCGTCAGGGATATGGCCAAGGCTTTGGCCTTCCCTGCGGATCCCGAGGAGGAGCCTCGAGCCGAAGAACTCGATGCCCTTCAGTACGACTCTCCCGCCAGGGAGCACTTTACTGTACCGGTTCCTCCCATGCTGGAACGACTACTCTTCTGCATGTGGGAGAGTCCAGCATCGTCGCCGGTATTAAGCAAGCGGGTCGATTCCATCTATCGAGTCCGCAAGAGCCCTGGCTTCCAAAAAGCACAGCTACCGCACCATTCCATGGTGGTGGAATCGGCCATGCATAGGCTTAAGAGCCAGAAGATGCACTCCTCGGTGCCTCCTGGCAGGGAGGCCCGCAACCTGGATGGCCTTGGTAAGAAGTGTTTCCAGGGCTCTATGCTTGCTTGTCGGGTCCAGACCTACCAGCTCTACATGGGCATGTATCTCAGACCTGGCTAAAGAGATAGCCGGATTCTCCGCTGGCCTGTCCGAGGAACCTTTGCGGAGATTCCTAGCCTTAACAACTGGTATTTGGAAATGCTCAAAATTCATGTCTCGAGCAGCCTATGATGGCTTTGAAGCATCGACACGAGTGGCCGCAGCCGGCATCGGTGCCCGGCGACAGGCTTGGCTTCAGTCGTCTGACCTTGAACCCTGGGTGCAGGACAAGTTGGTCGATGTCCCCTGCCGAGGTGAGAACCTCTTTGGCAAGCCCATGGCTGAAAAGGCTGCACAAATCGAGACGGAGACTCTCACCAGAACTAGGCTTTCTAGGAAGACCTCCGCCCCTTCCCAGAAGAAGAAGGGCTCGGGAAAGAAGTCCCTTTACCCGAGAAAGGCGGCTGCCTATAAACACTACCCTCAATATCAGGCCTCCGCAGCTCCCCAACAGGGTCAGCAGGCCAAGGGACGGGGTAACGGGTCCCGTAGGCAGCAAGCCCCCAAGCCTGCACCACCGGCCCCTGCTCAGCAGGGTGGGGGGTTTTGACTTTATCAGCATAGCCTCTCCCCCTCAGCTGGTTCCTCCCAGCACAGGAGGCCGGCTGGTTCACTTTGCCCACAGGTGGTCCAACATCACATCAGATGCCTGGGTGCTTCATGTTGTGAGAGAAGGCTATCTTCTGCACTTCCACCAGGTCCCTCCCTCCTATTTCCCGGGAGAACCTCCACGACTCCCTCTGCACAGGGACTTACTCCTTCAGGAGTTAGTAAGTCTTCTTCAGGAACAGGCTGTGGAACCGGTGCCCCACCACCTGAGGGGTCAAGGCTTCTATTCCAGGTATTTCCTAATACCAAAAAGAACGGGAGGCCTCAGACCCATCCTGGACTTGCGCAACCTCAACAAGTTCCTCGTCAGGGAGAAGTTCAAGATGCTTACCCGTGGAATCCTTCTGCCCTACCTCCAGCAGGGAGATTGGCTATGCTCCTTGGATCTAAAGGATGCCTACACGCACATCCTCATCCACCCAAGCCACCGCCAATACCTAAGGTTTGTGGTGGCAGGAAATCATTACCAGTACAGAGTACTGCCCTTTGGCCTATCCTCCGCACCACGAGTCTTCACAAAATGTCTCGCGGTGGTGGCGGCTTATCTCCGGCTTCACGGCCTCTGTCTTTCCGTACCTAGACGACTGGCTCATCAGAGCATCGTCCTCTCCAGAAGTCACAAAGGCCACACACCGCACTGTGACTCTTCTGCAGTACTTGGGCTTTGTCATAAACTTCGCAAAGTCCACTTTGCTCCCCTCGCAGGATCTCGAGTTCATCGGCGCAAGACTGCACACTCTTCAGGCACGAGCTTTCCTGCCTCTCGACAGGGCTCAACGGCTCATGGACCTAGCCGGCCGTTTTCGCAGCCAGTCCCTGGTCTCCGCCAGGCGCTTCCTGAGACTACTCGGCCATATGGCTTCCACCGTTCACGTGACCCCCAATGCCCGCCTGAATATGCGGCCTGCTCAGTGGTGCCTTCGCAAGCAGTGGCAACAAGCCACGGGCGGCCTAGCCGACTTAGTGCGCATCTCCGGCCCGCTGGCCTCCTCTCTACAGTGGTGGCTTCATCGGCCGAACCTCGTGCTCAGAATGCCTTTTCAGTCTCCTCCGCCGGCTCAAGTGCTGACGACCGATGCTTCTCTCCTAGGATGGGGAGCGCATTGCCAAGGGGCATGTACTCAAGGTCTCTGGACCACGTGGGAGTCTGCGCAGCAGATCAACTTCCTGGAGCTCAGAGCAATCCGTCTGGCTCTCAAGGCTTTCTCCCACCTGACTTCTCACCAGTCCGTCCTTGTCCAGACGGACAATCAAGTTGCCATGTTCTACGTGAACAAACAGGGAGGCACGGGCTCCTTCCTTCTCTGTCGGGAAGCACAGAGACTCTGCTCTTGGGCCGTCAGCCACGGTATTCTTCTCAAGGCAGTCTATCTCCCAGGCCAAGAAAATTGCCTGGCGGACAAACTCAGCAGGATCCTCCAGCCACACGAGTGGCGCCTGGATCCCTTGGTGGTTCAGAAACTTTTTCTGAAGTGGGGCCTCCCCACGATGGATCTCTTTGCCAGTCCTCTCAACCAGCAACTTCCTCGCTTCTGCTCTCGGCAGCCGCATCCCCTTCGAGTAGCGGCGGATGCTTTTCTGCTCTCATGGTCGAAAGGCCTTCTCTATGCCTTTCCTCCCATACCGCTAGTCTCTCGAACTCTTTTCAAGGTTCTCCGAGACAAAGATTCCATGATCCTGATAGCTCCTCGGTGGCCCAGACAGCTGTGGTTTCCACTCCTGCTGCAACTAGCGGTGGAGGATCCGTTCCCTCTGGGGTTTCAACCAGATCTCCTAACACAGGATCAGGGGTCCCTACTGCACCCCAACCTCAGATCCCTACATCTGATGGCCTGGCTGCTGAAAGGGTAGTCCTTGCTCCCCTTCTACTGCCGGCAGAGGTGGAAGAGGTCGTCCTAGCTTCCCGGCGCCCTTCTACCCGCAAATGCTACGCCCTTAAATGGCGTCGCTTTTCCGCTTGGTGTGCCCAGCAGTCTCAGGATCCCTTCTCCTGCTCGGTGTCGGTGATCTTGCAGTACTTGCTCTACCTCTCTAATCTGGGACTTAAGTCCAACTCCGTCAAAGTCCACCTCAGTGCTCTTTCAGCACATCATGTGCCGGTGGACGGCAGACCTCTTTCCAGCGACCCTCTCGTAGCGAGGTTTCTCCGAGGTCTCCTTCTACTTAAACCACCTCTGCGCCCGCCAGCACCTGACTGGGATCTGAATGTGGTTTTACAGCGGATCACCTGTCCGCCTTTTGAACCTATGGCTACCTGTTCTATACGTTTTCTTTCTTGGAAAACCTTATTCCTGATAGCCCTCACTTCCGCTAGACGCGTAAGTGAATTGCAGGCCCTCGTGTCTGATCCCCCTTACACTCGGTTCTACAAAAATAGGGTAGTCCTACGGACTCACCCTAAATTTCTTCCAAAAGTGGTTTCCCCTTTTCACATCAATCAGGAGGTGGTACTTCCGACCTTCTTTCCCAGGCCTCACTCCAGCCGAGCTGAAATGGTCCTGCATACCCTGGACTGTAGAAGGGCGTTGAACTTCTACCTTGACCGTACGCGGGAGCACTGTAAAGCTGCTCAGCTTTTTGTGTCTTTTGACCCCAATAAATTGGGGCTCCCGGTCTCCAAGCGTACTCTGTCCATCTGGGTTGCTGACTGTATCGTTGGGCTTATGGGGCAGCTGGACTCTCCTTAGAAAGTCGGGTCACGGCTCATTGTGTTCGGGCGAAGGCTACGTCAGTGGCTTACCTCCGCTCTGTTCCATTGGCAGACATCTGCCGGGCCGCTACTTGGTCTTCGAGCCAGACTTTTGCGGTCCATTACTGCCTCGAGAGGGAGTCCCGCAGGGACAGTGCTTTCGGACAGGCAGTCCTCCGAAATCTCTTCGAGGTTTGAGCAACTCCTACCCTCCATCCCGGATGAGGGCTACCGGTGGGTAATAATTCAGCGAAGATTCCTTCCTTCTGTACTGCTGAGCTAGAGGGAGCTCATTTTTGTGCTTAGGGTCTCCGGTAGCCTTAAGCTTGGGAGTCCCATATGTGAGGACTGACTTCCTGCTTGGTCCTGGAGAAAGCGTAGTTACTCACCTGTAACAGGTGTTCTCCAGGAGCAGCAGGAATCAGTCCTCACAACCCTCCCTCCTCCCCTTGGAGTTGCAATCTGCTTTAGTTTTTTGCAAATTTTTATGCTGTCTTTTAGCTATGTCATCTGACTGGCTAAGATGGCACCCTTGGGCGGGAAGGGGACCGCGCATGCGCGCTGCAATTCCCAAAGGCTTTCTTTGAAAGCTGGGGAAAATTGCTCCGCGAGGGCTCCGTCGGCGCCGACGTCACCCATATGTGAGGACTGATTCCTGCTGCTCCTGGAGAACACCTGTTACAGGTGAGTAACTACGCTTTTTGTGCGCTCTGTTGTAAAGTATGTGCGCTCGCTCGGCGAGGTGTGTGCGCGCGCGCACACGCGCACAGCTTAGAGGGAACAGTGGTGGGGGGGTAGACAGTGGTGATGACAGTGATACCTATCAGATATAGGGCCTTTGAACTGTAAGGGTTGAGAGCCAATGTCTTATGAAGAAGAGAATCTTAAACGTTTCAACAACTTCATCAATCCCATCATCACACTCAAAATGGACTACTTCACAGAAAGTATTAACTTCTTAGACACTGTTAAAGGATCTAGGCGTTACTGTGTTTAATATATGGAAACCCTCCGCCCAGTGTGCAGTGGCAGCTAAGAAAGCAAATAGAATGCTATTAATCATAAGGAAAGAAATGGAAAATATAACCAAGGAGATTATAATGCCTCTTTATTGCTCCATGGTGTGACTGCACCTTGAATATTGTTTGCAATTATTGCTGCCATATCTTAAAAAACAAAAAAAAGGATATAGGAGAATTAAAGGTACAGAGAAGAGCAACCAAAATGATGAAGTGCATGGAAGAAGACCTCTGTGAAAAAGACTTAAAAGGTTAGGGCTCTTCGGCTTTGAAAAGAAATGGCTGAAAGGAGATTGATTGATAGAGGTTAATAAAATGAGTGGAGTGGAACAGGTAAATGTAGGTCGGTTGTTTAGTCTTTCAAAAAGTAGAAAACTTAGGGGGCATGCAATGAAGCTACAATATAGTACATTTAAGACTAAAAGTAAAAAATATTTTTTCACTCAACGTGTAATCAAATGCTGGAATTCATTACTGGAGGATGTTAGTGTAGCTGGGTTCAAAACAGGCTTGGATAAGTTCCTGGAGGAAATGTCCATAAACCATTATCATAGTGGTCTGGGGAAATCTTCTGCTTACTCCTGGGATAAGCATCATGGGAATGTGTATACCTTTGGGAACCTGACAGGTACTTGAGACCTGGATTGGCCACTGTTAGAATCAGGATACTGGGTCCTATTGACCTTTGATCTGACCCAGTATGGCATGGCTTTCGTTATGTTCTTATATGCAGTGGTCACTTGCAAACATCAATAAACAGAAAATCAACTGACAGAGGCACCTGTCTTCATAGCTCCAATTTCCTTCCGACACATACAAAACATCCATTATATGCAGGCAGGATACAACAATATACCACCACATTTGCTCTGGCTCATAACAGAATAAATATCTTAAAGCTCTAACAGAATCCTTTAAATAAAAGGGCCGCCACCCACAAATCATCTCCAAGAAAATTGCATTCTCTCTCGAAACATCTAGGGATAACCTACTACAATACAAGGAGAGGAAAGCCATGGAACATGCACTATACATAATCCAGAACCCTAAGGGAAATTGTAAAAGTTCTTCTACCTCTGTTTCTGGAGGAAGAATTACTAAAAGAAAAACTTCTCATTAGTCACAGCCAAATATATGGCTTAATCCAATCTACATCTTGAGTCAAGAATATTTCCTCCTTGTTTTATGCCTACTTAATTTAGACTATATACTCTAACACTTATAGCACGTGCTAGCTTATTTTAGACTGAGAGGTTTCTTGCTACACTCTAGAGTGGGTTACTTTTAGATTAGATTTTCTACATGGGTACTCTTCTACACCATATGTGTCATTTAGCCTGGAGACTAAAAGTTCTGCTTTGGTCTCATCGGACTAACAAACCACCTTGCATTTGCATGCAGTGTCTTCCAAGTAAGAAGCTCCCAACCTCTTTGATTGTAGACCCCCTTATTAACCTCCAACAATTTAAGGGATCCTCAGTTGCTCCCCCACCACTTTTTCCTAGACCTCTTCCCCTCAGCACCAAGCCTGTCCTTAACTAGCCTTCCTTATCTCCTTTCCCCTTCTTCTCTCCAACAGTTTTTCCTCCCTCCAGCCAATCCCCACCAGTCTCAGAATTTTTCTTTCACCCCCAGCTAGTTCCTTCTAAGTTCTGCCTTTACTCTAGAAACTTTCCACCAATCTTTTTGTGTTTGTGCCCTGTGGGCCCCTCTGTAGTTCTCCTCCCCCCTTAAAGTGGAAACCACTGCTGTATTTCTTTCCAAATACTGTGTGGTATGTTGTTTGGCTTTCTTCAGAGGCAGGAATTCTTTGCTTCGGGCTTTAGTGAAGATGATGTAGGGAAGTTACCTGTGCCTGAAATGGTATATAAAGGTGATGTAGTGTAAGAACTGAAAGAAATATCAATAAACCGGGAGGATGTATTACAACTGTTTGATAAACTGTAGAGTGGATAGGATGGTATACATCCAAGGGTGTTGAAAGAGCTGAAATATGACATTGCAGACCTACTATTGGTAATCTGTGAACTATCATTAAAATCATCTGTAGCACCTGAGGATTGGAGAGTGGCCAATGTAACTACAGTTTTTAAAAAGGGTTTCAGAGGTGATCTGGGAAACAGACTGGTGAGCCTGACATCAGTACCAGGCAAAATGGTAGAAACCATTATAAAGAATAAAAATATTGAACATGTAGATAGCCATGGTTTAATGGGAGAAAGTCAACATGGATTTAGCCCAGGAAAGTCTTATCTTACTAATCTGTTTTTTTGAAGGTGTGAATGAACAGGTAGACAAAGGTGAGCCAGTTAATATAGTGTATCTGGATTTTCAGAAAGTCTTTGACAAGATCCCTCATGAGAGAGACTTGTCAAAATTAAAAAGTTATGGGATTGGAAGAAGTGTAGTATTGTGGACAAGGAACTGGTTAAGAGATAGAAAGCAGAGAGTAGGGCTAAATGGCCAATTTTCTCAGTGGAGAAAGGTGAATAGTGGAATATCCCAGGGGTCTATGCTGGGCCTGCTGCTTTTTTTTAGCATATTCATAAATGACCTGAAAATGTTGCAGCAAGCCCTTAATTGGTCTGGGGTCGGCAAGCATGTACATGTGCTTGCCTACTCTACTCTGATTGGAGGAGCAGAGGAGGCGGCAGATGGAGTCCTTTCGGCGATCCTGCTGGCGCTGTACTTTGAACAAACTGCCCACATGGCTGGGTGGCCAGAGGCAACATGGACTACTTACTTGGGGAATCTGCTGATGGGTAGAAGTCGGGCTACATTCCAGAATGCAAACTTAATTATATCTTATATCTCAACAAATAGGAGTGACCTGCACAGGGTGGTGGATACACTCCTAAACAGAGGCATGGGGAGGGGTGACCTGCATGGAGCTGCAGGTGCACCTACTCTTGCCACCTTGCTGGGCAGTCTAGATGGACTATACTGGTCTTTATCTGCCATCGTGTATACTATTGGTTGACTGACAGATGACAGAAGGTGATGGTAAATGGAGCTCACTCGGATGAAAGGAGGGTGATTAGCAGGGTGCCCCAGGGTTCGGTCCTGGGCCCGGCACTGTTCAATGTATTTGTGAGTGATATTGCTGAAGGACTGCATGGAAAAGTCTGTCTTTTTGCAGATGACATGAAAATTTGCAACAGAGTGGACTCCCCTGAGGGAGTGGATAACATGAAGAAAGATCTACAGAAGCTGGAAGAATGGTCTAATGTTTGGCAGTTGAGATTTAATGCGAAGAAGTGCAGGGTCATGCACTTGGGAAGCAGAAATCCAGGGGAAATGTACACGATAGGGGGCGAGAGGATGGTGTGCATGGATCAGGAGAAGGACCTTGGTGTGATTATTTCTGAGGATCTCAAGGTGGCAAAACAGTGCAACAAGGCAGTGGCAAAAGCCAGGAGGATGTTGGGTTGCATGCAAAGAGGAATTACCAGCAGAAAGGAAGAGGTATTAATGCCACTGTATAAGTCATTGGTGAGGCCTCACTTGGAATACTGTGTTCAGTTTTGGAGACCATATCTTGCAAAGGATATAAAAAGACTGGAAACTGTTCAGAGGAAGGCGACCAAAATGATTTGGAGCCTGCGTCAGAAGCCTTATGAGAAGAGACTTGAAGACCTAAATATGTACACTCAGGAGGAGAGGAGGGACAGGGGAGATATGATTCAGACCTTTAAATAGAGAAATAATGAACAAACAAACCTCTTCCAAAGACGGGGAAGCTGTAAAACTAGAGGGCATAACATGAAGCTACAAGGAGGTAAATTGAAAGGCAATGTCAGAAAATACTTTTTCACTGAAAGGGTGGTAGATGCTTGGAATGCCCTCCTGATGGAAGTGTTGGGGGCAAATACAGCGACAGAATTCAAAATGGCATGGAACAGACACAGGGGATCCCTTTATAGGAACAGGATAAAATCAAAATAAACTTAACTAATTTCTCAACATACAGGGGTGTCCTACACGAAGTGGTGGGTTCACCCCTAAAACAAAGACATGGGGAGGGGTGGCCTGCACGGAGCATCAGGTGCACCTACTCTTGCCATCTTACTGGGCAGACTAGATGGACCATACTGGTCTTTATCTGCTGTCATTTACTATGTTACTATGTAAGGGCTTGGGTAAAAAGCCCTTCTATCCAAGGAAAGGTACTGCTTACAGAAACTACCCACCTTTTCAGGCCTCTCCAGTTCCCCAGCAGGGTCAGCAGGCCAAGAGACATATGAGCATGGCCCTCGTAAGCAGAAGGCTCCCAAGCCCCAAGCGTCGGCCCCTGCCCAACTGGGGGGGGGGGGAGGCTTTTGACCCCTTGGGCATAGTCTCTCTACCCCAATGAGGTCAGCATCCCACAGGGGGACATCTCATTCACTATGCCTAAAAGTGGCCAGCCACCACCACTGATTCTTGGGCACACCAAGTGGTCAAGGAGGGCTGCCTCCTCCACTTGGCCCAGAAACTTTCCCCTTTCTTTCTGGGAGGGCCTCCCAGTACTTCCCTTCACCGGGACCTTCTACTGAAGGAACTAGCAGGTCTTCTCGAAGACAGAGCGGTAGAACCAGTTCCCCACCATCTCAGGAGCAAAGAGTTCTTCTCCTGGTACTTCCTTTATACCAAAAAGAACAGGGGACACTAAGGCCCATCCTCGACCTGTGCAATCTGAACAGATTCCTGGTAAGGTAGAAGTTCAAGATGTTCTCCCTTGGAACATTGCTACCTTACCTCCAGCAGGTAGATTGGCTAGGCTCCTTGGGATCTAATGGATGCCTATACACACATCCTCATTCAGCCCAACCACAGGCAATACCTGAGGTTCATTGTGGGGGGCAGCCATTACCAGTACAGGTTGCTGCCTTTCGGCTTGGCCTCTGCCCCAAGGGTCTTCACTAAGTGCCTGGCAGTCATGGCCACATTCTTCCACCTCCAGTGGGTGTTTGTCTTCCTCCTACCTGGACGATTGTCTCATAAAGGGAGGAATGACCTTAGAAATGCAGCAGGCAACCACACATCATTCAGATTCTGCAAAATCTGGGGTTTGTAATAAACTACCCCAAGTTCCATCTCCACCTGACAGTATCTGGAGTTCATAGGTGCAAGACTAGATACCCTCCAGACAAAGGCCTTCCTTCCAGAGGACCAAGCTGCCTAGCTCAGGGCCCTGGCCCTGGATATACAACGCCATCCCTCGGTGTCTGCTCGACTCCTGCTGTGCCTACTCGGACACATGGCCTCCATGGTCCATGTCGCCCCAGATGCCTGTTTCCACATGAGGGCTGCACAGTGGTGCTTTCGGGACCAGTGGATGCAGGCCACAGGCCGTCTCTGGGAAAGAATTGTGGTGACCCACCAGTTGGTGGAATCCTTGATCTGGTGGCAAAATCCCCCAGTACCTCAATGCAGGGATGCCCTTCGAGACTCTGTGTCCCTTAAGGGTTCTCATGACGGACGTCTCCCTGCTGAGATGGGGGGAGCCAACTACGAGGAACTCCACATCCAGGGCAGCTAGTCGCAGGGTGAGAGCAACCAGTAGATCAACCTTCTGGAATTATGGGTGATATGCCTAGTCCTCCAAGCCTTTTTTCCTCCGCCTATGGTGCCAACCAGTGATGGTCCTTACAGACAACCAAGTGGCTATGTTCTGTGTGAACAAGCAGGGGGACACGAGCCCCCTGCCCTCTGCCGCGAAGCGATGGCCTTCTGCTCCTACACAATCCAACAGGACATACTCTTATGGACAGTATACCTTCAAGGCCAGAACAACGCAGTGGCCGACAGATTAAGCAGGATCCTCAGCTGCACGAATGGCAGCTGGACCCCAGAGTGGCCAGTCGGCTTTTCCACCTCTGTGGGGGGAACCATGGATAGATCTGTTTGCCAGCCCGGAAAAACACCAGTTGCCCCACTTCCGCTCCCAGCAAGCCCACCCTTCCCGGGTGTCAGCGAATGTGTTCCTCATCTCGTGGTCGGAAGGTCTCGTGTACGCCTTCCCACCTGCACCACTAATTGCCAAAATGTTATTTGGGACTCTCTGTGACAAAGCCTCGCTGATCCTGATAACCCTTCGATGGCCCAGGCAGCATGGTTCCCGTTATGTCTCTGACTGTCGATAGAGACTCCCATCCCATTGGAGAGCTCCCCAGGGCTCCTATCACAGGAGGGGGGCTCTCTTTTGCACCCCAATCTGGGATCCCTGTCACTGACAGCGTGGCTGCTGAAAGGGTGACCCTAGCTCCTTTCAACTTCTCAGAGGAAGTGGAGACCTTGTTGGCTTCCCTTAAGACCTTCTCCAGGAAAGCATAAGCCTTCAAGTGGCTCAGATTTTCAATCTGGTGCGCGGAGCATGAGATTAGCCTGTTCTCCTGTCCAGTGCAGCTGGTCCTGCAGTATCTTCTCCATCTCTCGCACTCCGGACTCAAATCGAACTCCGTCAGAGTGCATCTCAGTGCTCTGGTAGCACATCCCCATCTAGTGGATGGCAAACCCCTCTCAGCCCAGTCGTTCGTGACCTGCTTCATGAGAGGACTCCTTTTATCGAAACCTCGGTACACCCTCCGGCGACCGAGTGGGACCTCAATGTCAGCTTACTCGCCTTGGCTACTTGCCACCTGCAATACTTTTCATGGAAGGGTGGTGTTCCTGGTTGCACTCACCTCCGCTGACAGGGTCAGCGAGCTCCGAGCCTTGTTGGTGTAGGTGCCTTACACCAGGTTCTACAAAAACATGGTGGTGCTCTGCACACACCCCAAATTCATTCCAAAGGTGATATCGCCTTTTCGCCTCAACCAGGAAGTGGTGCCCCCCAACACCTTCCTGAGACCTTGCACCAGTAGGGCGGAGACTGTCCTCCACACATTGGACTGTAAGAGGGCCCTGTCCTTCTACATTCAATGTACCCAGGGCCACCAAAAACTGCTCAGCTTTTTGTCTCATATGACCGTAGTAGACTGGGAGAAGCGGTGACCAAGCATACGCTATCTACCTGGGTGGTGGACTGTATCAACCTAGTTTTATGAGCAGGTGGGGCTTTTGCTGGATGGCCGGGTCATGGCGCATCATGTAAGGGCCATGGCAGCCTCTGTGGCAAACCTGTGCTCCGTCCCGATGGTGAACATCTGCAGGGCCACCACCTGGTTTTCCGTCCATACCTTCGCAGCTCATTATTGCCTGGAGAAGAAGTCTCAAAGGGACAATGCCTTTGGCCAGGCCATGCATTTGTAATGTTTTTGGGGTCTAGGCAACTTCTACCCTACAGCCCTTCTGTGTTCAGACTACCAGAGCACTGGTTTGCTTTAGACACTCGGGTCCTACTGCAGTCTGCATCTGCCAACTCAATTGCTGCTGCTCATGGCCTCCCATGAGGGTAACCATTTTTTTTTCTCTCTATGGGTTTTCGGTAACCTGTAGCTAGGGAGTCCCATCAGAAAGCATAGTTACTTGCCTGTAACAGATGTTCTCTGGCGACAGCAGGAATCAGTCCTCACAACCCTCCCTCCTCCCCTTGGCGTTGCTTCTTTAACATATTTCTTTTTTATTTTTGCCATCTTTTAGCTATGTCATCTGACTGAGCAAGATGGCACTCTTGAGCAGGAAGGGGACTACGCATGCGTGGTAGCATCTCTCAAAAGGCTTTTTTTTGAAAGATGGGAGATGCTTTCGCGAGGGCTCCGTCGGTGCTGACATCACCCATATGTGAGGACTGATACCTGCTATCCTCCAGAGAACACCTATTACAGGTGAGTAACTACACTTTTTTCCCAGTCTCAGAGGCCTCTGCAGTTCTTTAAAAGTTATCTTAGACCTTAGAGACCTTGCACAACAATTTCCTACTAACTTTTGGATGGATGGCCTGATCGAGCCAGTGTCTTGGTAGTGCCAAAAAATTTGCACTTTATAGTGATGGACTGGACAGTGCATATGGGATATTCAAACATGTTTGTTTACTTATAGCCTTCCCCCAAACTGTATCCTTGAATAACTTTATTCTAGAATTCATTTTGCATCTCCATCTTCGCCTGTATAAACCTTGGCTTCTAACCATGCAACAAAAACAGCGTAATTCTTTCTCCAGGTGTGCTTAAATCCGTTAAATTACTGTGATTGAACACAGATGAGATCAGTTTAACTTGCCATGGGCCTTGTTAAGGCACTTTTTGGAAATAGGTACTTCAAGTTTGCTTTGACAAAAGGATGTGAAGACTTACATTTTTGTAATATTTCTGATTGATCGATCTTGTTAAAAGGGCTGAAACTTCCACTTTAATGCATTCTGAATTGAGTTTATAGACTATAAAATATTCAAGGGTGTGAAAACTTTCACAATACATTATGCATGATGCCTCGGTAATGTTTGCGGCTTCTAAAGTTAAGGTAGTGCAGGCACCGCAAGGATGAGCTGTTGTGTAGCACTAAAATACTAAACTGTTTGTAGGTGTAGTTTGTTTCTTTAAATTGATAAATTGGTCTTGGAAAATTCAAAGTACGTGACCAGCAAGCATTTATTGTCCTAGGACATCGGGCCATGTCGATAAATTTGCTGACTTCATGGTGAAAGATGTGAAAAATGGAGAGTGTTTTCGGGCTGACCATCTCTTAAAAGGTAAGATCTTAAATTTTAACATGAATAATCTACTGAAGTGAAAAAAAAGGTATAATAGTGGTAAAAAAAAATCTGTTCCTTCATGATTATACTTCAAAATCTGTTCTTTTGTCATTCATTCTTTTCTTTCCCTTGTTTCTTATTTTCTTGAGTATACCTTCAGCTCAGTTTTTCAAGTTGTACACGTTCCATTTCATTCTTGACTACCTTCAACTTCCCTTGGTTCATACCTTCCATATTCCAATATGTAAGACATCTTTGCAGTTTCTCACTCTCATTTCATGCCCAGGTACATCTGCAGTTAGACATCCCAAGGGCTTTGATCCAACCTCATCATAAATTCTGGCTTTCCTCTGAAAAGTCTTCAGCTCCTCCCCAGTAGCCAGTTGAGTGCCTTCTGACCTGGGGGTCTCCTTTTCCAGTACTATAGTGCAATTTGTTTTGTTGTGACTATCCATTGGGTTTTCATGGCAAGATACGGAAGTAGATTGCCAGGCCTTTCTTCTGCGCAGTTTAAATCTAGTGTTGTTGCCGTTGTCACAGAAATGTGATCCTCCGCCGTCAACACAATCCCATTCCGCTGCTGCCCAGATGGGTGGTTTGTCTTGGTGTGACACCTCAGCTGAGACCTATCCATTTTGGGATACCCTGCCTGTAATTAAGCTACCGATAGCTTAGCCCTCAGCATCACTGATGCAAACAAGCCCTTATAGCACGACAAGCTGCAAACCAAGTGAGGGGCAGCTCTCTTCCTATCAGACAATCATATAGTGATCCAGTATATAAGAATGTTGCTGTAATTGTGCAATAGAGCAGTGCCATCATCCTTTATGGAATTCTACAACCATGATGCCCTCTGCCCTTCCTCCCAACTACCTTCCATCATTCTTTGGTTTTTTTTTGGGGGGGGGGGGAATGAGGTAGGTGGGTAGTATTGGAGACCTTATAGTTGTATTGCTCCAGCGTAAACTGATCAGTGCTTTCAATGTTTGTAGCTCATTTACAGAAGCTGATGTCAGATAAGAAGTGTTCAGCAGAGAAGAAAGCAGAAATGGAAAATGTCCTGACCCAGGTCAGCAACTTGGATTTGGAGGAAGAATAGTGGAAATTCCTGTGCTAGTTCTGCAATACCATACACACCCCTTTTGATTGTAGTGCTAAAAAGGACTGATCTAATCACACTGTGGGAGGTCTTAAGTACTTCAGCCATCCTATAGACAGAGCTCAAATCCCAAATGCCATGGTGACTAAAATGTCTGGCACCTGAGATTTGTTACCACATACCTGCTTTTTTTTTTTCCTTTACTGCAAATGCTGTTTGCACAGGAGCTGTCTCCTCACTGTATACATGGCTTTGAATCTGAGCTCTTCTGTGCAGGAACACACGTTGGTCTCATGAGACTTGAGAACCAGAGACCAACAGAGGAGTTTCTGTATACTATGGCTCAAGGTTTGCACAGTCATGCTTTGCTGGGAGAAGCCAGTTCTTCTCAAATACTGGGTTTGAGACATAACATGAGGTACTTCCTGTTTCTACAGAAAAACAGTAAGTACCTTGTTTCATGTTTCAAACCTATTGGCCGATGAAGAGGAGCAGCACAACGGGACAGGTAGGGACTGGGACTGGAGGCTGCTGGCTGATAGGGTTTGGGAGAAGAGGATCGGAGACTGATGCTGGATTGGAGATGTAGGGACTGTGGGATGCTAGCTGACTGACTTGCTGGGGCAGGGGTAAGGATTGAGGGTCTGTCTTGCTAATTGAAGCAGGGGTAAGGACTTGGGGGGGGGGGTTAGGGGTTGGAGGGTGGCTGACTGGCTAGCTGTGGGCTTGATGCTGGTGGAGGGTGGTTGACTAGATTGGTGGGAGTGGGGAGACGGGGGCTAGAGAGCTGGAATTTGAGGGCAATAGGGATACAAGAGGGAGAATGGGTGATGACTATGTAGAGAGGGGCTGCTGACTGTGCATTTCTGCCAGTGGTCTGCAGGGGTGCTTGATATACTAAACTTTCTTTTCCCTTGGATATGGAAATGAAAAAGAGCCTCAGTAAATCGGGCCCTAAAAGAGCTCTGATAGATCTCCTCTCTTCCCCCAACTTCTCAACTTAGTGAAGACAGTGTTAGGGGGTGAGGCTAGGTTTCAACCACTGGCTCTTAAGTGTTTGGGCTGGCTCCTAAAATCAAGAAAATGTGTTGAGACTTGTATATATGAATTACCTTGCACAACCCCGAGCTTCCACAGTGATGTGGAAGGAAAATGTTCTCATGATACTGACTGTATTTGCAGCTTCCTTTTGGGGTTTTGGAGATTTTGTGAGGCAGTGTTATGAAAAGAATGCATGCTGTAGAAATGGAGCATGATAAACTATATCATGTTTTTCTGCTATCTAGTCTGCCTGTATGGAAGGGGGCAGGGCCTAGGAAAGAAACAGGTGCTGACAGTCCTACATTTTTAAAAACTCTGCTGCTGCATTTGAGTGGCAGAGGCTTGTCCGTCTTCCTTCTTTTTTGACGGTAGGGCTTGGGCTCTATGCCACCACTACAGCTGAAGGGAAAATGTGGCAGTAAGGGAGTAATTTTCTGCATGCATGTTTTAACAGCAGGAAAGGACTTTCATAAAATTACACAGCTGAATATGTGCACAAAGTAAATATGCCAACGAGTTGGTGCATACTGAACACGTGTGCTGTCTAGGCATTCCCGGGGGCATAGTTTGGGTACAGCTGCCATCCATGAGCATTTTGAAATTTAGTGGGCTGATTGATACATGCAAGATCAGCAGTGCTAGCACTGACAGCCCAGAGGTTTTGGAAATGCTTGCCAGTGACACAAAACTCTTACTGTGGCTGGACCAAGGAGACAGGATGTGTTTGAGGGGACTAAGCATGATGAAATTTTTGTGGTCTTATTTATGGTATTTTTATATATAACCTTAAACCGTAGCATTGTACAGGAAATCCCACACTGGTATACAGTGAATATTTTCCCTGAAGAACTTATACTCTGAGCAGATACCAGTGACTAAAGAAGTCATTTGTTCAGGATTACAGCGGGTGGTACAAGCAGGTCTTGCACTTGAATTTCTTGTTTGCTAACTAGTTACTGTGACTCCATGTTACTCCTTCAGTTATGCTGCATAGGGTATGGGGGGCCTCTGCGTGAAGGCTAAGTAGGCACCTATTTTGAGACTATTTTATAAAGACTCATAGGTGTTTGTGTCTTGATAAAATACTTGGGGCAAAGCAGCAGAAATCATGCCTAGGTTGAAGCGACAGATATTTTATGCTGCTCAAATTTGGGCATTAGTATAAGCAACTGAAATTATGCACATATTTTATAAACAATGCATGCAAATCTTGACTTCCCTAGAACTTACCTACACATGGGTCGCCTAAAAGTATGCATATCGCTCCTTGGGTAATGTTATAAAAGGCCTTTAAGTGTGTAAATTCCTTTCTCCAGGACCAACAAGGAAGTAAGCCCTCGCATATGGGTGACGTCGTCAACGGAGCCCACCAGGAACGCTCCACAGCTTCCATAGGAAGCTTTTGGGAGGACCATTGCTCATGCGTGCCCGTCTTCCTGTGGAATCTGTCAAATGTCCGTCTGTTCCCAGAAATTAGTTGATCACTTTTGGGTGTATTTTTTGGTCGTTTTTCCAGTTACATGCATGTCACCATCTTCCTTCTTTTCTCGGGAGTGTCAGTGTCTCGGCCCGGTGTTATGTTCGAATTCCTTTTTCTTTTTCTTTTTCTCTTTCTCTTAGCGCGTGGATTTTTTTTTCTCTCGCACCTCCCTGGTTGGCTGGGACATTGAAGTCCTTTGACTTGGTGGAAACAGTCTTCCCCAACATGTCAAAGCCGGCCAGTGGCTTCAAAAAGTGTTCCCAGTGTGGCAAGACCATTTCCATGACGGACAGCCATAACTGGTGTCTTCGGTGCCTCTGGCCCTACCATGAGCCCTCCACCTGTGCTCTCTGCTTGCAGATGACACAGAAGGGGCTCAGGAATAGAGAGACAGTTGGTGCACCCCAAGGATCTGTCTTGGGTCCACTCCTTTTCTCTACCTATACCCAGTCCCTTGGTGCACTCATCTCTTCCCATGGCTTTCAGTACCGTCTTTATGTTGATGACTCCCAGATCTACCTCCCAACACCTGAAATCTCTTCAGCAAGCCAGGCCAGAATCTCTGCCTACCTTTCTGACATTGCTGCTTGGATGTCTCGCCACCGCTTGAAATTGAACATAGCCAAAACTGAGATTCTTATATTTCCCCTTGAACCCTCCTCTCCCCTTCCTCCTTTCTCAGTCTCTGTGGATAACTCTCTACTTCTCCCTGTCTCCTCAGCTTTCAACCATGGGGTCGTCTTTGACTCTGCTCTCTCTCCTTTTCCACACACATCCAACTGATAGTTAAAAGCTGGCATTTCTCTGAGAAAAAGCAGGAAGTCTCCTCACATATGGATGACATTGGTGCCAATGGAGCTCGCGTGCAAGCTTTTCCCCAGCTTTCAAAGAAAGCCTTAGGGAAATGCACCACGCATGTGTGGTCCCCTTCCTGCCCAAAGGTGCCATCTTGCCTCAGTCTCCTTTTTTCCATGGAGCCCATCAGACGTCTGTCTGCTTTCCCCAGAAAGTGTTAATTTTCTCTTAAATGTTCTCTTCAATTTTTCTTTCTAAGGTCGTGTACTAGTTTCCTTTTTCACCCCCGAGCCTGCCTTTTTTTTTTTTTTGACCAGTGTGGTTGTGTGGTTTGTGCTTTTTTTTTTTTTTCTCTGGCTGGGCCTAAGGCTTTTGACCTTGCCAAGGCCCTTTTCCCCATGGCCTCTGCCAGTGGTTTTAAGTGGTATGATTGGTGCGTTTATACCATGTCCCTCACCGATTCCTATGATTGCTGTCTCATTTGCCTTGGGCTGGACCACAACCCCTTGGATTGTGGCCTCTGTAAGATGATGTCCTCCAGAGCCATTGAGAGTCGTAAGTAGCAGCAATAAAAAATTTTACAGAGATCCGACACTGCCCCAGAGTCACCAGTGACACTGCGCTCCAAGGACCCTCCAGAACCCCGGGGTGATCTCAGTGCCTCAGGACTCCAAGGCTGCGGGTTTTCCGAAAAGAGCACTCTAGAGGTGGAACTTAAGAAGAAATCCTTGAAGACTGTCTCTGTGGATGTGTCGGGGAAGGTGGGTAAGTTCCACTCCTGGCCCTGCAGCCCATGCCACGAGCCCGAGGGGATGGAGCAGGAGCGGCTGATCAAGGTGGCTCAAAAGAAATCATCTGCCTTTGGTGATCAGCCTTGGACCCCCGAGTCCATCCTAGTCGAGGACTCTCCCTCGTCAGAGCCGGTGCCAGGCTCAACATCCTCTGTGCCTGCGCTGAAGGCTGTGGAGCCATCTGGACTAGAGACTAGAATGGCAGCCTTAGAGTGCAGCTTGCCTGCCTTCATGGCCCAGCAGTGGGTTTTGATGTACGGTTCCTCCAGTTGATTGGCCCCAACCACTGGGCCCTCGACCTCGAGGAACTTCTGTGGTGGTCGAGCTTGTCCTCAAGCGCTATGAGCCTTGGGATGTTCCTTGGCCTCTGTCCCGATCCCGGTCCCGATCATCGGTGCTGAGATCCTCCCCGTTGAGTGCCTGTGTCTCCGACCATAGGACCTCTGAGGGACATGGGCCCTTGGGCTCGGGACTGACTCCTTGGCCCGAACCACCTTTTGACACCTCCGCAGACTGAGTTGGACTGGGAAACCCCAGACACCTGATGCCACCGTGATGTGCCTTCAGATCTGTCTCCCACAGAGACCTGGCACCAGTCCCCACCCGAGGATATGGTCTTCCTCGACTTTGTGCAGGACATGGCGAAGGCACTGGTATTCAACACCAGGTCGGAGGTGGATCCTTGCATGGAGGAACTCTAGATCCTTCAGTACGAGGCCCCTCCAAAGGAGTCACTCATGGTGCCTGTCCCTCAAATTCTGGAACAGTTGCTACTCTGCATGAAGGAGACACTCGCATCCAGTACCCATCGTGAGCCAGTGGCTGGACTCGATGTACCAAGTCCAGCAGAGCCCTGGGATCCAGAAAGCACAGCTACCACATAATTCCATGGTGGTGGAGTTGGCCATGCACCAGCTCAAGAGCCAAAAGACGCACACTTCAGTGCCCCTAGGAAGGGATGCCTGTGCTATGGATGCCATGAGCAGAAAGTGCTACTGGAACTCTATGCTCATCAGCCGGATCCAGGCATACCAACTGTATATGGGCATGTACCTGAGAGACCTGGTAAAGGAGCTCACCGGGTTCTTGGCTGGTCTCTCCGAGGAACCCCTCCAGCGGTTCCAGACCCTGGCCTCCTTGGGTGTCAGAGTACTCCAAGTTTGACTCGGGCAACCTATGTTGGCTTCGAGTCAGTGGCTAGAGTAGCTTTGGCGGACATCAGTGCCTGGTAGCAAACTTGTTACAATTTTCTGATCTGGAACAATGGGTTCAAAACATATTGGTCGATGTCCCTTGCCAGGGAGAGAATCTTTTCGGCAAACCCATGATCAGTAAGGCTGCAGAGATGGAGATAGAGTCCCTGACTAGAACCAGGCTCTTCAAGAAGACCACTACATTCCCCAATGGAAGCCTTTGGGTAAAAAAAAACCCTTACTCAAGGAAAGGCAAGGCAAGGCTTACGGAATCTGCCCTCAGTATAAGACCTTTCCAGCTCTCCAAGAGGGTCAGCAGGCCAAGGGACAAGTGCATGGCTCTCGTAAGCCCAAGACCCCCCCCCCCCGCCCCCCCAAAACCCAAGCACCAACTCTAGCACAGCCTGAAAGGGAGCTTTGTCTCCTTGGACATAGCCTGTCCTCTTCCAGGAGGCCCACCTCAGCAGCCATCAGGGGGGCATCTAGTCTTGTTTGCCCACATGTGGCCATCCATCACCATCAATGCTTGGGCACTGAAGGTGGTCAGAGAGGGATATTTCCTCCACTTGCTGCAGACACACCCTCCATTCTTCCTGGGACTACCCTTCACCAGACCTTGTTACTGCAGGAACTCACAGGTACACCTACTCCTGACACCTTGCTGGGCAGACTAGTTGGACCATGATGATCTTCATCTTCTGTCATATGCTATGTTACTATGTCTTCTAGAGGACAGGGCAGTGGAACCAGTGCCTCCACATCTTTGGCGAAAAGGGTTCTATTCCCGGTACTTCCTTGTACCCAAGAGAATGGGGGGGCCTATTGCCCTTTTAGACCTGCAGGACCTAAACAGGTTCCTGTTGAGGGTGAAATTGAAGATGCTCTCCCTTGTAACACTGCTGCCATACCTCCAGCAGGGAGACTGGTTATGCTCCTTAGACTTAAAGGATATGTACATTGTCACGCCCTTGCCCCTTACTTCCAGTATGGAGGGGCGTGGTTATCATAGAAAGTTTCACCTTTTAGCCTTTAACTGACTTGTTCTTTTGGAATGCCTCTTGGGAAAGGTAGTTCAGTCACAATTCACTTGGCTTCAGGTAAAAACACTTGTAGTTGGCTCGAATAGTAAGGCAATGACAGAATTTATTGACTCAAACGCAAAGGTTTACAAATACTACCCTTGGCTTCTTTCTCCAGGATTCTTCACAATACACATCAGGACATAAATAAACTCAAAGCAAACTGTCAGCTTATAGTGTTCTTCAGCTCAAAGATAAAGCCTTCTAACAGTCAATGCTACCAGCTTGGCTAGCATTGCTGTTTAAAGCAAACAAAAACAGCATTTCTCAATGGCAGTTTTCTGTTCTCATAGTCCCAAACACTTCCAGGCTGTTTGTCTCCTTACAAAGAAAGTAAAACTTTAACAGGAACAAAAACTTCTCATAAGCAAATAATGCTCTATTCCAGGCTTTAGGAATATTCAAAAAAACAAAGCCAAAAACTTTACTTCCTTTTCACCATTAGCTCGACTTCTTGCCGGTGCACTGCTCTGGATAGCAGGTGTTTAATAAGCCCAATCAGAGAGCTTTAGCTTGCTCTGGCTTTCTCAGCAAATGCATTTCTTCTTTAACACAGGACATGCACAAAACCATCTACAGGCTTTCAAAGTTACCTGACTCTGAAGGTTTTCTCTTAAGGGTGGTTTTCCTTCAATCCCTCTGCAGTAAAGGAATGGCACAAGGAGCAATCCATGTATGAGTCCTCATCATTCACATCTAGGTCTGGTTCACCTAGTTGCATAGGCTCTACCTCTCCTTCCAGTTCACAGGGTTCAGCTGACTGCCTTCCGTTAGAGCTGAGAGTATCCCTTGCAACTCTGCACTGCTCTGAATTAGACAAGCTTTCAAGGCTCATGCCTTGGCTTCTAGCAGCTTCTCCTCCCTCATGCTCTGGCCACCATTCTCCTGTCTTCCTCCTGTTCTCCAGCTTGTGTTTCTGCTTGGGTCTCTCCCTGAGACTCTCTCTGGGACTCTCCTCCTCCTCTCTTCTGCTTCTTTCTCTATCCTAGACTTAAATCCCCAAGGCTCCAGCCCCACCTCTTCTCCTCTCAGGTGACAGAGATCAGCTTGCCTCCTGGCAGCTGGGTAATTAGGGAACTCAGTGACGTAAGGGTCCTTTACCCTGGGTCTGTATTCCCTCTCCTTTTCTCCACTAGGGAACTCTGAAACCTATCCCATCTGGGAATTTCCTGCTTTCTAAGTGTGATTGGGGTTCTGTTTCTCTGACCTTGTAGAATAGGTCCTTTTATAAGGGTGAATTCCTTTCCTTTATCCCTTTCTCCTCTGTCATGATAAGCTTCCTTATCACAACATGAATATTCTCATCTATCCCAGCCACAGCCAGTACTTCAGATTCATGGTGGGGGTGGTCACTACCAGTGCAGGGTACTACCCTGTGGCCTAGTTTCTGCTCCGAGTCTTCACCAAGTGCCTAGCAGTGTTTGTGGCCCACACTCTCCTCCAGGGGGCCTTAGTCTTCCCCTTCCTGGGCAACTGGCTCATAAGAAGGGGCTTGGCTGCCAAGGTACAGCAGACCATAGCCCACACCATCCACGTCCTTTCTGGGGTTTGTCATAAACCACTCCAAATCCCATCTCCTCCTGACACAAGTTTGGCGTTTTATAGAGGCATGGCTGTACACCGTTGAGGCCAGTGTCTTCCTGCCCCTGTACAGGGCAGACTGCCTCAGGGCATTGGCTGCAGACATGCAGCACCAATGCTTGGTGTCTGCTCACCTTCTGTTCCGACTGCTGGGCCATATGGCATCCACAGTCCGTGTTACTCCAGACTCCTGCCTTCACATGAAGGTGGCCCATTGGTCTCTCTGCTTCCTTTCAGGGAAGGTGGAGGAAGTCCTACTGGCCTCCTGCAAGACCTCCACGAGACATGCTTATGCCTTCAAATGGCGCAGATTCTCTGTGTGGTGCGCAGAGAACCGGTTTAACCCATTCTAATGCTCGGTGCAGCTTCTGCTGCAATATTTGCATCATCTGTCCCAGACAGGACTGATGTCCAACTCTATTAGGGTTCACCTGAGTGCTCTGGCAAGCTTCTCTTTGTCCAGCCCCTTGTAACCTGCTTTCTGCAGGATCTCCTGTTGTTCAAACCCGGCGGAGTGGGTCCTAAATGTGGTGCTCTCCCCTGGCCCTCTGTTGGAGCCCCTGGCTACCTGCCACCTGCATAACCTTTCATGGAAGGTTGTCTTCCTGCTGGCGCTCATGTCCACTCAGTCAGTGAGCTTCAGGCTTTGGTGGCGGATCTGCCTTACACGAGGTTTTATAAGAACAGGGTCATGCTCTGCACGCACTCCAAATTCCTTCCCAAGGTGGTGTCCCCATGCCACCTCAATCAAAAGGTGGTGCTGCCTACCTTCTTTCTGTGGTCTCAAGCGAGCAAGGTAGAGGCCACTCTCCATACCCTTGACTGTAAGAGGGCCCTGTCCTCCTACCTCCAACGTACCCATGGCCACCGCAAAGCCTCATAGCTTTTTATCTACTATGACCCCAGCAGGGAGGGGGAGGCAGTGCCCTAGCGCACTCTTTCCACTTGGGTGGAGGGACTGCATTGCTCTCGCCTTTGAGCAGGCTGGGCTCTCGCTGGAGCACCGGGTCACGGTGCCCAGTGTTAGGGCCATGGCTTCCTCTGTGGTAAACCTGTGTTCCATCCCCGTGATGGAAGTCTGCTGGGCTCTCCATATCTTTGCAGCTCATTACTGCCAGTAGAAGGAGTTCTGGTGGGACAGCACCTTCGGCCAGGCCATTCTCAGTCATCTGTTCAGGGTGTAAGCAACTCCTGCCCTCCGAAATGTCTGTGTTCAGGCTACCAGAATGCTGGTTCCTCATTGGACACTTGAGTCGCTCTGGAGCCTTTCTTATCAAGTACTCATTGCTGCTGCTCATGACTCACCTTTTCCTGGTCACTTGTGACATTTTACAGGTTTTTGGTTACTTGTATGTGAGTTCCTTTCACGTCTTTTCTTTTTTAATTATTGTACACTGCATAGACTGCTATTCAATGTTTCAGTATATCAAATAAAATATAACCATAATCATAACTTCCTGCTTGTTCCCGGAGAAAGTGTAGTTACTCATCTGTAATAGGTGTTCTCCGGGGATAGCAGGAATCAGTCCTCATAGCCTTCCCTCCTCTCCGTGGAGTAGCTTTTATGTTATTTTTTTTGCCGTCTTTAGCTATGTTATTTGACTGAGGTAAGATGGCCACCTTGGGCTGAAGGGGACCACGCTTGTGTGATGCATCTCCCAAAGGCTTTCTTTGAAAGCTGGGGCTCCATCGGCACAAAGGTCACTGATTCTTGCTGTCCCCAGAGAACACCTGTTACAGGTGAGTAACTATGCTTTTTCTCTACAATATCAACAAAATTCACCCATTTCTTTTTTGAACA
Source organism: Ichthyophis bannanicus (assembly GCA_033557465.1). Lineage (NCBI taxonomy): Eukaryota > Metazoa > Chordata > Amphibia > Gymnophiona > Ichthyophiidae > Ichthyophis > Ichthyophis bannanicus. Next base: position 247,390,997 of record CM066031.1, on the reverse strand, counting down.
CACGACTAAGACACTTACTCCTTTGTCACCCCCCCCCCCCCCCCCGTCTAGACTATTGTAACCTACTCCTTGCTGGTCTCCCTCTGAATTCTCTCTCTCCTTCAATCTGTCCATCACTGCTGCATGGCAGATCTTCTGCCAGCCTCATCATGCTCATATTACCCCTCTACTTAAGTCACTTCATTTTCTCCTTATCCATTTCCCTACACCCTCCTTGGGAACTCTGCTCTTCTGGCAAATCGTTTCTATCTGTGCCCTTCTCTTCTATTGCTAACTCCAGACTTCACTCCTTTCACCTTGCTGTACTTTATGCCTGGAACAGACTACCCGAGTCTGTACGTCAGGTGTCTTATCTGACTCTTTTCAAATCCAGCCTGAAAACTCACCTCTTCGCTGCTGCTTTTGGATCTTAACTCACATGATTTCCTTTGTGTTTCCTTACCATTCCCCCTAAATTTATTCCATGTCTACAGTTACTGTGTTGTCTGTCTTGACTAGACTGTAAGCTCTGATGAGCGGTAACAGTCTCTTGCATGAGTCTGTGTAGTGTTGCGTACGTCTTGTAGTGCTATACAAATGTTTAGTAGTAGTAGTAGTGGTAGTAGGAATCACTGTCCGTGTCCTCAGAGTCCACTGCCATCGGCGTCTATGCTCTCAAAGACCTCCATGGAGACCAGTTTTTACACGGAAGTCATGCGCACTCGGAACCGAAAGGCTGCAGTGCATTGGACCGTTGGGCTTCCACCCCGTCAAAGTCAAGGGGGCGATGCTGAGAATTGGGACAAGTCCCATGGACACCAGCATTGAAGCCCCTCTCAGCGTGAGGGTGAGGGCCGGGAGTGGCTCCGAAGCTGTCCAGTGGGAAGGGTTGCCTCCCAAGGCCCAGGAGGGCCATCAGGTGACTCCTGATACTGTCAGCATCGTGGAGTCCCTGATGAGGGAACCGGCACCAGAGACCCAGCTGCTTCCCCAGTTCTCACCACTTCAGACTCTGCACTTCTGGCTGAGCCCATGCAGGTCCATGAGTGCAGCCTGGCTGCGTTCTTGGCCTCGCAGGCTGCCTGAGAGCTGATACCCTCTGGTTCCTTGGTGCTGAGGGCAGCCCTGTCCACTGTGGTGGCCTCCTCTTCAGAAATGCAGCACATCCTGAAGGTCCATGTTCTCCCCCGCTGGGGAGACAGCTCAGGCAGATGGTCGAAGTCCCAGTTAGTGTCCCAGGGTTCCAAACCTCCCCCCCCCCCCCCCCGAGCGCCTCTGGGTCAGACCATCAGGAGCCTCTGACTCAGTCCTCCCATCCCGACCATCGCAGGCGCCATGAGGAATTGTGTCGGTATTTCAATTTCCTTCCAAATATCGATTCTGATGGCTGGGAAACCGAGTAGGAGTCCTTTGCCCAAGCTCCATCGGTACATTCCCTCTGATCCTTCTCCACTGTATGAGTGCTGGAAATCCCCACTGGAGGATATATCCTTCCATGAGTTTGTGAGGGACATGGACAAAGCCTTGTCCTTCACCATGGAGGCTGAGGAGGGGCCCAGGGTAGAGGAATTGGAGATTCTCCAATATCCTCCTCCTCCCAAGGAGGCTATTCTGGTTTCTGTTCACTGGATCCTGGAGCGGCTGCTGTTATGCATGTGGGAGACTCCTCTCACCATGCCCCCGGTGAGTAGGAACTTGGACTCTATGTACTGAGTCCACAAGTGCCCTGGATTTGAAAAACAGCTCCCCCACAATTCCATGGTCATGGAGCTGGCCATGAGAAGGATCAGGAGCAGTAAAACCCATGCCTCTGGGCAGAGAGGCTAGAACCCTGGATGGCATCAGCAGAAAATGCTACCAGGGTTCCATACTGGTGGCCCTCATCCAGGCCTATCAACTTTACATAGGCCTGTTTCTTAGAGATCTGGCAGATGACCTGGCTGACTTTTCAGCTGTCCTTCTGGACAAACATGTTGAGTGCTCCCGAGGTCTTGTCTCCAAGATCGAGCAGTGCTCCAACTACATGACCCTGGCAGCCTGTGATGGGTTTGAGTTTGTGGCCTGAGTAGTTGCAGTGGGCATTGGGGCTCGCCGCCTAGCTTGGCTGCAGTCTTCTGATTTAGAACAGTGGGTGCAGTTGGCAGATGTCCCTGCTGGGGCAAAAACCTCTTTGGCAAGCTGTTGGAGGGCAAGGCCGGAGAGTTCGAATGTGAGCAGTTGACCATGAACCATCTTTCTCATAATATGGGGGACCCTGCTAAAACGTCTTCAGGAAAGAAGCTCTTTTACTCCAAAAAGAAGAAATACTATGCAGCCTACCCACTGTATCAGCCGTATCATGGATCTCAGCAGAGGCAGCAGCAGAAGGGCCAGGGCTCATGTCAACAGCACTGCCTCAAGCCCCAAAAGTCCCAGCCTGCGCCAGAACCACAGCCTGAAGGAGGACTTTGACGCCTTTCTAAGGAGCATGGCATTCCTTCCCGCTCCAGACTCTGTTCCATCTCAGGTGGGAAGGAGATTGTAAACCGCTCTATTGCTCATGCAATGAGCAGTATATCAAGAATGTTAATAAAGGTAAAGATTCATTTTGCTCACAGGTGGCCAACAATAACATCAGATTCCTGGGCCTTCCAGATAGTCTGGGATAGGTACCTGCTGCACTTCAATCAACTTCCTCCACCCTTCGTCTTAGGGGAGTATCCCCTTGATCCTTCCCACCGAGAACTCCTCCAAAAGGAGATCCATGTTCTCTTTGCTGAACTGGCCGTCAGACTCTTCCCTCCTTTGCAGATGGGAAAAGGGGTTCTACTCCTGTTACTTTTTGTTCCCCAAAAGGACGGGAGGCTTCAGGCCCATTTTGGATCTTCAGAACCTCAACCAGTTCCTACTAAGGGAAGAGTTTAAGATGATCTCTCTGGGAACCTTGTTACCCTACCTCCAACAGGAAGACTGGCTGTGCTCCTTGGATCTCAAAGATGCTTATACAGATATCCCCATTCACCCCCTTCATCGGCAGTATCTTCACTTTATCCTCAGCAGAAAGCCCTATCAGTACCACGTGCTACCCTTCGGCCTCGCCTCCACCCTGAGGGTCTTCACGAAATGTCTAGTGGTAGTCGTCTCTTTCCTCCAGACATTGGGTATTTTTGTCTTTCCCTACTTGGACAATTGGTTGATCTGAGATCAGACACTGGGCAAAGTCTGGCAGTCCGCAACCATCACCATTCAGCTGCTGGAGCATTTGGGCTTCATCAGCTACCCCATGTCTCATCTGCAGCTCGCCAACCAAGTTGTCCTCATCCAGGCTGACAATCAGGTAGCGATGTTCTGCATCAATAAACAGGGTGACACGGGCTCGTACCTCCTCTGCTGGGAAAGCAGTGCATCTCTGGATGTTCACAATTTCACACAGCATGCTTCTTCAAGCAGTATACCTGCCGAGGGAGCTCAGTGTCCTGGCAGATTGCCTCAACTGAGTCCTTCAACCGCACAAGTGGACTCGCAACAGACAGGTAGCCAGCTGCATCTTCCAGATGTGGGGCACCCTGAGCATAGACCTATTTGTGTTGCCGGACAATGCTCAGGTCCCGCAGTTCCGTTCCAAGGTTCCCTGCAACAGTCAGATGGCTCCTAATGCCTTTCTGCTGGAATGGAATGAGGGCCTGCTTTATACCTGTCCACTGACACCTCTAGTGTCCAGAACTCTATTCAAACTCCAAGAGAACAAGGCTACCATGATCCTCATTGCTTCGCACTGGCCCAGACAGCAATGATTCTCTCTCTCCTCCCCAAGATGGAGGCAGCCGAAGAGAAGGAACCATATTAGGTCTCCGAACCACAAGATTGTTCTGGCAGTGCTGGATTGGCCACAAAGAGTGTGGTTCGGAGACCTAATATGGTTCCTTCTCTTCGGCTGCCTCCATCTCGGGGAGGAGAGAGAATCATGGCTGTTTGGGCCAGTGCGAAGCAATGAGGATCATGGTAGCCTTGTTCTCTTGGAGTTTGAATAGAGTTCTGGCCACCAGAGGTGTCAGTGGATAGGTATAAAGCAGGCCCGGGTTGCGCTTTATATGCTGAACAACACACCCCACCAGGGGCCATGGAGGAAACACGTACAGCAGCTGCTGACTTGGTCAAGGCTGGGTCAGGGCATTGACACCCTTGGACCCTTCCTCCATGTGACGACTGAAGAAGCAGCAAACTTTGGTATTGGAGCAGGTTGCCATCAGATCTCGGAGGCAGCCACTCCGGCTCATTTCTGACCTGGATGTGATCTCCCAGGACAAGGGGACTCCTGCTTCACCCCAGCGTCTGCTCTCTGGCTCTCATGGTGTAGATGCTGAGCGTGTAGTTCTTGCAGAGCTCCATCTGCTGACAGAAGTGGAGAGCATCATTCTGACTTCGCGAAAGGACTTCACATGATATTCCTACGCCTTTAAGTGGCGTAGATTCTTTCTGTGGTGCATAGACGAGGCACTGAACCCCTTTTGCTTGGTGGAGGCTTTGCTGACCTACCTTATGCACCTGTCCAACCTTGGATTTAAATTGAACTCTGTAAGGGTTAATCTCAGCGCAGTAGCTGCGTACCATCATGGGGTGGCTAGTAAACCCTTCTCTGCACATCTTCTGGTGAGTCATTTCATGAGATGTCTCTTACTCTCTAGGCCTCTGGTAAACCCCCGCCTGTGGTGTGTGACCTTAATGTGGTGTTTGGACAACTTCTTTCTGCCCCTTTTGAGCCACTCTGCTCCTGCCTGCTCAAATATCTCACCTGGAAGGTTGTCATCTTGGTGGCTTTCTCCTCTGCACGCAGAGTTAATGAGCTCCAGACATTAGTAGCGCATCCTTTGTAGACTAGATTTCATCAAAATAGAGTGGTCTTCCAGACTCCCGGTAAGTTTCTCCCTAAGGTAGTCTCTGACCTTCACCTCAACCAGTTAGTGGTTTTGCCCACCTTTTCTAGACCTCACACCAACAGGGCTGAGGCTTCCTTCCATACCTTGGATTGCAGGAGAGCGCTGACTTACTTCCTGGAAAGAACGAAAGCCCAGCACCACTGTTTTCAGCTTTTTGTCTCCTTTGACCCCAATAGCTGGGTGTAGCAGTCTCTAATTGTACCTTTTCACTCTGGGTTGCAGACTGCATCTCCTTTGCGTATGTGCAAGATGACCTGAGCCTGTAATGATATGCCTCGGCTCATAATGTCCGAGCTATGGCTGCTTCTGTAGTGAACTTGTGCTCTGTCTCCATGATGGAGATCTCTAGGGCTGCGATACGGTTGTCTGTCCACACCTTCACGGCCCACTGCTGTCTGGATGGAAATTCCTAGTATGACAGTAACTTCAGCCAACCTGTACTCCGGCACCTATTTGGGAATTAGCTCAACTTCTCCCTCTGGCCCTTCTGTCTGTCCTGGCTACCATAGAGTCATATTGATGTCTAAGCTGGATGCTGAGTCTCGGAACCTTCCAGCGGTTTCTCATTCTGCCTTCTCTGTTCATTTTTCTGGTTGCTCCATTGGGCTTTTCACAGTTTTTTTTTTTCAGTAGCCTGTAGCTTGGGAGTCCCATATGAGAGATCTTGCTTCCTGTTTGGTCCCAGAGAAAGCGTAGTTACTCACTTGTAGCAGGTGTTCTCGGTAACAGCAGGAATAAGTCCTCACTACCCTCCCACATACCCATGGAGTTGATTCCTTTTGCTTGATTAAGTTGTATCGTCATATTGAGGTAAGATGTCTCCTTTCGGGCAGGAAGATGGGCACGCATGCGCGATGGTGTTCCCAAAAGCTTCCTAGAAGCTGAGGAGCGTTCCTCATTGGTGACATCATCCATATGTGAGGACTTATTCCTGCTGTTCCCAGAGAAACCTGCTACAGGTGAGTAACTACACTTTATAAAATTCCCTCCATAATGTTTGTTTCCGAGTACTATGGTCAAATTAGTTTAACTAATTAAAAAATTGCTTTGCTACATATGGAAAGGTGGAGGGAGGGAGATTGGTAGTGGGGAAGTTGCTGCCTCCCTCCATTTCCAACTGGCATGGATTAGCAGGTGACCACTCCCTCTATGCTTCACTCCAGTGTCTACCAACATCCTTCAGCCCCCTCCCATGTCCCACTTTGTTTCATATCTACAGCTCTCATCCCCTCTCCCCTCATCTCTTAGGCTACTTCCTTCCTCCTTACCTTAAGAAAAGGCCTGCCCTTCCTGGCTCACACCTGTTATCTTGGGCACTATTGCCCTTGGTGGAGGGGGGGGGGGTGGAAGTGAATTTAATTTTTAAAGGGTCAGAAACTTAAAAAAAAAAAAAAAAAAAAAGGAAAGAGAATGGAAGGAATCCAGGGCAAGTGGGTGGGAGTACCAGAGGGGGAAGGGGAGAGAGTCTGGAGGGGGTACATACAAAGATTAAAGGGATGAATGCATGGGGATAAAAGGGCACAATGTCTATTTAAAGTTGCATTCCCCTCCCCCCAAGAACACATACCACACATTTGCACGCATAGGCATGCCAGCTCCACACTACATAAACACACACACGCACAAACCTCACCTCTGCATTGCATACATACAAGCTGCTCAGCTCAGTCCTGCATACCAACCACAACCAAATCTCACGCAGACTGGCATATCACTGTTGCACCACATACACTTGCTATCTGAAGCTGTAGCTGTTATCTAAAGATGACACATGGTGTAGGAGCTCTGGCGCTAGTTCCACAAGACTTGAGAACATGAGACCAGTGTGAGAGAATGGGGGGGGGAGTGGCCAAAGGAGGTCATGTGCACTGGCTTCTAAATCCGCATAAAATTTGTCAAGGTCTGTATTACTCATACACTGACATTTTTGTCTTCTGCTGTTAGATGGACAACTATGGCCAGCAAGATCTTGCTGATCTGTTTGTGAAGTATGATGTCAAGTCTCCCAGCACTGGAAATGACCTGTCCCCACCTATTTCTTTCAACCTGATGTTCCAGACCTCCATTGGCCCTGGAGGGAATATGCCAGGGTAGGCAACAAATCAGTGGCAGTGCACTATTGTGTCCTTATTGTTATTGCTGCAGGATACCCTCAAATGATAGTGATGCCTCATGATGGAGCAAGAGCAAAAGGACATTCTTGGGGAAGGAAATTAAAGTAGCTATACTGTCTTGCAAACTTTGCAAAAGTCTTTCTCACTTTGTGCCACCTTGTCAAGGCCTAGTTACATATATTAACAATTCTTTCAGTTGGTAACAGCTAGTGCTAAATAAGGAACAAGAGGCTATATAAGGTAAATGAACAACTAAGTGGTCCTTATCTTAAGAAGCTTGCTAAAGGTCTATCTTCTAGACCAGAGGTTCTCAACCCAGTCCTTTTGACACAGCTAGCCAGTCAGTTTTTCAGGATAACCATATTGAATAAACATTAGAGAGATTTGCATGCACTGTCCTCCATTGTATGTAAATCTTTCTCAAGTACACCGATTGTGGTTATCCTGAAATCCTGACTGGCTAGATGTATCCTGAGGATTAGGTTGAGAACCCCTGATCTAGACCGAACTTCCAACTTTTACTTGTATTTTAAGTGTTCCAAGAAGCCAGGCATTCTGATCAAAAGGTGGTTTAAAAAATCGCCCTATGTCTGACTCCTTGGTTTATTCTCAAACATTTATGATCTTTGAAGTAGCAGCAATAATAAGTTGAAATGTTTGCTATGGGGAAGTAAATCTGTGATTAACTTGTGTTCCCCTTTTTTGAGGCAGGCCAAATTACCAGATAAAATGGGGAGAGGCAGGAAAGGCAGTTAAGACTGGCACAGGCTCAAACAGAGTACATTGCCCATTTGTTAAAGGCAGGGCACAGAATTCCCTTTCGATATATTAAAGTGAGGAAAGGAAAACTTCAAGGGGAGGAAGGACTTGGTGAAGAGGGAGGATAAGGGTTGGAAAAATGTGTATACCAAGAGCAAGTACTTTTTCTCCGAGAACGAGCAAGTACTTTTCATGTATGGGTGAGGAAGCTTTTCAGAGCTATGCCGCACATGCGCCTGCCCTTCCTCCTGCCGCGACACCATATTCTCCAGTCTTTTCTGCGGAGCCCCTAGGACATGTTGCTGCAGTCTGGAAAAAAGTTTTAATTTCTTGCCCTTGTGGCTAAGCTTTTGCTCATTTTTTACCCACCTATCGTCAGCCTTTTTCTTATCCTTTGGGTGTATTTTCTGTAGTTTTTTTGCACTTTTTAGCATTTTTTCCCCCTTGGGGATTTTTCCTGCCAACAAGGAGGAAGGGGGAGGAGAAGTTGGGTTTACGGGGAAAGATGAGGAGTTCACTTTTGGTCATGTTCAAGTTTAGACAGCAGTAGGACATCCGAACAGCATTGTCTGTGGCATAGTTTTGATAGAAAGCCTTGTGATCATGTACTCAACTGTGGAGCAAAAATAGGAGGAGGAGAAATTGTCCTACAACTTGGAGGCAATACAACCTCTTTCGCAACGACTCAACACCACAAATGCCCAGTGTTGTGGTCATCTCAAATCTTCCATATTGAATAAACCATATTCTGCATCAGCATGGGGGGAGGGGGAGGTATGGTTTTGCTGCCCCTAACCTCTCCCCCCCACAATGGCAGCTCACAGCACTGCCTAAACAGTGCTGCATAGGTAATCTCAGCTTCAAAGACATGCCAAAGCCTTTTGCAAGTAAAGGACAACCTCTTTTGTCCCTGCTAGCTCTCTGCTTTGTGGGAAATCCGGTAGGGGAGATTGCTGCATCATCTTTCTGTGATTTGCATGTGGGACAGTATCAGGATCGGCCATGCATCTTTGGTGCCTCAGCTTAACATCTGCCATCAACTGTCTGAAAACCGCTCCTCTTTCTGGAAGTCTTCACAGCTTTGCGCCTGGATTTGGGCAACCCTAGCTGTCTGGAGAACTCTTGCTATGCAGCAGAGACGGATGGTGTGCAGCCACTTCGTACCATAGAACAACTTTGTTTCAGCATTGCTAAACGCATGATGCATCACTGAGCCACCGTTGTGCTTGAGAGTGGTAAGCAACCAACTGTAACCCTCTTCCCTACAACACTTTTACTCCAGCTCTGCTCTCTGCAGCACCATCATGTCTGAGAATGGAAATCTTCGTCTATAATTCTCCTTGTCATCCTAGAAAATGTCTCGCACCTCTCAGCACAGACCAAAAAGCTCTACTTCTGTGTCTTTGGGAGCTCCTTTCTCACCACTAGACCTACTGCTACTACTTCTTCTGATCATTATATAGCGCTACAAGGCATATGCAGCGCTGTATAGGCACGTGTAAAAGACCATACCTGCTCATCGAAACTTAGTCTATTTCTAGTGATGCCAGGTAAGTGAGGATCATCAGATCATAGTCTATAGGGCCTGACCAGCATCTCTCTCACTTTTGAATGGCAGATCCAACCTTAACCTTTTGGACTCCTACTTCCTGGCCTTAATAGAGCAGAGTGAACTTTAGGTCCAGCAGCAGCATACAGTAATATTGCTCTGCTTGTTAATTTTGTCTATAACATTGACATTGTCAAGAGATTTTTAATGCAGTATTGTCATACTGGTTTTTGAACGAATGCAGTTTTGATGTGCATATACTGTATATATAAGAACTATTTGCCAGATTCATGAACTAGATTTAGACTGTATAGACTACCTTAAAGATCTAGAAAATAATTCCCCTTTTCCTTTGGAACACAGGAGAGAAACTGATGGATTTTAGTCTGTCATCCATACAAGAATTCTATGCTATATGATGAAAGAGAGATTTTCCAGTGCATGGGTACTCTTCTTCATAGAAGTGTGGTTAGGGAAATTTTAAACTGAGATTAATTCCTTCAAGAATCTTTCACCAAATTTTGAAGGTAGTAGGAGGTTTTAACACGTTTACTTGCAGGACAGCTTTGAAAAGGTCTGTATGGTAGCAGTCCTTAGTTGATAACTTGGCTCACATATTAGTGCATCTCCAGATCCATATATTTGGATAGATACAGTATATCTCTGAATATGTGTCAGTATGTCTTGTTTTAAAAATCTCTTTAAAAAAGAGAAAGAAAAGGCATTGTATCTAGAGTGGTTTTTAACCAAGTAACTTACTAAGCAGTGTGGAAAGTTATAAGGCTGCTATCTTTTACACAAACATAGACTGCTTCCTCGTCCACTTCTTCACCAGGTTTATGTAGTGCTTGCATTGCTACTGCTGTCCATTCTGTCAGCAAATACTTTGGGGGGCAGGGGGAGTTAAAGGCTTTTGGAGGAGAACCATATTGTGACACATTTGGGCAATACTTAGCACTGAAACAAAAGCTGCTACCACTGTCTCTTTTGTTCTCTTGAATTTTCAGTTACCTGAGGCCAGAGACGGCGCAGGGAATCTTCCTCAACTTCAAGCGCCTTTTGGAATTCAACCAAGGAAAATTACCATTTGCTGCTGCCCAGATTGGGAATTCTTTTAGGAATGAGATTTCTCCTCGCTCAGGGCTTATCAGAGTCAGGTATTGCAAGACCTTTTTTTTTTCCCCCTCTCTCTCTGCCTTCAGAAACAGGCACTGCAGTTCATTGTTTTCTTACTTTGTTTTTCTGTGTTTTTCTTTCTTTGTTTCCCTCCCTCCTTTCCTAAAACTTGCAGAGACTAGAGTTTACTTTTTTTTTCAAATTCTCTTTAAAATTCAGATATCTGCCATGCAGTGAATGACGGACGTAATGCTCAGCTTGACTGTGTGGTGTGGTTGTCCTGTAGGGTGTAGGAGCTATCTCAGTATTCTCTTTATGAAAAAGAATTCTGTTTAACTCATTAAAGCTGGTCAAGAAAGGCATTAACTTAGTCCAATAAAAAGATATCACCTGATATACTGTATTTCTTTATATCTCCAAGAACAAGCAGGTATGTAGTCTTTCACATATGGATAACATCGGTACCGATGGAGCCCACGTGGGAATGCTCCTCAGTGTCCAATTGGAAAGCTTTCGGGAGCACTCTACTATGCCTGCACGATTGTCTTCCCACCTTCCCAACTCCCTCTCTCTTCAGTTCTTCGTTTTCCACGGAGCCAGCAGGAAGCAAATCCTGTCACCACAGAAAAACATTTTTTTGTGGATAGCACCTCTTCCTCCCCTTCGACACTGGCACTGTCGAAGACATCACCAGTTCGCTTATTTTCTTTTCTTTCTTTCTTTATCTCTCTTTTTAAAAATTTTTAAAAAAAAATGTGGGCAGAGACGCCCTTTTTTAGGCCTTAAGCCTACCATAGCCTTCACATCCCCGAAGGTATGGAGAAACCAGCTAGTGGTTTCAAGAAATGTTCAAATTGTGCCAGCAACATCTCTGCAACTGACACACACAACTGGTGCTTAAAATGCCTTGGCCCAGACCACCAGCCAAAAGACTGTCCCCTCTGTCAGAAAATGACATGGAGAGGCCTACAGAACCGGGCTTCTAAATTTGGGGCACTATTCACCTCGGATGCAGTATCGCTGGCGTCCACTTAGTTGAGGGCCTCATCCTCCTCCTCCCATGGATTTTGGGTATCTTCGAAGTCCAAGCATAAGACCGCATTGAAGTCTGACAAAATTTCTAGGGGAAGATCTCACTCGAAGCATCGAGATCTCTCGGGCATAGCAACGGAGGGAGATCAGCCTGCCAAACAGCACCAGCGGGAGGCCCTGTCCTCCAAAGCCATGAAGGGGCTCCAAGATGCTCCCGAGGCCTCGACCTCCGGAGGGCTTCTGGTGCCATGTTCTGGAATAGTAGTGCAACCACCCGCAACTGATACCTAGACATCAGCATCCTTGGTGGACCAGTGCATACTGGCCATCGAGCAGAGCTTAGCAGCCCAGCCTCGGTTCGGTAAGGTTCTTGGCTCCGGGAACTGCCCCGTCAGTATTGGTACCGACATTGAACCCGATTGCGAGGTCAGCATCGGGGTTGTTGCACATCGCGTCGACATTGTTGCCACTCATGCTCTCGATTGAAACTATCATAGATATCTGTACCCAACCCAAACGGCTCACCGATACCGGTACCTCAGAATGTGTCTACCATCATCTCAATTCGGGTGACTGCCGCTCTTGCAGATACTTTTGACTCTTCCAATTTCAGTGCCTCAGAGGTGGAATTGGACTGTTCTCAGGAGCCCCAAGACATACCTTTGGAACCTTTCCCTCCACAACAGCGATTCCTGTCGCCTCCGGAAGACATTTTCTTCTAGGAATTCATTCAAGACCTAGTTAAAGGTCTCTCCATCATGGTAACATCAGAGAGAGAACCAAGGACAGAGGAGTTGGAGATCCTCCAATACCCAACAGCACCCAAGGAGGCAGATAATCTGCTGGTGCATGTCATCCTTCGTGATCTAATGCTCCATATGTGGGAGACTTTTCTTGCAGTCTCACTGCAGAGCCGACGTCTTGATACCATGTACCGGGTACCAGAGTGTCTCGGCTCCCAGTAGTCACAGCTTTCCCCACCATTCCATGGTGGTTGAATCGGCGATGCGCCAAATCAAAAGTTCCAAAACTCATTTCTCTAACCCTCCAGGTAGGGAATCCAGAACCCTCGATGCCTTTGGGCGTCGGTGCTTCCAGGCATCCATGCTCTCGGCTAGGATTAATTTCTATATCCTCTACATGAGAATGTTCCTCAAGGAGGTATCGATGGATCTCGAGGCTTTTGCCCCATTCCTTCCAGATGACAAGAAGGTAGACTATCTCGCCTTGGTTAAGCATAGCCAAAATGTATCACATTTTGTTTATAGGGCCACCTTTGATGCCTTTGAATGCACAAGCAGGGCCTCAGCAATCTGCATTGCCCGCAGAATTGTATGGCTTCAAGCCTCATATCTTGAAATGGGTTCAAGATAAGTTGGGTAACATCCCTTGCACAGGTGAAAATCTCTTTGGCAAGGACTGGCAGGATAAGGCCTCTCAGAGTCAGAAAATACTACTCTGAAGAGACTATCAAGAACAGCCGATTCTGGTAGAAAAAAGGCAATGGCAAGGAAGTCTTTCTACAATAATAAGAGATTCTACCCTTCTTACCCTCCTGCTTCTCAGTACTAGGCTCAGGGGCCACAGAAGAAGTAACAGCCTCCTAAGCAACAAAAGAAGCCACAAGTGGCTAAGCCTCAACCAGCTCCACAGCCACAGTCTGAACCTGGTTTTTGACTCTGTTCTCTAGAAAAAAAAATTGTCACCCTGCCTCTGGAGGGCCCTCACCCCTCCACATAGCAGGCAGATTTTGCCACTATGCCCACAGATGACACCTCATCACCTCAGAGCAGTGGACACTAAGCATTGTCGAAGAAGAGTACAGACTTCATCTCAAAACTCTGCGTGCCCCCCCCCCCCTTCAATGTTCCTAGGGGAATTTCAGACTCAACCCCACTCACTGCTCTCCTAGAGGAGAGGGTTTCTTCTCTTCTGTCTCAGGGCGCCATAAAGAATGTCCCAACATCCCAGCAGGGAATGGGTTTCTGCTCTCTATTTTCTCATTCCAAAGAAAATTGGAGGATACAGGCCCATTCTGGACTCGGAAACCTCAACAAGTTTCTGGTCCGCGAAAAGTTCAAGATGGTTTTTCTTGGGATTCTTCTACCTTACCTTCAGAGTCAGGACTGGCTCTCTTCTCTAGATCTAAAAGAATCGTACACATATATCCTCATCCATCCAAGTCACAGGAAATATCTATGCTTCACCTTTCAAGGAAAGCTTTATCAATACAGAGTTCTTCCCTTCAGACTCACCTCTGCCCCAAGAGTATTCACAAAGTGCATGGCTGTCGTGGTCGTATACCTAAGGTCTCTGGGGATATTTGTTTTAGTTGACTGGCTCATAAAAGCAGACACCTCCCAGGAGGTACAGCTTTCTGTGCATCATACCATCATGGTACTGCAACACCTGGAATTTGTCAAACTTCTCAAAATCCCAGCTCTCTCCAACTCAAAGGTTAGAGTTCATCAGAGCCCTGCTGGACACTCAACAGTCCAGGCCCCAGCTCTGCTGTACACGTCTTATCCAGCTAGCATCCCAGACACTCCAACGGAACCATCTGACTGCCCGATAGATGCTGCAACTCCTTGAGCACATGGCCTCTACAGTACATGCCATCCCGTATGCTCACTTAGATATGCGGACAGCCCAATGGACTCTTGTTTTCCAATGGATGCAAGCCTTAGGCTATCTCCAGAACAGGATCCAGGACAGTCTCTCTAACCATATCCCTTCAGTGGTGGTGCTCTCCAGATGCCTCCACTTGAGTGCACCTTGATGATTGATGCCTCCAAACTGGGTTGTGGAGCACACCTAGCCAACCTGTCTACACAGGGACTCTGGACAGCACATGAATCACAACTACAAATCAATCTCTTGGAACTTTGTGCTCTCTTGAATGCCCTCTGGGTGTTTCAACACCACCTCAGGGCACAATGGGTTCTAGTCAGAATGGACAATCAGGTTGCCGTGTTCTCTGTGAACAAGTAGGGAGGAACAGTCTCATGGGCCCTCTGCGAGGAGGCTCTCCACCTGTGGTCCTTTGTCATTTCTCATCAAATACACCTCCAAGTGGTATACCTCCCCAGAGAGCATTTCATTTGCCTATGACAAAGCAGGACTCTCCCTGGAAGGGCATGTCACTGCTCACAACGTTCGTGGCATGGCAACCTCAATGGCAAACCTACGCTTGGTAGACATTGCCAAAATCTGTAAGGCAGCAACTTGGTCTTCTGTCCATATCTTTGCTGCCCATTATTGTCTGGACAAGGACTCCCGTCAGGATGCTATATTTGGTCAGGCTGTACTCCAGCACCTCTTTCAGACTTAGATGCAACTCCTACCCTCCTTTTCAGATTTTAACGATACCAGAAATCCATGACCTCTTCAAGCCTACTCTGAGGCAAGCCGCCACCAGTTCTGAGTTCATTTCATCTGGGAGCTAGGGAGTCCCATATGTGAAGACTACATTCCTGCTTGTTCCTGGGATAGCTCTGTTTTTAAGGTAATAATAATAATTCGGGACAGCTGATATTGGATCTGTCTCCGTCGTTTTGTATGTGTGTTGAGACAAGCTATGCATCTAATTCCCAATGGAATTGCTCTGGTTCTTCAGGGAATTTACTATGGCAGAGATCGAGCACTTTGTGGACCCCAATGACAAGCAACACCCCAAATTTGAGAATGTGGCAGATCTGACTATCCTCCTCTATTCTTCTAAAGCCCAGGTCAGCGGAGAGTCTGCGCACATAATGAGGCTTGGAGATGCTGTGCAGCAGGTAAGGGCATGCTGAATGAACGCTTAAACTAAATGGTATTGGATCCGACATTCAAAGACAGTTACTCTGTTTACAGACTGTAAAACTTCTTAATGCCGCTTAGAGGGCTATTCAGTGGCACTAACATGGTTAATGTCGTTGAATATCCCATAATAATGCCACTACTTGCCCTGACGCTAACTGTGTTGCATCGGGGTATGTCGTGGGCCTTCAGGGGTGGAGCGGAGGGGGCACCCGTTGCCCAGTGTACAGTGGCGATACTGCACTGCTGCCCGGTTAGCGATCCGCGGGTAAAGTTAGGCGCAGCAAAAGTTGGCCTGTCTTCACGTGGGAGCTAAACCAGGCAGTGGCTGAATATCTCTGCTGTGCGGTTTGGTTCTGTGTCTGTGTGATGACTCCGGATGTTCAGTGTCGGTGCTGCATATGACCCCGGCATTGAATATCCACAGTTAATGTTCAGTGTCGGCAGCTAGCCACTCTAATCGCACTAGCTGCTGGTGCTGAATATCGGGCCCATTAGTACCAGGAGACCACTGCTGAGAGACAAAACATGCATAGCTTGAAAACAACTTTTTTTTGTCTTGCAACTCCTTAAGGGAAGTTTGTAGGATATGTTAACCATAACAATTCTTAGTAAAGATAATTGAGTTTTGCATTATTCATGTAGTACTGGCAATAGATAGAAATGTACCAGATTAATCACATTCATACACGTTCCCTGCCCCATATAGTTCTTCATGACAGGGAGGTTAAATGACCTAATGGTTAGGAATATTGGGGTTCAAATACCACTGATGCTGTTTGATCTTAGGCAAGTCACTGAACTCTTCATTGCCACAGGTGCAAACTTAGATTGTGAGCCCACTGGGGACAGGGAATTACCTACCTACTTTGATCTATAACTGTTAAAAGTGTGAACTAAAATCCAATATCTCTCCCAAGTTCAGACAAGCTGTAGTATGAATGGGGCAGCCTTTAATAGTGCCGTTTTATTTCTCTGCCCTGTGTGACAGCTCTTACAATAAACCCCTTGCTTCCCCCGATATTACTCTACTGGAAGGTATGCTGACATCTGGAGCCAGGTGGCTATTGGAGCCATCATTTGCTTTGTAGAGTTTGCACTTTGATAACAGGATACCAAATTATTTTGCGATAAGCTAAGGTTTGCTTTAAAGGGGACACGTTTCCAATAGCCCATGTTGTTGCAAGGTGCCTGGTTAGTTGCTTTTGAAAATTTAACATTTACTTTGGGCATGTTAAAGCGCCTGCACACTTTCATATTTTTTGCAGGTGGCCAAGAAGGGCAAATAGTGCATGCAGTTCTGAAAATACCATAATGCATTCTGGTTTCCTTTTCTGGCGTAAATGTGTCCCCAAGGTTCCACATTAGGAATAGCCACTCGGGAAAAGGACCTGGATGTCATCATGAATAGTACATTGAAACTCTCTGCCCAGTGTGCACCTGCAGCCAAGAAAGCAAATAGCATGCTAGGAGTCATTAGGAATGGCAAATAAAACCAAGGATATTATAATTGTTGAAAATAACTTGAAGTCGGGTACTAGAGGCCTCTGAAAGGGTTAATATGGAGAATGGCATGGAATACTGCAGACAGTCTGAAGCCTAGCAGTCTGGAAAAAGATGTGTTATAAAAGCCAAGGTTATACTTTGGGATGATATTGTTTGTGAGAATGAGACAGAATGTTTTATTTTAGAAGTATCTCTGCTCTGATCTATAACACATAGATAACCAAAGCTTGATGTAGAGCTGAATTTCTACCATGTAACTGTTTTTCCCTAATAAAAGGAGGTGCAGTGGCCTAGCTTGAGGGGGAAATCATGGGAACCTGCACAAGTGTGCACACCTCTGAATTCCTCCTTATTTGCAGTTGATTTTTAGAGAACTGAAGTCAAAGGATCAAGGTTAAGTTTTGCTATCTGGCCAGAAGTGGGCCACAGGCTAAAAGATCCTTCAATCAGAGCCAGGTCTTGTCAGACAAATCTGATTGATTTCTTTGACTAGGTGACCAGGGAGTTGGACGGAGGGAGAGCCCTAGATGTGGTGTATTTGGATTTTAGTAAAGCCTTTGACACGGTTCCTCATAGGTGACTTATAAACAAACTGAGCACCCTAGGGATGGACCCTAAAGTTACTGCTTGGGTTAGAAATTGGTTGGGTGGGAGGCGACAAAGAGTACAGGTAAATGGAGCTCACTCTGAGGAGAAGGATGTTACCAGTGGTGTGCTCCAGGGATCTGTCCTTGGTCCGATTCCACTGGTCAACCAGTTTTTACAAAAGTCATGTTACTGAAATAAAAATAGTCATTTCTTATTAATTTTTATATGCTGAACACGAATATGACAGTGAAATTGCAAAGTTGGCTCTAGTTTTTTTGTAATCTACAAGTATTAATTGTTTACATCACGAAATGCATGTCAATAGTAAATATAATAGACCTTCGGTTAATACCTGTAAAAGACCAAGTCATAGACGACTACTTAGATTTTTTCGCCTGTCTCTTGTACAGCTGTTCGGGAGCTTCTCTGGGGAGTGTCCAGCAGTAGTCAGCCAGCATTGTAATGGACCATTTTCCCTGGTATCTTTGCTCCATCGTTGCGATATCCTGTGAAAACATTTGCCTGTTCATCACTAACCATACCACAGTTGTCAGGAAAGAAATTGAGATGGGAATAAAGGAAATGCACCTTTAGAGACATATTGCAGCCAAGTTTCTGATACTGCATCAGCATGTCTTCTACTAGTTCCTTGTAGTTTTCTGCCCTAACATTCCCGAGAAAATTTGTTGACACTAGGCGAAAAGCATTCCATGCTTGTTTCGCATCACCCTGCAGCAAGTTGTTGAACCGGTCATATTTGAAGAGCTCTCGAATCTGAGGACCCACAAAAACTCCCTCTTTAATCTTTGCTTCACTGAGTTGAGGGAATTTTTCATGCAGGTATCGGAAAGCTGGTGAAGTGCGGTTCATGGCTTTCACAAAGTTTTTCATCAAACCTAGTTTGATGTGAAGAGGTGGTAGCAGGATTTTGTGAGCCTCAACCAGAGCTGGGTGCTGGATATTCTTCTCTCCAACTGTTACATTTTGTCTGCGATTCCATTCCTTCCGCAAGTAGTGCCAATCCCTTGCTCGGCTATCCCACTCACATAAGAAACACATGTATTTTATATATCCCTGCTGCAGTCCCATTAAAAGGGCAACTACCTTCAAGTCACCACAGAGAGGTGCCAGCTGTACTTGTTATAGATAATGGAAGTCAGTAGATGCTTTGTGTTATCGTATGTCTCTTTCATGTGGACGGCATGTGCTACTGTTCAAAAGCACAGCCTTCAGACTCAGTTTCGAAGAGTCTATAAATAGTTTCCAGTCTTGTGGGTCATGAGTGATTAAGGCATTCATGAGGCTTTCAATATCGGAACAGAATACCATATTACTTTCCTTTCCGACTGCATATAGTACACTGCTGACGTCAGATGGCTTCAGCAGCCGTCTGGCAGTAGTATTGCATTGCATCAGAAAATGATGCAGTCAACTCTGGATGATGTGTGCATGCTGGTATTATGCAATGTGATGCAATATTACATCATTCAAGGCTTATTTGGGATGTTGTTGATGTCCTACTGGATAAATTTACACGGTGAAACGTCAAAAATGAACTACATGCAATATCTTCAAAAACGAGAGCCAATAATTTTTTTTAATGTTATATTCGTGTTCAGCTCACCAAGATACTACAGATTAGGACCTTTTTAAAGTCAGTAACGATTTCAATGTTGACCAGTGTTCTTTTTAACATCTTTGTTAGTGATATAGCGGAAGGGCTGTCGGGTAAGATTTGCCTCTTTGCAGATGATACCAAAATCTGTTATAGAGTAGACACCCAGGAAGGTGTAGATAACTTAAGGAGGGATCTAGCTAAGCTTGAAGAATGGTCTAGAATTTGGCGGCTGGGATTTAATGTTAAAAAATGTAAGGTCATGCATTTGGGCTGCAGCAATCCAAGGGAGCAATATAGTATAGGGGTGAAGTACTTTTGTCCACTAAAGAAGAGCGGGACCTAGGCGTGGTTGTGTCTGATGATCTTAAAGTAGCTAAACAGGTAGAAAAGGCGACAGCAAAAGCTAGAAGGATGCTTGGGTGCATACGGAGAGGAATGGCTAGCAGAAAAAAGGAGGTGATATTGCCTCTGTATAGGTCTTTGGTGCAACCTCATTTGGAGTATAGTGTGCAATTCTGGAGTCCGCACCTTCAAAAGGATGTGAACAGGATGGAGTCGGTGCAGAGGGTGGCTACTAAAATGGTTAGTGGTCTTCATTATAAAGCATATGAGGACAGACTTAAGGATCTTAATAAGTACACCTTAGAGGAAAGGCGGGATAGAGGTGATATGATTGAGATGTTTAAATACCTCCGTGGCATACATGTTCATGGAGAGAGCCTTTTTCAATTGAAAGCAAGTTCTGCTACAAGGGGACATGGGATGAGGGTGAAGGGGGGGATAGGTTCAGGAGTGATATGTGGAAATATTTCTTTACGGAAAGAGTGGTGGATCCATGGAATAGTCGCCCAGTGGAGCTGGTAGAGATGAGGACAGTATCTGAATTCAAAAAAGCGTGGGACAAACACCCGAGGATCTCTAAAGGTAAAAAGGGGACTGTTGTAGTTGTTGATATGGAAGGACAGACTTGATAGGCCATGTGGTCTTTTTCTGTCATCATGTTTCTATGTTTCTAATACTTCTGTAGCACTCTATGGTGCGACTACACCTTGAATATTGTGTGCAATTCTGGGCACTGTATTTGAAAAAGGATATAGCAGAATTGGAATAGGAACAGAGAAGAGCAACCAAAATGGTAAAGGGGATGGAAGGATATCCCTGTAAGTAGAGGCTTAAAAGTTTAGGGCTCTTCAACCTGGAAAAGAGAAGGCTGAGGTGAGATATGATAGAAGTCTATAGTGAGGTGGAGTAGAATGGGTAAAGTAGATTGTTTCTGGATGAGCAGGAAGTAAGCCCTCATGTATGGGTGACGTCACTGATGGAGCCCCACTTGGGAATGCTAACCTGCTTCTATGGGAAGCTTTTCAGAGGCTCGACTGCGCTTGTGCCTGTTTTCCCTCCTGCTGCGGTGCCACCTTCTCCAGCCTTCGTTTTCCACCTAGCCCCACGGACCTGTTTTGGTATTCACCAGCAAACATGTCTTTCTATTTTTCTCCTTTGGGGTTGTCTCAATTGTTTTTTCTTTCCACCTGCCATCAGCGGCGTCTGTCCCAGCACTTGCGATGCCATCCTGGTTCTGGTGCTCCTTTTGGTAATTGTTTTTTTTGGGGGGGTAGGGGTTCTCGCAGCTGGCACCGTTGAGCCATTTTGATCTTGCCATAGCTGTTCTTCCAGACATGTCCCAAAAGCCGGCCAGTGGATTCAAAAACCAACAAATGTTCCTGACCCTCTTGGTCACAGATGAACACAATTGGTGCCTCCAGTGTCTGGGTCTCTCTGGTTTCCTTGTAGTGACAGATGCCGAAGAGAGGCCTGAAGTATCAGGAAAAGCAGAGAGTCCCTGTTTGGTTAGCACTCTGATTCTGTATCTTCGGCACCGGCATCGGTTCCAGTGTCCCTTCTAGGACTCGCTGAGGCATCAACATCAAGAGGTTCTCGGGCTCAATCGGAGCCAAAGTGCTATAGTGGCCTAGAATTTCGGCTCTCCCTCAATCTCTGGCCGGATTCCAAGAAGTACTTAACATCGATTCCATCAACGTCGAAGGGGAACCCATCCAAGCACTGGGCTAAGCCTCGCGTGCATTGACATTGGAGCCCTTTCCGACTTGATGTTGAGAGGGATTGCCATGAATGGCCTGTCAAAGTGCCCCGGCAAGAGTAATCGGGCCCCCAGGGTGTCTCCCAGTGACCGAGGCCAGGCCACCCCTACAGGGATGCTAGCGACAGTGGTCGAAGTGGCCCTGGCCCCAAGGCCTTTGGCTTCTTTGCCTCCTTGGTTTTCAGTAGCCTGTAGCTTGGGAGTCCCATACGTGAGGACTTTTACTGCTTGTTCATGGAGAAAGCATAGTTACTCATCTGTAGCAGATATTCTTTGTGGACAGCAGGAATAAGTCCTCACAAACCTCCCATCTCCCCAAGGGGTTGTCTTCTGCTATAGCTTTGATGATATACTGGAGAAGACAGCCCCTCGGCAGGTGGGAAGGGAGGCGTAGGTGCGATGGAGCTTCCCAAAAGATTCCAGTAGAAGCTGGGGAGCGATCCCATGGGGGGCTCCGTCAGTGGCATCACCCATACTTGAGGATTTATTCCTGCTACACCTGCTACAGGTGAGTAACTGTGCTTTACTCCATCAAAAGGTAGAAAGGCTAGGGGACACGCAATGAGGCTGCAATATAGCATATTTAAGACTAATTGGAGAAAATATTTTTTTACTAGGCGCATAATCAAACTGAAATTCGTTACTGGAGGATGTATTTATTAATTTTATTTATTTAAAAGCTTTTCTATACTGCGCTCTTTACAATCAGTGCGGTTTACAATTAACAGTTCCTTGTACAATGCAGAAAGAACCTGCATTGTACTTACATTGAACAGGTGACGTAACTTGGATTTATAACTGGGGCAACTATGTACAGGCTGAGCCCTTTGTCGCTACAACGTTCAACGGTATGGTATGTAGTAAAAGCTGTTAGTGTAGCTGGGTTCAAAACAGGTTTGAATAGGTTTTGGAGGAAAAGTCCATAAACATTATTAAGAGGACTGGGAAAATCCACTGCTTACCCCTGGAACAAGCACCATGGAATGTGTAAATCTTTGGGACACTTGGAATGGCCACGGTTGGAAACAGGATACTGGGCTTGATGGAGCCTTGTTCTGACCCAGTATGACACATCTTATATTCTAGCTAGGCAGAGGAGGGGTCAGTTTTCAGTCCAGCAGTCTAGGCACATCAGTCTGTTTGAGCACAACTATATTGTTTTGAAAATTGTACTTGACGTGTTTCTGGCTATTGCAAGAGGGACATACAGAACAGCATTGCACCAAGCTCCATGGGGAAGGTGGGGAACTAGAATGAAGAGAGGCTCTGGAGCCAGTGAGAATTGAATTCACAGAGAAAAATTCTAGTTGGGGGCAGAGGATGAGATGTCGGTATTTTCTTTGCCCCTGAAAACCTGGCTTCTGCCTTTCCTTCTGATCTTTGGTAAGGACACACTGCATTGTTTTACCCAGTTGCAATTAGCATGTTGTCCTTTTATTTGAAGTTTTAATGGAAGTTTTAATGTGTCTCTAATCTATGAGGGTTGCTCAGAAAGTAATGCCCCACATGTTTTTTCTCAGTCCAGAATGAAGATAGAGGTGTGAAACTGAAAGGGTAGTAACTTGGAACTTCAAAGGACACGTGTGTGTAATTTTACCATCGTCTGACAAATAGCGAGGCAGTAGTGATCCTTCAAATGGCGTCTGTGAGTGACACACGGTACAAACAACGAGCTGTAATTGAATTCTTGGTGGAGGAGAAAAAGTGTGAGAAACATTCAAACAGTTGTGTGCTGTGTATGGAAGTTCTGCAGTAGATAGGAGCACCGTTGACGTTCCATCTACTGCAGAACTTCCATACACAGCACACAACTGTTTGAATGTTTCTCACACTTTTTCTCCTCCACCAAGAATTCAATTACAGCTCGTTGTTTGTACCGTGTGTCACTCACAGACGCCATTTGAAGGATCACTACTGCCTCGCTATTTGTCAGACGATGGTAAAATTACACACACGTGTCCTTTGAAGTTCCAAGTTACTACCCTTTCAATTTAACACCTCTATCTTCATTCTGGACTGAGAAAAAACATGGGGGGCATTACTTTCTGAGCAACCCTCGTATTAGCCCTGTAACAGCCTCTGACCACTAGAGGGGATGCACTTTTGCATAGTAAATGATTTATAAACGGGGTGACCATATAGCTGCTTATCGAGGGGTACAGTGTGAGCCAGGCCTGAGTTTAGCTCCCACTGCATACAGGGAGATGTAGTTCAGATTTTCCTGTCAAGTTCTCTAATTTAAAGCAGGACATCTCTTTGTGCTCACTGAGGTAAAACCAAAACTGGCTCATCTGGTCTCCCTGGATATGGAGCTGTATGGTTATTCTCTGTTTAGCCAAACGACTGATTGCCTCCACTGCTTATTTTAAAAATTTAGAATGTCAATGTGGGCCCTAGGTCTCCCAGTGTACTTATAGCAGAGACAGGTTATGTTTTTTAGGTTGATCAAATAACTAACGAGATTTGTGCATTGAATATTAATAAGTTGTGTTTCTTTATTTTCAGGGTGTGATTAATAATTCTGTGCTAGGATATTTCATTGGCAGAATCTACCTCTACTTGGTAAAAGTGGGAGTCTCTCCGGATAAGCTGCGTTTCCGGCAGCACATGGAGAATGAGATGGCTCACTATGCTTGTGACTGTTGGGATGCAGAAGCCAAAACGTCCTATGTGAGTGACCCGCAGTATGGTCATCGTTCTGCACATGGGGGAAGGGGAGCAAAGGAGAATTGTCTACATGCTTGGAACAGAGGTTTTCCTATAATTGTATACACGCCTAGCTGAAAGCAGGTGTTTAATGAGACATTAGAAATTGTACTTAAAATGGCAGCGTTAAGCTATTTGGGGGGGGGGGGGGTAGCTAATTTAATTGCAAGATCAAAGGGCATCATTTCATTCTCTTTTATTCTTCTTTGTTATATTCTATTCCTGAGACATTATAATGGTTAAAAATTGGTGGAAGACCTTCCTTAACAGCTGGCATCATCATAAATCCAAGAGGGTAATTTTGTAGCAAGTCATCTATGCACATATGTTACACCAAATTTTCAAAGAGGAAATATGGCCATATTTTAGCTTTGAAAGTTACCCGAGGGGAAACTACGTGCACATGGCTTCAATCTGCTATTTCATATGCACACATGTTGAAAACCCAAAAATGCACTTATAAGTCTGAACTCTGTTCCAGGAATGCCTCTGTTTTCGAGGGTAAATGTATGCATGAAATGGCATTATGCTAAGGCTTAACAAAACATAAAAGCGGAGTCTTGCACTATTGCAGCAACTTCTGATAGTGCAGGAGTAGCACCAAAGGGTTCATCTTGAGGAGAGGTTCCCTGCAGTCTGTTTCTAGTGGGAGGTCTGTGTAAGTGCGTTGTAGAAATATAAGAAGACTGGGAAAGAAATGTGAAAAGAACACCCTCAAACCCACATAAGATAAAGGAAACAAGTCCTTTCCCTTCCCAGTTGTCTGTGTCCTCAGAGCACATTAAAAAATTGTGACAAGTATAATACAGGAGCAGATAAAACAAAACAAAAAATGAGAACAAGGCAGTAATGAGAGAATTTTTTGTCGTTCCTCTAGGGCTGGATTGAGATAGTGGGCTGTGCTGATCGCTCCTGCTATGACCTGTCTTGTCATGCCAGGGCTACCAAAGTTCCTCTAGTGGCTGAGAAAACTCTGAAGGAACCCATATCCTTTTCTAAATAGTCCTGACTCTTCTAAGCAGTTCAGAGGCTCCTGACAGTTTGTCTGCTCCCTAGTACGACCAGGCATACCACTCCAATTTCTGGAGGGAGACTTTCCAAATATTTTCCATTTTGTTCTTTTTAAATTTAACATCTTAAATGCATTGTTATATTTGTGATCCTACTAATTTCTGATTAAAATCAGGCTGAAATGCATCAGTAGGCCTGGACTTGATATAAATCTTCCTCCTGCTCTTTGCCTGTTGGAGTAGAGCTCTGCATTTCAGCAAGCATCTGGTTTCCTCTTGGGCCATGCGTTGGAAATAAGATTCTTGTATCTGTTCAATCTAATGTTGGGCCGTGCCATTCTCTGCTAATTTAGCTTTCTAACTATCCACAAGCCTGCATATGCTGATGACGTCTTCACTCTGAGGCCTCACTGAAACTTTGGAGGAAACATAATGGACCAGGTTTTCAGCTGTTTTGACTAGTGGATCAAGTTAAGTGCTGGCACCGGTGCTTGACTTTATTCATATATTCAGCAGTACTGTCTTGTTTGTTTAATCTACTGAATATATGCCTGACAACCTAGTTATTTAAAGGGCCAGGGCTGCTGATCAGGGAGTAGCAGAGGGAGAGTGGAGCAGAGGAAAAAAGGAGGAAAGCATGTAGAGTATAAGTTGACATTTAATGCTGTGACAGTCACTTACGTAGTGTCACATAGGTGAACATCATTCATCAGGTGGATCCTGACAGAAAAACTGTTAAGAACCAATGGCTAGATCAATACATCAGTGATCAGCTTTTGACAGCTGGGATGGGGAGGACAGCGGGGTGGGGAGGACATAAAGCTGAAGGTATCTCCAGGAACAAGCAGGAATGTAGTCTTCACATATGGGTATAGTCGGTACAGATGGAGCCTGCGCGGGAACGCTCCCCAGCGTCCAATTAGAAAGCTTTTGTGAGCATCCCACAGCGCCTGCGTGCTGCCTTCCCGCCTTTCCCAACTGCCTCTCTCCAGTTCTTCATTTTCCGCGGAGCCAGCAGGTTGTCGTTCCTGTCACCGCAGAAGATTTTCCTATTCTTCTTTTTTTTTGTGGTCGCGTCTGCCTTCCCTCGACGCTATACCGGTACCGCCGGTTCTTTCTTTCTTTTAAAAAAAAAAAAAACCCATAATTTTTTTCCAAATCTTTCTTCTTCAGGTGCACGCGCCATTTTGGGCACTAGGCCCAAAATTTCCTTTACTATGGAAAAACCCGCTTCGGGTTTCAAGAAGTGTACCAAGTGTGGCGGTACCATCTCCGTCATCGACACCCACGAGTAGTGCCTTAAATGTTTAGGTCCTGACCCCTGACCACTCCATTTCGGAGTGTATGGCCTGTGGGATGATGTCTAAGAGGGGTCAGCAAAACCGAGCTGCTAAGCTCAGCACCCTTTTTCCCTCCGATGCAGCCTCTGTGGCATCGACGTCTTCCAGGGCTTCGTCTTCCTCCCATGGATCTCAGGTAACTAAACATAAGTCTGGCCAGTCCTCAAAGGGTAGATCTCCTTCCAAGCATCAAGATGCCTCTGGCGTTGCCCTTGAGGGTCTTGCACCGGCAAAATTGCCCCGGCGGGAGGCTTTGGCTTCCAAAGCATTATCGGGGCTCCAGGATGTTCTCGAGGCATCAACCTCGGCAGAACTGCTGGTGCCATGCTCTGGGGTACCAGCCGCTTTCTCCGGTACCGATACCCAGGCATCGGCAGCGTCGATAAACCAGAGATTCCTGGCTATTGAACGCAGTCTGGCAGCTCTCCTAGCGGCATCGGTCCAATGTTCCCTCTAATTTTCTGTAGGCTGTGTGCGCATAAAATATCAGCTGTGTGCAGCTTTTGAAGGAATGTTAAATTTTTGTGCGCCACATAATGACACTCAGAGTTATATACTTTAAAATTTGACTACATGTCAGAATACAGTATGTACACCACATTGTTTTTAATCAAATTAAATGAAAATAGACGATTACTAAATGAAGCGGGAAATTTCTAGTAATTACAATCATAACTTTAAAATTTTAAGACGTCTGTGGTGTTTTCTATCAGAATCAGAGCCGTAATTTTTGTGCGCTCTGTTGTAAAGTATGTGTGCTCACTTGGCGAGGTGTGTGCGCACGCACACGCGCACAGCTTAGAGGGAACAGTGCATCGGTCCCCTTGGAGCCGCTTCAGACAGTTCAGCCGGTACCGGCATTGGTTCCGGCACCGGCATGGACATCGGTGTCTGCATTGCCGGCACCGAGTCATGCTATGGCTTCCGGTACCGATAGACCGGTACCGATTTCCCCCCCCCCCCGACACCGACTTCGGTCGGTACGGGTATCGTGCTCTACAAGAGCATCCGGATAGAAGGTACTTTGAATCCTCGGAGGAGTCTAAGGATTCTGACAGCTTGGTTGGTACCGGAGTACTTCTCCCGGAGGAGCCTTCCTCTCCTAAACGTAGGATGTCTCCTTCAGAAGATATATCCTTTCAGGATTTTATCAGAGAGGTGGCTCGAGGTCTTTCCATTACAGTGGCTCATGAAACAAAGCCCAGAGCAAAGGAGTTGGAGATTCTACAATATCCCAAGGCTCCTAAAGAGGCAGCCACTTTGCCTATTCATGAGATCTTACATGATCTCATGTTAAGAATGTGGGAAACACCTCTTACCACCTCTCCTCACTCTCGTAGACTGGATACCATGTATTGAATGCCTCCTTGTCCTGGCTTCCAGAAGACTCAGCTTCCTCACCACTCCACTGTAGTGGAATCAGCTATGAGAAGGATCAGGAGTGCAAAGAGGCATGCCTCTAATCCTCCAGGACGTGAGTGCAGAACTTTGGATGCCTTTGGACGTCGTACTTTCCAGGCTTCCATGCTTTCTGCCAGGATCAGTTCTTATATTTTATATATGGGAATATTCCTTAAGGAAGTCACAGGAGATTTGGAGATTTTAAGCCCTCTCCTTCCTGATGATAAGAGGCAGGATTTTCTCACACTGGTTAAACATGCCCAGGATGTTTCTAAGTTTCTCAATCGTGCAGCTTTTGACTGTTTTGAGTGCATAAGCAGAACCTCTGCCATTACCATAGATGCACCTAGGATTGCCTGGCTCCAGGCATCTGACTTGGAGCTATGGGTGCAGGACAAACTAGGCAATATCCCTTGTACAGGTGAGAATCTCTTTGGCAAAAATTGGGCAAGAGAAAGCCAATGAACTGGATGCTGATAATGCCACCTTGGATAGATTATCCAAGCTACAGCAGATCCTGCAAGGAAGAAATCTTTCAAAAAAACATTCTTCTCCAAAAAGAAGGTTTTACCCCTCTTTTACCCAGCAGGGACGTTCTGCAGGTCAGTCTGCCCGAAAGGGTCAGCAACCACCTTAACAAAGGAAAGCAGACTGCTAAGCCTCAACCTTCTCAGCAGTCTCAGCCTCCACAAGGCCTTTGACTTCCATCTAGAGAACTTAGCCTTCCTGGCCCTCAGCGGACCAGAGCCTTCCACCATTCCAGGAAGGTTGTGTCATTTTGCCCCCATATGGGGGCAGATAACAGCAGAAGATTGGACTCTTTCCATTGTAAAAGAGGGATACAAGCTTCACTTCCTTCGCATGCCCCCTCCTACAATGGTAAGACAGTTCAATTCTCAGACCTCTCTCAACAACCAGTTAACTCGAGGTCACTATGCTCCTTGCCCAAGGGGCAATAGAAGAAGTACCCATTCCTCAACAGGGTACAGGGTTTTACTCCCCCTATTTCCTTATCCCCAAAGAAAACAGGGGGACACAGACCTATTTTAGACCTCAGAGAATTGAACAAATTCCTGTTCAAGGAGAAATTCAAGATGATTTCTCTGGGAACTCTGCTGCCATACCTTCAGAGTCAGGATTGGCTTTGTTCTCTAGATCTCAAGGATGTGTACACTCATGTTCTCATCCATCCAACTCACAGAAAGTTTCTTCGGTTCCTTTTTCAACAATTTTGGATTTATAATTTGCAATCGGTGACGCCTGCTGGTCTGAATCAGTCCTTGGATTGGTGGAGTATTCTTTGAAGATAAAAATTGGGACTCTAACTACCATGAGCCTTTGCGTAATCACCATCTGATCATGTGATCCATTTTGGGGTTCACATTGGATTCTTTCCAGAGGTGTGATGAGCAACATGGTTTGAGAAAGGGCTAGGAATTCCTGTGGCCTGAAACACAATGTTGGGTTATTGCACCGAGATTGGTACATCTCGACGGCGTTGCCATACAACTTTAGATAACAGCTGAAGCTGGGGATGGAATTTGACGCCACTTCATATTACCTTGGAGCTTTATGCTAGAGATGAAAATGGCTGGACAATTACAAAATGACTCAGCTAAGTGATTTCTCTGTTTTAAACAAATTATTGGTTGAGGTTGGTGTTGGGGGGCTTTATTCCTCTCAAGACCTTAAATGTTGGGGTTATATCCCTGGTAAAAAAGATAAAAAGGAACATTCACCGTGAAGAATCCACTTCTTCTCGTGGTGTAAAGATAAGAACATAAGATATGCCATACTGGGTCAGACCAAGGTCCATCAAGCCCAGTATCCTGTTTCCAACAGTGGCCAATCTAGGTCATACGTACCTAGCAGTTTCCCCAAAAGACACAGGTTCTGCAAAGTTCCGACAAAAATTGTATGTTTGTAAGTTTCCCTAGTTTGTTGTATTTTTTCCAAGGCCTCATGCTTCAAATGCGGAAAGGAATCTTCAGAGAAGAGCCACCAAAATGGTAAAGGGGATGGAAGGCTACTCCTATGAAGAGAGGCTACAAAGGTTAGGGCTCTTCAACCTGGGAAAGAGACGGCTGAGGGGAGATATGATAGAGGTCTATAAATTAATGAATGGAGTGGAACGGGTAAACGTAGATCGATTGTTTACGCTATCAGAATATAGAAAGACTAGGGGACATGTAATGAAACTACAGGGTAAACTATTTAAGACAAATAAGAGAAAATATTTTTTCACTCAACGTGTAATCAAACTCTGGAATTTGTTACCAGAGAATGTAGTAAGAACTATTAGTGTAGCTGGGTTTAAAAAAGGTTTGGACAAGTTCCTGGAGGAAAGGTCCATAAACCATTATTAAAAAGGGACCCAGGATATGCTTGACCCAGTACAAGCATTGTGGAACCTGTGTCTTTTGGGGATACTGCTAGATACGTATGACCTAGATTGGCCACTGTTGGAAACAGGATACTGGGCTTGATGGACCTCGGTCTGACCCAGTATGGCATATCTTATGTTCTTATGTTAATACTTTGGACAGCAAAAGAGCACTTGCCTTTTACTTGCAAAGAACACAGCAACATATAAAGTCCTCTCAACTCTTTGTTGCTTTTGATCCTTCTCATTTGGGACTTCCAGTCTCCAAGAGAACATTGTCCAATTGGATTGCACAATGTATTTCCTTTGTCTATCAGAGTAAGAACCTTTCTCTGGATGGCCATGTCACAGCTCACAATGTGAGGGCCATGGCAGCCTCAATGGCTCATCTACACTCTGTGTCTATGGACGACATCTGTCGAGCAGCTAATTGGGCCTCGGTTCATACCTTCACAGCTCATTACTGCTTGGACAAGGACTCCCGCCGGGATGCCTTGTTTGGTCAGGCTGTTCTGCAACACTTGTTCCATACTTAATCAATTCCTACCCACCATTCCTGGTAGGATGCCAGAGATCCATGAGGGGAAGTGGAGCCCTTTCACAAGGGCACACAACTTCTGGGGTCTCTCCCTGGCATCAGTAGCTAGTGAGTCCCCATATGTGAAGACTACATTCCTGCTTGTTCCTTGAGATAGCAGTTACTCACCTTTAACAGGTGATCTCCGGGAACAGCAGGAATTTAGTCTTCACAACCCACCCACCTCCCCTAGGAGTTGTATCTCTCTATCTCCAGGAACAAGCAGGAATGTAGTCATCACATATGGGTATCGTCGGTACCAACGGAGCCTGCGCGGGAACGCTCCCCAGCGTCCAATCAGAAAGCTTTTGGGAGCATCCCACAGCGCCTGCGTGCTGCCTTCCCGCCTTTCCCAACTGCCTCTCTCCAGTTCTTTTCTGCAGAGCCAGCAGGTCGTGTTCCTGTCACCGCAGAAGAATTCCTTTTTTCTTTATTTCTTTTTGTGGTCGCATCTGTCTTCTTCGACGCTCTACCGGTACCGCCGGTTTTTCTTTTCTTATTTCTGTAAAAAAAAAAAAAAAATCTTCTTTTTTCCTTTTCTTCAGGTGCATGTGCCTTTTTGGGCCCTAGGCCCAAAAATCTTTTCCTTAACATGGAAAAACCTGCCTCAGGTTTTAAAAAGTGCACCAAATGTGGCGGTACCATTTCCGTCACCGACACCCATGAGTGGTGTTTAAAATGTTTAGGTCCTGACCACTCCATCATGGATTGTGTGTCCTGTGCCATGATGTCTAAAAGAGGTTGGCAGAACCGAGCTGCCAAGCTCAGTATACTGTTTCCCTCTGATGCAGCTTTGGTGGCATCGATGTCTTCCAGGGCTGCTCCTTCCTCCCGTGGATCTCAGGTAACTAAACATAAATCCAGCCGGTCCTCGAAGGGTAGATCTCCTTCTAAGCATCGAGATGCCTCTGGCGTTGCCCTCGGATTCTGCACTGGCAAAATTACCCCGCCGGGAGGCTTCGGCTTCCAAAGCATTATCGGGGTTCCAGGATGTTCTCGATGGCTCGGCCTCGACAGATCTCCTGGTGCCATGCTCTGGGGTACCGGCGGTCTCCTCCGGTACCGACATCCAGGCATTGGCAGCGTCGATAGACCAGAGAGTTCTGGTTATGGAACGCAGTGTGGCGGCTCTCCTTGTGGCATCGACGCCCTTGGTATCACGACAGACAACTCCACCGGTACCGGCACCGATAGCATCGACATTGGCATCGGTGTCTGCTCTGCCGGTACCCTGTCCTCTAATGCCCTCCGGTACCGATTCCCCAGTACCGGTTATTCCCGGTACCGACCTTGATCGGTACGGGTATTGGGCCCTGCAAGAGCATCCAGACAGACGATACTTCGAGTCCTCGGAAGAATTTGAGGATTCTGAAAGTTCTGTCGATGCAGCGATGCTTCTTCCAGAGGAGGAGTCCTCCCCTAAACGCAGGATGTCTCCTCCAGAGGATATGTCCTTCCAAGACTTCATCAGGGAGGTGGCTCGGGGCCTGTCCATAACTGTGGTCCCTGAAACAGAGCCAAGGGCCAAGGAGTTGGAAATTTTACAATATCCCAAAACTTCTAAGGAGGCAGCTACCTTACCCATTTAGGAGATTTTATATGATCTCATGTTGAGGATGTGGGAAACACCTCTTACCACCTCTCCTCATTCTTGTAGATTGGATACTATGTATCGAGTTCCTCCTTGTCCTGGATTCCATAAGACTCAGCTTCCTCAACACTCTGTTGTGGTGGAGTCAGCTATGAAAAGGATCAGAAGTGCAAAAAGGCATGCCTCTAATCCTCCTGGACATGAGTGCAGAACACTAGATGCTTTTGGGCGTAGTCTTCCAAGCTTCCATGCTTTCTGCCAGGATCATTTCCTATAGTCTCTACATGGGTATGTTCCTAAAGGAGGTCACAGATAATTTACAGACTTTAAGTACTTTCATTTCTGAGGATAAAAGACAGGACTTTCTCACTTGGGTCAAATATGCCCAAGATGTTTCTAAATTTTCCAACCGTGCAGCCTTTGACTGCTTTGAGTGTATAAGCAGAACCTCGGCTATCGCCATAGGTGCACGTAGAATTGCTTGGCTCCAGGCATCTGATCTAGAGCTCTGGGTACAAGACAAATTGGAAATATTCCTTGTACTGGTGAGAACCTGTTTGGTAAAGATTGGCAAGAAAAAGCCAATGAAATGGATGCTGAAAATTCCACCTTGGATAGACTATCCAAGTTCACTGCTGATCCTGTTAGAAAGAAATTGTTCAAGAAACCATCTTTTTCTAAAAAGAAAAGATTTTATCCTGCCTATGTTCAACAGGCATCTTCTGCAGGTCAGCTTTCAAGGAAACGTCAGCAACCACACAAACAGAAGAAAGCAAAGGCTGCTAGGCCTCCACCGGCCCAGAAGCCTCAGCCTCCTCAGGGCCTTTGACTTTCAGCTAGAGAACTTAGCCTTTCTGGTTCTGGAGGGACCAGAACCCTCCACCATTCCAGGAAGGTTATGTCATTGTGCCCCCAGATGGGGGCAAATAACAGCAGAGCATTGGACACTCTCCATCATAAAGGAGGGGGTACAAGCTTCATTTTTCAAGCATGCCCCCTCACACAATAGTGAAGCAGTTCAATTCTCCGACCTCTCTCATCAACCTGTTAGGTCAAGAGGTGGCTATCCTTCTTGCCCAAGGGGCAATAGAAGAAGTACCCCTTCATCAACAGGGCATAGGGTTCTATTCCCCTTATTTTCTTATTCCAAAGAAAACAGGGGGTTAGAGGCCTATTTTAGATCTCAGAGATTTGAACAAATTCCTTGTCAAGGAGAAATTCAAAATGGTTTCTCTCGGGACTGCTACCATACCTTCAGAGTTAGGACTGGCTTTGTTCTCTAGATCTCAAGGATGCGAACACCTATGTCCTCATCCATCCAACCCACAGAAGGTTCCTTCGGTTCCTTTTTCAAGGAAAGCACTACCAATACAGAGTGCTTCCTTTTGGTCTGGCCTCCGCACCAAGGATGTTCACGAAATGCATGGCTGTTGTAGCAGCATTTCTCCACACTCTAGGGATATTTGTCTTCCCTTACTTGGACGACTGGCTCATTCGAGCTCCAACACAGTCAGAGGTCAGGACTTCTCTATCCTGCACAATGCGTATCCTCCAGTATTTAGGGCTGGTAATAAACATCCCAAAATCCAGTCTAACTCCCACTCAGTCTTTAGAGTTCATAGGAGCTTTCCTGGATACCACAAGGGTAAGGGCCTATCTCCCCCAGGCCCGTTGCCTTCGCTTGGTGCAGTTAGCTTCTCAAGCAGTGCTAAAGCCTCATCTAACTGCTCGAGAAATGTTGCAACTACTAGGCCACATGGCATCCACCGTGCATGTGGTTCCATATGCTCGCCTCCACATGAGGGCAGCTCAGTGGACTTTATCCACCCAATGGACCCAGGCGTCAGGATGCCTGTCAGACAAAATAGCAAACACAAGTCGCCTCATTTTGTCCCTCCAGTGGTGGAAGTCCACTCAAAACCTGTTGCTGGGGTCCCCCTTTCAGCAACCCTTACCACAAGCAACTCTCACAACAGATGCTTCTCCAATGGGTTGGGGAGCTCATCTGCAAGACCTCTCCACCCAGGGCACCTGGTCTCCGCAAGAGAGTTGTCTACATATCAATCTCTTGGAACTCAGAGCAATCTTCCTTGCTCTGCGAGTGTTCCACTCCCTGATCAGCTACAAGACAGTCCTCATTCATACGGACAATCAAGTAGCCATGTTCTATGTGAACAAGCAAGGGGGAACGGGCTCTGTCGCTTTGCAACGAAGCTTTGCGACAATGGGCCCTCGCCAGAGAGCATCAGATTCATCTTCTGACAGTGTATCTTCCAGGCATTCAAAACTCTTGGGCGGACAGACTCAATCGAGTTCTGCTTCCACACGAGTGGTCTCTGCATGCAGACCAGGTGACCAGGATATTTCAACTTTGGGGAACCCCGGACATAGACCTCTTTGCAAGTCCGTGGAATGCCAAACTTCCCCGGTTCTGTTCCAGAACTCTTGTTCAGGGGGCTCAGGCCAGGGATGCTTTCCTCCTTTACTGGGGTCAAGACTTCCTGTATGCCTTTCCACCCATTCCCCTAATTCCCAAAACCCTGTTCAAGCTTCAGAGAGACAGAGGCCATATGATTCTCATAGCACCACATTGGCCACGGCAAGTGTGGTACCCTCTGCTTCTACATCTCTCTCAAGCTCCCTCCCTGGAGTTAGGGTCTGCTCCAGATCTCCTGTCTTAGGAGGACGGAATGTTATGGCATCCCAATCCCCAGTCTCTGCATCTCAGGGCTTGGTTGCTGAAGGCCTAGATCTCCAAGTTCTTAATCTTTCTCAGCAAGTGAAAGATGTTCTTTATGCCTCCAGAAAACCTTCCACTAGACGCTCTTATGCTTTCAAGTGGAAAAGGTTTACCGTTTGGTGTTCGGAAAAGGGTCTTAACCCTCTTGTGATACCTCTGGAATCTTTGCTGGAGTATCTCCTTCATTTATCTAATGCAGGCCTTAAGACAAATTCAGTAAGAGTCCATTTGAGTGCTATTGCAGCTTCCCTTAAGCCTCTAAATGGACAGCCTATTTCCTCTCATCCTCTTGTAGCAAGGTTTATGAGAGGCCTTCTTCTAATTAAGCCTCCCATTAAGCCACCACCGGTGGCATGGGACTTAAACCTAGTTCTCGGGCAGCTCATGAAGCCACCTTTCGAACCTTCAGCTACCACCTCCTTTAAATTCCTTTCTTGGAAGGTTATCTTTCTCATTGCAATTACATCAGCACGTCACATTAGTGAGTTGCAAGCGCTAGTAGCTAATCCACCTTATACAAGATTCCATCATGACAAGGTAGTCCTTAGGACTCATCCACACTTTATGCCTAAGGTGGTCTCGCCTTTTCATCTGAACCAAGCGGTCTACCTACCTGTGTTTTTTCCAGGGCCTCATGCATCAAATGCAGAGAGGAATCTTCATACCTTGGACTGTAAAAGAGCTCTAGCTTTTTATTTACAAAGAACACAGTCCTCTCAACTCTTTGTTGCTTTTGATCCTTCTCATTTGGGACTTCCAGTCTCCAAGAGAACACTATCTAACTGGATTGCTCAGTGTATTTCCTTCGCCTATCAGAGTAAGAACCTTTTTCTGGAGGTCCATGTCACAGCTCACAATGTGAGAGCCATGGCAGCCTCAATGTCTCATCTGCACTCTGTGTCTATCGACGACATCTGTCGAGCAGCCACTTGGGCCTCGGTTCATACCTTTACTGTTTGGACAAGGACTCCGGCCGGGATGCCTTGTTTGGTCAGGCTGTTCTCAAACACCTGTTCCATACCTAATCAACTCCTACCCACCATCCCTGGTAGGATGCCAGAGATCCATGGGGGAAGTGGAGCCCTCTTCAGGGACACACAACTTCTGGGGTCTCCCTGGCACCTAAAGCTAGGGAGTCCCCATATGTGATGACTACATTCCTGCTTGTTCCTGGAGATAGTATAGTTACTCACCTGTAACAGGTGATCTCCGGGAACAGCAGGAATTTAGTCCTCACAACCTACCCACCTCCCCTAGGAGTTGTATCTCTCTATCTCTTTCCTTTCCCTCTCTCTCTTTGTCTCAGCTTTAAAACTCAACTGGAGAGATGCAGTTGGGAAAGGTGGGAAGGCAGCACGCAGGCGCTGTGGGATGCTCCCAAAAGCTTTCTAATTGGACGCTGGGTAGGGTTCCCGCACAGGCTCCGTCGGTACCAACGATAACCATATGTGAAGACTAAATTCCTGCTGTTCCCGGAGATCACCTGTTACAGGTGAGTAACTATGCTTTGCCTAGGGCACACAATAGCCTTGCACTGGCCCTACATACAAGTATCGTGCATGACACCCTGTTTGAGAAACCACTGATGGAATCCAATAAAAATGCATCACCTGGCACTTATTTGAACCTTATTTCTACCTGATCAATTGGACTAGCATTGCAACCAAACCAGTTTCCTTATACCTTTGTCAGGAGTGGAGGAGTGGCCTAGTGGTTGGGGCAAGGTACTTCAGGCCGGAAGGTCGGGGGTTCAAATCCCACTAGAGGACAGGAACCTTGGGCCGGACGGACTGGGGTTTCTAGTCCCACAGGTGCTCCTTGTGGTCTTGGGCAAGCCACGTAACCCTCCATAGCCCATGTTCCATGTAAAATAGTTATCTCCAAGTTATAATGCCCTGTTCAATGTATTTTCAGTTTGTTCAATGTAAACCGCACTGATGCAGAATAGCGTGGTATATAAGAGAATGTAAATAAATAAAATAAAATAAATAAATTCTTGTTAAATTAAATCACAGCAAAGATATCTTTAACATTCCTCATCGTCCCTCCAGTCCAGACACTGGGTTATACCCATCCACCAGCAGATGGCGACTGAGAATACACCGAGTTGAAACACTTCCTTATGTAGCCTGTGCCCACATACCAATTCAGTATTTCTCAGTCTCCAGCAGGTAGAGGAGCATAGCCTATGCTGAAGACTGGAATTTTAGTGGTGTGCTAGGCACTGTTCCCTCTAAGCTGTGTGCGTGTGCGCGCGCACACATCTCGCCGAGCGAGCGCACATACTTTACAACAGAGCGCACAAAAATTACGGTTCTGATTCTGATAGAAAACAACACAGGCGTCTTAAAATTTAAAAGTTGTGATTGTAATTACTAGAAATTTTCCATTTTATTTAGTAATCGTCTATTTTCATTTAATTTGATTAAAATCATTGTGGTGTATATACTGTATTCTGACGTGTAGTCAAATTTTAAAGTATATAACTCTTTGTCGTTATGTGGCGCACAAAAATTTAACCTTCCTTCAAAAGCTGCACAGCTGATATTTTATGCGCACACAACCTACAGAAAATTAGAGGGAACATTGGTGCTAGGCTACATTTGGGGTGCAGAACCTGGTGGATCTTGGTCCCTCCCCCACTTCTCCCCCAGCTGCCCCTCTGTGCCCTTTGGAACAAGTAGGCTGGTGGCAGCTTCCTTTTTCGTCCTCCCCAACTCTTGGGAGGGGACCTGGGGTTGAGCTCTGTGTCTGCTCATAAAGTTGTTTAAACTTAAAAAAAAAAAAGGATCCAGACGGTAAGGAGGGGCACATCAGCGGCAGCACAGAGAGCCCTTGAGTGACTGTATTGGTACCAGTGAGTTGTTCCTGCTGATGTGTGGAGCCTCTGACTGCAGCACACATGGTTAGCGTGTGCACCTAGTGCACAGCATGTGGCAGCTGCCATGCTTGGCTCTGAGGCTGGGCTGTGCCACGTCTGTCAAAGGGTGTGGCGGCTGCTGATGACAGCCTTGGTGCTCCAGGAGCATTGGAGGCAGTTTGTGAGGGTCCAGCAGAGTGTGATCACATGACTGTCAGCACCAGTGATCCCACTGCCATTTTAGGGGTGGCCTGTTAATCTCCTCCAGAGTGGTCTGAGCCTCCAGTATTGCATACCATGGCCACAGATCCAGCTGGGACCTTGGAGAGGGTGCCCCCTTTTCTCTGGAATTTGTTCTCTTTTTACATCAGACCTTTTGTTTGAAACAGGGTCTTGGTGCATAGTCCTCCTTAATGGCTTCACCCTTTCTGGCAGGGGGCAGGCTCTCAGCTAGGGGCAAGTGTCTGTGACAGGAGAGGTCGCCGGAGGAGGATGGCAGGGAGTCTATAGGGTCCCTAGGGTCCTTGCATTAGAGGACCCATTGGACCTTTCTGGAGGACCAATTCCTGGAAGAGGGGGGACATCCCTGCAGGTAAGGGTCCGACTGTGATGTGGATTTTCCACAGGGGTGAGCTTCCTACCCTCGTAGTGCAGACTCTGGTGACCTTGTGGATTGCGGAGACTGTGAGGCTGGAACTGGTGGAGCTGGAGGAAGAATGTTACTAGAAGGCATTTGTATGCCATCTAGGTCCTTTTCGGTCCACAGGGCGTTAAATGAGATTGACACTGAGTGGAATGTTCCAAATGCAGTGTTGTGTGTTTGCCGCAGTATGATCAAGCTTTATCCTGTGCTCCTAGAGGAGCGAGAGCATTTCTGTCTCCCTCAGGTGGACACCTTGGTGACAGTGATCACCAGGAAGACTGCCATCCAAGTTAAATGGGACACAGCACTGAAGGACCCACAGGACGCATATGGAGGCCTTGCTCAAGCAGACCTTTGAGGCCTCTGCCCTGGCCCTGCAGGGAGGCTATTTGTGGCTTGGTCTGGTTTGAGGCAGTCCCAGAGGCTTCTTTGGTTGAGGCAAGAGCTCAAGAGGAGGCAGCTTGACTGGAGTTGGACAGCCTTTTTGTCTGACCTGCTTTATGATCTACTTCAGGCCTTAGCCAAGTCTATAGCTACAGTGATGGCTGCCTGGCATTTTCTGTGTTTGTGTAACTGGTTGGTGGATGTGGCCTCCAAGATGCAGTTAATCAAGCTCCCCTTTGCTGGGTGGTAGTTGTTTGGAGAGGATCTCAAAGTTGGTGAAAGATTTGGGGGACACTGAGGTGCCTCAGCTTCCAGAGGATAAGTCCAAAGGGACTGGCTGGGAGACCTCCACTCGAGGTCGTGGTCAAGATTCATGGACTTTTCGTCTGGCTAGGAGAGCAAATCCAGAAAGATCTCATTTTCTGCCCAGGGCTTCCTTTCATGGAGGACATTGGGGCGGCAGAGAGAGGGCCACCAGTTGGCTGCAGTGAAGCCTTCCCAATGAAGGTTTGGAGGACTACTTCAGATATTTGCCTCTGCCTGGGTCCAAATCACTACGGACACTTGAGTCTTGGAGGTGATTTGGGAAGGCTACAAATTCAAGTTTGCTTGGCCTCTGTCGGATGCCTGTTTTTATTTAACTGGTTTTATATACTATCTTATCAAAAATGTCAAGGCGGTTTACATGGAACAATTAGAACCTAACGTTGCATAGAACAGTATAGAATTAATTTAGCTAAATTTAACTAAGTAATTAACTTAACAGTCTCTCCCTGCTGGGGTGTGGGCAAGACTCTTGCGGTGCAGATCACTCTCGCCCGACTCCTATGGCTCAAAGCCGTAATTTCAGTGCCCCAGGATGAATGGGGCTCTGGTCGAGTATCTATTTTGTGGTCCTGAAGAAGAAGGGCTCTTGGTGTCCCATCTTGGATTTGAAAGGGATAAACAAGGGCCCTCAGGGTTTTCTGTTTCCGTATCTTTATCTTTATTCGCAGAATTTGATAAACCGCCCAGGCCAAAGCGTCAGGGCGGTGTACAATACAAAAGGGTAGGCTACTGAAAGCAAAGTCAGAAAAGAACGCCAAAAAAACAATAGGACAGGGAGAGACAGTTAATAAGATAGACAGGAAAGGCCCAAAGAGGGGTGAGATGATGGGAAACGGGAGGGAGAAGGGAAGGTAGGAGAGGGCATATGGGGAGGTATCATGGAAGGTGGGGGGCGCGGCTGGGGGATGAAGCATCATTGGCAGGGGGTGGGAGATCGAAGGCCTGACAGAAGAGATGGGTTTTGAGGAGAGCTTTAAAGCGGGGATAGGACAGTTCAGTACGGAGAGATAGGGGGAGCGAGTTCCACAGGGCAGGGCCTAAAAAGAAAAAGGCGGAGTGGCGGGTGAGTTCCAAATGGGCCTGGGCAGGAGGACGGAGAAAGAGACGATTGCCGTGGGCTGAGCGGAGAAGGCGTGGAGAGGGCTGAAGGTGAATGATGTCGGCCAGATACTGGGGGCTGCTAGTGTGAAGAGCCTTATGTGTGGTGATGAGCAATTCAAAGATAAACCTGAACTGGACCGGGAGCCAGTGAAGGGTGAAGAGACAAGGAGACACGTGGGAATGCGCAGGGGAACAATTGATGGGACGGGCAGCAGCATTTTGTACTAATTGAAGACGGCGGAGCTGGGAAGAGGGGAGACCTGCATAGATTGTTCTGGTTATTTTGTTCCATGTAAACCGCGCTGATACCAAATAGCGCGGTATATAAAAGATTGTAATAAATAAATAGCGTTACAATAATCTAAACAGGTAATCACCAGAGACAGGACGAGGGTGACAACGGAGGGAGGGGGGAAGACGTGATCGAACAGTCCTTATTCGACGCAAATGGAAAAAGGAGGTATGTACAACAGAGGAAATATGTTCATGAAAAGAGAGGGAAGAATCTAAAGTGACGCCCAGATAACGGAGGGTCGGCACCAGGGGGTTGGAGTGGGAGGACATAACAGGTGACAAACTGGGAGGGGGGAATCCGAAGGAAGACCAGATCGCAGAGGATTTAGCAGGATTAACGTGCAGAAAGTTTAAATCAAACCAGGAGGCAACGGAGGAGAGACAAAGATTGAGTGGGACGAGATCGGGGGAAGAAGAGGAGGTGTGATGAACCAAAAGAATGTCATCGGCGTAGATGTAAGTGGAAATACCGGACTGTTGGATGAGCAAGGTTAGGGGAGCGAGGAAGACGTTGAAAAGTAGGGGGACGAGAATAGAGCCCTGGGGAACGCCACAGATTGAGGGGGATGGGGGGGAGGCGGAGGGGCCGGAATGA
The DNA here is from genome assembly GCA_033557465.1 of Ichthyophis bannanicus. NCBI lineage: Eukaryota > Metazoa > Chordata > Amphibia > Gymnophiona > Ichthyophiidae > Ichthyophis > Ichthyophis bannanicus. The sequence goes on along the minus strand of CM066031.1, from coordinate 247,349,969 downwards.
ACCGAGAAAGACTCTGTGGTCTGTGATAGTAGCAGTTCAACAGGGAGTTGTATATTCCCATTTGTCCTAGCACCAGCATTTTCTGTGTTTTGTGGTTCTGCAGGGGCATTTGGATTGGCTCCGGCCCTTCGGATATTCACAAAGTGATGGTGGTGATGGTAGCAATGCAGGAACAGAGCATCCTGGTCCACCTGTACTCAGATGGTTGATTCAGGCAAAGTCCTTTTAGGAGAGTCATGAGGTGACAGCCCGCATTATTTCCCAGCTTCAGGGCTTGGGTTGTGTTGGCAGCTTTGCAAAGAACAGTCTGACTCTGTCACAGTCCTTAGAGTATTTGGGAGCCCACTTCTGCACTCTGCGGGGTTTGGTCTGTCTGCCAGAGGGCAGGATAGCCAAATTGCAATCATATTAGCAGGCACCGAGAAGAGTTCCTCACCTGAGCATATGGGATTCTTCAGGAACAAGCAGGAAGTCAGTCCTCACATATGGGTGATAGCACCAATGGAGCCCGCGCAGAGCATTTCCTTAGCTTTCAAAGTACTACTACTACTACTATTCAGCACTTATAAAGCGCCACGCACACAGCGCTGCGCAGTTAACCTACAAGAGGTAGCCAACATACAAGAGACAGTCCCTGCCCGTCAGAGTCATGCTCATCGGAGCTTACAATCTAGCTAGAACAGTACATTAGTTAGAACAGTACAGGGCATTAGTCAGTACTGCATAAGGTACGGTGTGGTACAGTTTGGTCTGTAGTAGGCCATAAACGTTGATGGGGGTTAGGGTAATATGAGGAGGGAGTCAGGATCTGAATGCAACAGTGAAGAGGTGGGTCTTCAACCTGGATTTGAAGAGGGCCAGGGAGGATGCCTGGTGCACAGACGCAGGTTGGCTGTTCCAGGCGTAAGGTGCAGCAAGGTGAAAGGAGCGCAGTCGGGAGTTTGCGGTGCAGGTGAAAGGCATTGATAGGAGTAATTTGTTAGCGGAGCACAAATTTCGAGAGGGGACATAGGGAGAGATAAGGGATAAGAGGTAGTGAGGGGCCATAGAGTGAATGCATTTATAGGTCAGCAGGAGAAGCTTGAATTGGATGCGGAACTGGACAGGGAGCCAGTGAAGCAACTTGAGAAGAGGAGTAATGTGGGCATGGCGAGGCTGGCAGAAGATTAGTCTCGCAGCATGATTTTGTATAGATTGGAGGGGAAGGAGGTGGCTCACGGGAAGACCAGCGAGAGGAGTAGGTTGCAGTAATCGAGAGGAGATTAAGGAGTGGATAAGCGTTTTGGTAGTGTGTTCAGAGAGGAAGGAGCGGATTTTGCTGATGTTCTAGAGAAAGAAGCGGCAGGTCTTAGCTACAAGCTGGATATGAGCGGAGAAGGAGAGAGAGGTGTCAAAGATAACCCCTAGATTACGGGCCGAGGGGACAGGAAGGATAGTAGATCCATCCATGTGGATTGAGAGGGGGGGAAAGTAGGGGGGAGGAGTTAGGTGGAAAGACAAGGAGTTCAGTCTTGGCCATGTTCAATTTTAATCAGCGATGAGACATCCAAGCAGCGATGTCCAAAAGACAGGCAGAGATCTTGGACTGGGTTGCCGGAGAAATATTAGGTGTAGAGAGGTAGATTTGGGAGTCATCAGCATAGAGATGGTACTGAAAGTCATGGGAGGAGATAAGCATGCCAAGGCCTTGGGTATAGAGAGAGAAGAGGAGGGGGCCCAAGACAGATCCTTGGGGTACACCTACATGGAGCGGGGTAGGAGAGGAGGAGGAGCCACCAGAGCATACACTGAGCGATGGGAAAGTTAGGAGGAGAACCAGGATAGTACGGAGTCCTTGAAGCCAAGCGAGGAGAGGGCGATGAGGAGAAGGTCGTGGTCAATGATGTCAAAGGCAGCAGAAAGGTCAAGAAGGATGAGGATAGAATAGAGACCCTTGGATTTAGCCAGGAACAGGTCATTTGTGACTTTTGTAAGTGCCGTTTCAGTGGAGTGTAGGGGACTGAAGCCAGATTGAAGTGGGTCCAGGAGGGCCTGGGAGGTGAGGAAGTCGAGACAGCGACGGTGGACTGTTTGTTTTAATAGTTTGGATATGAAGGGAAGGAGAGAGATGGGTCGATAGAGGAGCATGTGGGATCAAGTGAGGGTTTCTTGAGGAGGGGTGTGACAACAGCATGTTTGACGTCAGCGGGGACAGTTGCAGTGGAGAGTGAAAGGTTGAGGATATGAGTGATGGAGGGGACAGTGATGAGGGGGATGGAACGTAGGAGATGGGTGGGGATAGGGTCAGATGAACAGGTGGTGGGTTTGGAGGAGGACAGAAGGAGTGTGGTTTCTTCCTCTGAGATCAGTTGGGGAGTAGATCGTTTGACAGGACGTGGGGTGGGAGGGGCAAGAGTGTCGAGGGCTGAGGATAATGTAGCATTGTATGAAGATAATGCCTCGTCGACGGACTTGGAAGATAAAATGGAGGAAAGAGATGGCGAGATGGTGGAGGAGAGAGTCAGGGGATCAATATTATGAAGGTTTCTAAATAGGTCGGAGGAGACACGACGAGGTTGGGATGGCGGAAGCTGAAGAGTAAATGTTAAGAGGTGATGGTCAGATGAGGGAAGGATTGATTTGCAGAAGTTTGAAGGAGAGGAGTTGGAGAAGAGTATTAGGTCAAGGCAGTGGTTGTGTAGATGTGTGGGGGCAGTGGAGCAAAGTTGGAGATTGAACGAGGAGGTAAGAGCAAGGAACTTTGAGGCATGGGGGTCAGAGGGGTTGTGAATGTTGAAATCGTCAAGAATAAGAGTGGGGGAGATTTTCAGTGATGTCACGGAGCTGATGGCGGCATAGAAGCCTAGCTCCGTCCGAATCCTGAATTTAAGGTGGAAATAGACTAAAAAGTGGACGGCATACGGAGAACTAACTTGGAGATGGCGGCGAAAAAGAAGTTGGCGAGCTTTCAATCTCCATATGTGCGGCGGGAGTTGAGAGAAGCCGCAGAGTCTGCAGGCTCAGAGGAGGAGGCCGCTGGCGGGAGCTCAGAGGAGGAGGAGAGAGGAGTGAACGAGGGCATGGATGAGTTGCCCTTAAAGCAATGGCTTAAAGCTTTTAAATATGAGATGCGGGGGGAGATTAAGGCCATGAGGAAGGAGGTGAAGGAGACATTGGCGATCCAGAAGGAGGTGGGATGCCTTGGACAGAGTGGAGGAGCTGGAGAACCACGTGGAGCTCTGCGAGGAGGAGGTGAAGAGAGGTGGTGGCGTTACAGACTAAACTGCAAACGCAACAGGAGGAGATGCAGGAGAAAATGGAAGAAATAGAAGATAGAGCGCGTCGCAATAATCTCCGCATTCGGGGGGTGCCAGAGGAGGAGGCCTTCAAGAATTGTACCCAGGTGGTTCAAATGTTGTGCAGCCACATTCTGCAGCTGGGGGAAGTCACCGAAGCCAGCGTAACCACCATTGGGGTTGAAAGAGCGCACAGAAGCCTGGGGCCACGGAGGGAGACGCAGGCGAGAGATATTATAGCATGCCTGAGCAGTTTCCCCCTCAAAGAGCAAGTTTTAAATGCAGCGAGGAAATTCGGCAGGATTGCATGGGAAGGCAGAGAGATGGCGGTATTCAATGACCTGTCTAAAAGCACGCTGGAACGGTGACGACTGATGAAGGAGGTCACCGCGTATTTGCGGGGGAAAGGACTGAGATACCAGTGGATGTTCCCCTTCGGGCTTCTGTTGACTGTGAATGGGGTTACCAGGAGAGTGAGAATGGTGGAGGAAGCGTGGTCGACATTGAGAGAGCTGGGATGCGAGAATCTCCCCCAGGTGGCGGTGAAAGAACAGCAGAGGCTATACAAAAATGGACTGGGCAAACAGCAGGCGGGTTCGCAATGGCAGCAGGTCGGAGAAAAAGGGAGGAGGTTGCAGCAGCAGTCTAAGGAGCGGCAAGAGAAGAGGATCGTGGAAGACCCCTGAGGAAAAGGGAGAGTGTGGCCAGTGTTGGACTGTGAGCAATTGCGTATGGGGCGGTAGAGCTCCATGATTTTTTGTCTTTAGGATTCTGGACTCTTGGGGTTGACAGGGGGGTGGTTGGAGGGGGAGGAGAAGGGGTTAGTGGGGTGAGGGCTGGTGAGAGGGCTGGAGGTCGGGGAAAAGAGTGCAGGGATAGGACAAGATGTCTCCGAATGGGTGGATGGGTGAGCAGTAGGGGGGGAGGGGGGACGGGGGAGGGGTATGCAGGCACAGTCTTGGGGAGAGAGAGGAGGAGGGGTGAGAGCCTATGTTGCGGATAGGTACGATCAATGTTAAGGGTCTGAATGCACCTGCGAAGCACAGTTTGTTGTTTCGGGAGGTGGTAAGGGCCCAGTGGGATGTGGTGATGCTTCAAGAGACCCACTTGAAGAGGGGGGAGGTGGGGAGGCTGAAATATAGGCAATACCCGGATCAATATTATTCGTGTAATAAAGAAGGGGGTAAAGAAAGGGGGGGTTGCCCTATGGGTGAGGAACGGGTGTGGGATACAAGTGGGGGGGGATGCTTTAGGGATTTGGAGGGGAGGGTGGTTGGAATAAAGGGGAAATTAGGGGGGGAGGATATAGTAATTGTGGTGGTGTATGGCCCAAATGGGAATCAAGGGGATTTTTGGAAGGAGGTGGGGAAGTTAATAGAGGGGGCGGGAGGGGGGAAATTAGTAGTGGGGGGCGATTTTAATGTAGTAATAGACCCGGGGATGGATAGGGAGCCGAAAGGGGGGGATGGTGGGAGTAAGAACAGAGAGGGGTTGAGAAACTTGTTGAAAAAAATTTAATTTGGTTGATGCGTGGAGGGCACTTAATACGGGGAGGAGGGCGTATACCTTTTATTCCGCCCCTCATAATAGTTGGAGTAGGATTGATATGCTTTTATTGGATAGGGCGTGGATGTTGGAGGTGGAGGAAGGGAATATCAGGACAATAGCGTGGACGGATTATGGGGCGGTGGAGGTATGCTGCTGGCCCCAGCGGCAGGGGGGAGTGGTGTTCTGGAGACTGAATGAAAGCTTACTGAAGGATGCGAGAGTGGTGGAGGATGTGAGAGGGGCAATAAAGGAATATTTACTTTTTAACGATATGGGGGAGGTGGCGGAGGTGATGGTGTGGGAGGGGTTGAAGGCTGTTATTAAAGGAAGGTTTCTAATGTGGGGCGCCAGGAAGAAAAGGGAACGAGAAAGGAAGGAGGGGGAATTGGGGAAGGAATTGAAGGAGGCGGAGGTGAAATATCGGGGGACCGGGGCAAAGAGGGATAGGGCGGAGATGGAGAGAGTAAGGGAGGAGTTACGGGCTTTGCGGGTGGGGCAGGTGGCTTTCGCACTGCAGAGGCTGAGGCAAGTACAGTATGAATTTGGGGATAAGGCGGGCAGGTTACTGGCCCATAGACTGAAGCAGCAGCAAGGGGCAGCGATGATTTATCAGATAAAGGGGTCAGATGGGAGTATGTGCAGGAAGGAGGAGGAGATAAGGGAGCAGTTCACGGAATATTATCAGAAATTGTATGAGGGGGTGGAGGGGGTGGGGGAACGGGATATAGAGGGGTATTTGGATGGGGTGACGTTACGAGGACTCCCGGATGAAGCAAGGGTAGATTTGGATGCAGAGATTGGGGGGGCGGAAATTGGGCATGCGGTTAAGGGGATGGGGGGAGGCGGGGAGGGAAGGCCCCAGGGTTAGACGGGTTGCCCGGGATTTTTTACAAGGTATTTTTGGGGGAGATAGGGGATCTATTAGGGAGGGTGTTTAACGGGGTGTTGTGTCCAGGTGGGGAGTTGTCACAGGGTATGTTGACGGCGGGGATTACGGTCCTGTTAAAGCCGGGAAAGGACCCTGTGCAGTGTAGCTCCTATAGGCCCATCTCTCTCCTTAATGCGGATGTAAAAATTTTGGCTAAGATTCTGGCAGAGAGATTGGCACGGTGGTTGCCTGGGATAATCAATGTTGATCAGGCGGGGTTTATTGCGGGGAGGCAAGCTGGGGATAATATAAAGCGGGCAATAGAGGTAATTTGGGAGGCCAAACAGGAGCAGGAGGATTTCATACTGATGTCAATTGATGCAGAAAAGGCATTTGATAGGGTGCACTGGGGTTTTTTAATGAAGGTGTTGGAGAAAGTGGGGTGTGGGCCTAATTTTGTGAAATGGGTGAAGGGATTATATATGGGACCCAGGGCGCGGATTAAAATTAATGGGAGGTATTCTAGGGACTTCAAGTTGGGTCTGGGGACGCGGCAGGGGTGCCCGCTGTCTCCGTTACTATTTGCTTTAGCAGTAGAGCCGCTGGCGGAATGCATGAGGAGGAATGATAGCATAAGTGGGTTAGTAAGGGAAGGGCAGAATCATAAGATTTCTTTATACGCGGATGACATCCTCCTGTATTTAAGTAAACCTCAGGTTCTCCAGGACCAAGCAGGAAGTCAGTCCTCACTTATGGGAGCCCTCGCGGAGCAATTTTCCCCAGCTTTCAAAGAAAGCCTTTGGGAATTGCAGCGCGCATGCGCGGTCGTCTTCCCGCCCGAGGGTGCCATCTTAGCCAGTCTTCTTTTTTCCGCGGAGCCCTACAGACGTCCCCGTCTTGTCCCCGCGAAAAAGTTGATTTTCTTCTTTATTTTATCCTTTTTTCCTTCGGCTCGATGCCGATCTTTTTCCCGCCCGGACTCGCGACGCCGGTCACGAGTCCTCTTCCTTTTTTCGGTTTTTCTGACTTAGCTTTCGTTTTCGTTTTTCCCTGGCAGCCCGGTCCTTTGACCTCGCAGGGGCCCTTTTTCCCCCGATGGCTGCCAGTGGGTTTAAGCGGTGTGGTCGGTGTGACCGAAATATGTCACTAACCGACACACACGACTTTTGCCTCCGCTGCCTGGGCCCGGATCATGAGGAACTGATCTGTGGGCCCTGCAGCAAAAATGTTCCTCAAAGGCGTTGAGAAGTCGGCGGCATCAGCGTGAGAGAATCTTCGCTGACCCCAGCCGTACCCGGACCTCGTCGGAGGCCTCCGCGTCGAAAGGCTCCAGCTCGGACCGTCGCCGGAGTTCCTCCGACCGGGGTTCTCCCTCCGGGGACCATCGTCGGAAGGTGAAACCCGCGGAGGGCGGCGTCGGTGGACGCTCCTGGTTCCGCGAGGGCCAGGTCGCATAGCCCCGACAGCCGCCCCGGGTCCTTGGAGAAGGAACACATCCCGAAGCGACCTCGCCTGGAGTCGGAGATGCCTGCCCGGGTAAGTCCTGTGGTCCTTCTGGACTCGCCTCCAAGACAGCCGACGTCGGGCCCGACGCCGTCGGGGCCCGAGTCGGGGGCTGCTGGGTCACCTGAGCTCGGACTCAGGTTGACGGCCTTGGAGTGCAGACTGTCTGCCTTCATGGACCAGCAGAGGGCACTGCTCGCTGGCTTCGCTGGCGCCGCTGCCCCGACCGCCGGGACGTCGACGTCCAAGTCGACCCCGGAGGAGACCGAGCCGATCCTCGAGTCGATGAGAACTCGAGTCGATCCTCGGTCGAGGTCACCCTCGGCCTCCCGTTCGGGACCGAGGTCGCCGACGCCGACTCCCTCGGCGTCGGGGCGGCTGGCGCCGCGCCCTGCCCGGGCCGACCCCACCGAGTCGGAGTCGGAGTCGGTCTGGGAGTCTGAGGAGGAAGAGTCACCTGATTCTTTCCGGACTCGGTGTGTCCCATCGGACTCACCGGAGTCCGAGCCTCGGAAGCAGTCCCCCCCGGAGGATGCCCGGTTCTCGGACTTCGTTAGGGATATGGCCAAGGCTTTGGCCTTCCCTGCGGATCCCGAGGAGGAGCCTCGAGCCGAAGAGCTCGACGCCCTCCAGTATGACTCTCCCGCGAGGGAACACTTTACTGTACCGGTTCCTCCTATGCTGGAACGACTACTCTTCCGCATGTGGGAGAGTCCGGCCTCCTCCTCGCCGGTCCTGAGCAAGCGGGTCGATTCTATCTATCGAGTCCGCAAGAGCCCTGGCTTTCAGAAGGCACAGCTGCCACACCATTCCATGGTAGTGGAATCGGCCATGCATCGTCTTAAGAGCCAGAAGATGCACTCCTCGGTGCCTCCTGGAAGGGAGGCCCGTAACCTGGATGGCCTTGGCAAGAAGTGTTTCCAGGGCTCTATGCTCGCATGTCGTGTCCAGACTTACCAGCTATACATGGGCATGTATCTCCGGGATCTGGCTAAAGAGCTAGCCGGATTCTCCGCTGGTCTGTCCGAGGAACCCTTGCGGAGGTTCCTAGCCTTGTCCACTGGCATTCGGGAATGCTCAAAGTTCATGTCCCGAGCAGCCTATGATGGCTTTGAAGCATCGGCTCGAGTGGCCGCAGCCGGCATCGGTGCCCGCCGACAGGCTTGGCTTCAGTCGTCAGACCTTGAGCCCTGGGTGCAGGACAAGTTGGTCGATGTCCCCTGCCGAGGCGAAAACCTCTTTGGCAAACCCATGGCGGAAAAGGCTGCGCAAATTGAGACTGAGACTCTCACCAGGACCAGGCTTTCTAGGAAGACCTCCGCCCCTTCCCAGAAAAAGAAGGGCTCGGGGAAAAAGTCCTTTTACCCGAGGAAGGCGGCTGCCTACAAACAATACCCCCATTATCAGGCCCCTGCAGCTCCCCAACAGGGCCAGCAGGCCAAGGGACGGGGTAACGGGCCCCGTAGGCAGCAAGCCCCCAAGCCTGCACCACCAGCCCTGCTCAGCAGGGTGGGGGTTTTTGACTCACACAGCATAGCCTTTCCCCCCCCCGCTGGTTCCTCCCAGCACCGGTGGCCGGCTGGTTCACTTCGCCCACAGGTGGTCCAGCATCACCGCAGATGCCTGGGTGCTTCAAGTCGTGCGAGAGGGCTATCTTCTCCACTTCCACCAGGTTCCTCCCTCCTATTTTCCGGGAGAACCTCCACGACCCCCTCTGCACAGGGAGTTGCTCCTTCAGGAGTTAGCAGGTCTTCTGCAGGAACAGGCGGTGGAACCGGTGCCACACCACCTGAGAGGTCAAGGCTTTTATTCCAGGTATTTTCTGATACCAAAGAGAACAGGGGGCCTCAGACCCATCCTGGACTTGCGCAACCTCAACAAGTTCCTTGTGCGGGAGAAGTTCAAAATGCTTACCCTTGGAATCCTTCTGCCCTACCTCCAGCAGGGAGATTGGCTATGCTCCTTGGATCTAAAGGATGCCTACACACACATCCTCATCCACCCAAGCCACCGCCAATACCTGCGGTTTGTGGTGGCAGGAAATCATTACCAGTACAGAGTACTGCCCTTCGGCCTGTCCTCCGCACCGCGAGTCTTCACAAAATGCCTCGCGGTCGTGGCGGCCCATCTCAGGCTTCACGGCCTCTATGTCTTTCCGTACCTCGACGACTGGCTCATCAGAGCAGCGTCCGCTCGGGAGGTCACCGATGCCACGCGCCGCACGGTGACTCTTCTGCAGCACTTGGGCTTTGTTATAAACTTCGCAAAGTCCACTTTGCTCCCCTCACAGGATCTCGAGTTCATCGGCGCAAGGCTGCACACTCCTCAGGCGCGAGCGTACCTACCGCTCGACAGGGCTCAACGGCTCATGGACCTCGCCGACCGTTTTCGCAGCCAGCCCCTGGTCTCCGCCAGGCGCTTCCTGAGACTACTCGGCCATATGGCTTCCACCGTCCATGTGACCCCCAATGCCCGCCTGAATATGCGGTCTGCTCAATGGTGTCTCCGCCAGCAGCGGCGACAAGCCACAGGCGGCCTAGCAGACCTGGTGCGCGTCTCCGAGCCGCTGTTCTCGTCTCTCCGGTGGTGGCTCCGGCAGCCGAACCTAATATTCGGAATGCCTTTCCAGTCACCTCAGCCGCCCCGGGTGCTGACCACCGATGCATCCCTCCTGGGCTGGGGAGCACATTGCCAAGAGGCACGTACTCAGGGCCTCTGGACCACGTGGGAGTCTGCTCAGCAGATCAACTTCCTGGAGCTCAGGGCGATCCGCCTAGCTCTCAAGGCCTTCTCCCACCTGACTTCCCACCAGTCCGTCCTTGTCCAGACGGACAATCAAGTTGCCATGTTCTACGTGAACAAGCAGGGGGGCACGGGCTCCTTCCTCCTCTGCCGGGAGGCACAGAAGCTCTGCTCTTGGGCCGTCAGTCACGGCATTCTCCTAAAGGCGGTTTATCTCCCGGGCCAAGAAAACTGCCTTGCGGACAAACTCAGCAGGGTTCTCCAGCCGCACGAGTGGCGTCTGGATCCCTTGGTAGTTCAGAAGCTCTTCCTCCGGTGGGGCCTCCCCACGGTGGATCTCTTTGCCAGTCCTCACAACCGGCAGCTTCCTCGCTTCTGCTCTCGTCAGCCACACCCCTTTCGGGTTGCGGCGGACGCCTTTCTGATCTCATGGTCGGGGAGCCTTCTGTACGCTTTCTCTCCCATCCCGCTAGTCTCTCGGACTCTTTTCAAAGTTCTCCGAGACAAAGCCTTCATGATCCTGGTGGCCCCTCGCTGGCCCAGGCAGCCGTGGTTTCCGCTCCTGCTACAACTGGCGGTGGAGGATCCCGTCCCTCTGGGGGTACAACCGGATCTCCTCACTCAGGATCAGGGGTCCCTACTGCACCCCAACCTCAGGTCTCTCAACCTCATGGCCTGGCTGCTGAGAGGGTAGTCCTTGCACCCCTTCTCCTGCCGGCGGAGGTGGAGGAGGTCGTCTTGGCTTCGCGACGGCCCTCTACCCGCAAATGCTACACCCTTAAATGGCGTTGCTTTGCAGTCTGGTGTACCCAGCAGTCTCAGGATCCCTTCTCCTGCCCGGTGTCGGTGATCTTGCAGTACTTGCTGCACCTCTCTAATCTGGGTCTTAAGTCCAACTCCGTCAAAGTTCACCTCAGTGCTCTTTCAGCACATCATGTGCCGGTGGACGGCAGACCTCTCTCAAACGACCCTCTCGTAGCGAGGTTTTCTCCGAGGTCTCCTTCTACTTAAACCACCTCTGCGCCCGCCAGCGCCTGACTGGGACCTGAATGTGGTTTTGCAGCGGATCACCTGTCCGCCTTTTGAACCTATGGCTACCTGTTCTCTCCGTTTTCTGTCTTGGAAAACACTGTTCTTGATAGCCCTCACTTCCGCTAGACGCGTAAGTGAATTGCAGGCCCTCGTGTCTGATCCCCCTTACACTAGGTTCTACAAGAATAGGGTAGTCCTACGGACTCACCCAAAATTTCTGCCTAAAGTGGTCTCCCCTTTTCACATCAATCAGGAGGTGGTACTTCCAACCTTCTTTCCCAGACCACACTCCAGCCGAGCTGAAACGGTCCTCCATACCCTGGACTGTAGAAGGGCATTGAACTTCTACCTTGACCGTACGCGGGAGCACCGTAAAGCTGCTCAGCTTTTTGTGTCTTTTGACCCCAATAAATTGGGGCTCCCGGTCTCCAAGCGTACTCTGTCCATCTGGGTTGCGGACTGTATCTCTTGGGCTTATGGGGCAGCCGGACTCTCCTTAGAAAGTCGAGTCACGGCTCATTGCGTTTTCGGGCAAAGGCTACGTCAGTGGCTTACCTCCGCTCTGTTCCGCTGGCAGACATCTGCCGGGCCGCTACTTGGTCTTCGAGCCAGACTTTTGCGGTCCATTACTGTCTCGAGAGGGAGTCCCGTAGGGACAGTGCTTTCGGACAGGCAGTCCTCCGTAATCTCTTTGAGGTTCTGAGCAACTCCTACCCTCCATCCCGGATGTGGGCTACCGGTGGGTGATAATTCAGCGAAGATTCTATCCTTCTGTGCTGCTGAGCTAGAGGGAGCTCATTTTTGTGCTTAGGGTCTCCGGTAGCCTTGAGCTTGGGAGTCCCATAAGTGAGGACTGACTTCCTGCTTGGTCCTGGAGAAAGCGTAGTTACTCACCTGTAACAGGTGTTCTCCAGGAGCAGCAGGAATCAGTCCTCACTACCCTCCCTCCTCCCCTTGGAGTTGCAATCGTCTGCTTATGTTGTTTTTGCAAATTTTTATGCTGTCTTTTTTAGCTATGTCATCTGACTGGCTAAGATGGCACCCTCGGGCGGGAAGACGACCGCGCATGCGCGCTGCAATTCCCAAAGGCTTTCTTTGAAAGCTGGGGAAAATTGCTCCGCGAGGGCTCCGTCGGCGCCGACGTCACCCATAAGTGAGGACTGATTCCTGCTGCTCCTGGAGAACACCTTTTACAGGTGAGTAACTACGCTTTTCCTTACCAGCAGTGATGGGAGAGGTGGGTACGTACGGGGCAGTATCGGGGTTTAAAATGAATATCGACAAAACGGAAGTTATGAAGGTGCAGTTGGCAAGGGATATTGAAGAGGGGTTGAAGAAGGGATATCTACTGCGGTGGGTAAGTAAGTCGTTAGGATATCTGGGGTGCGACTTACGGTCCGTTATGAGGATTTGTATCAGGCAAACTACCCGCGGCTGCTTGGAACTATTAGTAAGGATTTAGAGGGGTGGATGCGGTTGGAGGTCTCATGGGTGGGCCGGATTGCGGCGGTTAAAATGAATGTGTTGCCGCACCTGCTATATTTGTTTCAGGCCCTGCCGGTAGAAGTGCCGGAGGGGGCAATGAGGGCACTGCAAAGGCGGGTATTTAGTTATATCTGGAAGAGGAAACCCCCAAGAATTGCTTGGGAAGTTCTGTACGCGGACAAGGGGGAGGGGGGGCCTAGGGGTGCCGAATTTGAGGGATTATTATAGAGTAGCGCAGTTAACTCATGTGCTAGGGTGGAGGGGGGAGGGGAGGAGAAACCGTGGGTGAGCTTAGAGAAGCTAAGGGTGAAGGGGGGACACCTAGAGGCTTGGGTATGGGCTCTGAAGGGGGAGAGGGGGGAGTTGGGGGAGGGTTCCCCGGGGATGAGGCAGGTGTTGAAGATATGGGACAAGGTAAGGGAGCCTGAGATAGTAGGTAGGGGGACGGGGTTTTCGGTTATGACTCCATGGAGGGGGTGGAGAGGCTTTAAGCCAGGCTGGGAGGGGGGTCGGTTTGAGGTTTGGAGGGGAAAGGGGCTGAAGTGTAGTCTGGACCTTTTGGAAGAAGGGGAGTTTAAAAGTTTTGAGAAGCTGCGGGAGGAGTTTGGTCTGGGTAAGGGGGATCGGTTTGCGTACTTACAAGTACGCTCATTCTTACAAAAGGAGCTGGGGAAGGAGGGGAGGGAGCTAGAGGTGTCGAGCTTGGAGGTGCTCTGGTATGGGAAAAGAGGGTCGAGGGGGTTGACTTTGGGGTTATATAAAGGGGTTAAAGGGGAGGGGGGAAGAAACACTGGTATATGGCTGAGTGGGAAAGGGACCTGGGGGTGTTGATGTCGGCGAAAGATTGAAAAAAAGTGTGGGACCAGATAAGGCGGGGCCCAGCTCGAGTAGAATTAAGGAAAATAGCTATAAAGTGATGATGCGCTGGTATTATACACCAGAGAGAGTACACCGGATGTTTCCGGGATCATCACCCCTATACTGGCGGGACTGTGGAGAAAGGGGTACTTTTTGGCATCTTTGGTGGACCTGTGAAAAGGCGCAGGGGTATTGAAAGAGGGTACTGAGGTTGGATACAGGAGAAAGTGGAGGTGGGCTGGGCGCCAAATACATGTCTGTTATCCTGGTGGGGGGAGGGTCAGATGCAGCAGGGAGGTAGAATGGTGATGGCATGCCTTAGTGCGGCAAGGTGTGAGGTGGCACAGGCTTGGAAACATAAGGAGTTGCCGCCTATAGAGCACTATGAGAAGAGGCTTAGGGAGATGGTTCTTATGGAAAAGCTTACTGCAAGTCGTAAGCAAACGGGGGATAAGTTTGAGGTGGTGTGGGGGAAGCTGTGTCGGGTTCTGGGGGTGAGGTAGAGGTGAGGGGAGGGGGGAAGGGGAGGAGGAGGGGGAAGGCGGGGATGGAGGGGGGGATGTAATTGGGGGTATTAATGGAAAACCAACTGTCTGATGGGCGGAGGGGCTACAACCGAGGCTGTGGTATGGGGAGCAAGGTACTCTGTAAGGGTGATCACGGGTTGGTGTGTTATTTTGGCTGGGGGAAAAGGGGTGGGTTGTTGGTTGCGGGGATATGGATTTGAGGCAGTGATTTAAAGTTTTCTTTCAATGTATGGGCTAGCATATGTATAAGGGGTTTGATCGGGTAGCCTTGTTGGATGTTAGATATTTTCTGGCTGAATGTACAAGGTTCTTTTTCTGTATGGGGGGATGTGTTGGAGTTGATGATAATTTAAAAATTAAAAATGAAAAAGAATAAGAATGGGGGAGGAGGGATCCATAAAGGCAGAGAGCCAGGAGTTGAAGTCGGTGAGGAAGGTTGATTTGGACTTGTCCGGTGGGCGATAAATAACAGCTATTCAGAGGGGAAGTGGTGAGAGGAGATGAATGGAGTGGACCTCGAAGGAGAAGGGGGAGTGATTGGGGTGGCAGGAGGGGTTGGAATTGGCAGGAGGGAGAGAGTAGGAGGCCAACACCACCACCGCGACCAGTAGATCGAGGTGTATGGGAGAACTGGTAGCCCCCATAGCGCAGAGAGGCAATGGATGCGGTGTCGTCTGGGGGGAGCCAGGTCTCGGTCAAGGTAAGAAGGTGTAGGGCATTGGAGATCAAAAGGTCATGATTAAAAGGGTTTTTTTAAATGACTGAGCATGCGTTCCATAGGGCGCATGAAAATGGGAGAGTGGAGGGGGGAGGAGAGGGATATGGATAAGGTTGAATAAGTTACATGTAGATTTCTTAAGAGTAGTGTGGGGGTCTGTTTCTAGGGTAATGCCGAGATTTAGAGGGATCAAAACGTAAACCTAAAATGGGCTATTTCCAGAGTGTAGAATAATGTCTCAAGTCACAAAATCACTCTATATATATATCATACCCCTTAATTGAAAATCAATTTCAATATACGCAAATTTCACTTCTTTCCTTCAAGATTTGGATATGGTCTCAGACTTTTTAGCATTATTTTCTCAACCGTCCTTCGAACCTGGACTAGTAGTGCTGATTTGCATCAATGATCAATCCTTTTATTTAGGGTAAAGTTCTAATTTGATATAATATCCTCCTAAAAAATGCTTATCTGAATTAATATCATACTAGCGTCCCATATGAACATCAAAAGATGCTTATCTGAATCCAAATCATTATCTTCCCAACGCCTCTCATCAGCGCTTTATCGCGTTTCACTTTCTTAAGTTTCCTCAGGGGATAAATCTTCAGGTGTTCAATTATCTTTGAAAGATCATTCCTTTCGAAGATAATTGAACACCTGAAGATTTATCCGCTGAGGAAACTTAAGAAAGTGAAATGCGATAAAGCGCTAATAAGAGGCGTTGGGAAGATAATGATTTGGATTCAGATAAGCATCTTTTGATGTTCATATGGGACGCTAATATGATATTAATTCAGATAAGCATTTTTTAGGAGGATATTATATCAAATTAGAACTTTACCCTAAATAAAAGGATTGATCATTGATGCAAATCAGCACTACTAGTCCAGGTTCGAAGGACGGTTGAGAAAATAATGCTAAAAAGTCTGAGACCATATCCAAATCTTGAAGGAAAGAAGTGAAATTTTGCGTATATTGAAATTGATTTTCAATTAAGGGGTATGATAGATAGATAGATATAGATAGATAGATATTTAGAGGGAGCAGGGTGTGTCTGGGTGAGTGTGCTCTCCAGGGGGGAAATGAGGGGTAAATTGATGGTATCGGATAGGTTATGTGAGGGATTATTTTTTAGGGTTGCCAACTGGCTCCAGATGCGCCCGACACACTTGATCCAGTCCTAGGTTTACCCCACTGCATGCAGGGACATGTAGTTCTGATTTTTCCATTGCACTCCATAAGAAAAGCAAGACTACATGTCCCTGCATGCAAGGGGTACACCCAGGACTGGATCAAGCCTGTCGGGCGCATCTGGAGTCAGTTGGCAACCCTATTATTTTTGGGGGTAGGGTTAGAGTTTATATCTATGGATGAGTGATTGTGGGATGAAGGAGGGAGGAGCGGGATGTGGAAGAGATTAGATAGGATACGCGAGGAACTTTTTCTTAGTGTGAGAAGGAAATCGGGGGGGGGGGGCAAGGGTTGGGGTTGATATTACCTGATGAGAGAAGGAAAAAGAGTATTAGAGAGTGGGCTAAAATGGAGATAGTACGGCGGAAGCTAGGGTGGGGTTGCCTTAAGAGAGGGGTGTTGGTTGAAATGCATTGTAGCATGTCCCAAAGAAAGCCTTTGGGACATGCTACAATGCATGCTTGCTCAGTCTCCTTTTTTCTGTGGAGCCCAACGGATGTCTGTCCTGTTTCCTTGGAAAAAATCCTTGCTAATTATCCTTATAAGTTAGCTTTCCCAGTTTGCATACCGGTTTCTCTTCCTGTCTCGAGTTGGCGCCAAACTCGGTGCTGTTCTCAGCCCTTTTTTTCATTTTTGATTGAGATTTGCCTCGATTGGCATTTGTGCCTTTTTTCACCCGGAGGTCGACCCAGCCTGGGTGCTCCTCACCATGTACCCTGGTGGGTTCAAAAAATGTAACCACTGCATTCAAACTGTCAGTGACTGACACACATGACTGCTGCCTGAGACCGGACAAGACAGCACCACCTATGACCTGTGCCAGTCCATGACGCCTAAGACCAACAAAAAGAGGTCGGAGTTGCAAGAAAAACTGTTCCCCGGGTCCAATTCTGCCCCGGCCTCCCTGATGTCGAGCTCCAAGCCCAGGTCCTCCGGATGCCACAGACTTCTCAGTGCCGGCCTCAAGACAATGAGTCACAGGGCCTCTGATTCGTAGTCACTACTCAACTGCAAGTGGGCGACCGATGACGAGGCATCCCTGGAAATTAAACGACACCAAGAGATTTTCTCCGACCCATCTCCCTAGGCACCCCAGCACCACTCCCCTTCGGAGGACATTGCCTTCCATGACTTTGTCAAGGACATGGCTAGAGCCCTCTTGGTGCAGACCAAGGCAGAGGAGGACCCGCGCACCAAGGAGTTTGAGATCCTCCAACATGAGTCTCCACCAAATGAAACCCTCACAGTGCCCATGCAGCCGATCCTCAAGTGCCCACTGTTCAGAATGTGGGAGACACTGTCATCTGTACCAGTGGTGAGCCAGTGCCTCGACACATGTACCGTGTCCGGAAGGGCCTTGGAGGGGGAGGGGGGGGTTGGATTTCTATTAATACACTTCTAATGGACAAAAAAAAAAGAGTTTTCATAAGTTCCCTGAAAGGGGGTAGTTGGTGTAAGTTAGTTCAAGTGCTGGCAGAGAATTGGGGCTTTGGGGTCTGTTCTGCTTTGAGAGGTTCATACTGACTTGGTACATGGGCGCACAGGCTACTTAGGGAGGAGTGTTCAACTCAGTATGTTCTTAGTCTCCATCTGTTAATGGATGAGCATAACCCACACGTCTGGACTGGAGGAACTCCAGGAAAGAAAATTAGCAGGTAACGTCTAATTTCACCATTTATAATCACCCTTTTAAGGAGTGCATGATTAAGACATGGAACACATTACACAAAATTATAAAAATAACAACATACAGATCAAATCCAGACAGATCATGCAAAATCTAATAGACCAGTGGTTTCCAAACTTTTTGTCGGGATCCCAAGTGGGGGTACATCATTAGTGGATGGGGTCAAAAACATAGCTATTTCCCTTTCTCTCTGAATTTTCACTCTGACTTGTACCAAGTAGTGGCAGTCACTAGTCAGCATGTGGCCTGCGAGCCAGTAAACATTCATAAGCCCATGTCGCCTCCAGTTGGACTGGAAATCAGAGCTGAGTACTGGCTCTATAAGTACACGCTGCACAGGCACAAGGAACCCTGTGCTGCTACTGTTGCTGTGCCTTCCTGATTTAGATGAGTGAAGGGGAGGGGAGGCTAAAGACCTGCCATTTTTTTTTAAATGTAATATTATTGAGCATTTTCAAAGAGCATACATTTCAACTCAGCAAACCAGAACATAGAGGTATATAATCTTCCAGTTTCAACCGCCATATCAGCCATCTACTAGGAGGGAGAAAGAGATAGGCAAGAATAACAGCAGCAACATCACTATTATGCAGCCCATACATCAACCTCCACATATAATGCATAAATAAAAACTAACTATCTAACTACTTAGGACCCTGCATTATACTGCTAGATAATACCAATACCCAAGCCCCCTCACAAAGCAGCCCAGAGCAGGACAAAGCAACAGAACATAGAACAATAGAACATATAATAGAACGATACAAATACCAAACCAAAGACCTTACAGATACAGATCCCTTTTCACTAAACTGGGCCAGTGGTAAAGTTGCCACAAAACAGAGGCAATGCAACAACACCCCCCCCCCTCCCAATTTGTTTCCGGCTTCTGAGGGTGTTTACCTCCCTTCTAATCAGGACAATGAAGAGCCTAAAACGAAAAGACTACAAGACCCTTAATGGGACCGAGGCTTACCTCACCCTGCTTGCCCCCCACCACCCTCTCTCCCTCCCCCCCCTCCCCCCAACCCCACCCATTTTGACCCTGCAAACCCAGAAGAACAAAGGGAAGAGAAGAAAGAAAGAAAGAGAAAAAAAGGAAAGAGAGACAACCTCATAAAAAACGTTTAAGAGAGAATAGAACCTCAATCCAGGTTACAACCGGGAATCATTAACCCTCAATTATTCGCTTGCAGAACCAAGCACCACAGTTCCGCTTCTTGAAATGAACGTCCACGAACTGAAATTTTTTCCAACCGTTATATTTCCCAGCACTTAGAGCGCCATTCTGAAATAGACGGTGCTCTCCTGCACTTCCAGAAATGAGCCAACACCGACCTGGCCGCTAGTAGCAGTGCCTGAACCAATCTCCGAAGAGGAGAACACTACTGGAGTCCTCAGGAAGAACCCCCAATAAACAAGTCTCCATATCAAAGGGAAGAATTACCTGTAACCTCCCCGTAAGATGTCCACCACCTTCCTCCAATAGCTTTGAATGTGAGGACAGTACCACCACATATGATCAAAGGTGCCTCGACATCCATACAGCCGCCAGCATAGCGCATCATCAGCTCTCTTCCATTGAAAAAGATCTTCCGGCGTTATTGAAAGACGGTAAAGGATCCTGAGTTGTGTATGGATTAACCCAAGCGAAAGGGAGCATCCATGTGAGTAAGAATAAACTTCCAGCCAGAAATCCTGCTCCTACACCTGCCATTTTGATTTCATAGTCATCTGGGGTCACATGAATTTTCAGTTGTGAAAGTAGGATCATAGAGGATAAAGCTTTGAAAAGCACTGCAATAGACCAAATGCAGCAATATTCTCTATAAAACTAACATCACCTAAAAAGAATGGAGATCAGTTTTCAGCAGAGACTGTTATGTAATTTCTAAATAGATCTTCAGTGGAATAAAACAAGCACCATTGCTGGCAGTTCATGTATAACTGTAAATGGATGTCTTACCCTTTCACAGTTCAACCTGCTGTTCAGCTGTTGCCACTTGAATATAATCCTTAAATTCAGGAGCTGAATTGCGCTGCTGAATGTGCAAGTTTTCATCTTATTCCACTCCAAGCCACACCTTTTTATCTCAGTAAAATGGCCAAGTTATACATAGACATGCTCCAAATATTTTTATGCCGCCACCAACTACATGAAAGAACTCTTTGACATTGTACACCGACTGACAAAGCCCCCATCCACCAACAACCAAGAAATTATGATCACCCACCAACAACTTGCGAGACACTAGACGGCTCCACCCCCAACCAATGCCAGCACCCTCCCCCCCCCCCCCCCAAGCAAAACCTCCCATCCTAATCATGGTCCACCTTTGGCAACGTCAGCAAAGAACACATTGAAGACGACATATCTCTTAATGCAACAATATCACCCCTCTACCCTTGTCCAGTCACCTGGATCAAGGCAGCCAGGAAGGAACTTAGTCTAACACTCACCAAAATCACCCAGACTGTGTTCCAACAAGGAATAATGCCTGAGTGTCTGAAAATCTCATCCATACGTCCCCCCCTGAAGAAACCAGACCTTGACCCTCTGATCCAGCCTTATACAGGCCTATCGTCAGCCTCCCTTTTATTGCAAAACTCATAGAAAAAAACATCCGCCAACTCCAGGATCACATTGACAGGAACGACCTTCTCAACCCACAGCAACTTGGCTTCTGCCCCCTTCAGGAAGTAGAAACACCACTATTCACCCTGATTAGATAATCTAACACAAAGGATACAACACACCATAGAAACATGACAACAGAAAAAGACCACATGACCTATCTAGTCTGTCCTTCCATAACTACAACAGTTCTCTTTTTACCTTTAGAGATCCTCGGTGTTTGTCCCATGCTTTTTTTAATTCAGTTACTGACCTCATCTCTACCACCTCCACTGGGAGACTATTCCATGGATCCACCACTCTTTCCATAAAGAAATATTTCAATTGAAAGAGGCATTTATGCCATGGAGGTATTTAAAAATCTCAGTCATATCACCTCTATCCCGCCTTTCCTCTAAGGTGTACTTATTAAGATCCTTAAGTCTGTCCTCATATGCTTTATAATGAAGACCATTAATCATTTTAGTAGCCACCCTCTGTACCGACTCCATCCTGTTCACATCCTTTTGACGGTGCAGTCTCCAGAATTGCACACTATACTCCAAATGAGGTCGCACCAAAGACTTATACAGAGGCATTATCACCTCCTTTTTTCTGCTAGCCATTCCTCTCTGTATGCACCCAAGCATCCTTCTAGCTTTTGCCTTTTCTACCTGTTTACTACTAACTTAAACCCAATATTAGTGAATAAATAATGACATCATAAATTTTAAAATTCACCATAAACTCCCCAAATTTCTCTCCATATTTTGTTTTTTTGTTACCTTTTAAACTATTTATGTCAGAGCGTGCCGAGGGAGGGTAAGAATTAGATATCAAACCCACTCCAGATGACGGGCTACTTTTTATTCTTTAAGGTTCCCCACCTTAAAACATATGTTAAAAACGAAACTTATCTGAAAATGTCCCAAAGCCTGTTGCTGTTAATTCACACCGTTGCCTTTATTTCAAATGCTCCACACGACGTGCACGTTTCGGGAATAATCCCTGTATCAAGTGCTTTTCCCAAAATGTAAAGTACGAGAACAACTGTGACTAGAACGCCGTCCCGCAGCTTGGGGTTAACCGTTGTTGAAATAGGCTGGATTGATGCATTTTAAAGGGAAACCAGCCAATGAATACTTGGATCACCCCACTGTTAGAGGAATCCCTAGTATAATTGGCTATAAACAGACAGACAGAAAACCATCATGTGATCAGACTGCGTCATAGCAAACTGAGCCAATCGATCTCACAATTTAGACCCATGGGAGACATTGTATTCAATTTAAAGATCCACCGTTGTTCCTGCCACTGGAGCTTCATTAGCCGATCACCTCTCCAAGGATCTAAAGGGATGTGATCTATAATAGTCCAACGAAACTCTTCAAAAGAATGTCGGTAAGTTGCACTATGAGCAGCTACCGGCGCTGTTTGTAATTGTTGACGTATTCTAGATGCATGTTCTGCCAATCTTTTCTTGACCGGGCTCAAAGTCCTGCCCACACATAATAAACCACATGGGCATTGTAGCATATAAACTACATAAGAAGACATGCATGTGGTATTCCACCAACGCTTTTACACACGAAGTGTCCCCGGATGTTGCCAGACCGGTCCTGACATTGTCATAGAACAATAATAGTGTTCCTCTGTAATACAACTAGGGAAGCATTTTGTATATCATATTAGACTCATGGCTAACGAGGTCTCAGAAACCATAGGCTGCCACTGTTTTATGGATTTTACAGTGGACTGATGCCTAAATATACATCAATGACCTCTTACTTAAACCATTAGCCATTGACGCTTGTTCATGCGCTATGAGATGCGTTTCTCCAAAAGGTTTCATCAGGGGTATTTTTCATATTAGCACTGATGTAGCACCGGCACGGCTCTGTTAGGCGTTGTCAAATACGGGTATACCTCGTTAGCCATGAGTCTAATATGATATACAAAATGCTTCCCTAGTTGTATTACAGAGGAACACTATTATCTGCATCCCAGACTCTGTGATAAATAACCACATTATCACTTGTTATAGAACAATAATTACAATTCATGCAGGGTTCATGACTAGCCCCCATAGGCATCGGGATAGGTCTATCTAATATTGATGTTGTTTTTACCAACCTATCACTTAGATTTAAGCCCCTTGAAAAGGCAATACGTAAAGGTTTATCAAAACATTTATGTAATCGTAGCATTTGCCAGTGTTTATGAAGGATCCGCAAGATCTGAGCTACCTGTTTTCTACCTGTTTAGCTACTTTAAGATCATCAGACACAACCACACCTAGCTCCCGCTCTTCTTTAGTGGACAAAAGTACTTCACCCCCTATACTATATTTCTCCCTTGGATTGCTGCATTTAACCGGGGGTTCCTATTTATCTTCCTAGATATCTCTGCAGCCTTCAACATGGTCAACCACAGTATTCTACTGCACTAACTTTGATTCACTGGAATCCAGAACACAGTTCTACAATGGTTTACATCTTCTACATCTATGCGGAGGACATCCTGATATATGGAACGATCAAGACAAAGCAATCCTGACTTCAGGCCGGAAGGTCGGGGGTTCAAATCCCACTAGAGGACAGCAACCTTGGGCCGGAAGGACTGGGGTTTCTAGTCCCACAGGTGCTCCTTGTGGTCTTGGGCAAGCCACTTAACCCTCCATAGCCCATGTTCCCTGTAAAATAGTTCTCTGTGTGCTGTGCTTTCCTGTCTAATCAATGTGTTTATACTTCAAAAATTTCCTGTCATGATTTGACAATTTCCAATCTGTAATCAAACCGCTGCTGATCGCTGGAAGTAGCGGTATACAAATGTATACTAAATAAAATAAAATAAAAATAAAATCCTCCTACTCCACTCACCAAGAATGCTTCATGGATGTCACCAACTGGCTGAAATCTAACAACCTGGAAATGAACTACAAAAAACAGAAGTCCTCTTCATAACGAAGGATGACACTTTCTCTGGCGGCCTCTGGAAAATGTGTTCTCCGTCCCAATGAGAGGACATCTATTGAGCTTCCATCTGGTCTTCGGTCTATACCTTTGCTGCTCATTACTGCCTGTAGAGGGAGTCCTGACAGACTGTACCCCATAATCTGTTTTTTTTTTTTAAATTCTTTATTTTCGTTTTATAACAACAAAGGAAAAGGAAGACATACAGCTAAAAGACAGATACATAAAGTATAATACATACACCAAAGTAAACCCCTGCCACCCCCCTCCCCCCTGCTTCTTCTCTAGAAAACTAATCATTCCCGAAGCGGCCGTATACTTACATTATTGTGTTACAAAACCTAACGGTGATCTGAAACATGATGAGTGCACATTATACAGGCATGTTGGAACAATGAGCAGATTGTACATAATCATTAAGCATCTGCCATTTAGACAAGCGAGAGTGAGTTTGGGCATGGGGAATAGCTCTCCGAGGTATCTGCTCATATTTACTATATAAGCAGACGAGGTTCCACCATTCATTGACAGTAAGTCGAGAGCTATCCTTCCAATTCCTCGTGATTAAGCATATGGCTATACCCAGCATGAAATCAAGGAGAAAGCGACCCTTCTTAGGAAGAGAGGGGACCTCCGCCACAGAGCGGAGTCCCACAATCTTCCAAGAGAGAGGTTCGTGAAGGTGTAAGATAAATTGAATACAACCCCAAACCCGCCCCCAATAAACCTGTAGTTGAGGACATTCATAAATAACATGAGCGAAGGTTCCCACAGCAGTATGGCAAGACCGACACTGGTCCCCAGCAGTTGTGTTCCATTTGGCTATTTTTCTGGGGTATAAAAGCATCTGTGTGCAAAAAAGAAGAGAGTTTGGGTAACAGAGGCAGACCGGGAAACCCGCACTACTTTGCTCCAGAAAACGCTCCATTGCACAGGGGTTAAAGTGGTTTGCAGTTCGCGCTCCCAGGCTTGTTGGGCTCTGAAAGTGGCAATGCTATGCGAGACTGGGATTTGTGAGGGGAAGAGAAGAAGATGAAGTCAAGCTCATTGGGGTGTAGTAACCTCCATAGATCAACTAAGGTAAGATCTTTGATCCGGGAGGTAAGCGTGGTGTGACTCTTGGGGGGACCACTTGTCCTAGGCGGCTGTTTGTCAATCAGGGGATCAAGGACTAGATTGAAATCCCCCCCAATTATCAATGAAGTATTAGCAGAGGCCTGCGCAACCTGAGCAATGGTAGCAAAAAAGGCAGGGTCATCCACATTAGGAGCGTAAAGGCATATACCTGTAACTTCAAGGCTACCTATCTTGAGGTGAACTCTGGACCATCTACCTTCTGTATCTGAGCTAGTCGCAATAATAGTAGCATGCAAAGATTTCCTAACCAGTATGGCAACCCCACATTTCTCAGAAACGGCTGGGGAATAGGCGGCCACCATGTAAGGTTTAATATTGAGTTTGAGTTTCCTTCGAATTTAAATGCGTTTCTTGGAGAAAAATCAAATCCGCAGCTTCCTGACTTAGGTAGCTTAGGATTTTCTTCCGTTTTATCGGATTATTGATTCCTTTTACGTTCAATGAGAAAATCTTACATGGTGCCATCAATCGGTAATGGACATTTTAGGTAGGGCGCTTGAAAACATACAACATAATCAGAATCTGTGCAACAATGACATAATCACCGAATATGCTGGCTAATACACCCCATATTGAAAAGTATGTACATTGTATCTTAGAGAAGAAGCAAAACCCCCAAAGAATATGGCGACCAGATGTCTGCGGGAGGAGGCCCTAGAGAGGAAATAGAAAGACATGAAGAAAAGAAAAGAAACACCAGAGTCCATAATTAACACTGTCTCTGATACTCATCGAGGCTACTGTGGGTAGATGGAGTCGGGTCACAGATATCATCAAAAGTAAGGCAAACAAACTGCCCTCGCCAGACTCTTTGCTGGGCTGCGGCAGATCCAATATGGCAGCGGATATGAGAATACTTGCAGGAATATTCTGGAAGTCAGCGCATCAAGTCGGCTTCTTTGGAATCCAAAAACTCCGCTAGTAGATCAGGGTCCTCAAATGTTCTTGTCTGATTGTGAAGCGTGACTCGGAGCTTGGCCGGGTACATCAGGCCATAGCGTGCTTGTAGTTGTTGAAGCCTCGGCCGAAATTCCAGAAAGCGCTTTCGGCGGTCGACCGTGGGTTTAGCCAAGTCAGGATAGAAGGAGATCTTGTGGCTCTCAAACTCCATATGGCCCTTTGCCCGAGAGGCACTTAGAATTTGCTCCACGTGTTGATATCGCAAAAGTCGAAAAATGATAGGCCGCGGGGTCTTCCTGTTGAGCGTTATGCTTGTGGGTACACGATGAGCGCGATCGATCTCCAAATCTTTGGTAAAGGTGATGTGGAGCAGGGAAGGGAGGATTTTGCATAAAAACTCTTTCATGTCTCCCGATTCCGCTCCCTCCGGTATGCCCACGAGTCGTATGTTGTTGCGACGCGCTCTATTATTGCCATCTTCCACTTCTTTCTGCAGGGCCCGCACCTGACGTTCAACTTTGTCTAGTTTGGACAACCGGGCCGCATGGGAGTCCAATATGCTCTCCATTTTGTCCTGACGCGAAGAAAGCCCTTCTAGCTTGCTTTGCAGCACACCAAGATCTTCCCGCAGCGCTCGAAGTGCTTCACCGTTTGACTGCACGAGGTTTTTGACCCCTTTAATCTCTGCGAGGATTTCCTGCTGCATTTCGGGGCCCTCGCGCAAGGCCAGCCCCTTCTGCGGGGACGGGGTTCAGTTTTGGAACGTTTGCCGTGAGAAGCCGCTGGAGATCCAAATTCCAGGCGCGTGGGTTTGGTCCCCGCCATCTCACCAATGTGCCCCGGCAAGAACAGAGTAGAAGTTCCAAGTATGTACGGTGTTAATTCAGGATTCTGAGTAGGCCTCTCGGGAGCCTCAGCGTTATGCGACCATCCCGCTGGACATCAGGCTCCGCCCCCCCCCATAATCTGTTTGAGGTTTAGGCAACTCCTACCCTCTGACCCTTCTGTGTTCAGGCAGCCGGAGTGCTGGTTCCTCACTGGATGCAAGGGTTATTCTGGAGTCTGTATCTTTGAATTCAAGTACTGCTGCTCACGGCTCCCCTTGGGGGCATCTGTGATTTTCTACGGACTTTCAGTAGCCTGTAGCTAGGGAGTCCCATATGTGAGGACTGACTTCAGCTTGTTCCCGGAGAAAGCATAGTTACTCACCTGTAACAGGTGTTCTCCAGGGACAGCAGGAATCGGTTCTCACAATCTTCCCTCCTCCCCCATGGAATTGCTTCCTTGTTTTATTTTTGCTGTCTTAGCTATGTCATGAGACTGAGGCAAGATGTCACCCTTGGAGTGGTAAGAAGGGGGACCACGCATGCATGGTGGCATCTCCCAAAGGCTTTCTTTGAAAACTGGGGAGATGCTTCCATGAGGACTCTGTCGGTGCCAACATCACCCATATGTGAGGGTTGTTTCCTGCTGTCCCCGGAGAGTACCTATTACAGGTGAGTAAGTAACTACACTTGTTCTTCCTGTCACTACTGAAAAACATTCTTGTTTGGAATTTAATCTGTGCTCTGCATTTCCATCGACACCAATATCTTTCTTGATACTGGCTCTGTCATTTTCTTGCTTTTTTCTAATATTTTCTTTTCCTTTTCTAATTGGTGGTTTCACTGCCAATTTAGGCCTCGGCCTATTTTTCTTGCCACAATGGAAAAACACTCCACTAGTTTTAAAAATGTACCAAATGTTCTGGTACTGTCTTAGTCACCGATAAACATGACTGGTGTTTAACTTGTTTGAGCTCAGACCATTTACCAAAAGAATGTCTCTTGTGCCAAGAAATGACAAAACAAGGCCTAAAGAACAGGGCCAGTAAGCAGTAGCAAGCAGGAAGTCACTCTTCACATATGGGTGACTTTGTTCTGTCTCTTACTGAAGATATCTGTCGAGCAGCTACCTGTTCCTTCATTCACACCTTTGCTGCTCACTACTGCCTAGATAGGGACTCCCATCATGATGCTGTCTTTGGCCAGGCTGTTCTTCAGTATCTTTTTGGGATTTAATCTCAACTCCTACCCTTACTTCTACCCTCCGCCCTGGACTCTTCTGATATCAGTCTCCTCTAGCCATACTCTTCCAAACTGTAATCGAGTCCGTTGGGCCACTCTGTATCCATACTCTGCCTTCATTCTCTAGCCTCGTGGTTGTCTGTTTAGTCTGGTGCCAGTGAGTCTGATGTGAAGACTGCATTCCTGCTTGTTCCTAGAACTAGTGTAGTTACTCACCTTTAACAGCTGATCTCCGGGAACAGCAGGAATCGATCTTCACAATCCTCCCCTTCCCTAGGAGTTGTAGGGTATTTTTTTTCCTCTATGGCCCAGCTACAAACTCAACTGAGGAGTTAGGAAGGCAGATGTGCAGGCACTGTCGGGTGATCTCAGTAGCTTGCCAGTTGGATGCTGGAGAGCATTCCCATGTGAGCTGTCGGTACAGACGTCACCCATATGGAGTAGAGGAGTGGCCTAGTGGTTGGGGCAAGGTACCTCAGACCAGAAGGTCGGGGGTTCAAATCCCACTAGAGGACAGCAACCTTGGGCCGGAAGGACTGGGGTTTCTAGTCCCACAGGTGCTCCTTGTGGTCTTGGGCAAGCCACTTAACCCTCCATTGCCCATGTTCCCTGTAAAATAATTATCTCCAAGTTATGCCCTGTTCAATGTAATTTCCGTTTGTTCAATGTAAACCGCCTTGATATTATGAAAGGCGGTATATAAGAAATGTGAAATAAATAAATATGTGAAGACTGATTCCTACTGTTCCCGAAGATCAGCTGTTACAGTTGAGTAGCTACGCTATCTGGTACTTGGAATCTGTTCGCTAAATGTATGTTCATTTTCTGTGATCTGCTTTCCAAATGTTTTTCCCCTGATAAAGGGGATAAATATCAACCCACAAAAATAAATTTCTCAGTTCCAGCTAAGATATGATAAAGTTTACACAATAGGAGCTAGGCCATATATTCTCTGGATTTCCTTAACTCCTGTGCACAAAACAGTTAATGTTGTTCAGTTTGATGCAAGCAAGGGAGCAGTAGGCAAGGCATATAAGAAAGACGCTAAGCTTGTCTTGGAATACCTTGCCATCTGTGATGAGTGCTATATCACTGAAATGGAGAAGCTGCTTAATGAGGAAGGGTAAGGGGACTTTGCCTGTGAACCCTTCTTTTATTTCAAGATATATTGTCTTCCAAACTGCTATAGGGTGTAATCATGGAAATATTTTAGGAAATGTTACTATGTAGCCTTGGTATAGCAGGGCAGAGAAAAAGTTAGATGAGCAAGGTCAGATGGTGCAGTTTTGTGAGGTAACATTGGCAGTGTGGAGATGGGAATCCTTCAGTGCACGTCACAAGTCCCTGGCCAATGAAGGGCCTTCTTTATTGGTGTTTCATGACATCACAGTGTGGTTTGGCTTACCAGAAATTTCCATTGAGATAGAAATCCATTTGCATACGGTTCTGTCTCTGTCAGGTGGCTAGCAAATTGCAAGCACCTGGGTATTCACTAGTTGTACTCAAGATAACTTCAGATAGCAAACGAGCTCTCTCTATATAAAATAGATTTGAGTTACTTCAGATGGCCAACGAACTCTCTCTGTATAAAACACATTTGAGCTACTTCTGAGCAGTGCCTTTGAAAGAAGAACTTGGTTGCATTCTTCGCTATATTTCAGCCATTTTTGTCTGATTAATTGTTACCCCCTTCTTCATAGAGTGCATGTGCACTCAGTAAATTAGCATTTGTTGCCAGACTTCATAGTTTTCTTGTCCATGTTGATTTTTTTGCCCCTTTCACTATGTATGATGGCTGTACTCCTAGGTTTTAGGAATTTTCCTTCTGAGACTCTCTTGCTGTTCATTCCATGTTCTTGCATCGGGTGTGTCAGACCATCTCTTGTAACGCTTTATGAATGCAATTGGTACAGCAGCCCCACTGTTACTGACTCACCCTGCTGTTGGGATCTGAATTTAATAACTTTTGAAAAGTTTAAGAACGTCTTCCCTTTTAGTGGCGAAACAAGCAACAGAAATGAAAAATGGACTTTGATATTGTACATATGTCAATGATCCACACTCAGAATTGTCACTGAAAATCATAGTCATGTACAGTTTTACAATGAAAACTAAATGGAAGTGAAGTTATTGCAAAAAGATTTTGAGCAGAAGCATGATTTCAGGAGTGCCTCCTATTTCAAACAATTGTGGGGAGAAAAACAGTGAAAATTAAAACCTCTTTGGTAAAGAAGAGAAGACTGGCAGAGAGGGAGAGGGGATATTTGCAGGAATGTAATGTTAGTAACAGTGTGTTGGACAGCTCACTCGAAAGTTGAATGGGGGAAAGGATGCAGCAGGTTTAAGTTGGTTTGTTTCTAGATTATATTAAGTGCTATTTCACTGTTTTATTTTATAGGGAATTCAATATTGAAACAGAAGGGAAAACCTTTAAACTGACAAAGGACATGGTTAATGTGAAGCGGTTCCAGAAGACTCTGCATGGTAAGGTGGTTTTATTTGGCACCCTTGTGTATTTATTAACAGAATGGGAAAGGGAGATTAAAATAAATGCATTATTTACATCTGGTTCACTATGATAAAAAGGAAGAAAGTGGCTTGTCCAAAGTCATTTCTAGGATTAGTGGCTGGGGTAGCTTTCACCTTGTGTGTCAGAGCTGATCTTGAATTCTGGTCTAGTGTTTGCCATTGGAATATGCATTATTATATAATGACTTTGCAAGATTTTCATTATAATCTTTCATTTCTGAAATACTGGAGTCTCTAGAAACAGAATGATAGCTTGTGGAGTCCCAAGTCCTGGTTGCAGGGGGTTACCAGAAATGTACAGTAACGTATGTGTATTTGTGTGTGTGCTTTTTAATTTAAATCAACCACCTCTATAGAATTCATTCAAGGTAATTTATATGTTTGTTCATTAAAACTTGATATACCGCCCTTTGCTAATAAAGTACAAAACAGAAAACCTGCAGCTAGACTTCCTTTGGATGAAAGACATCGCAGGATAAGCCAGAGCTGAAAACTACAAATCTTCAATAAAAGCCCAACCCACTATATCTACCCTCATCTGAATAATCATTAAGATTTTGTGCAAGATATTATTTTGATCTGGTCTATTAGCCTGAATGGAGAACTATGACTCAACATCTTTGTGGAAGCATTGGGTAATATCCCTTGTGCCAAATCTTTGACGGAAGCTGTTTTGGTGGGTTTTGGCAGTTTGGGGTGGAGTTGGCTGCATGGCAATAGATTTGATTTTTGAGGGTGAGGTCAGTTTACAGTTGGGAAATTTTGAGGATGGCAGGCAGTTAACAGGATGACAAGGCAACGAGTAATTTTTGGGAGTTGGGCAGTTGCTGGAGTGGTGGTATTAGGAGGAGAGTTACAGATAATTTGTGTAAATGGAGGCAGTTGGGGAGTGCAGGGTCAGTTGCAGGGGAAATAGTTTTTGAGAGTAGGATCAGTTTGCAGGGTCATTGTGGAGTTGCAGGTAAAAAAAAAAAAAAAATTCAAGGTGGGGGGCATTTTGGGGAGTTGGAGCTACAATGTAGCACATTTAAGACTAATTGGAGAAAATATAGTTGTGGTCAACATCATTGGCACTCTTGTAGTTCAACCCATTGATGTCCAATGTCTCCTAAAAAAAGAAAAAAAAGTGGCCAGTGAAAAGGCTTCGGACTATATATGCACATATATTTGACATACACAAGAATCAAATAAAAGAAGACCAATTAAAAAAGGAAACAGTGTAAAAACTGGGACATTGCCAGGACATGATTATTGCTGAAAAATAATACCCAGAAAATCACCGCTATCTATACTATGCCTCAAATTAAGGTGAAATTCATTGAAATCCTAACTTCCTGTGCCTATCTTAGAAAATTACTACCAACTATTTTTTGTCAGCTCACCCACCATGAGAGATTTCACTCTCCTGTAGTGGGTCCTCCTTTTTAATCAATGATTTAAAAATACTGGAATCCAGCTTTTCAATGTGGGATAAACACTCACCACAATGCTCCCACTGAAAACTTCATCAATACTACTCTACTCCGCAGGTAGGAATTGATATATAGTATTTTTTAACTATCAGTGTCCCGCAGGCAAACACACCTTTCTCCAGCGGCGGTTTAAACAACGTGATATTACATCACATTCTGGCAGTGAAAATGATGAACTCAAACTTCTTCTCCCCCCTTTTGTTTGTACTTAACTGAGGGCCACATTGAGTCAAGCTGAGTCGTACTGCTGAATCCAAATCCCAAATTCTCAATTGGGTACCAATGAAGTTTTCAGTGGGAGCATTCTGGTGAGTGTTTATCACCTTAATTTGAGGACATGATTATTGGCACTCTTATAAACAATTCAAATCAGTTTGAACTGAAGAACCACATTCCCATCGTAGTAAAATTAGATGCACCTGTGATCAATTCGATATTCACATGACTTGAATCAACCAATGAACGATGGCTCTAATGTTTAAAATGTCCACATTCACTCCCTATTCCATTTTTACAATGGTAAAGACAAGAGAGCTACCTGAGACCATCAGAAAAGCCATGATCACCAAACCTCAAAGGAGTACAAAGCCATCTCCAAAGACCTTGAGATTCCTATGTCTACAATTCAGTGTCGTTAAGAAGTTTTCTGCTCATGGAACTGTCAAGAAACTCCCAGGACATGGTGGGAAGAGGAAATATAATCCAAGAAGTCTTCGAAGGTTAGTGCGAACTGTTGGAAAAACTCCGCGTACAATATCCAAAAAGCTTAACGTCTGATCTGGAGCAATCTGGAGAGGTGGTTTTAACCTGTACCATATGCCTCAAAATAAACAAAGGAGGACTTCCTAGACAAAGGCCAAGGAGGAGCCACTACTAAAAGACAGACATAAAAGGCACACCAGATCTTTGCCCAAACCCACCTTGAGAAACCACAATCCTTCTGGGAAAATGCTCTGTGCACATATGAAACCAAACAAGCTCATTGGCAATGCAGGCCGGTGATACATCTACAGACGACGAAATGAAGCTTATAAGGAAAAAAACATCCATCCTTCAGTTAAATATGGTGGAGGTTCCATAGTGTTCTGGGGCTGTTTTGCTGCTTCAGGAATTGGAGGTCTGGAACATATTAAAGGAATCATGAAATCAGAGTACTACCAAGGTATTTTGGAGCAAAATGTGCTACCTAGTATCTTAAAGCTTGGTCTGGGTCAAAGGTCATGAGTCCTCCAGCAGGACAGTTGTTTTTGTTTTGAAGCACACTGATTTCAACTAAACTTGCATGCAGATAGAATTCTCCCGCATTGTTTGGCTTTGATTCTAGTGCCCAGGTTAAGGACATGGGACAAGCACAGGATCTCTAAAGGAGAAAGGGCACTATTGTAGTTGATACGGAAAGACAGACTAGATAGATCGTTTGATCTTTTTCTGCAGTCATGTTTCTATGTTTCTAAATAGATGACTAAATAGAGACCTAAATAATTTGCCAACTAAATAAATAGACACCTACAGTAATTAAATAGACATAAATAAATAGACATCTGAATGAAACAGATGCCAAAATAAAAAAAAATGCCTAACTAAATAGACTCCTAACTAAATAAATGCCTAAATGAAATAGACACCTAAATAAGAAGATGCCTAAATAATGGCTAAATAAATAGATACCTAAATAATTAGACAACAAATTAGACAACTAAATAAATAGACACTTAAATGAATGAAAAAGAAAAGAAAAGCTCTTCTTAATGGAACTAATATTAGTCTGTTTTGATGTTCAGTGCTCCTCAGTAGCAAAAATTGTTCTGTGTGAAAATGGAACACCTGCAATCTTTTTGATTTGCTTTGTTTTGTGTGGTTTGCATTTTGAGTACCCGATCAAGCCAACTTTAACTTGGTACTTTCCCTCGATTTTTTTTTTAACTTTTAAAAATGGGTTTTCGATTCTCTGTTGTAGTGGAGGAGATCGTCCCTAATGTGATTGAGCCCTCATTTGGTCTCGGCAGAATAATGTACACTATCTTGGAGCATACATTTCATGTTCGGGAAGGTGATGAGCAGAGGACGGTAAGCACAACTTCCCTGCTTCCTTGGATATTAGCAATGCATTCAGGCAGACCTGGGATTTATCTGAAGAATCTGGATTTATTAAGTGTGACTGAAGAAAAGGACTGATCTGGAGCATAAAAGTAAAACAAAAACAGGAGAGACGGGAATTTTTGTTTTGTTCCAAGTTTTAATATTTTGGTGTGGTGGAACGTAGTCACGGTCACACAGCGAGTTACGTTAGTCTGGGGTGCTCGTTAATAATGTTCCACTACAAAATTTAAGTAAACGGTCTGTTTTTATCTGGGCTGTTGCTTTCATAATTTCTGTGGTGTGATAGTTCACAGAAGGGGACACCGAGGGGCATGTTTACTAAAGTGCAGTAACCGGAAGTGGGGGGTTTATCATGGAGCTAACATTCATTTTCAGCTCATGGTAGCCAGGAGCATATGACCAGAAGGATCCTGTAATAAAAGCGCTGTGCTGCCTAGCAGCATGCAAATAGGTGAGGTTAGGGCGGAGAGTGGACAGTAGCAGCCACACATGCTAGAGATACAAGATGCCACCAGCACTGGTGCAGCTACTGCCATCTCTGACCAGGCAGTAGTTGCACCTGGCTTGCTGACATGTCTCAAACATGCTTTCTGTCCACAAATCCCAAACAGTTTAAAGGTTGTAGCTATCCCACACCTACACCATTCATGACAGCATAGGACAGCAAAGTTAGAATGTGGACTACATGCTCGTCTAGGGCTACCGGTATCAGGGGGTGGCATGGTGCAGCTGCCATGCCAGAGGAATACTACAGCCTGACAGCCACAAAACCAGGATATGCAGCACATATGTGTACCAGCTGGGAGAGTGGGCACCCCTACATACACAGCAATAGCTGTCTTGACAATATGCAGGTCACATTTGCGTATGAATAGATGTGGGAGGGCTGCAAACAACTTAGGAAATGGGGCCTGTGCTCAGTGAAACAGCCAGGCCACATAGCTAGGGATGGCGACAATAGAGTTCAGTTAGTGATGGGGCATGCAAATGTGATGGTCCATCCACTGACAGATGGAAGATTTAGCACCAAATTGTATTGTCAGACCACCCTCTCAACCTGCATGGGTTGCCATGTAGCAGTGCATGTGTGCACCTGGGGCCCATGGGAGTGCCTTGGGCTGTCTTCCTATGAGCAGATGGTCTTAAACCCTGACCAGTTCATGACATGCCATTGAGCAGATCTCCAGGAGCAAGCAGGAATGTAGTCTTCATTTATGGGTATCGTCAGTACCGATGGAGCCTGCGCGGGAATGCTCCCCAGCGTCCAATAGGAAAGCTTTTGGGAGCATCCCACAGTGCCTGCATGCTGCCTTCCCGCCATTCCCAACTGTCCCTCTCCAGTTCTTCGTTTTCAATGGAGCCGACAGGTCATACATCCTGTCACCGCAGAAAAAAAATTTCCTTCTATTCTTCTTTTTTGTGGTTGCGTCTGCCTTCCCTCGACGCTACACCGGTACCGCCGGTGGTTCTTTCTTTTTTTCTTAAAAAAAAACCAAAAACCCTTTCTTTCTGGAGTCTTTCCAGTAATTTTCTCTTCAGGTGCCACGCGCCATTTTGGGCACTAGGCCCAACATTTTCCTTAAAAATGGAAAAACCCGCTTTGGGTTTTTCAAAAGTGTTCTAAGTGTGGCGGTACCATCTCCGTCACCGACACCCATGACTGGTGCCTCAAATGTTTAGGTCCTGACCACTCTATTTCAGAGTGTGTTGCCTGTGGGATGATGTCGAAAAGGGGCTGACAAAACCGAGCTGCTAAACTTAGCACCCTTTTTCCCCTCCGATGCAGCCTCCGTGGCATCGACGTCTTCCAGGCACTGTTCCCTCTAAGCTGTGCGTGTGTGCGCGCGCACACACCTCACCGAGCGAGCGCACATACTTTACAACAGAGCGCACAAAAGTTACGGTTCCAATTCTGATAGAAAACAACACAGACGTCTTAAAATGTAAAAGTTGTGATTGTAATTACTAGAAATTTTCCACTTCATTTAGTAATCATCTATTTTCATTTAATTTGATTAAAATCAATGTGGGTGTACATACTGTATTCTGACGTGTAGTCAAATTTTAAAGTATATAACGCCGAGTGTCATTATGTGGCGCACAAAAATTTAACCTTCCTTCAAAAGCTGCACAGCTGATATTTTATGTGCACACAGCCTATAGAAAATTAGAGGGAACATTGCTTCCAGGGCTTCGTCTTCCTCCCATGGATCTCGGGTAACTAAACATAAATCTAGCCAGTCCTCAAAGGGTAGATCTCCTTTTAAACATCGAGATGCCTCTGGCGTTGCCCTTGAGGGACTTTCACCGGCAAAATTGCCCCGGCAGGAGGCTTCGGCTTCCAAAGCACTAACGGGGCTCCAGGATGTTCTCGAGGCTTCAACCTCAGCAGAACTACTGGTGCCATGCTCTGGGGTGCTGGCCATTTCATCCGGTACCAATACCCAAGCATTGGCAGCGTCGATAGACCAGAGATTCTTGGCTGTTGAACGCAGTTTGGCGACTCTTCTCACAGCCTCAATGCCCTTGAAACAGTTTCAGACAATTCAACCGGTACCGGCACCGACTGCATCGACATCGGCAGATATTCTACCGGGACCGAGTCATGCGTGTCTATCTGGTATTGACAAGTCTGTACCGGACCACTCCGATGCCGACTTCGATCAGTACCGGTACCGTGCCTTGCACGATCACCCGGATCGGAGATACTTTGAATCCTAGGATGAGTCTGAAGACTCTGAAAGCTCTGCCGATACCAGAATACTTCTTCCTGAGGATTCTTCTCCTCAGTGTAGGATGTCTCCACCAGAGGATATGTCCTTTCAGGACTTTATCCGAGATGTGGGCCAAGGTCTTTCCATCACAGTGGCTCCTGAAAAAGAGCCTAGGGCAAAGGAATTAGAAATCCTACAATACCCTAAAGCTCCCAAGGAGGCAGCTACTTTACCTATTCATGAGATCTTGCATGATCTCATGTTAAGGATGTGGGAAACACCTCTAACCACATCTCCTCACTCTCGAAGACTCGACACCATGTATCGAGTTCCTCCTTGTCCTGGATTTCAGAAGACTGAATTACCACACCATTCCATGGTGGTGGAATCAGCTATGAGAAGGATAAAGAGTGCAAAAAGGCATGCATCTAATCCTCCAGGACGTGAGTGTAGGACTCTTGACGCCTTTGGACGTTGAACCTTCCAGGCTTCCATGCTTTCTGCCAGGATCAGTTCCTATATCTTGTATATGGGAATGTTCCTTAAAGAGATCACAGGAGATTTAGAGCTTATGAGCCCTCTCCTTCCTGATGATAAGAGGCAAGATTACCTCGCCCTTGTCAGACATGCTCAGGATGTTTCCAAGTTTGTGAATCGTGCAGCCTTTGACTGCTTTGAGTGCATAAGCAGAACCTCTGCCATTGCCATAGGTGCACGTAGGATTGCCTGGCTCCAGGCATCTGACTTGGAAATTTGAATACAGGATAAACTAGGGAATATTCCTTGCACAGGAGAGAATCTCTTTGGCAAGAATTGGCAGGAAACAGCTAATGAGATAGATGCTGACAATATCACTTTGGATAGATTGTCTAAATCTACAGCTGATCCTGCGAGGAAAAAATCCTCTAAGAAACCATTCTTCAGTATGAAGTTTTATCCCTCCTATACCCAGCAGGGGCATTATTTAGGTCAGTCTGCCCAAAAGGGACAGCAGCAACAACCTAGGCAAAGAAAGACAAAAGCAGCTAAGCCTCAACCGGCTTAGCAGACTCAGCCTCAACCGGCTTAGCAGACTCAGCCTCAACCGGCTTAGCAGACTCAGCCTCAACCGGCTTAGCAGACTCAGCCTCAACCGGCTTAGCAGACTCAGCCTCAACCGGCTTAGCAGACTCAGCCTCAACCGGCTTAGCAGACTCAGCCTCAACCGGCTTAGCAGACTCAGCCTCAACCGGCTTAGCAGACTCAGCCTCAACCGGCTTAGCAGACTCAGCCTCCACAGGGGCTTTGACTCCTATCTAGAGAACTTTGCTTTCCTGGCCCTGAACGGCCCTGAACCCTCCACCATCCCAGGAAGGTTATGTCATTTTGCCCCCAGATGGAGTCAGATAACAGCAGAGAATTGGACTCTGTCTATTGTAAGAGGGGTACAAGCTTCATTTTCTCAGCATGCCCCCTCCTACAATGGTAAGACAGTTCAATTCTCAGACCTCTCTCAACAAGGTCTCTGTGCTCCTTGCTCAAGGGGTAGTAGAAGAGATACCCATTCCCCAACCGGTTACAGGGTTTTACTCCCCCTATTTCCTTATTCCGAAGAAAACAGGCGGACACAGACCCATTTTAGACCTCAGAGAATTGAACAAATTCCTATTCAAAGAGAAGTTCAAAATGATTTCTCTAGGAACTCTGCTGCCATACCTTCAGAGTCAGGATTGGCTTTGTTCTCTAGATCTCAAGGATGCGTACACTCATGTTCTCATCCATCCAACTCACCGAACGTTCCTTCGCTTTCTGTTTCAAGGGAAGTACTACCAGTACAGGGTTC
Organism: Ichthyophis bannanicus; assembly: GCA_033557465.1. NCBI lineage: Eukaryota > Metazoa > Chordata > Amphibia > Gymnophiona > Ichthyophiidae > Ichthyophis > Ichthyophis bannanicus. Next base: position 247,312,203 of record CM066031.1, on the reverse strand, counting down.
TTCCCTTTGGCCTGGCCTGTGCACCAAGGGTGTTTACAAAATGCATGGCTGTAGTGGCAGCATTTCTCCGCATCCTGGGAATATTAGTCTTCCCTTACTTAGACGACTGGCTCATAAGAGCCCCTTCAGAGTCAGAGGCCAGGGTTGTTCTCTCTCGCACAATGCGCATCCTTCAGTATTTGGGACTTGTCATAAACTTCCCAAAATCCAACTTTGCTCCCACTTGGCTCCTAGAGTTTATAGGAGCTCTGCTGGATACCAGACAGACAAGGGCCTACCTGCCACAGCCCCGCTGCCTTCGCATTGTGTAGTTAGCTTCCCAAGCAGTGCTAAAACCTCACCTCACTGCTTGGGAAATGTTACTGTTGCTAGGCCACATGGCATCCACCGTGCATGTGGTTCCTTATGCTCGCCCCCATATGAGGGCAGCCCAGTGGACTTTATCCACTCAGTGGACTCAGGTGTCAGGTTGCCTGTCAGACAAAATAGCAAACTCAGATCACTTTATTTTGTCCCTCCAATGGTGGCAGTCACCCCAAAACCTTTGGGTGGGGTCTCCTTTTCAGCAACCCCACCCCAAGCCACTCTAACAGATGCTTCACAGGTGCGTTGGGGAGCCCACCTGCAAGGCCTCTCTACCCAGGGCACCTGGACTCCACAGGAGGCCTAGCTACACATCAATCTCCTGGAGCTCAGAGCATTCTTCCTTGCTCTTCGAGTATTTCACACCCAGCTCAGCTACAAGACAGTCCTAGTTCAAACGGACAATCAAGTAGCCATGTTCTATGTGAACAAGCAGGGCGGAACAGGCTCTCTGTTGCTCTGCAATGAAGCTTTGCGACTATGGGCCCTCGCCAGAGAGCATCAGATTCATCTCCTTGCGGTGTATCTTCCAGGCATTCAAAACTCTTGGGCAGGCAGACTCAGTCGAGTTCTGCTTCCACACGAATGGTCTCTACATGCAGACCAAATGGCCAGAGTTTTTCAAATTTGGGGAACCCCGGATATAGACCTCTTTGCAAGTCTGTTGAATGCCAATCTTCCCAAGTTCTGTTCCAGAATTCCAGCTCAGGGTTGTCAGGCCAGGGATGCTTTCCTCCTCCATTGGGGTCAGGACTTCCTGTATGCCTTTCCACCCGTTCCTCTAATTCCCAAAACCCTGTTCAAGCTTCAGAGACAGAGGTCATATGATTCTCATAGCTCCACGTTGGCCACGGCAAATGTGGTACCCTCTGCTCCTACATCTCAAGCTCCGCCTCTAGAGTTAGGATCTGCTGCAAATCTCCTTTCTCAAGAGGACGGAATGCTGTGGCATCCCAAGCCCCAGTCTCTGCATCTCAGGGCCTGGTTGCTGAAAGCTTAGAACTTCACAGTCTTAACCTTTCCCAGCAGGTAAAGGATATCCTTTATGCTTCCAGGAAGCCTTCCACAAGCTGCTCTTATGCATTTAAGTGGAAAAGGTTTACCATATGGTGCTCGCAGAAGGGCCTTAACCCTCTTGAGATACCTTTGGAATCATTACTGGAGTATCTCCTTCATTTATCAAATGCAGGGCTTAAGACCAGTTCAGTGAGAGTTCATTTGAGTGCTATTGCAGCTTCTTTCAAGCCTCTAAATGGACAACCTATTTCCTCTCATCCTCTCATAGCGAGATTTATGAGAGGCCTTCTTTTAACTAAGCCTCCCATTAAGCCACCATCGGTGGTATGGGACTTTAAATCTGGTTCTTGGGCAGCTCATGAAACCGCCTTTTGAACCATTAGCTACGACCTCTTTAAAATTCCTTTCTTGGAAGGTCATCTTTCTTATTGCAATCACATCAGCATGTCGCATCAGTGAATTGCAAGCGTTGGTGATTGATCCTCCTTATACAAGGTTTCCCCATAAGGTAGTCCTTAGAACTCATCCACATTTTATGCCAAAGGTGGTGTCACCTTTTCATTTAAACCAAGCGGTTTACCTTCCTGTATTTTTCCCAAGGCCTCATGCCTCAAATGCAGAAAGGAATCTTCATACTTTGGACTGTAAAAAGGGCTTTGGCCTTTTACTTGCAAAGGACACAGCAACATAGAAAGTCCTCTCAACTCTTTGTTGCTTTTGATCCTAGTCATTTGGGACTTCAGTCTCCAAAAGAACACTGTCCAACTGGATTGCACAGTGTATATCTTTTGCCTATGTGAGTAAAAATCTTCCTCTTGAAGGCCATGTCACAGCTCAGAATGCGAGAGCCATGGCAGCCTCTATGGCTCATCTTCACTCTGTCTATCGACGACATCTGTCGAGCAGCTACTTGGGCTTCGGTTCATACCTTCACAGCCCATTACTGCTTAGACAAGGACTCCCGCCGGGATGCCTTGTTTGGTCAGGCTGTTCTTCAAAAACTGTTCCATACTTAATCAACTCCTGCCCACCATCCCTGGTAGGATGCCAGAGATCCATGGGGGGAAGTGGAGCCCTTTCACAGGGACACACAACTTCTGGGGCCTTCTCCCTGGCATCTGCAGCTAGGGAGTCCCCATATGTGAAGACTACGTTCCTGCTTGTTCCTGGAGATAGCATGGTTACTCACCTGTAACAGGTGATCTCCGGGAACAGCAGGAATTTAGTCTTCACAACCCACCCACCTCCCCTAGGAGTTGTATCTCTCTATCTCTTTATCTCTTTCCCTCTCTCTTTTGTCTCAGCTTTAAATTCAGTTGGAGAGGGACAATTGGGAAAGGCGAGAAGGCAGCACGCAGGCGCTGTGGGATGCTCCCAAAAACTTTCCTATTGGACGCTGGGGAGCGTTCCCACGCAGGCTCCGTCGGTACCGACGATACCCATATGTGAAGTCTAAATTCCTGCTGTTCCCGGAGATCACCTGTTTACAGGTGAGTAACCATGCTATACCTTCATTTCCAGCACTAGACATAGGATACCTTGGTTGAAGCTTCCTGAACAGTGTCCCCTTCCCCTGGCTTCTTTGCTCAGGGGGTGAGGTGTTCCACAGACCTGAGGGACTGTTTTCTGTGGGCCTTTAGTTCCCTGAAAGATGGCATGCTCCAGCTATGAACTGATCAGGGTTGCCCATCTCCATGAGGGTGCATAGAGGTGGTATTGTGTGCTCCCAGAGCCCTTTCCATAGTGGGAGCATAAGTGCCCTTTGTGGACTGCCTCCCTCTCCCTGGATAGAGGTTAGCCCACAGGTGTGAGTGTCCTATGTGTTGGGCCAAGGAGTTGCATATGAACAGTGTGGGCTTCATGTAATGGAGGGGGTGGCTGCCCTAGCCATCTGTCCTCCCCCACCACATCTGTGTGGTCAGTATCGTGCGTGCAGATCTTCAGACTGTAGCACCCACCTTCTTTCACATGGGTGCAGCATTCCTCAATATTTAGGATGCTGTGACAGGTCTTGTAACCTGTCTACTGCAGCTTAGGTAAACAGGCACCCTGGGTGACTCAGGATGAGAGAAGCTCATATGGCCATTCTGCATGGCGGTCACTGCTGACCCCTGCTCACATCCATACTGAGCCCTCTGCTCTTTCAGTTGCTGTATATGCAAACTGTCTCCCATTAACAAGGCTGCACGTTCAGTATGCATAAGTTTGCTTTCCTGATTTGTATGCCCTGTCTCCTTGTACTTTGACCCATAGCTCTGAGCTATGCAGTGTGGCTTGCCTATTCCCAGGTCAGCCTTCTCTTTCCTTCACTGCCCACTTATTACATGCTTTTTTAGTGGGTCGAGGACTATGTATTGCCATCTGCTCTCTCTCCAGGGTTTTTGTTGCCTATGCCTGCTACTGCCCATAGTATCACATTGCTAGCACACAAGTACAGGGCAAGCCTAGCTTGCTCTGTCACAGCGCACATGTGCACTGGCTGCACATTTACAATGTCCGTGATACGACACAGCTAGCTCCGTATTATCTCCCTACCGTGGCCCCTACGCCCTGCTGTGGTTTAATCACACACTTAACGGCGCATTAGCCCATCCTGCTTGCAGCACTTTAGTGAGCATTTCCCCAAGGTGGTAAGTTTTTTTTTTCAGATTGTCATGCTTTTAGAAGGGGCTGGAGTTTCATTTCTGCCTCAGCGTTTTGAAAGCTTCACTGATCTCTCTTTTGTAACTGCTGTATATTCCTCTAAAAGCTAAATTATTTACATGCTCTTAGGGTAAGATGTACTAAGCATTTTTCCTAGAATTGGAAAAATCCCTTTTAGTATATTTGTCCTTTAGGAGCTAGATTGTGAGCTAAATTATTTTGGTTTTCTCTTGCAGTATTTCAGTTTTCCGGCCATTGTCGCTCCATACAAATGCTCTGTGCTACCTCTGAGCCAGAATCAGGAATTCATGCCTTTTGTAAGAGATCTCTGTAAGTAAATATCAGCCAACAAATGATTGTGATACAAGACTGCAAAAGTTGCTTTATTCTCCTAGCACAAGATAACGAGCTTGAAGAACAGGTAAATGTGCAACAAACCAATTGTTTCTCAGATTAGTAAATGCTCTGTTTATTGGGAATGATGACCTGCAGAAGTGGCCCAGAATTGAGGTGAGCTAAAAGCTGAGCCACTACTTCATCCCTGGTAAATCATGCTTAAATGAGCACAAAGTGTATTTACAGTATTTTAAATTTAGGATGTAATTATTTGTACCCTTTTTATACTGCTGCTGTTTTTTGTTCTGTAGTTCATAGCCATGGGATAAGTCTACACAATTTCCTTTCCTTGACTGCATCAGGCTTTAAAGAGGCTGGATCTCAGTTGTCAGTTAGTGTTCATGTTCTATGTGTCTTTTGGGTCTTCTTTTGATCATTTTATTTCTCTGGGAACAAGCAGGAAGTCAGTCCTCAGATATGGGTGACTTCGGTGCTGACGGAGCCCTCGCGAAAACATCCCCCCAGCTTTCAAAGAGAGCCTTTGGGAGATGCCACCACGCACATATAGTGCCCTTCCCATCAAAGGGTGCAATCTTGCTCAGTCTCCTTTTTACCGCGGAGCCCTTCAGACATCTGTCTGGTTTTCCCCTGGAAAAAGTTGATATTTCTTGACATGAGTTTCATAATTTCTCCGGTAATGAACAGGTACTCTTCCCGCCACCCAAGCTTGCTGTCTCTGGCATCAAGTCTCGGGTTCCTATCTTTTTTCTTTTTGGCACCTTTGCGCCCTTTTACCAACTGTCAGCACTGCGGGTCTTCAACCTCTCGGGGGTCATTTTTTTTCCCCCATGGCTACCAGTGGGCACCAGTGATAGTTGTGCCAAAATCATGTCCCTTACCAAAACACATGACTGCTGCCTATGCTGCCTAGAGCCGGACCACGACCCCATGACATGCGATCTTTGTAAAACGATGTCCACCAAGGCCCTCAAGAACCGCCAGCAGCAGCACGATAGGTTTTCCCCAGAGTCCCCAGTACCTCTGAAGGCCGAGACCTCTTCTGAAGCCACTGAATCTCGGGGCATCCTTGCGGACCCCAACCATCACCGTGGCTCCTCAGAAAGGGGATCTCCCTCGAGGGAACATAAGAAGAGAATACCTTGAAGGGCTGCATCCCTGGACAGCAAGCTCAGAGCCAGGTCCCGCAATCCTAGATGCTCGTCCGAGAGATCAGAGCGAGAGCGGCTTACCAAGGTCCCCCGGAAGGACTCTATTGCAAATTGGCCTCTTTCGCCAGAACCTATCCTTATTGAGGACTCCCCCTTGGGGGAGCCGGCCCCAGACCGAAGTTCCTCGGAGCAGGTGCCGATGGCTGTGGAGCCTTCTGGACTCAAAACAAGAATGAAGGCAGATAGACTGGAGCACAGTCTGTCTGCCTTCATGGACTAGCAGCAGGCGCTGCTGTCCAGTACCACGGTTCCTCTGCCCTGACCACCGGGATATGGGACATTGACATCATATACATCCCTGGAGGCCAAGCTGATCCTCAATGAGGTCTCTATCTGGTTCCCATTCCACGGGACAGAGGTCCTCCCTAAATAGCACACATGGCACCAGCCACGGGACCTCTGATGGGCGAGGCTCAGGCCTAGAGCCTGTGGGCCACCCTTAACTCGAGTTGTCGACCAATTACTTGGAGTGGGAGACAGAGGACAAGGAGTCGCCGGACACCCATCCCCACCGCAACATTCCCTCGGACTCCTCTCCTTCGGAGCCATGGCACCTGTTCCCGTCTGATGACTTGGCATTCCTCAACTTCGTTCCCTAGCGTTCCTGATGGAGTCTGAGGAGGACCCTCGGACGGAAGAGCTAGAAATCCTCCAATACGAGGCCCCTCCAAGGGAATCGCTTACGGTACCCATTCCACCGATCCTGGAACGGCTAATGCTTCATATGTGGGAGACACTGCCTTCAGTGCCAGTTGTGAGCAAGCGGCTCGACTCTATGTAGCAGGTCCGTGGGATTCCAGAAGGCACGGCTGCCACACAACTCCATGGTGGTGGAGTCGGCCATGTGTCAGCCGAAGAGCCAGAAGACGTACTCCTCGGTGCCCCTTGATAGGGAGGCCCCCACCTTGGATTCCCCCGGCAGGCAGTGCTACCTGGACTAGATGCTCATCTGCCAGATCCAAGCCTACCAGCTGTACATGGACATGTACCTGAGAGATTTGGCGAAGGAGCTCACCGGGTTCTCGGCTGGTTTCTTCGAGGAACCCCTGCAGTAGTTCAAGAACCTGGCCAAGGCCTTCCGTGAGTGCTCCATATTCTTGTCTCTGGCAGCCTATGACAGCTTCGAGTCGATAACTCGAGTGGCAGAGGTGGGCATGGGGGCCCGATGCCAGACTTAGCTACAGTCTTCTGACCTCGAGCAATGGATTCAGGACAAATTGGTCGATGTCCCATGCCAAGGAGAGAACCTCTTTGGCAAACACATGACTGAAAAGGCTGCCAAGCTGGAGACAGAGTTAATGACGAGGACCAGGCTCTCTAAAAATAACGCTGCCCCTCCCCGATGGAAGGTTCCGGATAAAAAGCCCTTTTACCCAAGGAAAGGAGCTGCTTACAAAAACTACCCACATTTTCAGGCCTCCCCAGCTCCGTCATCAGACCAAGGGACATGGGCAGGGTCGTCATAAGCAGAAGGTTCCCAAGAACCAGGCGTCAACTCTGGAACAGCTGAGGGGGGAGCTTTTGACTCCTTGTGCAGAACCCATCCCAAGGAGGTCAGCAGCCCACAGGGGGATGTCTGATCCACTATACCCAAAGGTGGCCAGCCATCACCACCGATTCCAGGGCACTCCAGGTGGTCAAGGAGAGCTACCTCCTCCTTTCTTCTTGCGAGAGCCCCCCAGGTCTCCCCTTCACTGGGACCTCCTAATAAAGGAACTCTTAGGTCTTTTTCAAGGACAGAGTGGTAGAACCAGTACTCCAACATCTCAGGGGCAAGGGGTTCTACTCCAGATATTTCCTCGTACTAAAAAGAACAGGGGGCCTAAGACACAATCTGGACCTGCGCAACCTGAACAGGTTCTGATGAGGGGAGAAGTTCAAGATGCTCTCCCTTGGGACAATGCTTGCCTATCTCCAGCAGGGAGATTGGCTATGCTCCTTTGATCTGAACGATGCTTATACACACATTCTCATCTGCCCCAACCACAGGCAGTACCTGCGCCTCATGGTGGGAGGAGGCCACTACTTGTACAGGGTACTACCCTTCGGCCTGGCTTCACCAAATGTCAGGCATTAGTGGCCCCCTTCCTCCGTCTCCAGGGGGTATTTGTCTTCCCCTATCTGGATGACATGCTCATAAAAGGAGACACGGTCGCAGAGGTGCAGCAGGGCACCGTACGCACTTTCTAGGTTCTGCAACATTTGGGGTTTGTGATAAACTACCTCAAATCCCACCTTCTCCTGACATAATGTCTGGAGTTCATAGGAGCAAGGCTAGACACTCTTCAGGCAAAGGCCTTCTTCCCCATGGACTGAGCCGACCTCTCGGGGTGCTGGCCATAGACGTGCAAAACTGTCCCTCGGGGTCAGCTTGGCATCTGCTGCACCTACTCAGGCACATAGTCTCCATAGTCCATGTCATCCTGGTTACCTGTCTGCACATGAGGGCCACTCCTTGGTGCCTTTGAGACCAGTGGACACAAGTCACAGGCTGTCTCCAGGACAGTCTCAGTGACCGACCAGCTTGTGGAATCTGACTTGGTGGCAAAACCCCAACACTTCCAGGCAGGGATGTCCTTCCAAACCCCTAGTCCTCTGAGGATCCTCACTATGGATGCCTTCCTGCTAGGATGGGGAGCTCACTGTGAAGAACTCTGCACCCAGGGCAGCTGGTTACAGGCTGAGAGCAGCCAGCAGATCAACCTCCTGGAGCTCCGGGCGATATCTCTAACCCTCCGAGCGTTCTGCCACCGCCTGAGGTATCAGCCGGTGCTGATCCAAACAGACAATCAGTTGGCAATGTTCTATGTGAACAAGCAGGGGGCACAGGGTTTCGCACCCTCTGCCGTGAAGCGGTGACACACTGCACTTGCGCATTTCAGCAGGGCATACGCCTGCGGCCGATATACCTATCAGGCCAGAACAACACCCTGGCGGATAAACTGAGCAGGTTCCTCCAGCTGCACGAGTGTCAGCAGGACCCCAGAGTAGCCAACCAGCTCTTCTGGCTCTGGGGGACCCCATGGGTGGATCTCTTTGCCAGCCCAGACAACTTCCAGTTGCCCCGCTTCTGGGTGGCGGCAGATGTGTTTCTCATTCCATGATCGGAAGGTCTCATATATGCCTTCCCACCCATGCTGTTGATTGCCAAAACACTGTTCAAGCCTCTTTATGACAAAGCCTCAATGATCCTAGTGGCCCTTCGTTAGTCCAGGCAGCCGTGGTTCCCGCTGTTCCTCCAGTAGTTAGTAGAGACTACGATCCCACTGGGGAGCTCCCCAGGGCTCCTGTCTCAGGAGAAGGGCGCTCTCCTGCACCCCAACCTGGTGTCCCTATCACTGAAGGCATGGCTGCTGAAAGGGTGGCCCTAGCCCCTTTCAACCTCTCGGGGAAGTAGAAGAGATCCTGCAGGCCTCCCATAAAGCTCCCACCAGGAGAGCTATTGCCTTCAAATGGCACGCGTTCATAGTCTGGTGCGCGGAGCAAGGGGTGAACCCGTTCTGCTTGATGCAGCTGGTAATGCAATACCTTCATCTCTCGCAATCCGGGCTCAAATCGAACTCCGCCAGAGTGCACCTCAGTGCCTTGGCGGTGCATTACCATCCGGTGGAAGGCAACCCCTTCTGTCCAGCCTCTGGTGATTCACTTCTTGAGAGGGCTTCTGCCATCCAACACCCCCCCCCCCCATATCTGCCCTCCAGCGACCGAATGGGACCTCAACGAAGTATTGGCACAGCTCAATTGCCCACCATTTGAGCCTCTGGCTAATTGCCACCTGAGATACCTCTCATGGAAGGTCACATTTCTGGTGGTGCTCACTTCTGCTCGCAGGGTCAGCAAGCACAAGCCCTAGTGGTAGAGGCCTCATATACCAGGTTCTATAAGAACAGGGTCGTGCTTCGCATGCACCCCAAATTCCTCCCGAAGGTGGAATCTTCCTTCCACCTTAACCAGGAGGTGGTGATGCCTACCTTCTTCCCAAGGCTCATTCCAGTAGGGCAGAGACTGTCCTTCATACCTTGGACTGTAAGAGGGCCCTGTCTTTCTACATTCAGCGTACCCAGGGCCCCTGGAAAGCTTCTCAGCTTTTTGTTTCCTATAACCCCAGTCGGCTGGGGGAAGCAGTGACCAAATTGACACTGTTCACCTGGGTGGCAGACTGCATCGCCCTCGCCTATGAGCAGGCAAGGCTCACAATGGATGGCTGGGTCACGTCACACTGTGTCAGGGCCATGGCAGCCTCTGTGAAAAACCTGCACTCTGTCCCTATGTTGGACATCTGCTGGGCTGCCACCTGGTCATACGTACCTCGCAAACTGCTAGGTACGTATGACCTAGATTGGCCACTGTTGGAAACAGGATACTGGGCTTGATGGACCTTGGTCTGACCCAGTATGGCATATCTTATGTTCTTATGGTCTTCAGTTCACACCTTCTCAGCTCATTACTGCCTAGAAAGGGAGTCCCAAAGGGACAGCGCCTTCGGCCAGGCCATGTTCTGTAATATTTTGGGGGTCTAGGCAACTCCTACCCTCTGTCCCTTCTGTGTTCAGGCTACTGGAACATTGGTTTCCATCAGACACACGGGTCCTACTGCAGTCTGTATCTGCTCACAGGCTTGCGGTAGCCTCTAGCTGGGGAGTCCCATATGTGAGGACTGACTTCCTCCTTGTACCCAGAGAAAGCGTAATTACTCACCTGTAGCAGATGTTCTCCAGGGACGGCAGGAATCAGTCCTCACAACCCTCCCTCTTCCCCTCAGAGTTTCTTCTTTACCATCTTTCATTTTTGCCATCTTTTAGCTATGTCATCTGACTTAGCAAGATGGCACTCTTGAGCGGGAAGGGCACCACACGTGTGGTGGCATCTCCCAAAGGCTTTCTTTGAAAGCTGGGGGGATGCTTCCACGAGGGCTCCGTCTGTGCTGACATCACACATGTGAGGACTGATTCCTGCTGTCCCTGGAGAACACCTGTTACAGGTGAGTAACTATGCTTTACCACATTTAAACAGTTGTGGTCAACATTATTGGCACACCTGCAGTTCAACCCCTTAATGTCCCATATTTCCTTAAAAAAAAAAAAAAAGTGGCCAGTGAAATGGCTTTGGACTATATATTGTTTCTAAATAAAATAATCAAATAACAAGACCAATTAACAAAAGAAATGGTATAAAAACTGGGACATTGCCAGGGCATGATTATTAAAGTGAGCCCTTGCTAAACCTTCCAATATTATGACCTTATTACTAGCTAATCATTTTTTGTTGGATTGTTTGCCATGAAAGGATTCCTTTTCTCATGGGCAAACCTTCCATTTTTATCTTTTGCAAAGGAACTAAAGCCCCATAAAAGTAATCGAAGGGACAACGCACAAAGTGAACCCTTAGATATACTTATCTGTATGTTGAGCTTCTGAACACTGCTGCTTCAATCAAATGTCTTGTTTTTCCAAATAGCATGTATTCCTCCAAATGGCATCTGCTTTGAAAAATTCTCTCGATCATGGAGTTATAATGCTGAACGCCTCCCTCCACCAAATATTATCATGGTGAAAGTATAACTGATCTATCCTGTAATTTAGAGCTCGCATAAACTCCGTCCATTCAAGTATTGAGTCTCCCAGGATTAACACTGTTACTAACTTCTTCAAGGATAAAACAACTCCATATTCTTGGATGTTTAATCTCTTAAGGTTAAAGCTGTAGTCAATTCATTCAGCGATAATGCAACACAACGTCATGTTTCAAGCCACTGGATCTTCTAGGCTCTTCCTCAAGCGAACTAGTTCATTCTAAACCATGTTTGCCATTAAATCAGCTAGATTATGATCTCTGTAAATAAGGCCATAACAAAAAATTATTAGCTAGTAGTAAAGTCATAATATTGGGAGGTTAAGCAAGGTCTCAGATTATTTAATGATAGATTTGTAGGGGACTAGGAAGGTCTTTTTGCATAATATAGGACATGATTATTGGCACCCTTATAAACAATTCAAATCAATTTAAACAGAAGAACCACATTCCCATTGCAGTAAAAAATTAGACGCCCCTGTGGTCAATTGTTAGTACTCACATGACTTGAATCAACCAATGAAAGACTGCTCTAATGTTTAAAATGGCCGTATTCACTCCTTGTTCCATTTTCACAATGGTGAAGACAAGAGCTGCCTGAGACCATCAGAAAAGTCATTATCACTAAACTTCAAAGGGGTACAAGGCTATCTCCAAAGACCTTGGGATTCCTGTGTCTACAGTTCGAAATGTTAAGGAGTTTTCTGTGAATGGAACTGTCAAAACCTCCTAGGACGTGGTGGGAAGAGGAAAATTAATCCAAGAAGTCTTTAAAGGTTAGTGCGAATTATTGGAAAAACACCATATACAACATCCAAGGAGCTTAAGGCTGACCTGGAGCAATCTGGAGTTGTGGTTTCAACCCTCACCATACCCCTCACACTAAACAAAGGAGGACTTCATGGGTGAAGGCCAAGGAGGACTCCACTACTCAAAGACAGACAAAAAGGCACACCTGATTGCCCAAACCCACCTTGAGAAACTGCATTCCTTCTTGGAAATGTTCTGTGGGCAGATGAAACCAAACTTGAGCTCTTTGGCAATGCAGATCAGTGATATATTTACAGGCAAAGAAATGAAGCTTTTAAGGAAAAGAAAACCACCCTTCCTTCAGTTAAATATGGTGGAGGTTCCATAATATTGTGGGGCTATTTTACTGCCTCAAGAACTGGAGGCATGGAGCGTATTAAAGGGATTATTAAGTTAGAGAACTATCAAGGTATTTTGAAGCAAAATGTGCTACCTAGTTTCAGAAGTCTAGGTCCAGGTCCAGGTCCATGGGTCCTCCAGCAGAACAATGACCCAAAATAGACATCCAAAAGTACAAAAGAATGGTTGGTTAAAAAGTAATAAGTGGACTGTTTTAAACTGACCAGCAATGAGTCCTGTTCTCAAGCCAATCGAGACCCTTTGGAAAGAGCTGAAATCTGCCATTGGTAAAAGGAATTCCGGAAACATTCATGAGCTGGAACAAATTACAGTTGCAAAGTGGGAGAAATTACCAGCAGACAGATGCATGAAACGTATAGACGGCTACAAGAAATGTTTGGAGAATGTCATCACTGCCAAGGGTTATGCAACCAAATATTAGTTAAGGGTGTCATTATTCCTGTGCTGCTTATATTTTGTGTTTTTGTCAGTAATTACTAGGTCTAAGTTGCACAGACATCTTTTTTTGTTGTATACCTTTATACATACTGTTAAAATATCAAGATGACATAGTTGAGAAATAATTTGAAATATTTCAAGATACTGAGAACATACCTAAAATGCAAGGGTGCCAATAATGTTGGCCACACCTGGACAGTATCATTCTGCTGCATTAGAATTTAATGTACCTCCATATCAATACAAACTACCAAAGAAAATATTAGAAATAATTGCCCATATTTCTTGCTGAGAAGAAAAAACTCCAACTGGAGCGGATCAACAACCATGTAATTATGTCCCTGATATCGAACAAGGCACTTACAAGGGAACCTCAAATAAAAGGAAACCCCTATAGCACCCACTCTGACCTAAAATTGAAGGAAAGCCTTTCTCCTCACCTGCATGTGCACCGTACCTGCAGTTGTTTTTATATTGGCACGGCACTTATAGAGACTGAATAATCACCATTTGATCTATGAGCTATAGCGCCTTTGTATGGGGCCGTCACTGTTTAAAGAGAAAAATAAATTTCTAAAAATTGGGAGTAGTGATTGAAGTTCTATGAGCATTTATTGATATGAAATTGATATCTCAATAGCTCCCTTCTGATGGTCCCTAATATTTATTTATATATAATCTTGGTGGATTTAAGTTGTTTGTATCTTACATTATTCCTGAGGTTGGGTTTTTTTTGTGGGAATATTTTATACAGGCAAAATAGGCCCATATGTGCCTTTATAAAATATGCTATCATAACAATCATTAAGAGCGTACGTGCACAAATTCTCTTGTAGAGATTTATCCCTGCTCCCAACTTATAAATGCATATTTGTACTCTCTGTATACATGTGTATTTTATTAAATGTACACATACCTTACAATTCTGCCACATGCTATGTTCCCTGGAATGCTTATGTGCAGTGCACTTAACGCATGTGATCTTGTTGGCACATGTATTTCACCACATGTTTTTATGATAGCTTTTTTCCATGTATAAAATGCATTTTATATGCAGAAAATGGTATTTCCAGTAACAAGCAGGAAGTCGGTCTTCATATATGGGTGATGTCAGCACAGACGGAGCCCAGCATGGGAACACTCCCCAGCATCCAATAAGAATGCTTTTGGGAGCGTGGCTGCCTTCACTCCTGGTCTCCTCGGTCATGTTTTTTTCTGCGGAGCTATCAGGACCCTGTCCCTGTTGGCCGCGTTGCGAGACTTCTAAAAAAAATGTTTAATACTGTAAAAAGTACTCCAGTTTCCTTCCCTTCGACTGACTTGACTCTCCGTCTATTCCGGTTCTCTTTTTCTTTTCTTTTTGCTAAATTCTTATTTTTAATTTATATTTTTCTTTTGAGGCCTATGGCCTCTTTGGGCAACATTGCCCAATTTGATTTTGCCTCTATACTTTTCCAACTATGGAGAAACCCAGAAGTGGGTTTAAAAAGTGCTCTAAGTGCTCCAGTACAATTTCTGTTACTGATGAGCACTCTTGATGTCTCAAATGTTTAGGCGCAGACCACAATGTTCAGTCCTGTCTCTCCTGTCACCACTTGACTTTCAGAGGTCAGAAAACACGGGACAAACAGAAGGCTAAGCTGTTTCCGACAGACCTCGGCTCCTTTGGTGCACTCCTCAGGGGCGTAGACTCCGTCTAAGTCTTCCCATGCCTCCAGCTCCTCCCTGGCAAAGGAAAAACATTGCTCGGAGTCACCAGTGCTGAAAAAGACATCGGCATCGGCTTCAAGGTCATCCACTTCCAAATTAGCATCTGGTTCCGAGCATCGGCATCAACATTCATCACATTCAGATGCAGATTGTCCATCCAAACAACCCCGGTGGGAGATATTTCCCTCCAAAGCCATACAGGGGTTCGGGGATGCCCCCGAGGTCCAATTCTCGGTGGAGTCCCCAATACCAGCATCGGGAGTTGTGGCCCATACAGCTGTGTCTAGAACTCTTTCTCTGGTAGCATCCTTGGATGATCAGGTCATTGCCATTGAGTGTAGCATCGCTCAACTCCTGGCAGCGGTCACATAGACTGCATCAACAGTTCCGCAGCCAGTGCCTGTACCGGTTCCGTCGATACCGATGGTACCTATACCCACTGTCACACTGCCGTAGGCATCCCCTGCTTCTCAGTATTCGAAGCAACCAATACAATCGGTACCCTGTGTTCCCATGCCCTTGACATCTAGGCAACAATCTTCGGAACATAGAAGGTATCGAACATCCCATAGGGATTACTTTGATTTCCTTCCTGATTCAGAGGTATCTGGAGAAGATTCCATCGATTTCTGATGCTCCCAGGGATGTGCTGTTGGACGCATTGCCTGTCTGAGAGTCGGCGTTCACCTAAGACATGTCCTTTCAGGATTTCATTGAGGACATGGCAGCGGCTCTCGACATCTCAATAGAGACTGAGACAGAACCGAGAGCAGAGGAGCTGTACACATTCTCTAGTACTCATTGGCACCAAAGGAGGCAGCCACCCTCCTGGTGCAAAACATCTTGAAGAACTTAATGATCAGGATGTGGGAGGTCTCAATGTCAACACCTGCAATTAGCAACAGGCTGGACACCCTTTGTAGGGTTCCTCCATCTCCAGGCTTCCAGAAGCCGCAACTTCCTCACCATTCCATGGTTGTGGAGTCTGCAATGAGGAGGATCAAGAGCAAAAAAAAAAAAAAATCACCCCGCAGTCCCTTCTGACAGGGAAGCCAGAACCCTGGATGCTTTTGGTAGAAAGGCATTTCAAGTTATAATGCTTGCCTCCAGGATTTACTCATATGCTTTATATGGGTATGTTTTTATGAAAGATTTGTCAAGAGATTTATCAAAGTTTACATCCTTACTGCCCTCTGAAAGCAGGTGCCCCATCAAGTTTTGGTCTCTCATGCCCAAAAGACATCACAATTTTTGACAAGAGTTGCTTTTGAAGCTAACAGCAGGTCTGTGGCTGCCTGCATAGAAGCCAGAAGAACTGCATGGCTCCAAGCTTCTGACCTGGAACAGTGGGTCCAGAATAAGCTGATAAATATACCTTGTAATGGCGAGAACCTCTTCGGACAGAGCTGGAGAGAAAAGGCTGGAGAGATAGACACTGATGACCTCATCATGAAGAGGCTGTCGAGGAAAACAGCAGACCCTTCTAAAAAGAAGGCAGCAGCTAAGAAACCTTTCTTCCCCAAAAAGAAGAGATCCTTCCCTCCATGTCAATCCTATGCTGACTATACTGCCCCTCAACAGCAGCAGAGGGCAGGCCAGAAACAAATTAGGAAACCAAAAGTTCCCAAACTGTAACCTACCACAACTCCTCAAGAACCTCAGAGTTTTTGACTGGTTCAGAGAGAGCATTGCCAATTTTCCAATTATTCTCGCTCCTCCTTTTAGGATTCCAGGCAGGTAGTGCATTTTGCACATCGCTGGGTCACCGTAACCTCTGAACCCTGGACCCTATGCTTAGTCAGTCAGGGCCTACAGCTAAGGTTCCAGACTTGTCCTCCCACTCACTTTGTGGGACAACCTACCCTGAATCTCCTCCACTCCTCCTTGCTCCACCAGGAAATCACCTCCCTGCTGGAACAAGGGCCATAGAGGAGGTCTCCTTTGCTCAGCAGGGTATGGGGTTCTACTCCAAGTACTTCCTCATTCCAAAGAAAATGGAGGGTCATGGGCCTATTCTGGACCTCTGAAACCTCAACAAGTTTCTCATCAAGGAGAAATTCAAGATTTCCCTAGGCACCCTCCTGCCATATTTATTTATTTATTTATTTATTTATTTAACAGCTTTTATATACCGCACTCTTGACATCAGCGCGGTTTACATTTTAACAAATTTTGTACTTAAACATAAAACAAATGTTAAGTTTACAGAGAACAAGGAATAAAAACATGGATAACAGGGATTAACAATTAACAGATATTTTCAATTATTTACAATAGGTTCTTAAATGCTCAAGTTCTAAAGGTAGGATTTGTGAGGCTTGGTCTAGATCGAGTAGTATGATTTCGGGAGCTTATTTGGCTAGCCGTGATCAATGGTTTGTGTGAGAGGGGGGTCAGTATATTGAGAGAAGTGTTGTAGGAAGAGATGCGTTTTTATGGATTTTCTGAACTGGGACAGGTCTTTTTGTGCTCTAAGACTAGGTGGTAGCTTGTTCCAGCATCTAGGGGCGAAGGAAGAGAAAGCTCTTAATGTGGTTGTTTGAGTGAGTTTTTTGCTGTCATTTGGGACTGTTAGCATGTTCTCTGTTACAGAACGCCTAGATCTGGTGTTCTGTGTGTGTTGGAGGAGATCAGATAAGGAGGATGATGAGATATGGTGGAATGCTTTGAAGGTCAGGATGAGAGCTTTGTATAAAATTCTGCAAGCTAGTGGGAGCCAGTGAAGGTCAAATAGGATGGGAGTAATATGTTGGCTCTTTGGGGATCCATGAAGAACTCTGGCCGCTGTATTCATGGCCAATTGAAGCGGGTTTAGAGTGCTTTTGGGTAGGCCATGAAGAACGATATTTGCATAGTCAAAGTGAGGAGTGACTAATGCCTGGAAGGTAGTACGGAAGTCAGATGGTTCAAGCATAGGTCTGAGGTGCCGAAGGGTCCTGATTTTGTAGTAAATGGCTTTTACAGTATTTTTTATGTGATCTTTAAATTCAAGTCGTTGGTCAAGTATAACACCCAGATAACGTATTGAGGTTTTGAGTGGTAGTTCAGCATCTCGTGTTCTTAGAGTTGGTGGAGGAGAGAAGTCTTTGTTCCTAGTGATAATCAGGACTTCGGTTTTTTTAAAATTGATTCTGAGATTTTGGGGAGAGTAGCCAATCTGATATTGAGTTGAAGCAGGTGATTAGTGTAGTGTAGTCAGGTTTTAATACATTGATTGGAGTGAATAAGAGCACGTCATCTGCGTAGATAAGACATGATACTCCGAAAGAGCGGGAGATGTTGCAGAGAGGTTGCATATATATGTTAAATAGGAGGGCTGAAAGCGAGGAACCTTGTGGAACTCCTTGCTTCTGATGAAAAGGTTGCGATGTGGTATCACCAGTCCGTACTTGTTGCCAGCGATCTTCTAGGTAGGATCTGCACCAATTCAGTGCCGTTCCTTGAATTCCTTTTTCATGGAGCCTGGTGAGTAGATGGTTGTGGTCAACAGAATCAAAAGCTGCTGCTATGTCTAGGAAGATCATAGCGACTCCATTTCTGATATTGTCTGTTGTATTAATGAGTGTGTTCAATAGAGAGGTTAGAAGGGTTTCAACTCCGTGGGCTTCCCTGAAGCCATGCTGGTTTAGATCTAGTGGGGCCTCGGAATCAATGTGTTGTTGAATTTGTCTGAGTACAACTTTTTCTAGGATCTTAGCTAATAAAGGAATGTTTGAGATTGGGCGATAGGATTCTTCCTTTTTCGGATCCAGTTTGCTGTTCTTCAGTAGTGGACGGATGGAGGTGTGCTTGAGAGCTGATGGAAATATCCCGGATCTAAGGGATTGGTCAGCTAATGCTGATATGTATGGGCTAAGTTCTGTTTTCAGTGATTTGATCCAGAAGGCTGGACAAGGATCATTTGGAGCGGTGGTGGCGTTGATGGATGTAATAATTTCTTCAATAGACTTTGGAGTTGGAGATGAGAAATTATTGAGTATGAATTGGGCGTTGGAGGGTTGCTTGGTTACACTTATGGTTGATTCATTGGTCTTGATTGCCTTGGATTGGATGTAATCAGCATATATTTGTGGGTGTATATATTCCTGCTGTGGTGAGGGGGGTTCAGTAGTTAGGGATTTTACTATTTGGAAGAGATCTCTTGGTTTGTTGAGGGAACGGCTAAGTAGCTTTGTATGGTGTTCTCTTCTCTTATCCCAGGTTAGCTGACGATGGGACTTCAAGTTGGCTAGGTAAATGGACTGGTCATGAGAGCTTAGGGAGTGTCTCCATTTCTTCTCTAATCTTCTCAGTCGTTGAAGGGAGGTTCGTAACTCTGAGGAGAACCATGGTGCGTTCTTTTTCTTGGCAATAGAAGAGTTGGTAGAGGTTTTGTCATGTGTAGTGGTAGGTTGTGCTGATAGTCGGAGAGCATTGTTCCAGTTTGATACAGTGTCTTCGATGTTGTTAGGTATAGTGGAGAGTTTTGGCATGGTAAAGGAGGTGATTGTATCCATGTTGAAAGGTTGGAATCGTGCTGGTTTTGGTAGTAGGTAAGCACGTGGTGACTTGTTTGGAGATTCAGTAGATGGAATGATGAATGTGATAAGTTTGTGATCAGACCAGGGGACGGGGGTTGATAGGGGCTCGGGTTGGTTTATCAGATTCGGGTGTACTGATGGTGCAAATATGAGGTCAAGAAGATTTCCTTGTTTATGAGTGGATGTTTTTATGATTTGATCATAGTGTAGGTTGATCATGGCATCAAGGAAGGAGTTGGATACTGAAGGTGGTGTGGAGGCAAGGTTAAAATCTCCGAGGATCCAGTTCGGTTTGTTGGTATCCGATGGGTTGATGGCAATATCAATTATGGTTGAGAGATCATCAGCTGGAGCATTTGGGGCTCTGTAGATGAGGTTTATGGTGTTGCTATTATTGGAGATGGATAGCGTATTTGTGTAGTTTGTGGCATTGGTAGATATTACGTGATATTTCAAATCTGTTCTTGCTATTATACAAACTCCTCCTCCCTTTCTATTTTCTCTGTTACATGTATAGATGGTGTAGTTAGGTGGGGTCAGATGGTTCATTAGGACATTGTCGGTATTAGATAGCCATGTTTCTGTGATCAGTAGGATGTCTAGTGTGAGGTTTGATATAAGGTCAATGATAGCTGGCCATTTGTTGCGGGCTGATCGTGCGTTAATGAGAGCACATTTGAGATTCTGTGGAGTAGTTCTTAGATTAGGTTTCTTGTTGTTTGTATTTTCAAGAGGTACATATATACAGTAGTTGTGCCTACTATAATATGTACTTTGTGGATAATTTTGGTGGGGTTTCCTATTACGGGTTTGGTGGATAGGTATAGGGTTGATATCAGATGTTAGAGCAGAGGAAATAT
The DNA here is from genome assembly GCA_033557465.1 of Ichthyophis bannanicus. Classification (NCBI taxonomy): domain Eukaryota; kingdom Metazoa; phylum Chordata; class Amphibia; order Gymnophiona; family Ichthyophiidae; genus Ichthyophis; species Ichthyophis bannanicus. The sequence continues at coordinate 247,292,346 of CM066031.1, read as the reverse complement.
GTAATATGCAAGAGAGGATGGAGAGGAGCAGGAGTGAACAAGTAATGGTAGCCATGGCGTAATCCTGGGATGGTAGAAAGGTTGTAGGAACTATGACTTGAGTGCTACTGTCAACAGTATTAAGTAGGTGTTACTGACCACAGAAATAATTGAGTTGCAACAGTATAAATAGGAGACAAATTGCTACTGTATAAATTGCAGCAGTATAAATAGGAGATAAATTGTTACTGTATAAATTGCAACAGTATAAATAGGAGATAAATTGCTACTGACAACAGTAATAATACATTACTATATGGTATGTACCTGCTAGCACTAGTGCATTTACAATGGTATAAATACAGTTGGTTAGGAGAGAATAGTTATGATATATGATATAAACAATGGTTAGGCTATAAGAGAAGAGTCAGTTGAGTCTACATGTGAATAGTATACTTGCTGCGGTTGAAGTTGCGTTGAGAGGGTGTAGTAAGCGAGCTCGACCATGTGAGAGCTCAGCTGTATTTGGATGTGTTTGCTGGACCCAGCGTTGACTCTTTATTCATGCAATTGGTTCAATGATATGGATGTTTGAGGCTGGATGGGAGTGATTTTTGGGAGCGCTGTCTGTCTGGATGTGGTTCAGCGGTCGTTTGGAGCAGCTCTTTTTTATTTTTTGTTTTTTTTTTTTTTTTTTTTTTTTGGTCCCCGCCTAAGGGCCACGCCAAAGGGCCCTCTGGCGAGGCCCTCAGGCGCGGGCCCGACAGGCGCGGGCCTGCCCGAGAGCGGGTAGCTTTTAGAGAGCTGATGCTCCTCCTCCCACAGCCCGGACTGAGCTGGAGCAATTAGGAGCTCAGCAGCTGGGACGGTGCTCTACCCCGATGCAGGGGGGAGTTGAAGATGGCGAATTCCCGCCGATCGCGGGCAGCTTTTAGAGAGCTGATGCTCCTCCTCCCACAGCCCGGACTGAGCTGGAGCAATTAGGAGCTCAGCAGCTGGGACGGTGCTCTACCCCGATGCAGGGGGGAGTTGAAGATGGCGAATTCCCGCCGATCGCGGGCAGCTTTTAGAGAGCTGATGCTCCTCCTCCCACAGCCCGGACTGAGCTGGAGCAATTAGGAGCTCAGCAGCTGGGACGGTGCTCTACCCCGATGCAGGGGGGAGTTGAAGATGGCGAATTCCCGCCGATCGCGGGCAGCTTTTAGAGAGCTGATGCTCCTCCTCCCACAGCCCGGACTGAGCTGGAGCAATTAGGAGCTCAGCAGCTGGGACGGTGCTCTACCCCGATGCAGGGGGGAGTTGAAGATGGCGAATTCCCGCCGATCGCGGGCAGCTTTTAGAGAGCTGATGCTCCTCCTCCCACAGCCCGGACTGAGCTGGAGCAATTAGGAGCTCAGCAGCTGGGACGGTGCTCTACCCCGATGCAGGGGGGAGTTGAAGATGGCGAATTCCCGCCGATCGCGGGCAGCTTTTAGAGAGCTGATGCTCCTCCTCCCACAGCCCGGACTGAGCTGGAGCAATTAGGAGCTCAGCAGCTGGGACGGTGCTCTACCCCGATGCAGGGGGGAGTTGAAGATGGCGAATTCCCGCCGATCGCGGGCAGCTTTTAGAGAGCTGATGCTCCTCCTCCCACAGCCCGGACTGAGCTGGAGCAATTAGGAGCTCAGCAGCTGGGACGGTGCTCTACCCCGATGCAGGGGGGAGTTGAAGATGGCGAATTCCCGCCGATCGCGGGCAGCTTTTAGAGAGCTGATGCTCCTCCTCCCACAGCCCGGACTGAGCTGGAGCAATTAGGAGCTCAGCAGCTGGGACGGTGCTCTACCCCGATGCAGGGGGGAGTTGAAGATGGTGAATTCCCGCCGATCGCGGGCAGCTTTTAGAGAGCTGATGCTCCTCCTCCCACAGCCCGGACTGAGCTGGAGCAATTAGGAGCTCAGCAGCTGGGACGGTGCTCTACCCCGATGCAGGGGGGAGTTGAACAACAAAACAATTGGCTATGCTCGCTGGATCTAAAGGATGCTTATACTCACATCCTCATTCACCCAAACCACAGGAAGTTCCTCAGGTTTATCTTTCAGGGCAGCCACTATCAATACAGAGTCCTACCCTTTTGGACTGGCCTCAGCACCTCACAAAGTGCCTGGCAGTCGTGGCAGCCTACTTGCAAACTTTGAAAATCTTTCTGTTCCCATACTTAGACAACTGGCTGATAAAGGCAGACTCCGCTTCTGCAGTCACCTCCACCCTAAATCAACCCATCCATATTCTCCAAGAACTAGTTTTTGTAATAAACTATCAAAAATACCATCTCTGCCCAACTCAAGACCCTCGAGTTCATAGGAACTCAATTGGATATCATAAGAAGCAAAGCATTCTTGCCAGAAGACAGATGCATCCATCTAATCTCCTTAGCTACTCAGATACAACTGTCAGTACCTGCCAGAGCATTCTTGGGCCTATTGGGTCACATGGCTTCCACAGTCCATGTTGTACTGAACACACGTCTTCACATGCGAATCACACAATGGACTCTCTCACAACAATGGAAGCAGTCCACAGATCATCTTTCAGACGTCCTCATGATTACTCCGCAAATGAGGGAAGACCTTCAGTGGTGGATCGCACCACACAATCTAATGGAAGGGTTATTTTTTCAGAGGTCTGCACAATGGTTTATCCTAACAGATGCATCAAAACTAGGCTGGGGAGCCCATCTCAATGGTCTCGCCACGCAAGGCCTTTGGTCTCTTCAGGAGAAATGTCTGCTCATCAGTCACCTGGAACTCAGAGCAGTCTTCAATGCTCTGAGTCTTCTCCCCCCCATCTCAGAGAACATTCTGTTCTAGTACAGACGGACAATCAGATGGCAATGTTTTACATCAACATGCAGAGGTGGACAGGTTCTCAAGCCCTCTGCAAGGAGGCCATAAGCTTATGGAACTTTGCATCATCACAAGGTATCCACCTTCACTCAGTTTACTTGCCAGTGGAACAGAATTAGTTGGCTGACAGGCTCAGTTGAATCCTCTGTCCACATGAATGGACGAAGATCCTTTCTCTTCACAGAGAATCGTCTGTTGCCTTCCTCATACACTGGGGGAATGAGCTCCTTTATTCTTTCCCTCCACTTCCACTCATAGGGAAGATGCTTTTAAAACTTCTGCCCAAAGGGGGGGACAAATGATTCTCATTGCCCCACATTGGCTGAGGCAACCATTTATTTATTTATTTGTGCACTTTTCTATACCGCCCCTTCCAGAGATCAGGGGCGGTTTACAGAGAACATGGTAAAAGCCATGGTTTCCTCCTCCTCTTCGACTGGCTCAAGTACCTCCTCTTCGACTCGAGTACTTGCTGACACTGCTATCGCAGAACCAGGGGATGCTTCTGCACCCCAACCTCAGGCCACTCTACTTGATGGCCCGGAAGCTGAGCATTTTTCCCTTCTTGAACTTGAACCTCCAAGAGGGTGTCCTACACATTCTCTTGTCATCCAGAAGGGATTCATCCAGATGCTTCTATGCCTTCAAATAATGCAGATTCTCTGCCTGGTGTTCTCTCAGAACTCTAAATCCTTTTACATGTCCCATTCTGTATCTTCTGCAGTAAAGACTAGTTCAGTCAGAGTACATTTATCTGCCATTGCGGCCTATCACTGTACTCTAGATAGTCGCCCCATCTCGACACATCGCCTAGTTTCCAGATTCATGCGGGGTCTACTTCTGAGCAAGCCACCCTTCTGTCCACCTCCCACTCTGTGGGATTTAAATGTTGTGTTAGCACAACTCATGAGTAGTCCTTTTGAGCCAATGGACTCAGCTTCATTAAAGCTGCTCACATGGAAAGTTCTCTTCATAGCAGTTACCTCAATTCATAGGGTCAGTGAGCTCCAGGCTTTAGTAACCTACCCACCTTATACTGTTTTTCATCACGACAAGGTGGTCCTGTGCATACACCCCAAGTTTTTGCCGAATGTTGTGTCCGCCTTCCACCTCAATCAGTCGGCCTCACTGCCAATTTTCTTCCTGAGACCTCATTCCTCTCAAGCCGAGGCTAAACTACATACTCTTGACTGCAAGAAAGCATTGGCTTTCTTTCTGGACCGCACTAGTATCCATCGCCAGTCATCGCAATTTGTCTCCTTTGACCGAGGTCTTTTAGGAACATCAGTATCCAAGAGGACCCTTTCAAACCGGTTAGCAGATTGCATATCTTTTGCTTATTCACTTGCTGGACTGGTTTTACCTCAGAGTAACAGCCAGCCCAGTAAGCTACAATAGCTAACCTGCGCTCAGTCCCTATCTCAGACATCTACCAAGTATCAATATGGTCTTCTCTACATTCATTCACAGCACATTATTGCCTGGATAAGGACTCCAGAGCTGATGCTCAATTCGGACAAGCAGTTCTGCAAAATCTCTTTCAAATTTAGACAACTTATCCACTGCCCACTCAACTACCCCACGAGGAGTGCTCTGAGCTGGGTCTGTCAGATCCCTGCTGTGCGGGCACACTTCCCTCACTCGGTTGTCTTGGACTAGGTAGTCCCATATGTGAAGACTGACTTCCTGCTTGTTCCTGGAGATAGCGTACCTACTCACCTGTAACAGGTGATCTCCAAGAACAGCAGAAATCAGTCTTCACAACCCGCCCACCTCCCCTTCAAGTTGTTCAATTTTTTCTCATTTTTTCACTCCTGTAATACCGAAAGTTTTTATTCTCCACTATATACCTGACTGAGGAGACCAGGAGTGAAGGCAGGAAGGCAGCCACGTATGTGTGGAGGAACGCTCCCAAAAGCATTCCTATTGGATGCTGGTGAGTGTTTGCACGCATATGTAAAGACTGATTCCTGCTGTTTCCGAAGATCACCTGTTACAGGTGAATAACTATACTTTATAAAATTGCCCCCTGAAATTGCAACAGGAGGAGTGGCCTAGTGATACAGCAATGGGTTATGAGTTAGAGAAACCAGACTTCGAAATCTGACTTCCTACTGACACTCATTATGACTTTGGGCAAGTTAATTGATCTCCCATTGCCTTTAGTTTGTAAGCTATTTTGGAAAGGGACTTATCGTACCTGAATTCTAATGTTCCTAATGATTTAATTGTTGGGTTTCCCAGCTGAAGCGTTAACAAAGAATGGCATCTCTCACAAAGTGGATGATTCTTCTGGATCCATTGGTCGACGTTATGCCAGAACTGATGAGATCGGTATAGCTTTTGGGATCACAATTGACTTTGATACAGTTAACAAGACACCTCACACGGCCACACTGAGGGATCGTGATTCCATGAGGCAAATACGGGCTGAGGTAAATCTGCATTTTGCTTTGTTTTTCTTTGCCCCTTAACCTTAAAAAGCAATTTTCATAGCCATGTACTTGTTTAAATATCAGTTTGCTTAGGTAAAATAGCTCGGAACTGCCATCCTCTGGCAAAACGTTCACTTGATCCTCCCCGGTGTGTATACTTTTAGGCAGGTTAGAAAGGGGCTTTCCTGGGAGGGATGTTATGTAAGGAGACAAAAATGAAGTGCATACCTGGGATTTTCAAAAGCGCATGTGCTATTTTACTTCCCCTTCAGCTCTCTGCCTAAATAACAGGTGTTATATATGAAGGCATTTTCAGCCTGTAGGCTCTTTAGGCTAGCTGACTTTCAAAGTGAAGCTAGCCCAGTACTCTGGAAATTACCCACAAGTATGCACAGTAAAATGCAGCCACATGGACTGTTTGAAAATCACCCCCCTCCCCCCTAACTTATGCTGCATGGCTGAGTTGAAGCCCATATTCAGCATCTCTGAACTCCTGTCCTCATGGTCAGGAGAAGGTGTGGTTCAGTGATTAGGACAGTGAACTGGTTAGATTTGTGAGATCTCTTTAGTTTACCGATTTGTAACCAGGGCCAGCACTAACATTGGGTGACCTAGAGCACTAGTGGGCCGCGAGCAGCCCCTTGCCGCCGCTGCCCCTCTCTGGGACTTGCAGCAATGCCACTTCCTTTAAACAGCAGTGCAGCACTTACCGAAACCTCTGGTGCAGCTGGAACCGGAGGGGGCAGAAGCAGGAACAGATCCACAGCCCCAGAGCTTTGATAAATGCTGTGGTGCTGTTTATAGCTGATTTCTGCTTCATGTGCTGCGTACGTCATGTAGCGCTATACAAATGCTCGGTAGTAGTAGTACTGTGATACCTACTCCTGGCAGAATTGTGTACAAAAAAATTAAACTGTGTGCAAAAAATTTTAAATTCTCTGCACCATACTTTAAAGATTACACATACTATATTTAAATAGTATAATTTTATTTAGACTGATTTAGTATACCGCTTTATCATTAAATCAAAGCGGTTTAGCACATCAAACAATCGAGATAATTGTGTGGTCAGTAGCATGCAGTGGGAGATTAAGAAGAGTGATGTGGAGTGCAGAGTGCTAGATTTTACCGGTGAGTTATATACAAAGGGGTATGTTTACTAAACTGCGGTAATCGTACATAACGTGCGTTATGTAACGTTAACGATCGTAAGCGCAGCATAACGCGCGTTATGATGCACTACTGATCGTAAGCTCCCGCGGCGCGCTAAAACACCGCAGAAGGTGGAGAGAGGGCGGAGAGAAGGGGGTCAGTGGGCGGAGAGTGGGCGGGGAGAGGCTCCCTTCACACTAACGCGCTGATCTGAAGAGCTCAATTCCAACGCGAATGAAAACCTGCCGTTAAATGCACATTACAGGGGAGAGAAACCATTTCAGTGTCAGCAATGTACAGCCCAGGCAGGGAAACCTAAAAAAAGTGATGTGTGATACATGTGCACAGAACAAAAGGGCACATAAACACTGAAAATGACCCCAACAAACTGGAAAAAAACCATAACCAAACTGGCCAATAGTGGTATCAATGAGAAACATCAACCCCTCCACCCCAGAGTAAGCTCCATGGAACAGATATAAATCGTGGAAGGGTCTATACTCCGTCCCCATACAAGGTGAATGAGCCCACAGTGAAATAGCGCTGCTCAGGGTTTTCCCCACCATCGGACAGGGTTCCTATGGCATGCACATGTCCCGCAACATCAGGGCGGGCATGTCAGAACGGCAACTGGACAGATGCCGGAGAAGGGGATACAGAGGGCCGCAGGCGGCACATGCTGTGGTGCAGCTGGGCCACAGTGCGGACTAGGGTGATGCCTAGGTGGCCCATACGAATGCTGAAACAGCAGAGCAGCCAGACAGCAACTGCTGAAGGCCCTACATGGGCACGAGTGTGTTTCCCAAAGTGTCACAGGGGATAGTACCGAACAGCTAACCCCAAGGGCACGGAACATTGGCAGGCGGGGCTGGGGGGGAGCATGGATGTCTATGCAGGCACCCCTACCCCAGAACCCGCACCATAGGCAGCCGCCTACCTGCACACTGGATGGCCTGAGACTGCGCTCCACCAGCAGAAGAGCATGGTGGCTGAGGGATACTGGTGGTGAAGGGGGCAGTGGCAGCTGCCCAGAGCAGACCGTGGCCTAGCCCTGTGTAGGTGTGTGCCATGTACTTCAACAGACGGGCCCTGTCTGACGAACAGTCATGGTATCACCAAGGAATGTACTGACTCTGTGGCAACAAGGTGGTGCAGTGCACAAAACCAGTGTATTCAGAAGCAGAGGGTCACAGGTTCAAGTCCCAGCTGTGGTTCCTGCCAACCCAGTCCCCATATTTTACCCACTACTACAACGTGCTAATACAGACAGCATCTTTATTGCAGATGACGTAAACATGCCCAAGACACCCACATTTTACCCTACAGAGCACGGACACCATATACATGCACATTACCTAGAGCAGCGTCTCCCAAATGCAGTCCTGGAGGGCCAAACACCATTCCGGTTCCATGCTGCCTCTGATAAAGATGCCTGTGCTGCATTTCTATGCGCCACCCCCATGGTATGCAGATGTATCTCATGCATATTCATGAGGGACAGCATGAAAACCCGAACAGTGTTTGGCACCGCAGGACTGGAGTTGGGAACCTCTGTCGTAAAGCAGCAGCCAACAGGGGCAGACATACCCGCACCCACAGGCCCCATTATCCAAAGCCTCCTGGAGAGGCAGGACTTTGGGCTCTGCATGCATCTCCCAATACTAGCACTTGCATACCTTAGTAATGCCACCCTAAACCTGGGAATATGGTACACATCTTTAAAGAGGTTGCAATGATTACTGGCAGATAGCAATTCCTAGGTTAAGTACAATATTCTGATTGAGCTGCGTCATAGAAACCTTTCTGATGTCTGTGGAGTGTGCTACAGGTCTTGTGTCTGACAGTGTTTACCAACCTGGGGAGTGACTCCTACAGTATTGCGTACCATAGCCATGCCTGCCCTGTGCCCAGGACTGGTGTGGTGGCCTGGGCTGCCCAACACCTCTGTAGTTGCACAATGCTGGCATAGGTGTGGGGAGTGTGTGTCTGTCTATCCAGTGTGTGGTGGCTGCCAACACCCTCCACAGCCCACACTGCTAGCTCTGTTGCCAGTATTGACCTGCCAATGTGCATAATGAGGAGCAAGGTACCGTGGGAAAAGCCTGGATAGGTGGCCTTGCCTGGCCGCATCTGCACAGGGCATAGGGCAATGGCTCGGACATTGTAGTGCCCGGTACCACCTGCACGGACAGGGTGGCCATAGCATGTCCTGCTGGGCGGTCACTCTCACCCTGACTGAGCAGTGACCATGGCATGGCTAGGTTCCCCCATAGTGCTATATAGCATTTCTCTCATGTGATATATATGGGTTTTCTTTTGGGGCCCAATCACTGACTTATCTGCTTGGTGTGTATGCTGACATCCCCGTTCTGGGTACATGCATCTCCTCCAGGACCATGCACTATGGACTAGCTGGCGAACTGTCTGCAGCTAGTATGTGTCTTGCTGGAACACCTTGCAGGGTGCAGCGGCTGGAGGCTTGCTGCTGGAGAATGTCAGATAATGGTGGGGGGCAGCTGAGCATTTCCAGGCCTGCCGTCTGTCTGCTATTGCGTTACGGATGTGTACCGCTCTGTCTGTTCCCCAGCAGGACTGGGGTTGATGGTCCCCTCTACTGCTACCATTGCAGGGAGGTAGACTGTGGATCTATTGGTGGGTGATCCTGTTTCCACCCTGAACCCCAGAAGGTGGGTTGTGTGGTGGTACATGATCTTCCCATGGGTCCATACACCCCCCCCCCCTTCACTTACAGCAGGTAACCATGGCACCAACACAGGATATGCACTATTCTGGGTGCATCATCGCCCATAAGGACTAGACATGACCGAGACATACAGCAGGGCACAGATGTATCCTAGGTGTGTCTAACGGAACTACCTATCACACACTGATGGGAACCTGCAGCATGGCGTATTTCAGCCATGAAAGGTGCTGTGGACCTGGTGCTGGGCGCCCCACCTCAACCTCAGGGTGGGCACAGTACCCGCACAATGTGACTGTCTGTGGCTACTCTGTGGCAGTACCACACACGGTCTGTTCCCCCTACCTGGCCGAGGTTCTGTGGGGGTGCATACCCAATCTTGTGCCCATCTCTCGACTGCTGATTTGCATGTGCAGTGCATCATGGGTACGGGTTGGTTAACCCTATCCTGGTAACCACAGCAGACAGTTTGTGTGGTGATGTGCAGTCCTGCAGCCAGCCGGGCTTTGTTCACAGCCTTATAAGGTGTCCTATAGGGGACATTATAGGGTGCCTTGGCGGACAGTACACTTTATAATGTGCCCTATGGAGTGCGTTATGGGGTGCCTTATGCAGCACCTTAGGTTATGCCACCGTGAGGGTGTGTTTGCTGGCAGCACAAATTAAAATACATGTCAAATGCCTCAACAATCACTACTTAAATGTAAAGGGTGCTGCCTCAGCCAGCCTTATACATTAGGCCCACTGGGGAATCAAACCCATGACCCCTGTACCATCAGTCAGTGTTGTAACCATTGTGCTACAGCTCTGTTGCTGTGATTGTATGCCTGCGCGCCTTCTTAAGATTAACGCGCGGTAACGCACCTTGTAGCGCGCTTTCTCGGCGCGTTTTCGGCAACGATGTACTGCCCATGTCCTTATTTGGGGTTTCTGTCTCTACCGCGGCTCCTAACGCGAATCGCACTAACGCAGTTTAGTAAACATACCCCAAAGTGAGCAATATACATATATACAAAATTAGAGCCATGTACAAAGGTGATCTAAGATCAAGACCTACAGAGGGTTGTAGGCACTGCACATAGGAATCAGTTCGGCTGAAGTCATTGTAGTGTTCTGTAAATAGAGTTGTTTTAAGCAGCTTTCTGACGTCCTTCTACCTACCCCAGGGTCCCATGAGACTCCTTTTCACCCATGTCCCCCCCCCTCCTTTTCATTGACTGGTGCCCTCCCCCCCCCCCCTCCTTGATGAATGTGCAGGCTCCTCATTCAGTAACATCAGTCACTTTTCTTGGGGAAACAACCTCTCTGTTCCAGGTGACAGTCCCCATCCTCCCACAGGAAAGTGATGTCCTAGAGGAGCCACCAGAAGACTACTCCTACCCGAAGTTTCTACAAAAGATCTCCTGGGCCCTAGCCCTCGGTGCATCCTAAACACCAACCAGTAAGAGATTTTCAATCCATTCTCCAGTCCTGCAGCGCTCCCAAAGGAGGTCCTAACCCTCCTGGTGCATCAACTCCTTCAGGACCTCCAACTGTCCATCTGGAACCAACCCTTTGTCAAGTGAGTGCAAAGTCCAAGCACCTAGACCTGCAGTATAAATTGCTCCCTGTGCCAGGTTTTCAGTAGCAGTAGCCACCGCATCAATCCATAGTCTCTGAAGCGGTCCTTAAAACGTCAGAGTGCAAAAGCAGTGGCTCAAACCCCACCAGGGAAAGAACAATGAACCTTGAATGCCATGGGTAGAAAGGTCTACCAAAGTGCACTCCTAGCCATGCGAGTTTTGGCACATCATTTACAGGTCCTACGCTATCACCACCACCTGCAAATAGATTCTCCAGAGTTATCGACTGAAGATCATGGTCATCTAGAGGACAACCTACACGAGTCTTGCTACCACATTATTCGCTCAACATATGATACGTTTGACTCCCCCGCCCGTGCTGCAGCCAAAGCCATTTCGGCCTGATGTATAGCATGGCTACATGTATTGGGATTACAGCAAGACCTGCATGATCGATTGGTGGATGGCCCCATCCAAGGGAACAGTTTGTTCAGATCCAAAGTTCAGGAGGTCATTTCGGAAGTCAAGGATCACTCATCCACAGTGCGAGAGTTTATATCCCAGCCAGCTGAATCTGCCTCCCAACCCTGTTGGGGGAGCCCTTCCAGTTCCACAGGGCCCACCATTACCAGTACTTCCAGCAGTTTTATTCTCGCAGGAGGTTCCATCCATATAACCGGCTTCCACAGCGACATCCTCTGGGACCATCATACACCCAGATATCTCGACCATGTGAAAGGAAACAACATTCCATTTCAGTTCCTCCAAGCAAACCCAACCCCACCTTTTGATTACCCCCTCTGGTGGGGGGCAGACCACCACCATGGGCCACTGGGTCCTCAACATCGTTAGCAAAGGCTGTAGAATAAACTTCTGCACACTTCCACAGTATCGTGTCTCAGCCTTGGACAGAGAAGGAATACTTACCACACATCTTCCAATTTTCCTACAAAAAATCAAGCAGTTATTGTGGATAGAGGCCATGGAACCCGTACCTCTCTCGCAGCAGAACAGAGGCTTCTACTCAAGGTTCTTCCTTATCCTCAAAGATCTGGAAGCCTGCGACCCATCCTGGATCTCTGCAACCTCACCCTTCAAATCAAATAAGAAAGGTTTGAATGCATTCCCTCTGCACCATCCTTCCTCTGCTCCACAGAAATAACTGGCTTGCATCCCAGGATCTACAGGATGCCTACATTCCCATCAACCCCCATCATTGGAAGTACCTACGTTTCAGGTTCAAAGATCAACATTATTAATTCAGAGTGCTGCCATTTGGCCTGTCATCCCCCTGGCTCCATAAAATGCCTCACAGTGGTTGTACTCCATCTGCACCATCAAGGTGTGCACATATACCTTGACGACTGGCTTGTCTCTGCTGCTATGAGAGTCCAGGCATAGAGGTCCATTCAGAGTATCCATCCACACCCCACAGCGTTTGGAGTTTCTCTTCAACTCCCAGAAGTCACAGATGGAACCTCAACAGGTCCTACCCTTCATAGGGGCAAGTATAGACATCAGGGCAGGGAAAGCATATCTCCCGGATGATAGAATTCACATCCTCAACTGGCTGAGCTCCTCCCTGCTTCAGTGCACCTCATTCTTGGCCTCCTCGGCCACATGTCTGCTTTCGTGCATGTTCTCCCCTTAGCACGACTGTACATGTGGCCTCTACAATTGTACCTCAAGTTCAATTGGAACCAACACCTGCAACCCCTTTGCATGCCAGTTCCTCTGCTAGTCACCCCCTAAAACGCTTTACACTGGTCGCTTCAGTGGTGATCCAACACCTTCCACCTCAAGGTCGGTTGTCCCTTCCAGGAACCACCATCCCATCTTACGTGCATCACTGATGCATCCACCTAAGGATGGGGAACGTACCTGCTCATCTTCACCACACAAGGGCTGTGGTCGATATACGAATTCACCATCTACATAAATGTACTGGAGCTTCACGCAGCATTCTACGGCCTCATCACTTTTCAGGATTGGATAAGTACCAAAGCTCCACCAATTTGAACAATGGCTGGAAAATATCATATTGCCAAAGCTGTTGTCCCTGTTACATCTTCTGCTTCTGTTCAGACAGCCATATGCCAGTCAAGGGATCAGTTCTATGTGCAAGATGGCTGCAAGCTGAAACTCTCATGAAACAAATGGAGGAGCTCAGAGAAGATGTTGCAAAGCTGAGAAGCATTCGAGATAGCGAGAAGTGCATTGATGAGATGCTTCTTGAAGCATCCAAGCTCTCCGACAGAGGTAAAGATGTTATGCTACAGAATGAAGAGAGTTGGACACGAGTCACCAGAGCCTGCAAAATCGACAATCCAACTCCTCCAGCCCTTGAATTGAGGAACCAGCATGTAGCCCTGGAAGTGGAGGTGGTGGGTGGGTGGGGGGGGGGGGGGGAAGCCCCTGGCATCTCTACCAAGGGTGCCATGTCCCTTGGACCGCCCCATGTGGCACATCACCGTTCTACACCATCAGTATGTCTGTGTTCCACCACTGTCACTGTGTGATCATGACAGACATCACAAATTGTGCTTCAGATGGAAGGATTCCCCTATGTGAGGAGCTTACAAAGGGTGAGATGGCTGAGGGGAGATATGATAGTGATCTATACAGTACTGAATGACGTGGAATGGTTCATGGTTGTTAATGCCATCACAATACAGAGAGACTAGGGGACAGACACTGCTGCTACAGTGTAATGCATTTCAGACACATAAGAACATAAGACATGCCATACTGGGTCAGACTGAGGTCCATCAAGCCCAGTATCCTGTTTCCAACAGTGGCCAATCTAGGTCATACGTACCTAGCAATATCCCCAAAAGACACAGGTTCCACAATGCTTGTACTGGGTCAAGCATTGATATCCTGGGTCCCTTTTTAATAGTGGTTTATGGACCTTTCCTCCAGGAACTTGTCCAAACCTTTTTTAAACCCAGCTATACTAACAGCCCTTACTACACCCTCCGGTAACAGATTCCAGAGTTTGATTACACGTTGAGTGAAAAAATATTTTCTCTTATTTGTCTTAAATAGTTTACCCTGTAGCTTCATTACATGTCCCCTAGTCTTTCTATATTCTGATAGCGTAAACAATTGATCCACGTTTATCCATTCCACTCCATTCATTAATTTATAGACCTCTATCATATCTCCCCTCAGCCGTCTCTCTTTTCCAGGCTAAAGAGCCCTAACCTTTTTAGCCTCTCTTCATAGGAGTAGCCTTCCATCCCCTTCACCAATTTGTTGGCTCTTCTCTGTACTTTTTCTAATAACGCTATGTCCTTTTTAAGATACGGTGACCAGAATTGCACACAATATTCAAGGTGCGGTCGTACCATGGAGCGATACATCGGGACATATATAGTTTGTCATTCAGTGCATTGGCAAACACTGACACACAGTGGCAGTGTATGTCGTGACAGCTCCTTGTATAGCTGGGCTTTGGGAGGGTTTGGTCATGGTCCTGAAGGAAAGGTGATTATACGTTTATTCAGGGGACACCGAGGATCGGCTGCTTGGCCAAATACAGGCCTCTTTGACCATGGGTATCCTTTCGGGACCCACCTAGGTACCTGTGCCCCTGATTGGCCACTATTGGACAGAGGATAGTGGGCTTGAACGACCTTGGTCTGACATGGTATGGCACATATTCTGAACTTATCTTCTTATGCCCTTCTGTGCCACCCGGGCAGCTACCTAGTCCGCCATGTCCACCAGCACTTTCACCTCATGACCACCGTGCCACCCCCTGTGCCCCATTTGCACTATCAGCATGGCCCTTTCCTACATGAGCACCATGTTGTTGCTGCTAATGGAGCACTACTATCACTCTCTTGGGCTCCCTTGTCATTGCATCACATTGCTGATGCATAAATAGTCTCTCTCCCCTCTGTAAACACTTTTTCCACAAGGTTTTAATAGGCGATTGGGCTCCCAGCGTTAAAGGGCTTTTCAGGTCATTGCACAATCGGTGGTATGGGAGCACACACTGAAACTGCCCACTCCCCACCCCAGTCATGCCCACTCTCCGCCCCCTGTGTCCTTAACGTTGCTGGTGCCTTTACTGAATCTTAAAGCAGCATTTTTTCGGCGTTAAGTGAGCAAGTGTGCCGATAGCCTGCGTTAATGGCACACATGCTCTTACCACTGTTTAGTAAACATACCCCTAACTTTGCCAGGATGGGACATTATCTGAAAGAATCATTAATGGGATGGGAGCAGCTAGGGGATGTAGAAAAGCAATGGGCAAAACTGAAAGGGGATATTTTAAGGGCTGCAAACCTTTTTGTTAGAGAGAAAGAAATATAAAAGTAAAAGGAGGCCTCTTTGGTTCTCAAAAGAAAAACATGAAAAGATGAAGAAAAAGAGGGTGTCCTTCATAAAATACAAGTGATCACAGCACGAGGAAGACGAGCATTTCAATATGTGGAAAAACTTAGAGAAGCTAGGAAAGCAGTCAGCAAAGCAAAGATACAAAAAGAAGAAATAGCCAATTCAATAAAATGGGGGGGGGGGAGGGGGGAGACGAGACATTTTTTAATATATTAGCGAGAGGAAGAAGTGCAAAAGTAGTACTTTCAGACTCAAGGGTGAAAGGGAGGAATATGTAGAAGCTGATTAATATAAAACTGAATTGCTGAACAAATATTTTTATTCTGTGTTCACAGATAAAAGGTCTGGAGGAGGAGCTCAGAAAACACCCATAAATAGGAACAGAAGCGAAGGGGATCTTGAACAGTTTTCAGAAGACTGTTTGTGAGGAACTAGCTAAACTAAAAGACAAAGCAATGGGGCTGGATGGGATACATTTGAGGGTATTAAAGGAACTTGGGGAAATTCTAGCGGCTCCACTGTCTGACCTTTTCAGTGCTGCTTCCTTCTGGTTACCAGAACCCAACAGAGTCAGGAGTGGTCCCAGAGGACTGGAGAAAGGTACATGTGGTTCTTTTTACGCAAAAGCGGAAGTAAGGATAAGGTTGAAAACTATAGGCCGGTTAGTCTGACCTCTATGGTGAGTAAATTAATGGAAACGCCACTAAAGCAGAGAATAGTGAGGTTTCTGGAGTTCAATGGCTTGCAGGATCCAAGACAGCATGGGTTTATTAGAGGCTGGTCTTGTCAGACAAATCTGAGTTCTTTGACTGGGTGGCCAGAGAGTTGGACCAAGGGGGAGCTCTAGATGTGGTGTACTTAGATTTTAGTAAAGCCTTTGATACCATTCCGCACAGGCGACTTATAAATAAATTGAGCATCCTAAGGATGGATCCTAAAGTGACTGGGTTAGAAATTGATTGAGTGGGAGGAGACAAAGGGTACAGGTAAATGGAGTTTACTCTGAGGAGAAGGATGTTACTAGTGCTGCAGGGATCTGGCCTTGGTCTGATTCTTTTTAACATTTTGGTTGGTGATATTGCAGAAGGGCTGTTGGGTAAGGTTTGCCTCTTTGCAGATAACATAATCTTCAATAGAGTAGACACCCAGGAAGGAGTAGATAACATGAGGAGGGATCTACCTAAGCTTGAAGAATGGTCGAGAATTTGGCAGCTGAGAGGTAATATTAAAAAAAAAATGCATGGTTATGCTTTTAGGCTGCAAAAATACAAGGGAGCAGTACAGTATAAAAGGTGAGCTACTAATGTCCATGAAAGACTAGCAGGACTTGGGCATGATTGTTTCTGATGATCTTAAAGTGGCTAAACAGGTTGAAAAGGCATTGGTGAAAGCCAGAAGGATGCTGGAGTGCACAGGGAGAAGAATGGCCAGCAGGAAAAAGGAGGTGATAGTGCCTCTGTATAAGTCCTTTGGCGAGATCTCATTTGGAGTATTGTGTGCAATTCTGGAGACCACATCTTCAAAAGGATTTAAACAGGATGGAGTCTGTGCAGAGGGTGGCTACCAAAATGGTTAGAGAGAGCATGGTAGATGCGTGGAATAGTCTCTCAGTGGAGGTAGTAGATACAAGGACAGTATCTGAATTCAAGAAAGCATGGGATAAACACAGAAGATCTCTAAAGGAAAAAAAAGGGCCCGCACGAATGGTCCATCAATCGCAAAGTCCTCCAGTGTATCTTCGACAAATGGGGAACGCCTTCTCTTTGCCTCTGCAGAAAATGCAAAGTGCTTGCTCTTCTACTCCATCCACGCCAGCGTCCTCAGCGCTACGCATGACACTTTTGCCACTCACTGGAGCAGATATCTCCTCTGTTTTTCCTCCCTTCCCGCTCCTCACCTGAGTCCTTATCAGAATAAGGGAGGACAGGGCTGCCTTCATCCTAATAGTGCCATACTGGGTGAGGCAAGCCTGGTTTCCTCACCTTGAGGGGGACGAAGGAACCCCTGCTCCTGCTGGAGACCGATTCATTTCTTTTCACTCAACACAACTGCTGTCCCATACATCCCAATCTCTGCAGTCTCTCCTTAGTGGCATGAAGAGTGTCTAAGGCTTGACGACCCTTCCAGAAGAGCATCCTCTTAGCTTCCAGAAAACTACCAACACAGTGATCTGACCAGAGGAAGTGGAGCCGCTTCCAGTTCTGGTCTACGTTATGACACCTCGATCCAGTTGTCTGCCCAGTCAGCGATATTTTGGAGTATCTCTGGAGTCTGTTAGTCAGGCTTAAAATCTAACTCAAGTATCATCTCTCTGTCATAGCAGCCTCCCATGCCCCCGTAACAGATAAGCCTCTGTCCGTTCACCACATGGTGTCCAGGTTCATGCACAGACTCATGAATGTCAAGCCCCCAGCTGATCCACCTCTACCCTCTTGTGACCTTAACATTGTTCTCTCTTAACTTGTGAAGCCACCTTTTGAATGTCTTCATTCAGCTTCTCTCAGATATGTCATTTGGAAAACCATCTTCTAGTGGCAATGATTTGCATGATGAGTTAGTGAATTACAAGCATTGGTGTTCTACACCCCATATACCCAATTCTTCCACATCAAAGTTGTACATCTGAAATTCCTCCTTAAGATGGTCTCCCATTTTCACCTTAATCAGAACATTGTACTGTCAACATATTTTCTGGGCCTTCACAAGGATTCACTGAAAAACCTCTCCACACCCTGGGCTATAAAAGATCTCATACTACCTAAAGGCAACCAGCAGCATCCGCTGCTGTTCTCAGCTTTTCATCACCTTCAGTCCCAACAGTCTTGGCCAGTCAGTGTCTAAACAGACAATTTCTTCCTGGCTAATAGACTGTATCTCCTCCTGTTACAACCAGGCTCATCAGCAGTCTCTGGGGGCACATTGGGGCCCCTTGCCTCAGAGCCACAGCTGCTTCCATTGCCAGCCTAGCTTCTGTTTTGGCACAAGACATAGGCCAAGTGGCAACCTGGCTGTCAATCATTCCTTCACCAGATACTGCAGCATCAGTGCATCCTCAGCAGAGGACACTGCCTTCAGCCAAGCAGTCCTGAGCAACCTGTTTACGTCATGATTCCTCCTCCACCCGACCTCGTGTATGGTCTGCCAAGCTCTCTCAATTTGAAAGTGTGGATCTCAGCTTTGCAATCACCATCAGTGTGCCTGAATCCCCCTGCTTGTATCCCGAGAAAGCATAGCTGCTTACCTGTAACGGGTTCTCTGTATATAGCAGGGATATGCAGCCACACTGACCTGCCCTCTATCCACGCAAACAAGGGGGGTAAAAAAACAAACAAAAATATTCCAGCCAGCACATGCTCCACCGGACTAACATCTGCTACATTGAACTCTCAACACATCCCACCAACAATGGTCGCTGCATAAATCTGTGTTGTCATCAGTTGTTACCAGCTGAGGTACTGTAGAATGGGAACCTGCAGGAGGCAGAGGGCACGCATGCTCAGAAGTCTTTCAGACTTCTCTGGGCTAAGGGAGAGCCTGAAACAATGGCTAAGTCCAGGACATCACCATCACAGTGTGGCTGCATACCGCTGCTGTATATGGGGAATCCCTGTTACAGGTAAGCAAATATGCTATCTCCAGGAACAAGCAGGAATGAGTCCTCACACATATGGGTACGTCGGTACCGACGGAGCCTGCGCGGGAAAGCTCCCCAGCTTCCCAGAAAGAAAGCTTTTGGGAGCCTCCCACAGCGCATGCGCGCTGCCTTCCCGCCTTTCCTAACCAACTCTCCTCAGTTCTTCTTTTCCGCGGAGCCATCAGGTCGTGTTCCTGTCACCGCTGAAGAAGTTCTTTATTTTAATTTATTTCTTTGGTCGCGTGTCTGCCTTCCCCGACGCCGGACCGGTACCGCCAGTCTTTTTCTTTTCTTTTCTTCTAAAAAAAAAATAATAATAATTTTTCCCCTCACTTGGTGTATTTTTCTTCTTAGGCCTCCAGGCCCACAAGAAACTTTCCTTCATGGAAAAACCAGCCTCTGGTTTTAAAAAATGCACTAAGTGTAGTGGTACAATTTCTGTTACAGACACCCATGAATGGTGTCTTAAATGTTTGGGGCCTGAGCACTCTGTTCCGGATTGCCAGTCCTGTTCCCTAATGTCTAAACGGGGGTTACAGAACCGAGCAGCCAAGCTCCATGTGCTGTTTCCCACGGATGCACCGGCGGTGGCATCGACATCTTCCAGGTCTTCCTCTCCTGATGGATCTCAGGTAACCAAACATACTTTTAGCAGGTCCTCGAAGGGCAAATCTCCCTCCAAGTATCGAGATGCCTCCGGGCTTGCCCTTGAGGATCCTGCCCCAGCCAAACAACCCCGGCGGGAAGCTCCGGCTTCCAAAGCTCCTCCTATGGGGTTACAGGTTGACATCGATGGCACGGCCTCGACCGATCACCTGTTAGACTGCTCTGGGGTACCGGCACAATCTCCCGGTACCGACGTCCAGGCAGTCGTGGCATCCATGGATCACACTGTGCAATCCATGCAGCAGGCCATACTGGCTTTCATAAGGCTGCGACGCCGTCGGTACCGCAACAAGCCCTGTTGTTGGTACCGGTACCGGTACCAATCTCGATACCGGTACCGGTACCAACCTCGGTACCGGTACCGGTACCAACCTCGGTACCGGTACCAACCTCGATACTGGTACCGGCTGTATCGACATCGGCCAGGATGCCACTCCCGGCTCCCTGTCCTGGGCTTTTTCTCGGTATCGACCCGATACCGGGGACACCCGATGTCGGTACCGATCGATACGCCTATCGATCTTTGGAATCGGGCAGACGATACTTCGATTCTTCTGATGATTCTGAGTCATCGGATGAGTCCCCTGAAGTATCTGTCACCCTTCCTGAGGAGCCTTCTTCTCCAAAAAGGAGAATGTCTCCTCCAGAGGATTTGTCCTTTCAAGACTTCATAATAGAAGTAGCTAAAGGACTCTCTATTTCAGTAACCTCTGAAAAAGAACCTAGAGCAAAAAAATTAGATATTATGGGATACTCTAGGGTTCCCAGAGAGGCAGTCACCTTGCCAATTCATGAAATTCTTCAAGAACATTTGATTGAATTGTGGGAGACTCCTCTCACCCTTTCTCCTCATTCTCGTAGATTGGACACTATGTACCGTGTCCCGCCTTCTCCTGGATTTCAAAAAACTCAGCTTCCTCACCACTCCATTGTGGTGCAGTCAGCTATGAAGAGGATAAAGAGTACCAAAAGACACTCTTCTACTCCTCCAGGAAGAGAATGCAGGACCTTGGATGCTTTTGGTAGGAAAATCTTCCAAGCTAGTATGCTTATTGCCAGAATCAATTCATACAGCCTTTATATGGGTATGTTTCTGAAGGAGGTTGCAGAAAAGCTGCACAACTTTCTCCCTTTTATTCCAGAAGATAAAAGGGATGAATTTTCTTTTTGCCTTAAGCATACTCAAGACATTTCAAAGTTTTCCAACAGGGCAGCCTTTGATTCTTTTGAGGGTGCCAGCAGACCCTCAGGCATTGCTATAGCTGCTCGTAGAATTGCTTGGCTCCAGGCTTCTGATCTAGAACCCTGGGTTCAAGATGGTTTAGGAAATCTGCCCTATACAGGTGAAAACCTATTTGGCAAGGAGTGGCAAATTAAAGCCACTCAAATGGATGCAGAAAATGCTGCTCTGGATAGACTTTCTAAGTCTACCTCCACTCCGGCCAAGAAAAAATCTTTTAAAAAGTCTTTTTACAAGAAGGGCAGATTTCCTTCCACTTCTGGTCAACAATCTTCTGCAGGTCGCTTTGCTTCTAAACGTCAGCAACCTAAACATGCTAGGCCTAAACCTGCAGGGGCTGCTGCAACCCAGCAGTCCCAAGCCCCTCAGGGTTTTTGACTTGATACTAGAGAACTTAACCTTTCTGGCTCTACAACAGCCAGAACCCCTCACCATTCCAGGAAGGTTAGCTAATTTTGCTCCCAGATGGGAGCAAATCACATCAGAGCAGTGGACCCTCTCCATCATCAGAGAGGGCTACAAACTTCATTTCTCAGACCTTCCTCCCTACACCATGGTGAGACATTTCAATTCTCCCACATCTCTCCTCGACCTTCTGGATCAGGAGGTAACCACCCTTCTGGCCCAGAGGGCCATAGAAGAAGTTCCTCTTCTTCAACAGGGGTCAGGGTTTTACTCCCCCTTTCTCATTCCAAATAAAACAGGGGGATACAGACCCATTCTAGATCTCAGAGAATTGAACAAGTTTCTATGCAAGGAGAAGTTCAAGATGCTTTCTTTAGGCACTCTCCTTCCATACCTACAGAGTCAGGATTGGCTTTGTTCTCTAGATCTCAGGGATGCGTACACTCATATACTCATCCCTCCATCCCACAGAAAATTCCTACGTTTTCTGTTCCAGGGAAAACATTACCAGTACAGAGTGCTTCCTTTCGGTCTAGCCTCTGCTCCAAGAGTGTTCACCAAATGCATGGCAATAGTTGCTGCATTTCTACGCACTCTGGGACTATTTGTCTTCCCCTACCTGGACGACTGGCTCATCCGAGCTCCATCTCAGTCAGAAGCCCAAATTTCCCTGAACTGCACCAGGCGCATTCTGCAGTATCTGGGACTTGTAGTAAACCTCCCAAAGTCTCAGCTCACCCCTACTCAGTCCCTAGAATTCATAGGGGCCTGGTTAGACAGCACTACTGCAAGAGGCTATCTCCCCCAGGCTCGTTGCCAACGTCTAGTGCAGTTAGCCTCCCAGATTCAGTCAGAGCCACTTAACTGCCCGGGAGATGCTACAGTTATTAGGCCACATGGCTTCCACAGTACATGTGGTGCCCTATGCTCGCCTACACATGAGAGCAGCTCAATGGACTTTGTCCACCCAGTGGACTCAAGCTTCAGGAGCTCTCTCAGACCAAATAGAAAACTCCAAACATCTCTTTTGGTCTCTCCAATGGTGGATGTCCACTCAAAATCTGTTGCTGGGGTCCCCCTTCCAACCTTTGTTGCCCCAAGCAATCCTCACAACAAATGCCTCCCAAACAGGTTGGGGAGCTCATCTACAGGACCTCTCCACCCAAGGCACTTGGTCCCCACAGGAGACCTCTCTTCATATCAACCTCTTGGAACTTCAAGCAGTGTTCCTAGCTCTCAAGGTCTTTCATACCCTCCTCAGCCACCAGACAGTCCTCATTCAAACGGACAATCAGGTAGCCATGTTTTACATTAAACAAGCAAGGAGGAACTGGCTCTCTGTCGCTTTGCAACGAAGCTCTAAGATTATGGGCCTTCGCCAGAGAGCATCAAATCCATCTCCTGGCAGTATACCTCCCAGGAATTCAAAACTCTTGGGCAGACAGACTCAGTCGAGTTCTGCTTCCACACGAATGGTCCCTGCACATGGATCAGGTACTCAGAATGTTCCAGGAATGGGGAACCCCGGACATAGACCTATTTGCAAGTCCGTGGAATGGCAAACTTCCCCGGTTCTGTTCCAGAATTCCGTGTCAGGGAGTTCAGGCCAAGGATGCCTTCCTCCTCCATTGGGGTCATCCTGTATGCCTTTCCACCCATTCCTTTGATTCCCAAGACTCTGTTCAAACTTCAGAGGGATCAAGGATCTATGATCCTCATAGCTCCACACTGGCCACGCCAAGTGTGGTACCCTCTACTTCTACATCTCTCCCAAGCCCCCTCCCTGGACTTGGGAGCTGCTCCAGACCTTCTGTCTCAGGAGGAGGGGACTTTGTGGCATCCAAACCCCAAGTCCCTTCACCTCAGAGCTTGGTTACTGAAGGCCTAGACCTTCAAGACTTCAATCTTTCGCAGCAAGTGAAGGATATCCTCCATGCTTCCAGGAAACCTTCCACTAGGCGTTCCTATGCTTTTAAATGGAAAAGATTTTCCATTTGGTGTGCTCAACAGGGTCTTGACCCTCTGGCACTTCCTGTGAATTCTCTATTAGAATATCTCCTGCATCTTTCCAATGCAGGCCTTAAGACAAATTCAGTAAGGGTCCATTTAAGTGCTATTGCAGCATCCCTTAAGCCTATCAATGGACAACCTGTTTCCTCTCATCCTCTTATTGAAAGATTTATGAGAGGCCTAACTTTAACTAAACCTCCCATTCGACCTCCTCCGGTGGCATGGGACTTAAATTTGGTTCTTGGTCAGCTTATGAAGCCACCTTTTGAACCCTTAGCCACTACCTCCTTGAAATTTCTTTCCTGGAAGGTTATTTTCCTTATTGCGATCACTTCTGCTCGCTGCATCAGTGAACTGCAGGCCTTAGTGGCTAATCCACCTTATACAAGGTTCCATCATGATAAGGTAGTCCTTAGGACAAATCCTCACTTTATGCCTAAAGTGGTCTCACCTTTTCATCTTAATCAAGAGGTATATCTACCTGTCTTTTTTCCAGCTCCTCATGCATCCACTGCAGAGAGGAACCTTCATACTCTAGATTGTAAAAGAGCTCTAGCTTTTTACTTACACAGGACACAGCAACATAGAAAGTCTTCCCAGCTTTTTGTTGCTTTTGATCCTTCTCATTTAGGACTTCCAGTCTCTAAAAGAACACTGTCCAATTGGATTGCTCAGTGTATTTCGTTTGCTTACCAGAGTAAGAACCTTTCTCTGGAGGGCCATGTCACAGCTCACAATGTGAGGGCCATGGCCACCTCTATGGCTCATCTTCATTCTGTGTCCATCGACCAGATCTGTCGAGCAGCCACCTGGGCCTCGGTTCATACCTTCACAGCCCATTACTGTTTGGACAAGGACTCCCGCCGGGATGCCTTGTTTGGTCAGGCTGTCCTTAGACACCTGTTCCATTCTTGAACAACTCCTGCCCTCCTTCCCTCAATGGATGCCTAAGATCCATAGGAAAACGAGGAACCCTTCAGGGTCTCATACCCTTGGGGATCTCCCAGGCATCTTAGCTAGGGAGTCCCCATATGTGAGGACTCATTCCTGCTTGTTCCTGGAGATAGCACAGTTACTTACCTGTAACAGGTGATCTCTGGGAACAGCAGGAATTAGTCCTCACAACCCTCCCACCTCCCCTAGGAGTTGTATCTCCCTCTATCTTTCCTTTCCTCTCTCTCTCTATTGTCTCAGCTTTAAACTCGAACTGAGGAGAGTTGGTTAGGAAAGGCGGGAAGGCAGCACGCATGCGCTGTGGGAGGCTCCCAAAAGCTTTCTTTCTGGGAAGCTGGGGAGCTTTCCCGCGCAGGCTCCGTTGGTACCGACGTACCCATATGTGTGAGGACTAATTCCTGCTGTTCCCAGAGATCACCTGTTACAGGTAAGTAACTGTGCTTTACTGTGACTCTCGATGTAGGGCAGACCTCTGACATGATGATAAAATGAGCAAAGGTGAGCTTTGGGCCACAAGAAAACCCATCTCTCTAAGCTCAGGGCTGTCTTATATATCCTTTAGGTTTAGAGTATCTACTGTTGTATTCACTTTGCAGACCTGTGAAATTTGAACTTTGTTCACTATAGCCAAGAGTTTATGCTGAAACTGATCACAAACCTCTTAAATATACGTGTTTTATAGGTAGTTGTTCTTCATTTTAGATCTCTGAACTTCCTGCCATAATCCAAGACCTGGCAAATGGCTACTTAACTTGGGCAGATGTGGAGGACCTGTATCCGTTTTTTGAAGGACAAGAGACTGGCAAAAAAGACACAGTGGAAGAGTGAAGATGCCGGCCTCTCCAGAGGAATTGAAGTGTATACTTTTTTTTTTGTTCAGTTTCATCAACTTTGCCATTCAACACTGCATTTTTTATGTATAATGGGACACTTTCTCCTCAATTGCCATGCAAATGAAAATTTTAAAGCTGTATAATTACAAATAACAGATCTCTGAATAAAAAAATTTAAAAAAACTGCTATTGCTCAGCTTGTTTCTTTTATCTGCATAATCTTTTATTTTTTTAGGCAGATGTTGATGCCTGTTGCAAATGATCTCTTCATTTGTGGATCAATTATGACATTTTTGGACACATGACGCTGCATGGATAGCAGAGTAATTTTATTTGATGCATGTATTTAATTTTGCAGTGAAGTTAAAGGAGGTTTCTGTTGAAAAATGTGATATGCAAACCTTAATGGTGATTTGTGGGGAGGGGAAAGGAAGAGCACGCAAGAACATGAGGCTGACATACTGGATCTGACCAATAGCGCATCAACCCTGGCATCTTGTCTCAAACAGGAGCCAGTTCAGGTTACATACTGTTGGTTCAACAGATCCTAATGAAGAAAGGAGATCCATTCCCTTTTGCATACTGCCAGAAAAGGTGGTAATCCCCAATTTTGTCTGGCTAATAACTCTTAAAAATGTGTTTTGTTTTTTAAAATTTCATCTTTCCTTATCAAAATCAGTCCAATGTTTAGGTTTATGTTCCTCTAGCAGCAAATGGAGGCAGAGAATCATAACTGTACAACCCTTACACTTTCAGTATTTCTCTGTCTCCAGCAGATGGTAGAGTAGTTATCTGTGTAGCTTTGAGCAAGGGAGGGGCGGGTCCTGAGGGTATTGCTCTCTCCTGAGAGTCTGGAGCCATGCAGCAGGGTTTCAAACTTGGTTGGCATCCAGAATTGTAGGCAGGGGGGAGGGGCAGAATGCAATGGGTCAGGTCCCTCTCCCCCCCCCCCCCCTCCCCTCACTCTAGCCTCGCTATATCTCCAGTGGGTTTCCATCCTCTTTTTCTACTATTGAGAGAGTGCCAAAGCCAGTAAGGGGTGAAGAGTCTGCATGAAACGTAAAAAAAAAACCAAAGGACAGCATGAAAACAGATAAATTGAAGTTTGAACCGGGGGGGGGGGGGGGGTTTGGCCACTGCAAATTGTTCCAGGGATGGCAGCGAGTAAGTGCAGGAGATGTAGTGGACTCCAGGATACTGGACCAGGCTGAGCACATTATGCAGACTTTAGCTGGTTTGAAAGGTGCCAGGAGGCTTCTGCCATGTCTATGAGTCAGAGAAGCATGACAGGCAGGTGGTAGTGCAAAGTGGATTACAATATAAAACCAAGGAGCAGAGACAGCAAAAAATAAATAAATAATAATAAACTGCTGAGGTAAGAAACGACCCATCCCAGTCAATCAGAGCCACAAAATGCTTCAATAAAGAACAAAGTTTTGAGTTCTTTCTTAAACTTGGTGGGAAACTCCTCAATTAGAATATAAGATTTGCCATAGTAGGTCAGACCAATGGTCTATCAAGCCCAGTATCCTGTTTCCAACAGTGGCCAATCCAGGTTTCAAGTACCTCACAGGATCCGAAAAAGAGTCCATGCTGCTTTTCCAAAGGGTAAGCAGTGGATTTCCACAGTTCACTTTAATAATGGTTTATGGACTTTTCCTCCAGACTGACTAGACTGCATGGTACATGAGGTCAAAGAGGTTCACGTGAGTCAACAGGTCTCTATGAGAACCATGTTGAAAATTTTAGGCCGTATGGCCTCAAAAGTTCGTCACTCCTATAGCTTGTCTGCATTTAATGGTCTCAATCCATTCACAGCTTCAAACATCATTATTATCACAAGGTCTCTATCATCTTACCAAAAGCTACTTATGATTGTGTCCAAGTTGGATTTGGGAGCCCATCTCGATGGATTTCACACTCAAGGCTTGTGCCTCCCCCCCCCCCCCCCCCAGGAAAGCCTATATTGAATCAAATTCTATCGAATATGCTCTAAAGGCTTTCAGAGATCAGTTAGCCAATCAAATTACCATGATCCAGATAGACAATCAAGTTGACATATTCTACATGAAAAGCAGGGAGGAATAACGTAGTTACTCACTTGTAACAGGTGTTCTCCGGGGACAGCAGGAATCCGTCCTCACATATGAGTGATGTTGGTGCTGATTGAGCCCACGCAGAAGCATCTCCCCAGCTTCCAAGGAAAGCCTTTTGAGAGATTCACCATGCATGCATGATTCCCTGCCCACCTAAGGGTGCCATCTTGCCTCAGTCTAATGACATAGCTAAGATGGCAAAGAAGCAACTTCAAGGGGAGGAGGGAGGGTTGTGAGTACTGATTCCTGCTGTCCCCAGAGAGCACCTGTTACAGGTGAGTAACTATGCTTTCTCTGTGAATAAGCAGGAAGTCAGTCCTCACATATGGGACTCCACAGCTACAGGCTACTGAGAACCTGTAAAAACGCCATGGCGACCTGCAAAGGGTGAGCCATGAGCAACAGCAGTTGAGTCCCTACTGAGAGAACCTCGCAAAGACCCAAGTGTCCGGTGGGGGACCAGCACTCTGGTAGCCTGAACACAGAAGGGTCGAAGGGCAGGAGTTTCCTACACCCCAAAAAGATTATGGAGTATGGCCTGGCTGGAGGCGCTGTCCCCATCAGGGCTTCCTCTCCTGGCAGTAGTGAGCTGCAAAGGTATGAATCAAAGACCAGGTGACAGCCCGGCAGATTTCTGTCACAGGTATGGAATGCAGGTTTGTCATGGTGGTAGCCATGGCCCTGACGCGGTGTGCCGTGACCCTCTGGTCCAGTGAGATCCCCACCTGCTCATAGGCAAGGGTAATGCAATCCACCACCTAAGTGGACAGAGTTCGCTTAGTCACTTGGAGCACCAGACATCTGGGGTCATAGGATACGAAAAACTGCGGTACTTTGTGGTGGCCTGAGTCCATTGTAGATAGTAAAGGGTCCTTTTACAATCCAAAGTATTGAGAGTGCTCTCTGTCCTGCCGGCGTGAAGCCTCAGAAAGAATGTGGGGAACACCACCTCCTGAATGAGGTGGAATGGAGAAACCACCACTTTCAGAAAATTGGGGTGTATGCGGAGCACCACCCTGTTCTTGTAAAACCTTGTGCAGGGGAGCTCTGCAATCAGAGCCTGAAGCTCACTGACTCTGCAAGCTGATGTGAGTGCCACAAGGAAGACAATCTTCCAGGAGAGGTACCTCAAGTGGCAGGTAGCCAGGGGCTCAAACGGAAACTTAGTGAGCTGCGAGAGCACCACACTGAGATCCCACTCTGCCACTGGAGGGCAACGAGGGGTTTGGACAGCATGAGGCCCTGCAAGAACAGATACAAGGGGCTGAGCCGATAGGGATTTACCCTCAATGGAATGGTGGTGCACTGTGATAGTGCTCATGTGCACTCTAACCGAGTTGGACTTTAGTCCCACCCGCGACAGCTGAAGCAGGTACTGGAGTACCACTTGTACTGGGCAGGAGAATGAATTTGCCTGTCTTTGGCTCACCACACCGAGAATCAGCGCCACTTGAAGGCATATGTCCTTGTGGAAGCCATACAAGAGGCCAGAACAATCTCTTCCACGTCCTGCGGGAGGTTGAAGGGAGCTAACGCTACCCTTTCAGCAGCCAAGCTGTGAGTGACAGGGACACCAGGTTGGGGTGTTGGACAGAGCCCTGCTTCTGTGAGACTAGTCCTGGAGCTCAGCCCAGGGGAATTGGCAATGCTGCCGACAGGGAGTGGAGCAGCAGGAAACTGGATTGCCTGGGCCACAGGGAACTATAAGTATTAGTGATTCACTGTCGCACTGGCTTCACCATCTTGTCCTCGAGGAGACCTGTGAACTCTGTGAAGAGTAGGGTCTGGTGGAGGAGAGGTCTTACGGGCCCTCCTGGAAAGTATGAGGATGGTGTCTGCCGTAGGTGGAGGAGGTAGCCCTCCTTGACCACTTGTAAGACCCATGTATCGTGGTGATGGTGGGCCATCTGTGAGCAAACAGGGCCAGCTGCGCCCCGTGGGCTGTAGGGGACCTTCTCTGGGAGAGGAGGTCATGCCCAGGGAGTCTTTTGCTTACACGGGCTGTGCTCCTGCCTCTTGTGCTGTGGGGCCGAGAAAGCCTGGAACTGTGAGGCATTGCAAAAGCCACCCTTTTTCCTAAGGAAGAAGGGTTTCTTTCCTGGGGCCTTCTTATGGGGCTGTACAGAGGTCTTTTTTGAGAGTCTGGTCCTCGTTAGGAACTCGGTCTCAATCTCTGCTGCTTTGTCTGCCATCGGTTTCCCAAAGAGGTTCTCTCTGATGCAGGGGACATCAATAAGTTTGTCCTGAACCCAGTGTTCGAGGTCAGATGATTGCAGCCAGGTCAGATGATTGCGGCAGGTCCCTATGCTGGCGGCAGCCACCCTAGCTGACGACTCAAAGCTGTCCTAAGCTGCTTGAGACAGGAACTTTGAGCATTCTGACCACCAAGGCCAGTGACTTGAACCTCTAGAGTAGGGGTTGTCAACCCTGTCCTCGGGACCCACCTAGCCAGTTGGGTTTTCAGGATAACCACAATGAATATGTATGAGAGAGATTTGCATACACTGCCTCCATTATATACAGATCTCTCCCATGCATATTCGTTGTGGTTATCCTGAAAACCCGACTGGCTAGGTGGGTCCCGAGGACAGGGTTGAGAACCCCTGCTGTAGAGGGTTTCCCCGTCAAGGCCTGCCAAGAACCCACCGAGCTCCTTCAAGAGCTCTTTGAGGTACATGCCGATGTAGAGCTGGTAGGACTGTACCCAGCATGTCAGCATCGAACCCTGAAAGGCCTTCTGGCCGAGGGCGTCGAGGGTCCAGGCCTCCCTACTGGGGGGGGGGAGGGGGCAGGGGGGGGGGGACATGGAGGAAATGGGTCTTTTAGCGCTTGAATCTGCACATGGTGAACTCGACGACCATTGAGATGTGAGGAAGTTGGGCTTTCTGGAACCCAGGGCTTCGGTAGACTCGATAACCAACACCAGTGTCTTCCACATACGGAGGAGGCATTGTAAGATCAGCGGGACGGGTACTGTGAGGGCTTCCTTCAGAGGGGCCTCATACTGGAGGATCTCTATTTCCTCCATGCGAGGGTCCTCCTCTTCCTCTCTCCATGGAGAGCGCTCTAGCCATAGAAACAGAGAAATGTGACGACAGAAAAAGACCACATGGCCTATCTAGTCTGTCCTTCCATATCAACAACTACAACAGTTCCCTTTTTACCTTTAGAGATCCTCTGTGTTTGTCCCATGCTTTTTTGAATTCAGTTACTGTCCTCATCTCTACTACCTCCACTGGGAGACTATTCCACGGATCCACTACTCTTTCCGTAAAGAAATATAATATGATGGTTCATACTTGCACACTTTACCCATACCGTATTGATACTGTACTATAATTATATCTATTTACCACTACCATGTAGTTAACCAAAAATGCCATGTACATAGTTAATCCTACTTTTCCATGTTTTTTGTATATAGTTAACCCTGTTTACCGCCAAGATTTTTGTACCCTGTTCATTGCAAAAAACCAATGCTGACTGTATCATTGTGTTTGAATTGTTCATTTGTAAACCGCACTGATTAAAAGCGCGGTATATAAGAAATAAAAATAAATAAATAAATTTCCGCATATCACTCCTGAATCTATCTCCCTTCACCTTCATCCCATGTCCCCTCATAGAAAAACTTGCTTTCAATTGAAAGAGGCTCTCTCCCTAAACATTTATGCCACGGAGGTATTTAAACATCTCAATTATATCACCTCTATCCCGCCTTTTCTCTAAGGTGTACATATTAAAATCCTTAAGTCTGTCCTCATATGCTTTATAATGAAGACCACTAATCATTTTAGTAGCCACCCTCTGCACCAACTCCATCCTGTTCACATCCTTTTGAAGGTGCAGTCTCCATGTCCCACACAAAGTTGATGAAGGCAACATCCTCTGGCATTGGGATGCCGGTGGGGGGGGACTGGTCTGAAAGAACATCTTGGTGGTGCAGTGTGTCTGGGGACTCCTCGTCCTCTGTCTCCCAGTCAGACTGGAAGTCCGAGGTCTAGTCCAAGGATTCACGGTCACTGCAGTGAAGGTCCAAGCTGAGGGTCATGGGGCCTCCAGAGGACCTGCAGTCCGAGTTGCATGTGCTTGCTGCAGAGGACTGGTGACCCAAGGAATGGGAACAGGACCAGGACTGGGACTTCTTCCAATGCCAATGACTCTCTCGAGGCCGGTGGCGCTCGAGGATCGGCTCGACGTCCAGGGAAGACCCTCTTTGTCGAGGATCCCATCGGGGCAGATGAATCGGACATGAACGCCTGCTGCTGAGCCACAAGGGCAGAGATACTGCACTCTAAGGCCACCATCCTTGTCTCCATGCCAGTTGGTTCCGCAGCCTTTGAAGCAGACACCAAGGGTTTCAGGTTTGGCATAGTTTCCGTCAAGGGGAGACCTTGATGGGTACCGAGGATTTCTTTTGGGGCAGCTTGAGAGGATGCTCCCACTCTGACTCAAGCCATGGACTGCAGGGCCTGGAGTGGGATTTTCCTGTCTTCTCGGACCCGGTCTTTGAGGACTCTGACTTCTCGCGTTTCACCTTTGGGGATTTCCTCTCGGAGGAACCATGGCTATGGGACTCCGAGGTAGTCTGGGCTTTGTGGGGCACCGAAGTACCAGAGGGGGCTCTAGAGTGTGGGGTGTTGACGGAGACTCTGACACGGAATCAGACTTTTGGAAAAATGTTTCCTGCTGCTGGTGATGGCTCTCAAGGGCCTTTGCAGGGTATGGTCCTGCAAAGTTCGCAGTCTGAGGAGTTGTATTCCAGGCCAAGACACTGGAGACAGCAGTCATGTGGATCAGTGAGGGACATCTCCTTGGTGCACCAATCACACTTCTTGAAGCCACTGGAGGCCATCAGGGAAAAAAAGGGATTTATTTATTTATTTATTTATTACAGTTTCTTATATACCGCACTATATATCAGCGCGGTTTACATACAACAAAATGACCATAACAGACTGCTTGGCTTTACATAGAACAGGAGTAACAACTTGGATAACAGGCAGGGGCCTAAAGCCTTCGGCCAAAAAAAGGGAAGAACACCAGTCGAGGGATACCTCAAAGAAAAAAAATGAAGGAACGAACCCAAGGCGTGACGCCGAGGCGAGCTTACTCAGGGGTGGAAAAGGAACCAGTACGCAAACCAGACAGAAAAGTATCAGAAAAACACACTTTTTCCAGGGGAAACTGAACAGATGTCTGGAGGACTCTGTGGGAAAAAAGGAGACTGAAGCAAGATGGCACCCTTGGGTGGGAAAGGGGACCATGCATGCATGGTGCATTTTCCAAGTGGGAGGAGTGGCTCAGTGGTTGGGACAGGTTACCTCAGGCCGGAAGGCCAGGGGGTTCAATTCCCACATGGGGACATGCAACTTCAGGCCGGAGGGACTGGGGTCTCTAGTCCCATGGCCACTCCTTTTGGCCTTGGGCAAGCCACTTAACCCTCCATTGCCTCAGGTACACTTAGATTGTGAGCCCTTCGGGGGACAAGGGAATAAAAAGTACCTGTTAGTATACATGTAAACCGCACTGATTCTAAAGAGCGCGGTATAAAAATAAATAAATAAAATAAATAAAGTGCTTTCTTTGAAAGCTGGGCATATGCTTCTGTGTGGGCTCTGTCGGTGCAGACGTCACCCATATGTGAGGACTGACTTCCTGCTTGTTTCTGGAGAATGGCTCCTACTCCCTGTGTTGGGAGACAGTCAGATTGTGGAACTTTGCGATATCTCATGAGATGTCACTGCTTATCTGTTGGGAGATGAGTGTTCTGGTAAACAAACTGGTCCAAGTTCTTCATTCTCCCAAATGGACACTGGACAGGGAAATGGGTATGCCCTGTCCAGGGAAGGAGGAGGGCATGGCAAGATAGCTTCTGTATGAGAGGGTAGAACATGATTTTGTGAATCTGCCAGTTAGGTTGCAATGTTAGCCAAAGTCATTTTGGCTCCCAGAAGAGTTTCCATCAGACGTTCATGTGTTTTCAAATGGTAGAGGTTTGCTGTCTGTTGTGAGAATCAGACCATAGATCTATTCTCCTGTCCAACAAAAAACTGCTTATAAACCTCTTGCAGGCTGGTCTGAGGATCAACTTTGTGATATTGACGTTTATTGTGTAGAGGCTAAACCTATCTCTTTACAGCCTTTAATTGTCCGCTCTATGCATAGCTTGCTTCTATTGAAGCTCCCCTAAAGCCACTGCTGGTGTCATTGGACTTCAATGTGGTATTAGCTGATGAAGGCTTCCTTTGTCAGTGAGTACCTGTGGACTGAAGTTTCTCACATGGAAAGTATATTTTTTTTGTTGTCAATTACTTAGCATGCAGAGTTAGTGGGTTCCAAGCTCTAAGAGTATGGCATTCTTATCTTAGTGGATCCACCCTATACTACGTTTTTCCACAATAGGATGGTGTCGCATACTCATCCTAAGTTCCTTTCTAAAGTGGCATTGGATTTTCATTTTAACCAGTCACTTGTCTTCCATTGTTTTTCCCCAAACCTCATTCCTACATAGGGGAAAAATTGCTGCACACATTAGAGTGCAAGAGAGCCTTGGCCTTCTCTCTGGAGATCTTAAAGTCCACACAGATTTTTGTTTTGTTTTATTTTGTTTTCACCACAGCAGAGCAGGCTCTGCTACAACGAAGCATACTCTCTCCATTTGGCTAACACATTGCATCTCCTTCACTTTTATGCCCAAGCAGGCTAACACTTGAGGACCCTTTCATGACTCATACGAGGTATGATCAAAAAGTATTGAGACTTGTGTACCTATAACAATACGTCACCATGATGCTATTAAGAATGCAGTGACCTAGTTATGTGCTCTGCATTTACAGAGTAGTGTGGTGCAGCACACCTCTATGTACTTTTTTTTAATCGCATGATATATGGTATCATGTAAAAGTAGTTTGTCAGATGAGTGAAAAAATTGAACAGTGAATTTGTATTAAATTCTGCCAGAAACTTGGAGATTCGCACAGAGAGATTTGACAAGTTACAGGAAGTGTATGCACTATTAGCAAAACTCCTGGGAACTCATGCAACAAATCAAGCTTTTGCCAGAGCTAATATATTCCAAGTTACTGTAGCAGAGACACGGTATGATAGGTCTGAGTTTAATGAGCACTGACCCAGAGTTTGGAATGCTATAAAAGAACTATACCCCACCCAGAAGAATTTAGGGCCACTACTGAAAATGCGTTTTGAGATAGAAGATATGAGTGCATATATTTCCTGATTTCAAGATTTGTGGAAAGCCCAAACTGGGATGGTTATTCTGCCCCAGGTTTCCTGCCCCTATTCTTCCAAACACTTAGCAATACTTTGCCTAAATCAGTTCAATCAAGACTTGACACGATTGTTGGGTTAGAAGATGAGCCTTGGGCAAGACAGCAGTCTCATATACACAATTTTGTTAAATTAGCTGAAGAAGAACAGGTAAAACCTGAGAAGGATATGAAAAGTTTGCAGACAAAATTAATAGCATTACAACTGAGAGAGTTGCAGGAGGATCTTGATAAAAGTAAGGTCAAAGAGAAGGAAAAGGACGATGAGAAGGAAAAAGAAAGGGAAGGTTCAAATAAAACAGAAAAGCAGCATGAGGCAGAAAAGCAAAAACTTAGGGCCATTATAAAACAGAAAAATGAAATTATTCGAGATTTGGAACAGTATGACATTGAAGACGACGACCCCTGGGAGAATTTTGGCTTATATGCTCAGACTTGGAACCAGGCAGGACCAAACAGTGGGGATACTTGTAAAGGGGGACGGGCAGGACCACCTCAGTCACAGCGTTTTCAGAGAAGCGCCCTTAGTTGCTGGAACTGTGGCAGAAGGGGACATATTCAATGTGAATGCCGAAGCCCCCCAGCCCGAGGATCAGCAAAACCACAAGGGCCACCCAATGCCTACCAGGGTCCTCAGAGCAGGTTTCCTCAGTGGCAGCCTTCTCAAGGGGGACCACAATGACTCTATGGTGATGCGGGCCATGCTCAATGAGCATGAGCCGATAATTGAAGTCCGTCTAAATGGGTATAAAGTGCAGATGTTGGATTCCGGAGCCACAACATCAGTACTGAATTCCATACCCCCAGGCGTGAAACTCTCTCATCAAACTACCGTGACAACAGGGTTTAATGGGGACCCAATTATTACCAAAATGACAGTATCCATTGAGGTAGAACTCATGGGGCAACATATCTGTAAACCCCTGTTGTATGCCCCACACTGTCCAGTTAATTTGATGGGACAGGATCTACTATCCGCCTTTGAAGTACAGATGACCTTTATCAGCACACCATCTGTTTTGCTCCTGCAGACAGAGAATCAGCCAAATTTTGCTAATATCCCACCTGAAGTTTGGGCTACCTCATAAAACCCTTTTGACCTAATAAGGTCTGCATTACCTGTCTGAATTACGTTAAAGGAAAATTGCCAGGGTCCAAAAGTTGCCCAATTTCCCCTACAGCCAAAAGCTGTAGCAGGTGCAAGTGAGGAAATTGATATGTTATTGCAAAATGGTATTATAGAACCCAGCATTTCTCAATTCAGTACACCC
The DNA here is from genome assembly GCA_033557465.1 of Ichthyophis bannanicus. Taxonomy (NCBI): domain Eukaryota; kingdom Metazoa; phylum Chordata; class Amphibia; order Gymnophiona; family Ichthyophiidae; genus Ichthyophis; species Ichthyophis bannanicus. The sequence goes on along the minus strand of CM066031.1, from coordinate 247,256,890 downwards.
CTGTTTCCTATTAAAAAGCCCAATGGTAAGTGGAGAGTGGTCCATGATTTGAGAGGTCTTAATTCAGTGGTGGAGGCAGAGTTCCCTCTTGTGGCCAACCCAGCTACATTGTTACAGCAAAACCCACCAAGGAAATATAGTACTGTCTTAGATTTATCAAATGCATTTTTTGGGGTCCCGGTCCATCCCGACAGTAGGCCATTGCTGGCATTTCAATATAATGGGCAGCATTTTCAGTGGACTAGATTACCTCAGGGATACACAGTCCCTCAATTTTCACTCGATGTTTAGACAAAGATCTAGCTTCCTTCAAACGTAAGCTGCCTAGCTCAGTTTCGCTTGTCCAGTATGTAGATGATTTACTTTTAACAGCAGACACTGAGGAATTGTGCAAATAATATACCCGAGAACTGTTATTGTTATTGGCTAAAGGTAGTTAGAGTAAACAGGGAAAAGCTTCAGTACTGTAAATTGCAGGTGACATTCCTCGAAATGACACTCAGTGAAAAGGAAAAGCTATTAGGACCCACATTTCAGGAAGCTGTGCTCCAGGTCACTGAACCTCGCAGTGTGAAAGAGTTGTGGGCACTCTTGGGACTGTTAAACTATAGCCACCTCTGGGTGCCAGGATATAGTGTGAGGACTCAGACATTCAGGAGACATTTGAAAGGGAACCCGAAAGGGTCCCAGCCTATAACTCTCAGCGAGGAAGAAAGGTTATGTTTGCAAACATTATTGAAGGATCTGAGCGATTTGCCATCGCTCTATTTTATTTATTTAACAGTATTTCTATACCGCCTTCTCCTTCAATCAAGGTGGTTTCCATGGCAAACAATCAAAGAGTGTCCGTGAGTTTCATGCAGTGGAATGTGTAGTGTGTTAGTGGTGGCGTGTGTTTGATTTGGGTTGTGCATTCTACATTGTGCGCTATTATACATCGTGAGCTAATATACATTCATATATACATGCTTAGGGTGGGGGGAGGGTCCGATGTTCTGGTTTGGTTGGTAGCTCATGTGACATGTCCATAATGTTCAGTGAAAAGCGTTGTCTTCAGCTGTTTGCGGAAGTCCTTGAGGTCTATGGTTAGTCTCAGTTCATCTGGGAGGGTGTTCCAGATTGATGGAGCAGCCAGGGAGAGAGCTCGTGCTGCAGTGTCTTTGCGGGTCTTGGCGAAGTCTTTTGGGGTGTTTACTCGATTGGCGGTGCCTCTTCTCCTTGGTCGTTTGCTTGTTTCGGGTTGTATGAGTATGTGTAGGCTTATGGCTGAAGAGTGTTTGATCTTGAATATGTATTGTTTTGTATTTGATGCGTGAGCTGATTGGGAGCCAGTGCAGATCTTTCAGTATTGGTGTGATGTGTTCCTGTCTCATGGTGCCAGATATTATGTGGGCCGCCATGTTTTGTGCCAGTTGCAGTGGTCTGAGTGTCTGTTTTGGTAGCCCAAGGTAGATTGGGTTGCAGAAATCTAGTAGAGGGGTGATTAGTGCCTGGCAGACTGTACGAAAGTGCTCTGGGGTGAGGAGGGGCTTAAGTCTTCTGTTGAGTCTCATTCTGTGGTATGCGCTCTTGGTTGTTCTGTTTATGTGTGATTGGAGGTTCAGCTCCTTGTCCAGGGTCACTCCGAGGTATTTTATTTCTGATTTTATGGGTATGATTGTATCTTTTATCTTGATGTCGGATGGGGGGACCAAGTCCGAGTTTCGCGTGATGATCAGTGCCTCTGTCTTGCTGTAGTTTATTGAGAGGTTGTTTTTTTGAAACCAGCTTGTCATTTGTATGAGGCAGTTTGTTATTTTGGAGTAGTCTGGGTTGTCGACTGAGATGGGTGTGTATATCATGATGTCATCCGCGTAGATTGTAGATTGTATGTTGTGATCTTTCATGATGTCGCATATTGGCTGGATGTAGAGGTTGAATAATAGTGCTGATTGTAGAAATGGACAGATAAAGGGATACCAGAATCCCCAATATGTAATTGAAGATGGATGAATTTCTTAATACAGAATGTGTTTAGAAGTTTAGCTTTTCACCTACCTCCTCTTAAATAGAATAGGATGTTATGATCATGAGTTCTGTGTAACCGTCTTTAAAATAGTCTGGAACATTGTTAACGCAAGCATAAAGAGTAAACATAGGCTATGAACTGTGCAACCATAGTTCATTGTACAGTCAACTATAGGTCCCTGCTGACACAACATAATTTTTGCAACTTTTGCAATTATAAATAATTTTGTCATAATCAAGTGAATTTCATCTAATACACTGTAATCAGATCTTACTCTGTAAAAAGAACTTTGGTGACACCTTGTGTTATTCCACGTTTATAATAAATGACTGTTACTTCCCCTTTTTCTTTAATAAAAAGAGCTTTTCAGGAGGAAGAATTTGAATTCTGCAGGCGTGGAACTATGCATGTCCATAGACCGTCTGTGGTTTTCCCTCTGAGCTCAAAGAAAGTAGCACTTTGTGTGTGTGATTGTGTTCTGTATTATTCTCTGCCTGTTTCTCACTGTTTGAGGGACCAGAGAACAAAAAGAGCCGTGGTATTGTTGCCAGATCACAGGGTTTTCTTCACTGATAAGGCCGATCCTTGTGGTACTCCTTATATGACTTTTATGGGTCGGGAGGTGTTGTGGCCTACCTTGACCTATATCTGTCTGTCAGTCAAGTATGAGTGGAACCATTTCAGGGTGGATCCATGTAGTCCGATGTTTTGTAGTCTTTTCAATAGAGTCGTGTGGTCAACTGTGTCGAATGCTGATGAGATGTCTATGACGATCATTAGGATCCCTTTCTTGGTGTTGTCTATGAGTTGTAGAATGCTGTCAAAGAGGTATAGCAGAAGTGTTTCTAACCTGTGGTTGGAGCGGAAGCCGTGTTGGTTGTTGTCCAGAGGGGGCGTGGTTGTCGATGTGATCTTGTAGTTGGTGCTGTACAGTTTTTTAGATTATTTTTGCCAGTAGGGGAATGCTGGAGATGGGTCTGTATGCTGCTGGGTTGTTCTTGTCGAGTGTGGATTTCTTCGGGATGGGTCTTATTGTGGCGAGCTTTAGTTGATTTTGCATGAACCCTTGTGTTAGGGAGCTGTGCACCATTTTGTGTATGGTGTGGATGAAGCTTGACTTGGTGGCCTTGATCCAGGTCACTGGGCAGGGATCCGTAGGGGCTGTGCTTGTCCTGATTGCTGTGATGATGTGGGAGAGTTGCTCTGTGGATGGGGTGTTGAATGAACCCCATGTTTTTGGGGCCGTTTTGGTCTTTGGGGCTAGGTTGGGTCTTGTTTGTTCTGCCACGTGGAACTTTTCTTGGATGTGATCCGCAAATTTTTGTGGGTCTATTTGCACTTTGTCTTCTATTTTTTGCTCCTTGGTGAGGGTTTTTACGATTTCGAAAAGCTCTCTAGGTTTGTTGTTGGAGTTGCATATAATGTTTGTATGGTATTACCTTTTTGTTTGGTTGATGCATTTGTTGTATTGTTTTTGCTTTGTTAGATATAGTTCCTGGGTCTCGGGCGACTTATTCTGTCTCCATTTCCGTTCTACTTTTCTGAGATCCCGCTTTTCGTTTCTTATGGTTTCTGGCATAGGCTTGTGTTGTAGTTTGTTGCAGCAAAGTTTCCTGTGTATATAAGCTGTTGCTTTGGCAGCGTTGTATATGGTGGTGTTCCAGTTGATGATCTGGGCTTCTAGATTATCTGTTTCAGAGTTTAGGTGTTGTATCGTGTCCTGTAGGAACTGGTCCCTGTCGAAGCTCTTGAATCTTCTTTGTGTGGGTGTGTTGTCCGGATATTTGTCTAGTTTATCCTCTTGCGGTACAATGTTTACTTCAATCATGTGGTGGTCGGAGCAAGGTACTGGTGTTATGGAGGGTGTTGATATTAGACCTCTTGTGGTTAGATAGTTGGGTGCGAAGAGGAGGTCTTGTGGTGATCCGTGTCTGTGTGTCGGGGTATTGATTATTTGCGTGAATTGAAGCGCACTCATTGCTTGGAGGAATGCTTCTGCATCTTTGGTGTTGGTGGACTTGATTGAAGTCTCCTAGCAGTAATGTGGGTTTGTGGCTTGAGTTAATTGCACAGACTGCCTTGAGGGTGGAGGCTAGTTCTTCGGGTGGAGCGCGTGGCGCTCTGTAGGTGAGACATAGGGCCATGTGTGTGTTCTAGACCGTGATGGTGTTACATTGTTGGGTGTCTCTGGTACTTCGTGTTTTGAACTTTAGGCTGCTCTTTGCGATTATCAGGGCTCCTCCTCCTCGCCTGTGAGCGCGTGGGCAGTTGTATGCTGTGTATGTGTCAGGAACTAATTGATTGAGTAGCACGTCGGTGGGGCTGAGCCATGTTTCTGTGATGCAAAATATGTCGGGTTGTTGGTCATCTATGTGGTCTACTATGGTGTAGATCTTGTTGCGTATAGATCTGGCGTTTGAGCTGTATTGCTATTGACCTTGTGGTGTTGGTTGTTCTGTGTGTTTCCTTTGTGTTAGTGTGGTGGTTGTTTGTGCCTTGAATGCCTTTTTGTCATGGATGTTCTGTGTGTGTGTCCCTGTGGGGGTGCTGTGGGCTTATGTATGTCCAAGCAGTTGGTGGGGGCCATGGTAGGTAGGTAGGTAGGTAGGTGGTGGTAGTAGTATGAGTGTGGTGGAATGAGTAGTGTGAGGAGAAGGCTGAGGGGGAGAAACAGAGTTGTGTGCATGTGCATATGCATATTTACCTGATCATAGCCTCCCAGTGGATGTCTGTGTTTCACAACCCCATTGCCTGGGTAGCAGTTGCCACGCAGGGAGATGGTAAAGTAGTGGGACATTTTGTCAGGGTCTTTTTCTCTAGTAGAGCAAGGATTCACAGATTGTGAGCAGGGAGTAGTGGCAGCCAGTGCAGCAATTGAACATTTGTATGGTTATATGACTCCCTTACAAGTAAACTTATATACTGACCACACACTGCATGCGCTTTTAAAGTGCAATACCATACATTTCTTACCCTCAAGAGTAAGTAAGTGTGTGGCTGCTCTGCTACGCAGCCATATTAGACACCAATTGGTACCAAAGCAGAATGCTTTTAGGGATTTACAGGACCTCCTCCAGGTATCTACTGTCACACACGACTGCCTGCAGCAAGTAGGAGAAGATGTCAGACCCATGTTAGGAATAGTGCCACGTTCAGAGGTGCCTCAAGAGGCTGAATGTTGGTTCATAGATGGATCCTAGAGAGAAGGCAGAACAGGTTTTGCTATCTGTAGAGTAACCCCACAGGGAGCAGTTACTTCCACAGCACAGTATGAGATGCCCCTAGGATACAGCGCACAGAGTGCAGAAATTGCAGCACTAGTGCAAGTCCTGAGAGAAAATGAAAATAAACATCTAGTAATTTACACCGATTCTCAGTTTGTAAGTAGCTCAGTACATATATATATATATATATATATTACCATTTGGGCCAAGAGGGGATATTTGTCAGCTAAAGACCAGCCTCTCCAACAAGCTGAGAGTCTAATGTAAGTTTTTGAAATGCTCAGAGAAAGAGCAGAGCAGGACTATTTGACAGCATGCGAGTGGGTTGCAGCATATCAGGAAGTTAAGATATGGGAGCAGTACAGAAACTTGATAGCTGACAGCCTAGCATAAGAAACCACCTGTCCTGAAGTCCCCGAGACTATGGTAGTAACCCGTCAGCAGAGTAACCAGCATGACTTTTGCAAACTTGAAGATTTACAGGAAAATGTGTTGCAGAATGAATTACAGTGATGGGTAAATGCTGGATGTACTAAGATCCACAAAGTATGGATGCACCCTTCGGGGAAGATGTGTGTTTCCTCTGCTGCTTTAATAAATTTGTCAACTATGCTGCATTATGCAGATCTTTGCAGTGTGACAGCCATAGTCTCATCTTGGGGATACACTGTGGTGTCCTGATATGCGTAAGTTGGTTCAGGCAGTAGTTAGTGGCTCAACACTGTGACGTAGGTCTGATTTTACAGAGGGCTTTGTTCCCAAAAATGAAAAGTAATGTGACCCTCACAACGTAGTAAGAGTGAATCTGTGTAAAATTAACTGCAATTATTCACCATTCTTATCACAGTCCTTCGCTATATTCAAGAACCAATGGTCTCAGACTGAACTGGGCAACACTTCAGGGTATTACTTCCTAGAAGATTCTGCCCCTTTTGCATCAATGACCAATAACTGTTCTCACAAAAAGGACTCGATGAGCAGATTTATGATCATGAAGATTACTCTTCACACTTTCTCAAACATGAATGAAATAGAGAGAGTGTGCTTATCTTTGTGACACATCGAAGAATTTCCCTAATGCTACCACATAGGTACCATCACTGCGTTTCAGTTCTTCTTCAGGGGGTTTATCAATTCTTGCAATTACAGTCTCTATCAAGAAAGGATACAAATCAATGACTAATCCATAATGTGTACCAAACCAACACAAATAACGGAATGCCACAAATTGACTAGCTCTTACCAAAAAATTGCTTGTAAACTTATTAGTGGCAGGCAGCTATACGGCTTGAACTCTGTCCAAGGTTAATGTTGCTCACTTGGATGCTGCGCATGCGGTTTAGGAAGTCAGAAGTTAGGTGATTTAAATAACTCCCAGAAAACGTGCTTAAGCATCTGAAAGACCACAGGGACCTTTTCTGCATTGGCACATTGATTTCACTGATATGCAAGTGAAATGTCAGGGCAGACGATACCGGTTGGTTCTGGTTTGTCCTTACTCACAATGGGTTGAAGCATTCCCATGTAAGAAAGAGACCACTGCTGAAGTCCTAAAAGTATTAATGGAACACATAATTTCTCGGTATGGGATCCTTGCCCAAATCTTATCAGATGATGGGTCCCATTTTAAGAATCAATTAGTCAAAGAATTTTCTGAAAAATTGCCCATTAGATGGCGCTATGTTGCTGTCTATTCTTCAACCTCAAATGGTCTTGTAGAATGGTGCAATTGTCTTATTAAAACACAATTAAGAAAGCTAATGATTGGGAGTGGCCAAACCTGGCTGCAAGCATTACCTCTTTGCCTGTATCGCTTGAGAAATAATCCTTTCAAGCGGTTAGGTCTAGCTCTTCATGAAATCATAACTGGAAGAAGGAGCATGTGCCCCAGTTATGAAATCAGGTACCCAAAATCTGCCTGACTTGTTTTTTGCTTATCTTACGGGACTTCAGACCAGTGTATCCTTAATTCAACAGAGGTTTGGCTTCCTGAGTACCACCAACAGCATTAGGCGCATATGCTTTTGAATTGTGTGATCTTGTCTACCGCCGGATCCAAGTGAGAGACAAGTGGTACCATCCTATCTACTCTGGACCACATACTGTTACAGCTGTAACTCCAACCGCGGTTCAGCTTGATAACAGCACTTCATGGATACACAGCAAAGATATTTTTCCAGCCCCTGCCACCAGTAGTGTTTAACAAACTGTGGGTACAGAACAGTGATATCATTCATAACGGACACTCCTCTGAGAGATCTGGAAAAAGAGAAGCTCCACTTAGACCCACTATAAAGACATTTACCTAATGTCTGTTTAAGATATTAGTATAACTGATTAATGTGTATACTATCTGAAGCCTATTTATCTCCTATCAGTCCCTCTGTGTTAGATCCGCCTTGTGTAATTTTCATTCTGCTAGTAATCATATTTGTTGTACTTTGCTTGGTATTGCTGCTTTTTGGATTGCTTTTATAATGCATAAGGCCTGCCAGTCCCCATTGGATCCCTCCCCTTTCATGGTGTGGACAATTCTTTGTGGAGCATTGGTAGGATTAATTCTAGTTCTTTTCCTTCCATACTTATATGTTCTTCAACCTGCTCCTCTGAATCTCTCTACCCAGCAACTGAATAGTTCTTTCAATAGTTCCTTTAATATTTCCCAGGGTAGTCCCTTACGATACCGAAGGTCCACACCAGGACCTAATCTATGGAAATACACAGTTCTTGAGGTTGTCCAATTAATGAATCTCTCAGACTGTATCATATGCAGCCCACTGCCAAAGGGAGTTGGGTATGCACCAGTAAATATAGTACCAGTACAACCAGTGGAATACTCAGGGAACTTGGCTTGCCAGGACCCTACCGAACCCTCCACTACTCCATGCTGGGCCCCCACTAACTGCTCCCATACTTGGGAGCATTTCAAGTTATCTGACCCGGTCCCAGTCCAAGTCTATGCCCTTTCTCATTTGACATATCCATACTGTATTGGTAATAGTGGGCTAGTCCATTCTGACTCACGCCCTTCGCTGAAGTGTAATATCACCTACCATCCTGCACAACAGCGATTTTCTGTTTCCCCCAGGTCCATAATTCCTTATAACCTTTCGGCCCCTTATAGCTTGGACCGATGGTTTGTTATCACTAATGCACCTTTGAATGTTACCTCTGCTTATTGGGACAACACATGCACAGTGGGTCCTATTTATAGAAATGGTTCAGAAGTCCAGACATATGGATTCAGAACTGGTACCCCTTATTCTTCCTGTTATTTTCCCCGTAATGATCAATCTATCATAAGGCATACTTCAATTGCATGGGGACACAATATGAACTGGACCTAGACTAAAGATACCTGATTTCCGGCCCTTGCAGGCCATTATTGGTATTGTCAGGGTTTCCTATATCAGGCTATAGGCCTGACTCACCTTCCTTGTGCTTTGGTTAGGGCTGAGGCCTATTCAGTGTTAATCCCTCTCAATGTTAGTCACTATCACACAGGTGCCCACAGATGCAAAAGAGACACCTCCTCCTGGTATGACAAAGCCGAAGATGCTCTCATGGCCTCTTATGAATATATTAATTCCACATATCCGCTGACTAAAACATGGCTTGATGCCCTGAGCTATACCTCTTGGATTCCTGTATTTACTACTGAACTAGGTATGGCCATACGTCGGTTGCAATGTTTGCTTCATGTCCAAATGCGTTCTGTCACTGAATCCATTACTCACCTAGCCAAATCCCTTGAGCAAAACAATCAAATGACTCTGCAAAATAGGCGAGCTTTAGATCTATTTGTTAACAGCCTGAGGGAGGGGCATGCAAATTTATTAATGAAACAAGTTGTTACACAGTTATAGCAAACTAGCCCATAGACCTAGAGTTACTAATGTGTATGGTAACCTGCCTGATGCCCATCCTCTTATTCCAGAGAGGTTCCACTTGGTGGTTGTTGTTAAGTGCCGTCGAGTCGGAGTCGACTCATGGCGACCCTCTGGATAGCTATCCTAAGTTGTGTTCGGTCTTCAGTCAGGCGGCTTATTGTTGACAGACTGGTACCCGTAGCTGCTGTTATTGTATCGATCCATCTCATTGCTGGCCTTCCTCTTTTGCGTTGACCTTCTATCTTGCCAAGCATGATGTCTTTCTCTAATGATCTCTCTCTCTGCATGATGTGTCCAAAGTATGAAAGTCGAAGTCTTGTCATCTGAGCTTCTAAAGAAAGCTTAGGTTTGATCTCCTCTAGTACAGACTGGTTTGTTCTTCGGGCAGTCCATGGTATACACAATATTCGCCGCCAGCACCATAATTCAAAGGCATCAATTTTCTTCCTGTCTATCTTTTTCACTGTCCAGCTTTCACATCCATATGATGTTATTGAAAATACCATGGCTTGAACAAGTCGAATTTTTGTATGGAGAGAGACATCTCTGCTCTTGAGAATCTTATTTAGGTCTTTCATAGCCATTCTGCCAAGAGCAATGCGTCGTCTGATTTCTTGACTGCTTGTTGCTTCTTTATTGATAGTTGATCCAAGTAGGTTAAAGTTATTCACAATTTCAATTTCTTCTCCTTCGACGATGAACCTGTTGATTATGCCAGTTGTCATGATCTTTCTCTTCTTTACATTAAGGTGCAGGCCCATTTTCAGACTATGTTCTTTGATTGTGAGAAGCAAATGTTTCAGATCATCTTCACTTTCCGCCAGTAATGTGGTATCATCAGCATAGCGAAGGTTGTTGATGAGTCTTCCACCAATCTTCACACCTCTGTTGTCTTCATACAATCCTGCTTCTCTGATGATTTGTTCTGCATATAAATTAAACAGGTAGGGGGAAAGTATGCAGCCTTGTCTTACACCTTTGCTTATTTTAAACCATTCTGTTTCTCCTTGTTCTGTTCGAACTGTTGCTTCTTGATCAATGTACAGATTGTGCAAGAGAACGATCAGGTGTTCTGATATACCCATGCTTCTTAATGTGGCCCAGAGTTTCTCATGGTTTACACAGTCAAAAGCTTTGCTATAGTCGATAGAGCACAAATAGATATCCTTTTGGTATTCTTTAGTCTTTTCAAGGATCCATCTCACATCCGCAATGATGTCTCTCGTTCCTCGCCCTTTTCTGAACCCTGCTTGCACTTCAGGTAGTTCTTGTTCCAGGTATGATTGTAGTCTCTTTTGAATAATCTTCAGTAGAATCTTGCTGGCATGTGGGATCAGAGCGATTGTGCGATAATTTCCACAGTCAGTTGGTTCACCTTTCTTTAGTATTGGTATAAATACAGATCTTTTCCAGTCAGTTGGCCATGATGCTGTCTTCCATATTTCTTGGCAGAGCCTTGTAAGTATGGTAACAGCTGCATCAGATTGCATTCCCATAGAAGTATTACAGCAATCAATGCCTGGTGCTTTGTTCTTTGATAAGGCTTTCAATGCTGCTTCAACTTCTTCTTTCATCACCAATGGTTCCAGATCATAAGGTACAGGTTGAAACGGCTGTTGGTCCACTTGATCTTTATCATATAAAAACTCTGTATATTCCTTCCATCTTTTCTTGATCATCTCAGCATCATTCAACATAGAACCTTGAGCATCTTGTAACATTCCAATTCGAGGCTGGAACTTTTTCTTTAACTCTCGTAGCTTTAGGAAAGCTGATCTTGTTCTTCCTCTAATAGTTTCTACTTCTATTTCCTTGCATGCGTCATTGTAGTACTTTTCCTTGTCCTGTCTTGCTGCACGTTGGAAATCTCTGTTGAGTTCTGTGATTGTCTTTCTTTCACCTCTGGCTTTAGCCTCTCTGCGTTTCTGGGCAATTTTCAGAGTTTCTTCCGTCATCCATTTTGGCCGTTTTTTCTTTTTTACCTTTTGTAGAGACTTCTTGCTTTCTTCCAACACAACCTTCTTGATGTCATTCCATAACTCTTCTGGAACTCTATCATTTGTATCTAAAGCAGCAAATCAATTTTGCAGGCAGTTTTTAAATTCCAGTGGTATATTCTCAAGGTCATATTTTGCTGCATTCATGAGTGGTTTGCTCTTTCAGCTTTAGCTTGAGTTTGCATACTAGTAGTTGATGATCTGTACCACAGTCAGCTCCAGGTTTTGTCTTTGTTGATGTTATAGAGCTTTTCCATTGTTGACTTCCACAGATGTAGTCAATTTGATTTTTATACAATCCATTGGGTGAAGTCCATGTGTACAGTCGCCGCTTGTGTTGCTGGAAGAAGGTGTTTGAGATGAATAGATCGTTAGACTGATAGAATTCTGCAAGACCTTCTCCAGCTTTATTTCTGTTGCCAAGTCCATATTTTCCAACTACTTTGTCTTTCTTTGTTGCCAACCTTTGCGTTCCAATCACCCATGACTATCAGGATATCCTGTTTGCATGTTCTGTCAATTTCAGCTTGTACTTGTTCATAGAACTCTTCAATTTCATTCTCTTCTGCAGCTGTTGTTGGGGCATATACTTGAATTATAGTTGTGTTGATAGGCATTCCTTGTAGACGAATAGAGATTAAGCATTCGCTGACTGCATTGTATTTCATTACAGTTCTTGCAAGTTTCTTCTTTATTGGTAGTGTCCCAATATTCAAGTAACAAATAACCCTATATGAATTTATTTTCCTTTCAAGTTCCCTATGTTAGGTATAGAATTAATGGGATTCAGATCTCATGTGGCAACTTTATCTTGTCATGTCTCCATCTCTTCAGTGAGTGTCACTGGATTTTCTGGATGGCCGAGTGTAGAAGGGCACACTATGGGGACAGCAGAAGGGACCTGAAGTGGGATTCAAACATAGAAACATGATGACAGAAAAAGACCACAAGGCCCATCTAGTCTGTCCTTCCATAACAACAACTACAACAGTCCACTTTTTACCTTTAGAGATCCTCTGTGTTGGTCCCATGCTTTTTTGAATTCAGTTACTGTCCTCATCTCTACCACCTCCACTGGGAAACTATTCCACGGATCCACTACTCTTTCCGTAAAGAAATATTTCCGCATATCATTCCTGAATCTATCTCCCTTCACCCTCATCCCATGTCCCCTCGTCGCAGAACTTGCTTTCAATTGAAAGAGGCTCTCTCCCTGAACATTTATGCCACGGAGGTATTTAAACATCTCAATCATATCACCTCTATCCCGCCTTTCCTCTAAGGTGTACATATTCAGATCCTTAAGTCTGTCCTCATATGCTTTATAATGAAGACCACTAATCATCTTAGTAGCAACCCTCTGCACCGACTCCATCCTGTTCACATCCTTTTGAAGGTGCGGTCTCCAGAATTGCACACCATACTCCAAATGAGGTCGCACCAAAGACTTATACAGAGGCATTATCACCTCCTTTTTTCTGCTAGCCATTCCTCTCCGTATGCACCCAAGCATCCTCCTAGCTTTTGCCGTCGCCTTTTCTACCTGTTTAGCTACTTTAAGATCATCGGACACAACTACGCCTAGGTCCCGCTCTTCTTTAGTGGACAAAAGTACTTTACCTCCTATGCTGTATTGCTCCCTTGGATTGCTGCAGCCCAAATGCATGACCTTACATTTTTTAACATTAAATCCCAGCTGCCAAATTCTAGACCATTCTTCAAGCTTAGCTAGATCCCTCCTCATGTTATCTACACCTTCCTGGGTGTCTACTTTATTGCAGATTTTGGTATGATTCGCAAAGAGGCAAACCTTACCCGACAGCCCTTCCGCTATATCACTAACAAAGATGTTAAAAAGAATCGGACCAAGGACAGATCCCTGGGGCACACCACTGGGTCCATCCCTAGGGTGCTCAGTTTGTTTATAAGTCACCTGTGAGGAACAGTGTCAAAGGCTTTACTGAAATCTAAATACACCACATCTAGAGCTCTCCCTCGGTCCAACTCCCTGGTCACCCAGTCAAAGAAATCAATCAGATTTGTCTGACAAGACCTGCCTCTGGTGAATCCATGCTGCCTCGGATCCTGTAATCCGCTGGACTCCAGAAACCTCACTATTTTCTCTTTCAACAGCGTTTCCATTAATTTACTCACCACTGAAGTTAAACTAACCGGCCTGTAGTTTTCAACCACATCCTTACTTCCGCTTTTGTGTAAAGGCACCACATGAGCCTCTCTCCAGTCCTTTGGCACCACTCCCGACTCCAACGAGGCATTGAAAAGGTCAGTCAGTGGAGTTGCTAGAACATCCCCAAGTTCCCTCAGTATTCTAGGGTGTATCCCATCCGGTCCCATCGCTTTGTCTACTTTAAGTTGAGCTAGTTTCTCACGAACACAGTCTTCTGAAAATTGTTCAAGATGTCCCTCGCTTCTGTTCTTATTTGTGGGTGTTTTCTGAAGTCCTGCTCCTGGTTCTTCATCTGTGAACACAGAACAAAAATATTTGTTAAGCAATTCCGCTTTATCCTTATCAGCTTCTACATATTCCCCCCCTGTACCCTTGAGTCTGACAATACCACTTTTGCCCTTCCTCTTCTCACTAATATATCTGAAAAATGTCTTATCTCCCCATTTTATTGTATTGGCTATTTCCTCCTCCTTTTGAATCTTTGCCTTCTTGACTACTTTGCTAGCTTCTCTAAGTTTTTCCAAATACAGATGCCTGTCTTCCTTTCTCTGTGATCTCTTGTATTTCATGAAGGCCTCCCTCTTTTTCTTCACTTTTTCAGCTACTTCCTTCGAAAACCATAGCGGTCTCCTGTTCCTTTTGCCTTTATTTACCATTTTAACAAAAAGGTTGGTTGCCTTTAAAATACCCCCTTTCAGTTTTGCCCACTGTTGTTCTACATCCCCCAGCTGTTCCCATCCCACTAATGACTCCCTGAGGTATTGGCCCATCTTCGCAAAGTTAGTCTTCCTAAAGTCTAAGATCTTCACCTTGGAATGGATTCTAACAGCCCTAGTCCTAATACTGAACCACACCATCTGGTGATCACTGGATGCAAAATGATCTCCCACTACAACATCAGAAACACTTTCACCATTGGTAAGCACCAAGTCCAGTATGGCCCCTTCACGTGTGGGGTCTGTTACCAATTGCCTGAATAGTTCTCCCTGTAGAGAATCCAGGATCTCCTTACTCCTAGATGATACTGCAGCAGGAAAGTGCCAATCAACATCTGGCATATTGAAATCTCCTAGCAGTAGCACTTCCCCTTTCCTAGCAATGCTGCGTATGTCTTCAATTAACTCTCTGTCCACCTCTTCCTCTTGTGAGGGAGGTCTGTATATCACACCAATGCAAATAGATTTCTCTTTCCCTCTTTCTAGTTTAACCCACAATGCCTCCTCTCTCCCTTTTAAGCTCTGTAATTCCAAAGCTTTAATAGTAGTTTTTACATATAGTGCTACTCCTCCTCCCCTTTTTCCTACCCTGTCCTTTCTGAATAAAGTATAGCCAGGTATAGTTACATCCCAGTCATGGTTTTCTGTGAACCATGTTTCTGTAACTGCCATTAAATCTAAGTCAGCCACTCCCACCAAAGCTTCAACTTCAGAGATCTTATTTCCCATGCTACGGGCATTAATACACACTGCTTTCCATATGTTACCCCTGTTACCCATTTCCATAAAGGTATTTAATGTATCACTTACCTGGGGTCTTTCACTTACCTGGGGGCTTTCTTCACCCATCCCCAACGAATCTAGTTTAAAGCCCTCTTCAGTAGATTAGCCAGTCTACTACCAAAGATGTGTTGACCTTTCTTGGACAGATGGATGCCATCTCTGCTCTGCAACCCTTGGAACAACCCTTGGATTCAAGAGGGGAATGAAGGGGAAAATGAATCCCCCTTCAGGTACCCTTGTCTCAGGTTGGATTACTGTCCGCCATCTTCTGTTAATGTCTGCAGCTCTAGGCCTAAGTAAGAAATAGCCTGCTGACTCTTTTCATCCTGGAACTGCAGAAGTTGTTTTGAGCTATGAAATAAGCTAACATCCTGAAATCCTAGAGCTGCCACAATGAGAGGTTCTGAAAACTACACAGCTATTGATACCACCTGGGCCCCTTGAAAGAAAAAAGAACTTGATCAACATCAGTTAATCTGCAGGAAACAGGGCTAGCACAAGTTGAAGAGGATTGCCATGAGAATGGGGAGACAGGATGCCACAAGGGAAAGCAAAGGGCAAGCGGGAAAAAGATTAAGGAGCAGATTTGCTTGAAAAAATAGGGAATATGAAAGAAAAGTAATCTGCCTATCAGCAATTTAAGCCTAAAAATGAATATAATTATAAGGGAGAAACTCTGATAGGCAGACAGACATTAGCTGATCTCAACTGGAGTAATGCTGTCTCTGTCTCAGGACCTTTTACACTTAAGTCAGGTGCTTTGCTTGTTATAGATGTATTGATGCCATGTATTGATATTGAAATTTGTACCTTATCATTTAAAAAGCAAAGCTTGTGATGTTACAGACCTGGCAAAATAAATAAAAAGTTCCCATGCTCTTACGGTGGCATGAGCAATTTGTTTAAGGTGGGTCCTGTATATATGTTGGGGTGAACACAAGCAGCCACAATAACAAAAATAGAAAAATTCCAAAATAATCTTAGGGGATGCCCATGAAAACCCCAACAGTCGCAATATGCTCAAATTGTTAATTGATTGTCAGGAGCTTGCTGAGGACATGGACATCAGTTTCAGGTCAGTACAATCCATTCCTACCATCAATTTGGGGATGAGATGTGTGTCTGCAAAATTTGTGCTGAAACTCCTGTCCAAAAAGATCAACTGTGCAGCCAGGGAGTTAATGGAATGTTTTGAAAATGACTCGGATTTCATAAAAAGTATCATTCTCCAGGACCAAGCAGGAAGTCAGTCCTCACTTATGGGTGACGTCGGCGCCGACGGAGCCCTCGCGGAGCAATTTTCCCCAGCTTTCAAAGAAAGCCTTTGGGAATTGCAGCGCGCATGCGCGGTCGTCTTCCCGCCCGAGGGTGCCATCTTAGCCAGTCTTCTTTTTTTTTCCGCGGAGCCCTGCAGACGTCCCCGTCTTGTCCCCGCGAAAAAGTTGATTTTCCTCTTTATTTTATACTTTTTTCTTTCGGTTCGACGCCGATCGTTTTCCCCGCCCGGACTCGCGACGCCGGTCTCGAGTCCTCTAGCGTTTTTTCGGTTTTTCTGACTTAGTCAGCTTTCATTTTCGTTTTCCCTGGCAGCCCGGTCCTTTGACCTCGCAGGGGCCCTTTTTCCCCCGATGGCTGCCAGTGGCTTTAAGCGGTGTGGTCGGTGTGACCGAAATATGTCACTAACCGACACACACGACTTTTGCCTCCGCTGCTTGGGCCCGGATCATGAGGAACTGATCTGTGGGCCCTGCAGCAAACTGTCCTCGAAGGCGTTGAGAAGTCGGCGGCATCAGCGCGAGAGAATCTTCGCTGACCCCAGCCGTACCCGGACCTCGTCGGAGGCCTCCGTGTCAAAGGGCTCCGGCTCGGACCGTCGCCGGAGCTCCTCCGACCGGGGTTCTCCCTCCGGGGACCATCGTCGGAAGGAAAAACCCGCGAGGGCGGCGTCGGTGGACGCTCCTGGCTCCGCGAGGGCCAGGTCGCATAGCCCCGACAGCCGCCCCGGGTCCTTGGAGAAGGAACATCTCCCGAAGCGACCTCGCCTGGAGTCGGAGATGCCTGCCCGGGTAAGTCCTGTAGTCCTTCTGGACTCGCCTCCGCGACAGCCGACGTCGGGCCCGACGCCGTCGGGGCCCGAGTCGGGGGCTGCTGGGTCACCTGAGCTCGGACTCAGGTTGACGGCCTTGGAGAGCAGACTGTCTGCCTTCATGGACCAGCAGCGGGCACTGCTCGCTGGCCTCGCTGGCGCCACTGCCCCGACCGCCGGGACGTCGACGTCCAAGTCGACCCTGGAGACCGAGCCGATCCTCGAGTCAATGAGAACTCGAGTCGATCCTCGGTCGAGGTCACCCTCGGCCTCCCGTTCGGGACCGAGGTCGCCGACGCCGACTCCCTCGACGTCGGGGCGGCTGGCGCCGCACCCTGCCCGGGCCGACCCCACCGAGTCCTCGTCGGAGTCGGTCTGGGAGTCTGAGGAGGAAGAGTCACCTGATTCTTTCCGGACTCGGTGTGTCCCATCGGACTCACCGGGGTCCGAGCCTCGGAAGCAGTCCCCCCCGGAGGATGCCCGGTTCTCGGACTTCGTTAGGGATATGGCCAAGGCTTTGGCCTTCCCTGCGGATCCCGAGGAGGAGCCTCGAGCCGAAGAGCTCGACGCCCTCCAGTATGACTCTCCCGCGAGGGAGCACTTTACTGTGCCGGTTCCTCCTATGCTGGAACGACTACTCTTCCGCATGTGGGAGAGTCCGGCCTCCTCGCCGGTCCTGAGCAAGCGGGTCGATTCTATCTATAGGGTCCGCAAGAGCCCTGGTTTTCAGAAGGCACAGCTGCCACACCATTCCATGGTAGTGGAATCGGCCATGCATCGTCTTAAGAGCCAGAAGATGCACTCCTCGGTGCCTCCTGGAAGGGAGGCCCGTAACCTGGATGGCCTTGGCAAGAAGTGTTTCCAGGGCTCTATGCTCGCATGTCGTGTCCAGACTTACCAGCTCTACATGGGCATGTATCTCCGGGATCTGGCTAAAGAGCTAGCCGGATTCTCCGCTGGTCTCTCCGAGGAGCCCTTGCGGAGGTTCCTAGCCTTGTCCACGGGCATTCGGGAATGCTCAAAGTTCATGTCCCGAGCAGCCTATGATGGCTTTGAGGCCTCGGCTAGAGTGGCCGCAGCCGGCATCGGTGCCCGCCGACAGGCTTGGCTTCAGTCGTCGGACCTTGAGCCCTGGGTACAGGACAAGTTGGTCGATGTCCCCTGCCGAGGCGAAAACCTCTTTGGCAAGCCCATGGCGGAAAAGGCTGCACAAATTGAGACTGAGACTCTCACCAGGACCAGGCTTTCTAGGAAGACCTCCGCCCCTTCCCAGAAAAAGAAGGGCTCGGGAAAAAAAGTCCTTTTACCCGAGGAAGGCGGCTGCCTACAAACAGTACCCCCATTATCAGGCCCCTGCAGCTCCCCAACAGGGCCAGCAGGCCAAGGGACGGGGTAACGGGTCCCGTTGGCAGCAAGCCCCCAAGCCTGCACCACCAGCCCCTGCTCAGCAGGGTGGGGGTTTTTGACTCGCTCAGCATAGCCTCTCCCCCCCCGCTGGTCCCTCCCAGCACCGGAGGCCGGCTGGTTCACTTCGCCCACAGGTGGTCCAGCATCACCGCAGATGCCTGGGTGCTTCAGGTCGTGCGAGAGGGCTACCTTCTCCACTTCCATCAGGTCCCTCCCTCCTATTTTCCGGGAGAACCTTCGCGCCCCCCTCTGCACAGGGAGTTGCTCCTTCAGGAGTTAGCGGGTCTTCTGCAGGAACAGGCGGTGGAACCGGTGCCCCATCACCTGAGAGGTCAAGGCTTTTATTCAAGGTATTTTCTGATACCAAAGGGAACAGGGGGCCTCAGACCCATCCTGGACTTGCGCAACCTCAACAAGTTCCTTGTGCGGGAGAAGTTCAAAATGCTTACCCTTGGAATCCTTCTGCCCTACCTCCAGCAGGGAGATTGGCTATGCTCCTTGGATCTAAAGGATGCCTACACGCACATCCTCATCCACCCAAGCCACCGCCAATACCTAAGGTTTGTGGTGGCAGGAAATCATTACCAGTACAGAGTACTGCCCTTTGGCCTATCCTCCGCACCGCGAGTCTTCACAAAATGTCTCGCGGTCGTGGCGGCCCATCTCCGGCTTCACGGCCTCTATGTCTTTCCGTACCTCGACGACTGGCTCATCAGAGCAGCGTCCGCTCAGGAGGTCACCAACGCCACGTGCCGCACGGTGACTCTGCTGCAGCACTTGGGCTTTGTCATAAACTTCGCAAAGTCCACTTTGCTCCCCTCACAGGATCTCGAGTTCATCGGCGCAAGGCTGCACACTCCTCGGGCACGAGCGTACCTACCGCTCGACAGGGCTCAACGGCTCATGGACCTAGCCGACCGCTTTCGCAGCCAGCCCCTGGTCTCCGCCAGGCGCTTCCTGAGACTGCTCGGCCATATGGCTTCCACCGTCCATGTGACCCCCAATGCCCGCCTGAACATGCGGTCTGCTCAATGGTGTCTCCGCCAGCAGTGGCGACAAGCCACGGGCGGCCTGGCAGACCTAGTGCGCGTCTCCGAGCCGCTGCTCTCGTCTCTCCGGTGGTGGCTCCGGCAGCCGAACCTGATATTCGGAATGCCTTTCCAGTCACCTCAGCCGACCCGGGTGCTGACCACCGATGCATCCCTCCTGGGCTGGGGAGCACATTGCCAAGAGGCACGTACTCAGGGCCTCTGGAACACGTGGGAGTCTGCTCAGCAGATCAACTTCCTGGAGCTCAGGGCGATCCGCCTAGCTCTCAAGGCCTTCTCCCACCTGACTTCCCAACAGTCCGTCCTTGTCCAGACGGACAATCAAGTTGCCATGTTCTACGTGAACAAGCAGGGGGGCACGGGCTCCTTCCTCCTCTGCCGGGAGGCACAGAAGCTCTGCTCTTGGGCCGTCAGTCACGGCATTCTCCTCAAGGCAGTTTATCTCCCGGGCCAAGAAAATTGCCTTGCAGACAAACTCAGCAGGGTCCTCCAGCCGCACGAGTGGCGTCTGGATCCCTTGGTAGTTCAGAAGCTCTTCCTCAAGTGGGGTCTCCCCACGGTGGATCTCTTTGCCAGTCCTCACAACCGGCAGCTTCCTCGCTTCTGCTCTCGTCAGCCACACCCCCTTCGGGTTGCGGCGGACGCCTTTCTGATCTCGTGGTCGGGGAGCCTTCTGTACGCTTTCCCTCCCATCCCGCTGGTCTCTCGGACTCTTTTCAAGGTTCTCCGAGACAAAGCCTTCATGATCCTGGTGGCCCCTCGCTGGCCCAGGCAGCCGTGGTTTCCGCTCCTGCTGCAACTGGCGGTGGAGGGTCCAATCCCTCTGGGGATACAACCGGATCTCCTCACTCAGGATCAGGGGTCCCTTCTGCACCCCAACCTCAGGTCTCTCAACCTTATGGCCTGGCTGCTGAGAGGGTAGTCCTTGCTCCCCTTCTCCTGCCGGCGGAGGTGGAGGAGGTCGTCTTAGCTTCGCGACGGCCTTCTACCCGCAAATGCTACGCCCTTAAATGGCGTCGCTTTGCAGTCTGGTGTACCCAACAGTCTCAGGATCCCTTCTCCTGCCCGGTGTCGGTGATCTTGCAGTACTTGCTGCACCTCTCTAATCTGGGACTTAAGTCCAACTCCGTCAAAGTTCACCTCAGTGCTCTTTCAGCACATCATGTGCCAGTGGACGGCAGACCTCTCTCCAATGACCCTCTCGTAGCGAGGTTTCTCCGAGGTCTCCTTCTACTTAAACCACCTCTGCGCCCGCCAGCGCCTGACTGGGACCTGAATGTGGTTTTGCAGCGGATCACCTGTCCGCCTTTTGAACCTATGGCTACCTGTTCTCTCCGTTTTCTGTCTTGGAAAACACTGTTCTTGATAGCCCTCACTTCCGCTAGGCGCGTGAGTGAATTGCAGGCCCTCGTGTCTGATCCCCCTTACACTAGGTTCTACAAGAATAGGGTAGTCCTACGGACTCACCCAAAATTTCTGCCTAAAGTGGTCTCCCCTTTTCACATCAATCAGGAGGTGGTACTTCCAACCTTCTTTCCCAGACCACACTCCAGCCGAGCTGAAACGGTCCTCCATACCCTGGACTGTAGAAGGGCATTGAACTTCTACCTTGACCGTACGCGGGAGCACCGTAAAGCTGCTCAGCTTTTTGTGTCTTTTGACCCCAATAAATTGGGGCTCCCGGTCTCCAAGCGTACTCTGTCCATCTGGCTTGCGGACTGTATCTCTTGGGCTTATGGGGCAGCCGGACTCTCCTTAGAAAGTCGAGTCACGGCTCATTGCGTTCGGGCAAAGGCCACGTCAGTGGCTTACCTCCGCTCTGTTCCGCTGGCAGACATCTGCCGGGCCGCTACTTGGTCTTCGAGCCAGACTTTTGCGGTCCATTACTGTCTCGAGAGGGAGTCCCGTAGGGACAGTGCTTTCGGACAGGCAGTCCTCCGTAATCTCTTTGAGGTCTGAGCAACTCCTACCCTCCATCCCGGATGTGGGCTACCGGTGGGTGATAATTCAGCGAAGATTCTATCCTTCTGTGCTGCTGAGCTAGAGGGAGCTCATTTTTGTGCTTAGGGTCTCCGGTAGCCTTGAGCTTGGGAGTCCCATAAGTGAGGACTGACTTCCTGCTTGGTCCTGGAGAAAGCGTAGTTACTCACCTGTAACAGGTGTTCTCCAGGAGCAGCAGGAATCAGTCCTCACTACCCTCCCTCCTCCCCTTGGAGTTGCAATCGTCTGCTTATGTTCTTTTTGCAAATTTTTATGCTGTCTTTTTTAGCTATGTCATCTGACTGGCTAAGATGGCACCCTCGGGCGGGAAGACGACCGCGCATGCGCGCTGCAATTCCCAAAGGCTTTCTTTGAAAGCTGGGGAAAATTGCTCCGCGAGGGCTCCGTCGGCGCCGACGTCACCCATAAGTGAGGACTGATTCCTGCTGCTCCTGGAGAACACCTGTTACAGGTGAGTAACTACGCTTTACTGGTGGTGAATTATGGGTTTATGGTTATGACCCCGAAACTAAGGCTCAGTCTTCACAAGGGAAGACTCCAAACTCTCTCAGACCCAAGAATGTCCATCAGGTGAGGAGGAATGTCAAGGTCATGATGACAGTTTTCTTTACCAGGGATATTCATCATGAATAAGCTCCAACAGGCCAAACCATCAACAAAGAGTACTATGTCCAAGTTCTGACTGTTTGAGAGAATGCAATTCATTGTAAGAGGCCAGAGTTGCACAGGAATGGTGAATGGTTGCTTCATCACAATAATGCCCCAGCTAACGCATCGCATCTTGTCCAGCAGTTCTTGGCAAAACACTAAGGGGTATGTTTACTAAACTGCAGTAATGTTACAGACCGCGTGTTACATAATGTTGACGATTGTGAGGTAATGTTAATGTGTGGTATGTAACATTAACGTGCGTTAACATTACCTAATGAGCGTTAGCGTTCCTGGCCGTGGTAAGCACTGCAGAGGGTGGAGAGAGGGTGGAGAGAAGGGGGCCAATGGGCGGGGAGTGGGTGGGGAGATACTCCTTGCACACTAATGCGCTGAACTGAAGGGCGGAATCCTACCATGAAAGAAAACCTGCCTTAGATGCACCTTTGCAAGAGAGAGAGAGAAACCATTTCAATGTCAGCAATGTACAGCATAGGCAGAGAGCCTAAGAAAAGTGATAGTAGTGCTCGATTTTCAGCAACAGCATAGTGCCCAAGTATGAAAGGCCACTATGGTGCAGGCGGGACAAGTAGCGGGGGCAGCTGCGGCACAGGGTGGACTAGGCGGGTGCCTAGGTGGCACATAGTAACATAGAAATCGGAAATCAGCATGACAGCAGCTGACAAAGGCCAAACACAATCCATCTATATCTACCTGGTCCACCCAAGCTAACAGTTGCCAGGGCACTGACCTAACATCCCCCCAGCCAACCCTCCCCCAAGCGTAAGGGACATACTATTGGTAGACGGTGATGGGGGGGATGTGAGGATGCTCATGTATGCCCCCTGCCCCAGACCCCGTTCCCTAGGTGACCACCTACCCGCACAGTGGATGGCCTGGGACTGTGCACTACCAGCACCGACAGCATATGGTCATGGCAGGGGGGGGTGTGCCCATGTTGGAGGGGGCAGTGGACCTAGGCCATGCCCTCTACCAGTACGTGGTGTGCAGTGCAACATAAAAGGTCTGGCTGAGGAAAAGTACAGGTAGCCCCAGGGACCACCATGCATCTGTGGCAACCCAGCCAGTGTGTCCAGAAACAGGGGGTCACAGGTTCAAGTCCCAGCTGTGGTTCCTGCAGAGCATGTCCCTATGCTTTACCCTACAATGCAGATACAACAGCAATATGTGCAAAGCCCAAAGCAGCGGCGAACAGGGGTACAAACACCCACTCACACAGGCTCCACAATCCAAAGATGCATGGAGAGTCAGGCTGTTGGCCCCAGCATTGAGCTGAAGTTATCACCAGAGCACTACTACTACCTATTGCACAGTTTGGCAATGTCGGCACTGTGATCAGGACCAGTGTGGCGGGCAGGTTTACCAACCATCCCTATCTTTGCACAATGCTGCAATAGGAGTGTGTGTGTGTATGTCTATCCATTGTTCTGTAGCTGTCCACCCCTCTCTGGACCCACAATGTCCCACTGTTACCAGCATTAGCCTCAATATGTGCATAATGAGGAGCAAGGTGTTGTGGGTTTGGCCCGGACAGGGCGGATTGGCCAGGATGCATCTTCACAGGGTGTGGGGCAATGGCTGGGACACTGTAGTGCCCAACCACTGCCTGCATGGATAGGGTGGCCACAGCATGTCATGCTGGGTGGGCACTCACTCTAACCGAGCAGTGACCATGGCATGTCTAGGTTCCCACATAGCGCTCCACACTATTTGCCTCTAGTGATACTTTTGTGATCCCAGTGCTGGGGCCCCAATCACTGAGATGCCTGCTTGGTGCACATAGTTTCTCTGTGAGCATGCATTATGGACTGGCTAGTGGACTGTCTGCAGTTAGACTGTGCATGGTTGGAACACTGATAAGGTGCTGTCTGCTGGTGATTGGCAGACAGCGGTGAGGCAGTTGGGGTTTTCCAGAGCTAACCCCAGCATTGATGCTCATCTGCCACTGCCCCAGCCACAGGTATGGCTCTGGCCAACCAACCCTGGAGGGCTGTCTTATACCAGCAGGATGGAGGTTGCTTCACTGGGGCTCATGCACCTGTTCTTTACCTATAAAAAGGGTGATTGTGGGCCCTTTGGGTATATGGAGTAAACCACTTTGACCTGTAAATGGCACTGCTACACAAACCTCCTGCAAGTCTAGAAACCCCTCTGCCCTGATAACAGGTGCCCATGTCAGCCAGACCCTAATGCAGGGTACACACTAATCTGGGTGGTGTCTGGTCCCAGAGAGCCACATGTGACTGCAGGATACAGATGGACACCAAATTACCTTCAGCTGCACTGCAAAGAACACCTGTCACACACTGGTAGTGATG
The DNA here is from genome assembly GCA_033557465.1 of Ichthyophis bannanicus. NCBI lineage: Eukaryota > Metazoa > Chordata > Amphibia > Gymnophiona > Ichthyophiidae > Ichthyophis > Ichthyophis bannanicus. The sequence continues at coordinate 247,232,554 of CM066031.1, read as the reverse complement.
GGGATGTACAGCAGGGCCTATCTCTAGCACCACATGTACTGCGGACCTAGAGCTGGGCACCCATCCTAGCCCTCAGGGGGAACACAGAACCTGCACAATGGCATGGTCTGTCGCTAGTCTGTGCCAGTATCACGCACTGTCAGTTCGTCTTTCCAAGCTGAGGTACCGGAGAGGTGCAGACCCCATTTGCTGATCAGCTGTAGACAGCTATTCAGCATGTGCATTGCATCATGGGTACTGGTGGGGTTACCCTATCCTGGCACTCAGAGCAGACAGTTTGTGCGGTGACCTGCAGTCCTTATGTACCCAGCTATTGCTGTGACATACACCACGGAGGTATAGCCTACTGGTTAATACAAGGCCATTCTTGGCAGTGTTCATGGGTTCAATTCCTCATTATTCCCTCCTCTCATGCCTGTCCTACTCAAATAGTGTGCATCCCTGTACCAGTCATATTTTTGCAGATTTGTGCTGCCAGCCCATAATACCCTCGCCACAATTGCCAACATTCCCTCGGTCTGTCTATCTGCGTCTGTCAACTGTGTAGAGTCCTGTCTGCCTGTTCAGGCTGTCACCCCATGTCCTGCACTGCTACCCTTTCCTGCATTGCGCCTCTTCATGCTTGCCTCGTCTGTGCCTGATCTGCATGGCACCACCTCTCCTCTGTCCACCCATCATTGTAACTATCCTGCCACCTCCGCCTCCACTGGGGGACACGTATTCCCATCGTCTGCCACCAACTGTCTTTCCAGTACTTTACATTGCCAATACCCTGTGCTGTGGTACAGTTGCCCCCACCATGTTTGTCATCAGTAGTGGCAGCCACATGGGATGCCCGCAGATATGGCAGGTCCAGCGGCTCCCAGCTCTCCCTCCTTCACTCACCTGTTCATTACCTTTCCTGAGTGCTCTATCTAATGTTAGGGCTACATCTGTCTCTGTTCCTCACAGGTCATGCATGTCATCCTGAGATACCTTGCAGCCCTTAGGGAACACTAACCTAGGGCACCATAATCTTGTTAGGCCACCTTAACCTATGGTTCCATAGCCCAGGGTGCCTTCTACAGTGCCTTGTCCAGGGGTGCCTAATATAGCGCTTAGCCTAAGGAGCCCTATAGGGCACCTTATGAGGCACCATACAAGACACCTTACAGGGCACCTTACAAGGCACCTGATAGGTGCCTTATAGGGCGCCTTGTAACGCGCATTAGTCTAAGGTGCTTTGTAACACACGTTAGTCTAAGGTGCTTTGTAACGTGCATTAGCTGATACGGCTTGCTGTAACGATGCACCACCCACGCCTTTATATGGGCATCTGTACCTTTACCACAGAACCTAACGCGGGTGAGATTACCGCAGTTTAGTAAACATACCCCTAAATGAGAAGTCCATCAGCTTCTGTACTCACCTCACCTCGCGCCCTGTGACTTTTTCTTGTTTTCAAAAACTTACTTTACCACTGAAATGAAGGAGATTCGACGACTTCGAGACCATTAAACAAAATTCAACATAGCAGCTTCACAGCACAATGAAAGTGGCATTTCAAAATTGTTTCCAACAGTGGCAGGAACGCTGGAGAAAGTGTATCTTATTGGAAGGGGACTACTTTGAAAGAGACTGAGCGCAATAACTGTCAGTGTTATACTTCTTGTGTAATTGTACAAGTCTCGATACTTTATGATCACACTTCGTAATGCTTAAGCCATGACTGCGTCAGTGGCCTATTTGCAGCCAGCCTTCATGGAGAATATTTGCAAAGCCGCTACCTGAACTTCGGTCCATACATTTTGTGTATCTCTACTGCTTGGAAAGGGACTCCTGCAACGACAGCTGTTTTGGCCAGTCTGTCCTCTGGAATCTTTTTGAGGGTTAGACTCCAACTCCACTCCCTCCTAGATCTTTTTTTATTTCTGTTCAGGTAGCCTCAAAAACAAAACAAAAAATATAAAACTCCTACTGAGTACAAAAAAATATGGTTCACGAGGTAACCTGCAGCTGTTGTTGTTGTTAAGTGCCATTGAGTCGGTGTTGACTCATGGCGTCCCTCTGGATAGTTGTCCTAAATTGTGTTCAGTCTTCAGTCAGGTGGCTCATTGTTGACAGACTGATATCCATAGTTGCTGTTATTATAAACCTGCAGCTAGGGCTTCCCAAATGTAAGGACTTATCCTGCTTGTTCACTGAAAATAAATGAGGTTACTCACTTGTAGAAGGAAGAGATGTGATTGAGTTTTCTAAAAGCTTCTAGAATGGTAGCTGAGAGAATCCCCATATGGGCTCTCTCAATGATATCACCAAAATGTGATGAGTTATCCTGCCATCTACAACAGGTAAGTTATCTCGTTTGCTCTTTATCTGCTGTCCTTGTCTGTTTTTGAGTTTTCAGCACCCTGAGATATATACCATCCAATCCAGGTGATTTGCTACTCTAGTTTGTCAAAGTGCCTTATTACATCTTCCAGGCTCAATAAGATTTGTTTCAATTCCTCTGATCCATCATCTTTTAAAGGTAATTTCTGACAATAAAGAATGAAGAAAATAAGCTATGGCCTTGTCCTCACTTAGTGCCCCTTTTACTCCTCTATCATCTCATAGCCCAGCTGACTCCCTCAAAGGCTTTTTGCTTCAAATGTATCTAGAAAAGTTTGAGTTTTTAGCTTCCATAGTAAGCTTTTCAAATTTTTTGCCTGCCTTATCAATGCTTTGCTTTTAACTTTACAGAGCTTATACTGTTTCCTGTTTTCTTCATTTGAAATCTTTTTCTTTTTTTGAACTATTTCAGCTGTAACAGCCTCTCTAAATGCACCTTGTGAGAAGGGAAAGGGAATAGCAGTGGAGGAAGGGGGGGCAGGATAGGTACTACTTTCTATCTGGCCAGAAAGAACAGACAGATGATGAAATGCTATCAAAATTGGTAATTCAGCAATAATGGGTGATTTCAATTACCTCAGTTTCAACTGGATCAATGTCATATCAGGGTATACTTGGGAAATAATGTTTCTACATAAAATAATGACTACTTCATGGAGCAGCTGATTCAGGAGTAGACATGAGGGTTAGTTATTTTAGACCTAGTCCTTAGCAAAACACAGGATCTAATGCAAGAGATTTAACTGTGTTGGGGGCCACATGGCAATGGATTGAAGCCAACTGGCCCCAACAGTTCTCTTCTCTTGTCTGTCACTCTCCTGTCTTTCTTTCTCTGTCCTATCAGTCATTGGTGTTCCTTTCACTTCTTTGAGCAGTCATTTTTGTATTGTGCACCGCTTTTCTGCTCCAGCTTAAGCAGTATATCAAATAATTAAATAAAGATAAAGAAACTTACTGCATTAGCATATAACTCCCAAAAGGAAGACTGATAAAATAAGGAAAATGATAAGGAAAAAAAAGTAAAAGGAGCCAACTGCAAAGGTTAAGAGTTTATATCAAGTCTAGACGTTAAGAATACCATTTTGGAAGCCCAGCAAAGACAAATACAATGCTTTACAAAAAGGTGGATTTAAGGCAACACAACTGCCATGATGGTTTCAAGGTACACTGAGAAAGGCTGTTATTTTAGGCCAGTAAATAACCTGCTTTTATCTTAAAAGGTCTTGCGAGGATGGTCCTTTTTCAACTCGCATATTTTTCTTGACAAAGCAGGTTAGTTACTGTCCTAAAATTGAATACCAACATAGGATCATGATTGTGCTTCTTAAGGAGTGAGCAAATGACTGAAGTCTTCCAGATGCCTGCACTAATGCAGTTGAGGAAGCAAAGCCGAATTGAGAGCCCTTAAAGGAAGGAGACAGTGGATCTAAGACAGTAGATGGCCTACAAATGGAAAGTATCTTTTTAGTCACAGTGATGGAGAATCCTGCATCTGTGCTTTGGCAGGAAATTCCACATGGATGTTAGTCACCAAGGACACATAGGTTATCAAAGTGTATGAAAAATCATCAAGAGAGGCATGATGCTCTTCCAGAGAGGAAGGTGAGACAGGTGGCAGAAAATAAACTAGTAGTAGCGTATTATTAGGGCAGTCTGTGGCACTCAGCACCATGGGAAAGCCTGCTATCTAGTGAAATTGCAATATGGTCTGTTGCCACTGTTATACTGTACTCGGGAAGCTTATTTACTGCATGATCCTGGGGAGGAGGTTGCCAGACTCTCAAACACAGTGACACCACCAACTGACTTATGCCTGCAGAATCAGTGAGCACAGTTTGAAAGCTACCGGTGGGCAGCAATGTGAGGGCAGTTGTAATCTTGATGGAATGGCCTCTTGACACATCTGGTATGTGGCTGTTTTGTCAAACCTGTGCTGCATCAGGCACTGGTCATCCGTGAGCCCCATGTACTGGGCTCTCAGCCGGTGCACCCTCTGATAGGGATGCCCTTCTGCACTCTGTGTCCAGCTCCACATCTATAACCACTGCAAACCACTGGTTCATGCTCTGCATTGCTGCTACTTTCCATCAAAACCCATGGGGACTACCACCTACACCCCCTCACACCCATTACCGGAATCCTTGTGCTGCCTCCACTAACATGTAGTGCTCTGTGAGAAGCTGATAGAGATGGATATGTACTCTCATGACAGCCATACAGATGCTGAACCTGAGCCCACACAGATGGTCAGTCACCCTCTTCAGCTCCTTCACTCCAACACACACGCGCTCCCACTGCCACAACTGAACAAAGATAGGGTTAGGTGGCAGGACATGGGGGAAAGGAGGGTCTGGGGAATGCGGTACTGGGTTGTGGAGGGTAGTGGCTGGGTAGGGGGATGGAGTTGTTTGAGGGGCCTTTTGGAGATGGGGCTACAGTGACAAATGCATGGAGAGCACTGTAGAGACACAGGTGGTCGTACAATACAGTACCCAGCAGACAGGGATGACAGGCAGACTCTTCTCTCTCAACTTCACACACCTCCTTACGCAATCGCATCCCATACCTGTCCATGCTTTATAGGTAGTATAGGCCGGGACATCTAGTTGCTGCCCCTGGTACATTCCAAACGCTATACGGATATGCCTGGATGTCTGCACCCTTGCTGTGCCCTGGCCGCACCCCAAATTGTTCCATTCATGCCCATGTTGAGACCTTGACTTGGACATTCCATTCATGGAGATGTTCAGAGCTGCCTGGTTCTGTAATCACCCTTTGTACATCCTTGCTGTTCAGACATCCACATTAAGAATATAAGCTAGACCATACTGGGTCAGATCAAGGGTCCATCAAGCCCAGTATCCTGTTTCCAACAGTGGATAATCCAGGACACAAGTACCTGTCAGGTTCCCAAATGGTACACAGATTCCATTCTGCTTATCCATTGGGTAAGCAGTGGATTTCTCTGGTCCTCTTTAATAATGGGTTATGGACTTTTCCTCCAGAAACTTGTCCAAACCTCTTTTAAATCCAGCTACACTAACAGCTTTTACTACGTCCTCCAGTAACGAATTCCAGAGTTTGATTACGCGTTGAGTGAAAAAATATTTTCTACGATTCACTGGTCAACACAATTTTTGTCACAGACCCGCTCTGACCTGTTACATACGTAATTTTTCCCATTGTTTACAAATATGGTATCAGGATTTTTCTATCACCCATACTTCAAGAGATATCATCTAGTACAGTGTGTACATTACTGTAAATTAGCCGTTATAGTTTTGTTTCAGTAAACAAAGGTTGAATATGAAAAATTCCATCATAATTATTATTGTATGTTGTCAGCCACAACCAAAAATGCTGAGTCATGTAGTTATAATTAATTAACCGGGCCCCTTGCCCTACTGGTCCAGCTGATACAAGCAGAAAACTCTGAGTCATGGATTGGTATGCTTTCTGTCGCAGTCAGCGATTGTGGTTTGTATTGTTTGAAAAAAAAAGAATCTGAATGGATGTGAGTTTGCGCTAATCTATTTCATAAACAGCAGTTGGTTAATAAATATTCCGGTTATCGCTTGTAGTTGTTTAACAATGCCTCGAAAGTGTGTTAATCGTCTGGATTCATTTTGCTACATTTGCGGTGAGGTTACTTTTAAGAAGCAGAGAAGACGTTTTACTCTGCTTGTTAAGACATGTTATAAGCTGCACTTTGGATGTCAAGTCGGTGACCAGGACAAAAATTGGGCGCCTCACGTCTGCTGTATTACCTGTGTCAGACTCCTAACAGGTTGGGTAAAGCGTGTTCGACACATGAATTTTGCTGTTCCAATGATCTGGAGGGAACCAAGAGATCACTTGACAGATTGCTACTTTTGCCTTATAAACATTGCAAGCATTACTTCAAAATCAAAATACACTGTAAATTGCCCAAATTTGCCATCTGCCATGAGGCCTGAGCCTCACTGTCAAGAATTGCCGGTGCCAAAACCTCCAGAAAATCTTACAGTGAATGAGGATGAAGAAGAAGAACCAAATGAATGCTGATAATGGCGATGCTGTAATGCAATATCCAAGCTTTAAGGCATCCGGTTTCTCTTCTGAACCACATTTACTAGACCAAGGCGATTTGAATGATCTCGTCAGAGATTTTTTTTTTTTTAAGTCTTTATTTGTCAATTTTTTCAAACAACAACCATCAGAAACAGAACAATCAATAAAATTAATAACAGAGATGGCAGAGACAGATAGGTACACATCTTATCAAGTATAAGAAACTAGCAGACTAGGGGTAGGACCGCGAATGCTACATCTCCAGAGCACCAAACTACCACTAAACGTGGTATAACCTAAGTCAATGCAAGGGTATCTCACTTTTTCAGAAGATTACGAGAAGCTGGATTCTGATTCACATATGCTATTTCACAGGAATGGTGATAACAAACCAGGTTCCACCAGTATTCCACATTCAGGGAGCCGAAGTTTTTCCAATGGCTTAATATTGCCTTCAGTGCCAAACTCAGCAGTAAGTCAAAGATTATATGAAATCGTCGATCCAAATGTGGAACCCCAGCCAGCGATTTGTATATAACAATCCGATATGTTAAGGGTGAACGCATCCGAAGTAGCTGTGTAAGTCGCTCCCATACCCGTTGCCAGAACCTCTGCAGCAATGGACAGTAATATAACATATGTGCCAACGTTCCAGTGCTGGAGCCACAAGACCAACATTTATCTCCCTCCTGCACTTGCCATTTGGCTATCTTTACCGGTGTCAAGTACGCACGATGGGCGAGGAAATATGACATCTGTGTAAGAGAGGCAGCTCTAGCTATCCGTATCTGTGGGCCCCAAAAAGTGTTCCACATCTCTGCAGTCATAAGGGTTCCCACTTCAGCCTCCCAGACCAATTGAGCTCCTCGAGGCCTTCGTTCATCCGCATTTCAAATAATTTCCACGAACTTCGATATTAACTGTGCTCCATGTCTAATCTCCTGTATCCAGAGATAAAATGGTTGTCCAGTGCCTAGAGACATTGACGACACCCCTGCTTTACTCAAACTGTTCCGCAACTGGCACCATTGAAAAAAACATCGTTTTGGGAGTTGAAATTCTTGCTGTAAGTCTGGGAAAGACTTATACTTCTGCCCACTAACCAGCTGACCCAAGTAGCAGATACCTTGCTGTAGCCACGTAGTCCAGACAATACATTCTCCTCCTATTTTGAGACATGAATTGAGCCACAGTGGAGTGGCCATCGTGAACACCTGATCGGCCTCCATTAGAGGCAACACATATGTAAACGCTAGCTGAGTGGCCTTGAGAATCACATTATCCATCTTTGTATACTCAACATCCGCTCCGATACGCATCCTTAATGGGATTGGTTCACTTACTTTATCTTCTATTAGTAGCCAAATCGGGGCCTCAGAGGTCACGATCTCCTCCGACCACCAGGAACCTTGCTTCAACAGTGCAGCAATGTGGTACCAAATAGAAATCTGGAAAGTGCACCCCGCCCTGTGTTTTGGAAAGCTTCAACTTCCAGGACGCTATTCTTGGGGTTTTCTTCCCCCAGAGGAAGGCTAGCAAAACTTTCTCCATATTGGTATAAAACTTCTGGTCAAAGAGCAACGGGATCATATTCAAAATATAATTTATCTTGGGAACAATGACCATTTTTATGGTTTCTAGCCTGCCCCACCATGTTAAATTCAGCGGGGACCATTTATTCACATATTCTTGAAGCACTTTGTTGCAACTTTCTGTGTTGAGAGCTATTGTATCCTGTAGGGTGACCCCATTGGTTACCCCCAGATATTTAAACGAGGCTTTCTCCACCAGAAACGGATATTGTAGTAGCTCCTTCTCCGCGACACTGGCCGTGAGGGGTATACTTATGGTTTTAGACAGATTTAGTTTGTAACCTGAAATGCTTGAGTAGTCCTCGATGACCTTTAAAGCTGCTCCCACCGAGTTAAGTTCCAGGAACAGTAGAAGATCATCAGCATAAGCTGACAGTTTACAATGATATCCCTCTAGTTGGATTCCAAGAATATTCTTTTGATGACGGATTTTTAAGATTAGAGGTTCCAGACCCAGATTAAACAACAGGGGGCAACCCTGCCTGGTGCCCCTTGTGAGCTGAAATTCCTGCGAAAGTGTGCCATTCGCCATCACCCGGGCTACCGGCTTAGTATAGAGCAGCTGAATATTCTTCAGGAAGTTTTCAGGTATACCAAACTAGCGCATAGTTTGAAGAAGATACGGTAGTTCCACCCTATCAAATGCCTTCTCTGCGTCTAACGCGAGGCCCACAATAGGTTGGTATACTTGCTGTGCTCTTCGCAAAACGTGGGCTAGCAAGCGTCCATTGTCAACAGTTGACCTACCGGGCATGAATCCGCATTGATCCGGATGGATTAATGTCCCCATGACTTGTGTCAATCGATTGGCCAAGATCTTAGCATAGATTTTATAGTCAGCATTTAATAATGATATAGGTCTATAATTCTCAACACTTTGTGGATCTCTTCCAGGCTTAGGGTGGATAACAAACGTAGCGGCCGCAAGGGCTCCAACAGCTGGGCTTTCTTCTTTGATTCCCGAGTAATAAAGCATTAACTCCGGTAGTAACTGTACCGAGAAGGCCTCATAAAATTCTACAGGCAATCCATCTGGGCCGCTGGCCTTCCCTTTAGCTAGCTGCTTCATAGCTGTTCTGATCTCCTTACATGTGATATCTGCATCCAGAGAGCGCTGTTGGTGTTCTACAAGCTTGGGCCCTGCTATAGTGGAGACAAAATTAATGAAGGCCGTCTCCTCACATTCAACCTCCGACTGGTAGAGTTTGGAATAGAATGCTTCACACAATGCCAGTATTTCTTCATCCGCCACCTTCAACAAACCAGTGGAGTCCTTCAGACCAGCTATCCGAGTCACCACTCTTTTAGTTTTCAACGTGTTAGCAAGTAATGCACTCGCCCAATTACTCTCATGATAGTACCGCCCCTGCTGGGCTTTAACGGACTTACTGACTTCCTCATGCAGAAGAGAGTTGTATTGAAATCTGAGCTTCTGTAGCCGTATGAGGACCAGCGGGTCAGCCCACCTTGCCAGGAGTCGCTCCCCCACACGAATCTCCAGATCCAACTCCATCCTTCTCTGGGTATCGGCCTTTTGTTTACGAATCCTGTAAGTTGTTATATGGCCACGAATATAGGCCTTAAAGGCTTCCCACCAAGCCCATGTAAGAGCATCCCCAAACAAATTATTGGTGAAATATTCTTTAATGGCCGACCTTATATATTTGCAGAATTCTTCATCCCCCAGCCAGTGTTTATCAAAGTACCTTCGTATCTGAGTGCTCTTTGACGGTCCTGCTTCAAATTCCAAGGCAACCGCAGAATGGTCCGAGACTGTTCTGGCCACCATGTCAGCACTGGTGATCTTGTGTAACAACGTCTTGGAGACCAAAAAATAGTCAATACGGGTTTGCGAATTATGGGGTAAGGAGTAAAAGGAATATTCTCTGCCCTTAGGGGAAAAAAGCCTCCAGGGATCCACCAGCCCCAGTATTTCCACCATATTCAGCAATATCTTGCTAGACATAGGCTTGTGTTGCGGCTTGTATGGAGTACGATCAAGCAGCGGGTCTTGTATAAGGTTGAAGTCTCCACCCAACACTATATGTGATGAACCAGTTTCCATTAGCTCTTGGGTGACCTGAGTATAGAATTGCGGATCATCCGAATTGGGGCCATACAGCGTCATGAAAGTAAACATACCCTCCTTGAGTCGTGCGCTTACCTTGGCCCACCGCCCATTTGGATCAATTTTAGTCTCCTGAACTACTATCGGAAGGGTCTTCCTGACCAGGATAATAACACCCCCCTTCCTTTTGAGGGCAGGAGCCGATAAAATGTTTTGGTAGGTAGCATCTGTAACTTTGCAGGATTCAGGGAGTGATAGATGGGTTTCTTGTAAATATATGACATCCACTTTTTGATGCTTGCAATAAGTCAATATTTTCTTCCTCTTAATAGGGTTGGAAATACCTTGAACATTAAGGGATAACACCCTCAGCTTTAAATCAGCCATATTTTGCTTTGTAGAGCCCGCAGATAGTAGCATTCGCAGTCAACTGCCCCAGGTCCAAACATAAACTGTTCGCTAAAACAAGACTATACCACCCTGCCTGTCCCAAACCATTAACTACCTTAACTTGTATGGTGAAGTCCCCACCGCCCATCATATCCCACCCACCCCTCCCTCCGCTAAGAAAGATAAACAAAAAGTACTCTGCGAGTATTCCCTCTGCATCAGGGCCCAGCTTCACTTAGAGAAATCAAAAGCATCATGTCAGAGCAAACTCATCAGTGAAAGCATGACTACCCGAAATAGAACAGCGTATAACAGCCTTCTTAACATACAGAAATATAGGCAGGTCTACTATGCCCACACCCTCCCTCCTTAAAGCAACCCATCATGGCAAAAACAAACATGACAGTATAAAGCATTGCATTGAGGCCCAGGTTTCCATCTCCATACGTGTGCACTCTTGCAAGTAGGATCGGAGAGCTGGACCATCTGCAAAGGTTCTGGTGCTGTTGTCCAGAGTCACCTGCATACGCGCGGGGTAGAAAAGCCCATATCGCGCCTGTGCTTGCTGCAACATGGGTCTACAGGCCAGGAGCTCCTTTCGACGTTGAACCGTCTGCTTGCTGAGATCTGGAAAGAAGGCGACTTTCTGTCCATCTATCTGCAGCCCCGGTCGGCGCTTGGCTGCCTGCATGATCTGCAGACCCAAAAGAAAAAAGCCCCGGCTCACAGAACCTGCCGTATATTAGAATAACAGATCCCAAAATTGTAATTATAACACTATCTTTTTGTCGGCATAACCATCCAAGAGAAAGCAGGAAAAATAACCCACCCCTCGCCGTGGTCACTCCATTTTAATCATTTAAATGCTTGAAAAACTTCAACTTATCTTTATTTTAGTCCAGCCAGCACAGAATTCAGAAGACACCAAGCTGTGGCCCTGCATCAGGTGAAAAAAGTTGAATCCCAGCAAGTTGGCTTTTGATTAAGTCCCATCACAACGGTTAGGTTTAAAAAGAATGGCGTGTGACGTCAAATACACATGTGGAGATCAAATAGCCAATCAGCAGTCTAAACGTTACAAGCATGCGTTTATTGGGGGAAACCCACAGCAAGGGAACCCCAATGATGTCACTGTTGTCAATAAAATCAGTCATCTCACAATAGAGTCTGCCATTCCACAGAGGCATTTAAACCCCGTGGGGAAACAGTGTCTAATCTGAATATCCATCGCTGTTCCATTCGCTGCAATTTTGTGATCCGATCCCCCCCACGGGGATCCTTAGGGATATGATCTAGTACCCGCCACTGTAACTGGTGGAACAAATGATTTTCCTGAAGACACTCGCAGTGTTAAGATCCGCCTTGGGGAACATGCGTCTCGTCTACGGACGAAAACATTATCAGCACCCATGGTTACTCACTGTCTTCAGGAAAATCATTTGTTCCACCAGTTACAGTGGCGTCACACACCATTCTTTTTAAACCTAACCGTTGTGATGGGACTTAATCAAAAGCCAACTTGCTGGGATTCAGCTTTTTTCACCTGATGCAGGGCCACAGCTTGGTGTCTTCTGAATTCTGTGCTGGCTGGACTAAAATAAAGATAAGTTGAAGTTTTTCAAGCATTTAAATGATTAAAATGGAGTGACCACGGCGAGGGGTGGGTTATTTTTCCTGCTTTCTCTTGGATGGTTACTCTGACAAAAAGATAGTGTTATAATTACAATTTTGGGATCTGTTATTCTAATATACGGCAGGTTCTGTGAGCCGGGGCTTTTTTCTTTTGGGTTTGGCGTGTTTTTGCCTTGTGCTGTGGGTTCTTTTTTGACTGGACACTTTTCTTACCCGTGAAGATGGCGTCTGAAGTCTTTGCCTATTCGGAAGATCATTTAGCCAAACTGAGGCAGGGTCAGTCTCTTTTCGATGGTCCTATAACGAAGGATACTATTCCTTCTACCATTTTGGAGTTAAAAGATCTTCACAAGCGTTTGATTCGTGCACAACTTCATGGCTTAGCCATGACACAGTATTTAAAGTCCCTTATTATACCTCGGGGGTTACGGATGTTCAAGGCTCCACGACAATTTACAGATGATACGGTGTTCCTGGCACGCTGGAATTCCATTCTGAATAAATGTAGCTTTGACATTATTGCGCTATTGGTGGAGCGTTCACTACAGGAACAAGAGCAGCTGACAAAACAGACAGCAGAGCTGAAAGCCAAAATCTTGGAGATTCAGGATGCCTCTCAGTTTCAGACTCAGTGGCAGGAAACGACAAAGCAACTTGATTCCTTTCGGGACCATGTACATGGTCTCAAGATACGAAAGTTCCGACGAGATAAATCGGATTATGATAATAACAGTGTTTACAAATGGATGTCATCAACGGGACAGTTTGTGGCCCCTGTGAAACAAGTTTCTTTTGCAGTGAGTTCTGAGGACTCGACGGATTCCGAAGGGACGGATTCTAGACGTGAAGGCCACCAGTCTCGCCCGGCGTTTACAGAGGAGGTTTCCTCTCGGCGGGGTCGCCGTTCACGGCGTCAGTATCAATACCAACAGGATTTTTGGGAAGGTCCCGAGACCCGATCCCGCACCCGGAATCAGTAGTGTTTAATCTGTCAGGCAGGCCTCTTACTTCCTCTCAAATGCAGTTGCTGGAATTGGGCCTTTCCTTTGTCCCGACCTCCCGTTATATTGGCTTTGAGGTACGGATGGCACTCCATCGGTTTTTCCGGAAATTGCGTGTTTCTCTCTATTTTTCTCAGCATGGCTCGGAAGGGGGAGATCCTTCGGTCATTTCTGGCCCTTCTAGATGGCTTCCCCCTGGAGCAGTGAATCCAGTTATTTCAATGTTTCAGGATTTGGTCCTACGGGATTTGACAGAATTAGAGATAAATATGCCTGCCATTCACCCAAATCTCTCACGGGAGCAATTTCAAGCATTGCGGGACCTTTCAAACTCTGATCTCATTATCCGCCAAGCAGATAAAGGGGGTGCGATTGTTGTGATGTCTCCTGACCAATATCAAACTGAGATGCAGGTCCATCTTCAGAATCGTACGCACTATCAACTCCTTTCAGAAGATCCGACGACAGTGGTGTTACAAAATGTTAGATCTCTTATGTTGGAAGCTTTGCAGAAGGGGTGGATAACTGGACGAGAATTTTGGTTTTTGATTAATTCGACTCCTAAAATTCCTGTTTTCTATCTGGTCCCCAAAATTCACAAGAACGTACACCATCCCCCGGGGCGACCAATAGTGTCATGTCGGGATTCCCTTTTGGAGCCCCTTTCTAAATTTTGCGACGTGTTTTTGCAGCCTGCAGCGTCTAAAATCCCCTCTTACATTCGGGATACAGGGGACTTTCTCACACAGTTGTCATCATGTAGTGACTGTCTGGCATACACGTTTCTGGTATCTCTGGACGTGCAAGCACTCTATACAAATATTGATCAACAAGAAGTACTTCACTGTCTGGCTGACTATCCGCTTGATCTTCCAGCACGGATTCCTCGTTCCTTTTTGTTAGCCATGTTAGATTTGGTTTTGAACAGCAATTATTTTTTGCACGATTGTACTTTTTATCGGCAAATATTTGGCATTGCAATGGGGGCCACAGTGGCCCCCTCAATTGCCACTATCTACATGGCCATATTTGAGGAAAAGTCTATCTATACTTCTCCATTGTTTCAGTGTGTATCTTTCTGGCGCCGATTTTTAGATGATGTATTTTTTCTTTGGTCTGGATCTTCGGCAGATTTACAGCTGTTTGTGAGCTCACTGAACGAGCATTCCTCCCACATTCAATTTACTGCCACGTTTGATAGGCGGTCTATTCAATTTTTGGATCTTACAATTTTTCTGTCATCAGAAGGATTACCACGACACTATTTAGGAAGTTTTCAAGTTTTCATCCTGTGCCGCTTAAACAGGGTCTCCCGTTCGGCCAATTTCTGAGGCTTCGCCGTAACTGTTCATCGATGGAGGAATTTCAGAAACATGCTTTAGATTTGCAGAATCGGCTGCTAACCAGAGGGTACCCCTTTTCATTGATTAAAAGAGCTTATAAGCGGGCTCGGTTTTTACACCGCGAGTGGTTGTTTTTTCCACGCTCTTCATCTGCTGACTCTGAAGGGGAGGATTTTACTGGTATTTTTCCATATTTGACGGGAGTTCCAAAAGTAGTGACTATTATATGCCGATACTGGCCGGTTTTATCAGTTCACCCTTATTTTTCTGGTAAACAGTTGCGGGTAGCCTACTCACGGGCACCGAATCTTCGTGATCGAATTGTGAAGTCTTCCTGGCCTTCGGATCGTCCCCCTGCCTCTCATGATAATCCGGGCCATTTCACCTGTGGCTCCTGTAGTTATTGTGTTATGGCGCTAACAGGGTCGCTGTGGCTGAATACCTCCACTTCTACTGTCTACAACTCCCAATGGCACACGACATGTGATTCCTCCTATGTTGTCTATCTCATAAAATGCCCTTGTGAGCTATTATATGTTGGCCGTACCACTCGCAGTGTTAAGATCCGCCTTGGGGAACATGCGTCTCGTCTACGGACGAAAACGTTATCGGCACCCATGGTTACTCACTGTCTTCAGGAAAATCATTTTTTCCACCAGTTACAGTGGTGGGTACTAGATCATATCCCTAAGGATCCCCGTGGGGGGGGATCAGATCGCAAAATTGCAGTGAATGGAACAGCGATGGATATTCAGATTAGACACTGTTTCCCCGCGGGGTTTAAATGCCTCTGTGGAATGGCAGACTCTATTGTGAGATGACTGATTTTATTGACAACAGTGACATCATTGGGGTTCCCTTGCTGTGGGTTTCCCCCAATAAACGCATGCTTGTAACGTTTAGACTTCTGATTGGCTGTTTGATCTCCACATGTGTATTTGACGTCACACGCCATTCTTTTTAAACCTAACCGTTGTGATGGGACTTAATCAAAAGCCAACTTGCTGGGATTCAACTTTTTTCACCTGATGCAGGGCCACAGCTTGGTGTCTTCTGAATTCTGTGCTGGCTGGACTAAAATAAAGATAAGTTGAAGTTTTTCAAGCATTTAAATGATTAAAATGGAGTGACCACGGCGAGGGGTGGGTTATTTTTCCTGCTTTCTCTTGGATGGTTACTCCGACAAAAAGATAGTGTTATAATTACAATTTTGGGATCTGTTATTCTAATATACAGCAGGTTCTGTGAGCCGGGGCTTTTTTCTTTTTGGTTTGGCGTGTTTTTGCCTTGTGCTGTGGGTTCTTTTTTGCATGATCTGCAGAACATGCTGGTATCTGAGAATTTTGACGACAAACAGACGCGGTCGCTGCGTGGGATGCTTTACTTGTGATGGGACCCGATGGGCCCTTTCCAGCTCCAGTGGACGCACAAAGGTGATTTCTAATAGCTCCGGTATTAATTTCTCCAGATAACCAATAGGATCTACACCCTCGCGGCCTTCAGGGATTCCCATAATTCGTAGGTTATTCCTCCGAGCCCGATTGGACTGATCTTCCATTTGCGCTTCCAAGGCTGTCACCCTTTTCGTCAGCGGGCCCAACTGTGCTATCATAGTGGACTGCCTGTCCAATTCAGCTTCCACATCGTCCAAGTGCTTTGCCATGTCCCCCAACCTCTCCTTTACCTCGTGGAGATCTTCTTGCACCTTGACCAGAGTCGCGGAGTTAGTTGCAATCATGTCTTTAACAGAGCGCAACTCTTGCAGTATTTCGCGCACCCCCCTCTGCCGCTGATTTTTCCGTCGCCATTTTTTGAGGGGAAGGAAGTTCTTGTTTAGCTCATTTACTAGCTTGACCAGACGTCGGTGGAAATTCTAATCTTGCTGGTTTCAGTGCAGACATGCTTTACTGCTACCCACAGTAAAAAAATGCCAATCACAAAATTGCCCGACACCGAGAAATACTCCGGATTCTGTTATATCGGGAGGGAGCCACAAACTAAGCGGCCATCTCTTCTCCGCGGCAAGCTCCGCCTTTTCCTCGTCAGAGATTTTAATCTTTCAAAGCGACAAGCAGAACTGTTAGGGTCACGATTGAAAGGCTGGAATCTTCTTCAGAAAGAAACCAAAGTGTGCACTTTTAGAAATAGGCATACCGAGTTTGTGGATTACTTTGCCTTTGAAGATGGAATTGCTTTTTGTTGTGACGTTAAATCCCTGATGGAAACACTTTGTCCGGATTATAGAACAGAGGATTGGCGACTATTTGATAATTCTTCTAAAGATAGCCTAAAAGCTGTGCTTATCCACAACGGAAATATTTTACCATCAGTTCAAGTAGCTCATGCCGCCAATATGAAAGAAACTTACAGCAGTATGCATCTCCTGCTAACAAATATCAAGTATGAAGAACACAAGTGGAATATTTGTGGCAATTTTAAAGTAATTGCCCTCCTGCTTGGACAACAGCTTGGTTGGACAAAGTATTGTTGCTTTCTGTGTGAGTGAGACAGCAGTGACAGGAAAAATCATTACATCCGGAAACAGTGGCCAAAGAGAACATCACTAGTCCCAGGCCCGAAAAATTTTGCACATGACCCACTTGTGGAGCTGAAAAAGTATATCTACCTCCAGCAATTCCCTTCAGCATCCGATGTACTTCCATCTGACTTCCCTCTTCTTTCCCCCACTTCCCAAGCATCCACATGGTTCTCTTCTCTTTCCGCTGCTCTTAATCTCATCGCCCCTCTTCGCCCCCAGCCACCTTCCCATCGTCCATCTCAACCATGGTTCCACCCTGGTCTACTCTTGCTTCGTGCACAGCTCCGTCGGGCTGAACGATTATGGCGTAAGGCCCCCTCTCCCTCTTCTCTCTCCTACTTCAAGTCTGCACATTCTTACTACAAATCCCACGTTCATCTAGCTAAACAGACCTACTTCACTACTGCCATATCCTCTGCTCCCAACCAGACCCGTCATCTTTACTCTGTTCTTCAATCTCTTACCTCCCTTCAATCCCGCCCCACCCCTCTGCCCACTCTCTCTTCCCCCACCCCAACTGAGCTTGCAGATTACTTTAGCATCAAAATTTCTACTCTCCGGCACTCTCTGCCCCACTGCCCTCCTCCCATCTCCAGCCCTCCCCCCTGTTCTCCCCCTGGCTCCCCACAGCTATCCCACGTTTGGCACTCTTTCCACCCTCTCACTTCCCCTGAGCTCCTTGCACTCATTGCCTCTTCAAAAAAAACCTCCTGTCCTTTGGACCCCATCCCCTCCCCCTGGCTCCTCACTCCCTCCTTGGCCCTCATTCCTCCTATTCTCTCCATGATCAATACCAGTCTGTCCTCCGGTGTGTTCCCCCAACCCTGGAAGCACGCTCTTGTCCGACCTATCCTCAAAAAATCCTCTCTCGACCCCACAATCCCTGCGCACTACCGCCCTGTCTCTAATCTCCCCTTCCTATCCAAAATTCTTGAAAAGGCTGTTTTTTCCCAACTCTCTGCCCATCTTGATTCTACTCACTTCCTCCATCCCCGACAATCTGGTTTTCGCCCCGGCCACAGCGTCGAAACCGTTCTTCTTGGCTTTTTGAATGAAATTCACACTGCTCACGACCGTGGTGACCTCTCGGTGGCAGTTTCTCTCGACCTCTCCGCTGCCTTTGATCTCGTCGACCACTCTCTTCTTTTAACCCGTCTTCGCGAAGCAGGCCTCTGCAGCACCGTCCTTCACTGGTTCCACTCTTTTCTCTCCTCTAGGTCCTTCTCAGTTCTCTCTACCTCTACCCCCCCAACTGCCTCCAGACCTACTCCTCTGCTCTGTGGTGTCCCCCAGGGCTCTGTCCTGGCTCCCCTCCTCTTCAATGTTTTCCTCACGCCCCTCTCTTTATTGGTTCAACAGCACGGGATTTCTGCTTTTTACTACGCTGATGACCTCCTTCTTCTATACCATACCTCTCCCCTTTCCCCTGATCTCTCTCCACTTAACACTTGTCTTTCAGCCGTAGCCCAATGGCTTACCACCCACTGCCTCCACCTCAACCTTGCTAAGACTTTAGCCATCTGGTTTTCACGTGATGGTTCCCCTCCTTCGGTTTCCCCCTCTTTCTCTGGTTCCCCCATTCCTTTAGTTACCTCCTTTCGGTACCTGGGTGTCCTCTTTGACCCCAGCCTCACTTTTCAGGATCACATTGCCCACATATCAAAGACCTCCTTCTATTACCTCCGCCAGATCCGTGCCATCCGTCCCTTTCTTTCTCCACAGGCCCTGTCTACCTCTTCTTCTTTCCCTGGTCATATCTCGCATCGACTTCTGCAACTCCCTCATGTCTGGTCTCCCTGCCTCCCAACTGCAACGCCTCCAACGCATTCAAAACACAGCCGCCCGCCTCATCTTCCATGCATCTATCCGCGACCATATCACCCCCCTCCTCATCAGTCTTCACTGGCTCCCTGTCAAATTCCGTAGTCATTTTAAAATTCTGATCCTTCTTCACCGTATCCTCTATACCCACTCTCCGCAGTACCTAGCTGACCTGGTTCACTTCCATAACCCCACCCGTTCCCCACGCTCCTTTCATCTGAATCGCCTATACCTCCCCTCTCCCACTTGTGCTCGCCTCCAATCCACCCGTACCTCTGCATTTTTCTTCCTTGCCCCCGCCCTCTGGAACTCTCTTCCCTCCTCTATTCGCCTCGAACAAGACCATTCTACCTTTAAGAACCGCCTCAAAACTCACTTCTTCACCCTTGCCTTTGACCTTCCTGCTCCTCCTGTACCTCACGTGTGATCTGTTTTCCCTTCCCTCTCTCCTCTACTGTCCTGTCCTGTCGTATGAATCTGCCTAGTTTGCTTTCCTGTCGATTGATGTAACTTCCTTTCCTCTTCTATCTCACCTTTGCGGTGATTGCTTCACTTTGTTTTTTGAACTCTGTAAACCGCTATGATGTCCCCCACGTTTAGCGGTATATTAAGCGAATAAACCTAAACCTAAACCTAAACTCCATATAAAGTTGTGTCTTATGAAGAACATTGTAAAAGCCATGGATAGAAGTGGACTTGGATTTGCATATCTAAGAAAGACGTTTCCACGAATCAGTGAGGCGAAGATCAAAGAAGGGATCTTTGTAGGACCTGATATTAGAAAACTGATGAAAGATGAAAACTTTGACGGTCAGTTGAATGAAACTGAAAGAGCTGCATGGGAGTCCTTTAAGACTGTTTGCCGCAACTTCTTGGGAAATAACAAGGCAGACAACTACGCAGAATCAATGGATACTCTACTGAAATCTTACCAGAAACTGGGATGTAACATGTCTTTGAAAATGCACTTCTTGCATTCACACCTGGATTTTTTTCCTGAGGGGCCTAGTGGTTGGGGCAAGGTACTACAGGCCGGAAGGTCGGTGGTTCAAATCCCACTAGAGGACAGCAACCTTGGGCCAGAAGGACTGGGGTTTCTAGTCCCACAGGTGCTCCTTGTGGTCTTGGGCAAGCCACTTAACCCTCCATTGCCCATGTTCCCTGTAAGTATTAGTGTATGTGTCTCATATCCCCTCGTGTTAAATGTATCCCCCAACCACTTTGACCCGGTGAAAAGCGGGATATAAATGCAGCTAAATAAATAAATAAATAAATCTAGGAGCAGTCAGCGATGAACATGGAGAAAGGTTTCATCAGGACATTTCGGTAATGGAAAATAGGTACCAGGGCAAGTGGAGCTCCAGTATGCTTGCAGACTATTGTTGGACCCTTAAGAGGGATGTTCTTTAGGCACAATACAGCAGAAAATCATATACAACTACCTTTTAGAAGACATTTATTTTATTTATTTATTTATTTACATTCTCTTATATACCGCGCTATTTTCCATTCAGTGCAGTTTACATGGAACATTTTGCATACACATTTCAAACAACTTGATTTGTGTTTACAATTAACAGGAATAGGAACTTGGAAAGAAACAGGGGTAACTATTTACATCTGTACAATGTGAATTCACTGGACATTTGCGTAGATTTGCCTAGCTAGATGGTGAGTGATCAGTGGTGCTGTCATCCGGGTAATGTAAGAGGAAGAGGTAATGTTTCACGGCTTTTCTAAAACTGGGTTAGATTGGTGATTTCACGGATACTGTGTGGAAGGATGTTCCAGCATTTAGGTGCGGCGAGCTTAAAAGCCCTGTTCGTTGTGCTCTGGCAACACTTGGTCGTTACTTTTGGGACTACTAGTTTATTGGCGGCATGAGATCTTCTAGATCTATTAGGGGGGGTTATCAGTATGAGATCGGATAAGGAAGATGGGGTGAGTCTGTTTATGATCTTGAAGGTCATTAATATGGTCTTGAATGTGATCCTGCCTTTTATAGGGAGCCAGTGTAATTGTTTCAGGATGGGTGTCATGTGTTCCCTCATGGAGAACTCGTACTGCTGAGTTCATTGCTAGCTGTAATGGAAGTAGAGTGGATTGTGGGAGACCATGGAGTATTGCGTTGGCATAGTCGAGATGTGATAAGACCAGGGCTTGATACACTGTCCGGAAGTCATCTGGTTCTAGTAGGGAGCGTAGGTGTCTGAGGGATCGGATTTTATGGTATACGGCTCTTGCTACATTGCTTATATGGGTCTTCATGTCTAGTCGCTGGTCAAGTGTGACTCCCAGGTATCTGATGGAGGGTTTGGTCAGACGTTCAGCATCTTGGACTTTCAAGTAAGGTGGTGTGATGAAATTTGGGTTCCTTGTGATGAAAAGGACTTCGGTTTTCTTATGTTGTATCTGAAGATTTTGCTTTTGGAGCCAACTGGATACTGCGTTGAAACAATCTGTCAGTGGGGAAAGGTCAGGGTTCTCAGTAGTGAATGGCATATATAGGAGAACATCATCGGCGTACAACAGGCAGTTCACCTTGAAGGACCAGATGATCTTGCAGATAGGTTGCATATATATATTAAACATGAGCGCAGAGAGAGATGATCCTTGCGGGACCCCTTGACTCTGGTGGAAAGGTTCTGATTTTGTTTCTCCTGATCTTACGTGTTGCCATCTATCGGAGAGATATGACTTGCACCATTTATTTATTTATTTAGCTGTATTTATATCCCGCTTTTCACTGGGTCAAAGCGGTCAGTTGGGGGATACATTTAACACAAGGGGATATGAGACACATACATTAATACTTACAGGGAACATGGGCAATGGAGGGTTAAGTGGCTTGCCCAAGACCACAAGGAGTGCCTATAGGACTTGAACCCCCGGCCCTCCGGCCTGAAGTACCTTGTCCTAACCACTAGACCACTCCTCCCATTTAAGTGCAAAGTCACATATCCCCTTCTCCTGGAGGCGGTGTAGGAGGAGATCATGGCAGACTGAGTCAAACGCGGTGCGATGTCTAAGAAGATGAGCACATATCCCTGACGTATGTTATCAATTCCTGTTATTATGGTACTGAAGAGGATGGTGAGGAGAGTCTCCACTCCGTGTGCAGCTCTAAAGCCGTGCTGACATGAATCGAGTGGGGCGGAAACATCAATGTGCTCTTGGATTTGTGTTTGAACTTCTTTTTCGATGATTTTCGCCAAGAGTGGGATGCTTGATATCGGCCTATATAAGTCTGGCTTCTTAGGGTCAAGCTTACTGTTCTTTAGTAGTGGCCTGATTGAGGTACGTTTGAGGGATTGGGGAAAGGTCCCATTTGTGAAGGAGCAGTCCATTAGCTTGGATAGAAAAGGGCTAACAGTCGATCGTAACTCTTTTATCCAGAACACCGGGCAAGGGTCGGTTTGTGCAGTGGTTGTGTTGATTCCGGCGATTATATCTTCAATTTGCTTTTTAGCTGGCTTGGAAAAAGTGGACAGTGGTGCTAGTGATCCTGGTTTGATTGGAGTGTTGGGAGCAATGAACTTACTGGTCTGGCACAGCTTCGTTTGTAAGAAGTCAGCGAAGACTTGAGGGTAGATCAGACTAGGTTGCTCAGGTGCTGGCTCTTTTGCTAGGTTCTTTACCAGGGTGAACAGGTCATGTGGTTTGTTTAGGGACCGCTTTAGTGAGTCTGTGTGGAATCTTTTTATGCTCTCGGATATTGCTTGGCGGTGTTTTTCCAGCTGCACATTGTATGCTTTTAGATCATCCAGCGTTTTTTAGCCTAAGCAAGAAGAGTGGAGTTTTGAAGGTGTGCAATAGCTTGGCTTTCTGATACGTGTGCAGCATCCATTTACAGGTTTGATTATGGTACATAGTCCAGTGTTGAACAACATTTGAAGTACTTTTGAAACACAGAACGAGTTATAAGTTATTGATTCGTTTTTATTTATTTCATTTTTAGTATGAGATGGTAATTGGTGATCCCCTGAAGAAACAACTTTCAGTGAAACGCATGGGCACCTAAAATATGGCGTTGGGATCTTTGTGAAGCCGAGAGTATGATCCCGCGAAATATATGAATAATGAAGCTAAGTATTTTTTAAAGCAAAAGCTAAGATCGTGTGGTCTTCTCTTACTGGCAGAAATTTAAAAAAACCCTTTGTAATATAATTGAACCAATCCGATTTTTGAAGGTCGTTGATGCCAAAAAAGCACTACATTAGGACTAAAATTTAGTCCAAGATGAGGTGCTACTATTTGTCTGAGACCTTCTTGAAGATATAGCAGAGTCTGAATATAACTATGCTGAAGGTTCAAGGTTTTATTTGGTGAATGTTGAGTGAGTTTATTTTTCATTTGTATCACTTGAAGTAATCACTCGAGAAGTGACCGATATACTATTTGTTGGGTTATCTTTTGATGCATAGGATGTCTGTGCATTACAGGTTGCAATCTACCAGAACCCACTGTGATCCTCTTGTCCCTGGGATATTTGATGCTTTGTGGGAGCGGTGGTGGGCATTGTTCAGTTTGTATCCTCTAAGAGATGTGCTTCATTGCAGCCAGTTGCTCCCTGAGTAGGGTTACCTCTTTATGCATGGCAGCTAGGTCTTCCCTTAGTAGAGTCAGTTCTTTATGCATGGTAGCTGACCTGAGGCACATAGGACAAGCTCTGAGGTTCCATATGATTCATCTTGGAATGAAAGTACTGCAGTTATTGCACTGAATACACGAATACACGACATGCTGAATAAGCAGTCCTAGAAGGAGAAGAGGAAGAAGAAGAAGGAAGGAGGA
The DNA here is from genome assembly GCA_033557465.1 of Ichthyophis bannanicus. NCBI lineage: Eukaryota > Metazoa > Chordata > Amphibia > Gymnophiona > Ichthyophiidae > Ichthyophis > Ichthyophis bannanicus. The sequence continues at coordinate 247,208,954 of CM066031.1, read as the reverse complement.
AGAAGATGTGGGCTGTAACCTAAGTTAAGTGGATAGATGGCAACGTATGCGAGTACTATATAGGCAATGCAGCCCCTGGGGTGGGTGGGGCGAGGGGTAGGCTGGGCGGGAACCTAAGTGTCTCTGGCCAGTAGGCTGTTCCTGAACTGGGGGCCCCCACAGATATCTGCTCCAAGGCTACCCAGAAAAGGAAACAGTCAGATTATGCCCAAGCTTAATTTATAACCACAGTTAAACTTTATATTAACAATTCCCACAAAACAGACAGTTAGACTCTATATTGATAACTAGAAAGCATCAGAAATAAGAGAGAAAATTAGAGTCTTAGCTTTGTGAAATATCCACAGCTCCTGCAGCCAGCCTCAGAGATGTTTGCTTCATTTTAACTATTTTTGTGTCAATCTGTTCTCTTGGCTCAAAGCAATGTTGTATATTCATGCAAGTGAGACACTGTGCCTAAGATAATGGGGTGAATGATGATGACACTAGTTTGAATTTAAATCCAGGAGCTTGCCTCCTAGTTCCAGTCTCCAATTACTAGTAGTAGTATGAGTCAATGCTTACTCCTTGTAAGCCAGCCACTCCATGGTTTTGTGACCAGAAGTAGATTGCCAGGCCTCTCTTCTGAGGTAACAAGGGTTAAGTGACTTTCCAGTGCTACAAGGAGGAATATTGAGAGTTGAACCCTGTTTTTTTTATTAACAAGCCAGTGCTCTATTAGGCTACTCCTCCACTCCAACTGTTTCTAGTTTCCCTCCCTTTGCTATAATCATGAGAATTACACCAGGCTATACTACTGTACAAAAAAGTTGCATTCCTTTCCTGGCCATGTGATGAGCAGTTGAGATTCTAGAAAGTCATTAATAATGCAAAATAATGCCCCTGATAGCAGTAGAATGTTCTTATTAACAATACTGGATTCCATGCGTTCATCAATTTAGATGTAATTTTTATCCTTATCTGCTAAGATTATGATTTTGGTGCAATGCAGAAGTCTCTAAGAGAATGCTAAATGATTGCTCTTGAACCCTTCAGAAGATAATCTGCTTAGATTTTTATATAATGTGGGCTATAAATACTTAAATAACAAAGGTTAGAAAATAAGACGCACAAGTTTTCTTTTATTTCTGAACCAGGTAAATGATCAAAACCACTGCATTGACAGAGGTGCCTTTATTTAACACTAGGGAGAGCTCATGTACCATAATCAAACCACTTGGGAATTCATTCATTTCCAGAGAAGGACCAAATTAGAATACGGTGGTTTCCTCTGGACTTTTACAAAGACTGCTTGAAGGAATAGAAGGACTATAGCCAGGACTGAAAAACCATGAAACTATCTTTTTGGTGACAGTCCTCCAGACTTTTATAGATAAGTTATTTTTATCAGCATGATGAGAATCACCCCCTTATGCACTGTGCCACAGCCCCTGAGTACTAGAGCCTAGTAGAGCCTGAGGACACAGTATTGGTTGCATAGACTGCTACTATTTACTGACATTGCATTATTTTATGGACATGTCATTTTGATAGTTTTTTTTTTTTTGGGGGGGGGGGGGGGTTGTAAATTTACTGGCAGTTGGCAACCTTGACTGCAGCAGAGAGGAGGTCCTTTGGACAAGGCAGAGCTCAGACTGATGTTCTATCCTGAGAAGTTATTAATTTAATATGCTGCAAATGTGATAGGGATTTTTTTTCATGATAAAACAACCAAAAACAAAATCAAGTCTGTTCAGAAAATTCATATTTATGGAACACATTTTTAGCAAAATAATTCCCCATGTTCCAAATAATTTAATTGCATGAGTAGCCCCCCCCCCCCCCCCATATGTGTACATAGTAGCTGGAAGGCTCTCTGGGATTCAGCTCTCCCCTATGAAGGCTTCATGCAAGAACTGCAGTGGATTCTCTGATGGGGAGGGGGACAGTAGGGATTCTCTAAGGTCCAAGACGTACTAACAATATTAAAAGAGACACTCCCATCGAATAATTGTGTTCCAAACTAAAATCATTTACTGAATAAATGTTTCTTCAATGCAAACAAGCAAATGTCAGCAATCCCAGTACAACATCGCTATCTACTTAATGCAGAACAGGGTTTCATCTTTTCTTCCCCACGTTTGAGATACCCTTCTTCTCTCACTTGGGACTTTGAGTTCACTTTATTCCCAAGGACCCCTTTTGATGCCTGAAACACCAAAATTTGCATTGTTAGCCTCTCCTTTGCAAACCTTTTCCTTCTTATCTCCTCATAGACTCGGGATTAAGCAATGATTGGACGACCTTACTCCACACAGTAAGCTCCTCAAGAGCACTTCCTTTGAAATGCCAGGACCAAGGTGAGTGGGTCCAAGGTGCCAATGGCCTCCTAGTCTTAGAGGTCTGGTCTGGAACCCTAAAAAAAGTCCCTCCTTTTTTTTTTAGTGCTGTCTCCTGGTGACCCAGCTGCCTCTGGTTTTTTTTTGGCAATTTATCACTGGAATAGATTGCCAGGCTTTTTCTTCAGAGGCAATGGAGGGTAAAGTGACTTACCCAAGGTCACAAGGAGTACCAGTGGGAATCAAACCCTTAATCTTCTGGGTACTAGCCAGTTGCTCTAACCACTAGGCTACTCCTCCACTCTGATAGAGAGGGCAGTATTATCTCCCTGAAGATGCCACATAGCTGTAAATTGCTACAGTGAGGGTTCCCAGACTGTCAGGAGCTACACTTACAACCACTGGCAGTTGATTGACTTGCTATGAGGTACATCCTTACTTTTTCTGTACTCTGCCCCCAGCTGAGTCTTGGTATCATAGGCTGTCGCTCACTTCCTGTTCTGTCCCATGTGCTATCTGTTGAAACAAGAGGATAGGATGACACTAAAGTGGACAAAGCAGAAACAAAGATGATTACTCTGTCGCCGTCTCCTGCTCATCTCCTCTTCTTTCAGCCCACATGCTGTCCCCAGTGTCTGCTCAAGTATCATCCCTCCTCTTTTATGGGGACAAGAAGGCAGATGACTCTGGAGTAGACATTTCAGAGAAGGAAACAATTGCTCTGCTTCCTTTTCAAGTCCTTCCTCAGGGCACTCTTTGCCCAGAGATATCAATCTCCTAATTCCTAGTAGTTTGTAAAAAGACCTTATAAATACAGGGTAACATGGGGGGGGGGGGGGTATTCAAAGGCACTGGAAACAATCTGGTTGAGAGAGGGGAGGAGGTTGAGGAGCAGTTGCTACCAGCACAAGGCACTTGAGCCAATCCTGCTTCAAATGCTTGACAGGCAACCAGAGAAATCTATCCTTGTTTGGCTTCTGCAAATCCCATGACTGATGATGTAACAGCTGGGCTACAGCATACCTAAGGAACATCAAAACAGCTAAGCATTTGGGCTCTGATTTTCAGAGGAATAGGAAGGAGTGTTGGTATGTGTTTTAGCATTCTAAGGGAGAGAGAGGAGTTTGGCTACACATGGCAAGGTTAAGATTGCAAAGAAAAACAAAACAAATCAGTTTCCCTATCAGCATTGGTGCTACTGCCATAGAGCTGTGCTTGGGCCAAAGGAGGACTTTAAAGCTGAGAAAACACAAGAAACCTCAAGCTTGATTTGTGTCTGTGGTCTCTTTGCCTTGCTGTATCAAAGCACCGAAATAAGTCAGTCAAGCTTCTTTTTTGTTTTGTTTCTTGATTTTGTAGAAGGCATTTTTGCATTCCTTTTGCTAGGCAGAGTCTGCCATACTAGGGGCTTCAAAGGGCAGTGTGTTTTGTGGTGGCGAAGGCACATCTGAGCCCATGGAATTAGGTGAAAAACAAACATTTACCAGCCAGAGGGATAGCCCAGAGAGCAGGGAGTTTCAAAGTGCAGCAAAAGAAAAAAAAAACACACATAGCAGCTGAATGCAGACCACGCCCCAGCTCCAAGGCAACCAAGGGAGGTAATGGGAGGCACCTGGGGGAGGTGTTAGAACCAGTAGGGCAGCTACACTCATTTAAGCCCCAGGGAACAGAAGGAAGGGAGACCACCAGAGAAGAGGAAGGAAAAGGAACCTTCAGAAGGGCTGAAGGGAAGAAACCTTCCAGGGATAGCCTCAGAGGGGATTCTCCAGGGTTCCAGCACACAGAAAGTCATGCTCCAGGAAGAGACCAGTACTACAGAGGAAGTGCAGCCAGGTCTGGAGATACGAGCATTTTGCCTGGGAGAGTTGCTGACCAAGAGCAAGGTACATGTGCAGCAGTACAGGAAGCTGCTAGGAAATCATCAGCTCTGGACAGGACTGTGAGTAGAGCTGCTGTTAAGAATAATGTAAGCCAGTTAGACTCACTGAACCATCTAATGCAAGAATAAGGATCTCCACAGCCTTGCTAAGATCCCTGAGGGTGAAAAACGTTCTCGCTGGGAGAAACTCTTAGAGTTGCTAGAAGAGGTTAAACCTTCCTTGGTACAAGCTGTACCAAACCAGGAGTTAACAAACCTCAGATATGAAGACATGCAGACAGAGGGAGGGGATTCTGACCCCGAGTCTGTAGACTTAATGGATTGTTCTCTTTGTGAGAAGACAAGCTAAGGCAGTTCTGGGTTTGAAAGGAAAAGGGAAGCCTAGGAGCTAACTGCCTGAACAGCTGTGAAAGAAATGTTAAATGTAACATGCTTTGGCAAGAAGCAAATCCAGTGCCTAGAACATAGAGAAAACATTTGAAGCCGTGATTTAAATGTTAAACGCTTTGCTAAGAAGCAGTTCTAGTGCATATAACAGAGAGAAATATTGGAAGCTGTTATTTAAATGTTAAACGCTTTGCCAAGAAGCAGATCTAGTGCATATAACAGAGAGATACATTGGAAGCTGTGATTTAAATGTTAAATGCTTTGCCAGGAAGCAGTTCCAGTGCATATAACAGAGTGAAACATTTGAAGCTGTGATTACAATATTAAACACTTTGCCAAGAAGCAATTCTAGTGCATAGAATAGAGAGAAATCTTGGAAGCTGTGATTTGAATGTTGGACACTTTGAAAGAAGCAGATACCAAGGCTCCAAGTGAGCAGGAACTGTGAAGGCCTTATTCTTGAATGCTGGAATTGTAAAGGAAAAACCCATACCTCTGTATCAAGCTGGCAGAAGTAATAATACTTTTAAGTTACTGTGGAAACCTGGACATAGAAGTTCTCTTTTTCTGTTGGAGAAGCATCCTATTTTGTTTTGCATGTGTTGAGAGTAAAATACTCCTTTTTGCAAAGGAAGAAAAATAAATTCCTGTGTTGACCTTCAAAAAACCCTTGGCCTCAGTATTGATTTACACAACTACATATCCCAGAAGCCTCGGCTCTGGATTTCCCTATCGACAAGAGACAACAAAAAGCACGCCCCTGCCTCTAGGCAGCCGCCTAGGTCGTGGTGGGCGTGACAGTTTGCACTTTGAGACCACGCTGAATGAGTGGCAGAAGTTACTGTGTCAAAATGTATTCCGCTGCAGAAGCATAAGATACAGTGCATTGAGTGCAACAATCTTTCCATAACCATTAATCGTATCTGTTCCATCCCATTCTTCATAAGCCAGTAAAAATTGAAGCTAAGAAACAACAATTTAAATGTAAAATGTTGCACTACAGGAGCAGTTCCTGGTAATCCACTATTACCATTGGAGCCTTATTATAGCTGCAAGTGCAGCATAACTGATGAGCAGTGGGCTAACACACCCTCCTTCCCCCCTGATACTTTAAACAGTGTCAGCAGATGCACACAGTCTTAGCAGGCAAACACTGCAAGGCAGGACTGAGGCATTATCATTACACTTAGGAAGGGTACATGTAGAAAATTAAATGGCCGTAGAAAGAAAGAAGGGAGGGAAGGCAAGAGAAGTGCTGGCACATGTGCGGGTGTTCCCAGAGTATGGGTATGAGCTCCTCTAGTGCTCAGCCCAAGCCAAAACAAGATGTCTTTACATGGAGAGTAGACATATCTGTAGTTTTCAGTGCAACTGTGGAAGAGCAGGTGTCAAAGTCTAGTGTCATTTCTACAGAGGGGCAAAGGGAAATTGGCAAATTGCAGGGTAGGGGGACATGAGAGAAGCAGCAGGCGAAGGCAAATCAGCCTCACAGCAGGTGCACTGTATTCTTTGCTGAAAATTGTGTGGAGATGGTCTTGGTAAAGAAACAATAAGGAAGCGTGACCTCCGCACGAAACCTCAGAGAACATAAAAGGCGAAGATCAGATACACTGGTGCAAATCGTTTTTTATTTCAGGAACCCCAATGTGTTTCAGCGTAAATGCCTTCTTCAGGGGGAACGCATCTACATCACACAATAGAGTAAAATAAACTCATATAATATAAAAGAATAAGAACATAATATCAAAAAACATAAAAAGCAAATAGTCAATATAAAATCATGAAAACAGTAATACTAAAGCTAGTAATAACATCAACACTACAGAGTTAAAACAATATATACTCATAATACCAATAAAGACCAATAAAACAATAAAAATAATAATAAATAGTAAGTGACTACACCAAAACCAGAATGAAAAGAAACATATAAATAAATAAATAATAGACATTAAACCATTACATAAGTGGTAAAAAATGATAAATGATTATATAAATAAATCTATTGCCACAATGAAAGACGTAAGATATACTTATGAAGGCACCTAGCATCGCGTTTTAGTCTTTAAAAAGACTCCAACGATCCATTTATCTATACTAAAATGTAAAGCATACAAAATATATTGCATTAGAATGAGCTACCCAGAGCCAGAGGGGTATCTTTAAAGGAGGCAACACATGAACTTTCAAATGTATAAAGGGAGAGAATAATGTTTATTATCAAATGTATATAGGGAAAGGATAATATTTAATATTTAAAAAACAGAATTTAAATCCAAAATGGGAAAAAAGGGGCCCATAATTAATTACCATATTGAACCATATACTAAACTCACAACGGATTCTAAATCTCACCAGGAGCCCAATAGAAGGCTTAATTTAGCAACATGAAAGAGGGAAAAAATAAGGTACATGCGTCAAAAGGGGGCAAATCATTCTTATTATCATGATATGAACAGCGTGACTAACGTTAAGCACTAAAAATAGTCAAGGAACATAAGTGAAAAATGTGTACATGCATAATGAGAGGGGGAACGGATTCAGCTTAGTAATGCCAAAGTAGTAACATTACAGTGGTGTCAAACCTTAAAATCTGTCTAGGACCATGAAGGCAACTCAAAGTGTTCTTCTTAAGGCTGCAGTCAAAAGTGAAAGTAAAAGTATGAGAGGGGGAGAATTACAAGCACAAACAATTGGAAAAGTCGACAGATCACAGAAAATCTTACCTTAAAACCAAGAGCAATCTTCTATTACAGTTGCAAACTTTTGAAACATAAAGACTTTGAAACAGTGACAGCACAATATTGTGCAGTGCTGGAGCAAAAGGAGTAAAGGCGCGTCTTGCCGGATGGCGTCTTTTTATATGTTTATTTTTCGCATGCATTGCCCGCCGATTGACAGATTGTCGCGCATGAGCAGAGGCAGCACAGGCTCCGAAACTCAAAACTCTTGTGTATTCCATATAGAGCTGATGATTTCCACTACATTGTAGACAAAATCCCTGACAATAGGAAATGCCAATCATGACATGAACATGGCAACGGGCAGAATATAAAATTCCATCTTTTATAAAAAAAGGAAATGAATCAAAGATAAGAGCGGCTTACAAAATGGTTTCTGTTAAGTAAAAGGAGATCATAACAATGCCTGCCTGGTGCGAAGGTAGCGGACCTCACGCACTGCCTAGATAGGATCATAGATAGTGCTGGGGAGGAGTCTGCTGTCTTGGTACATGTTGGTACCAATAACATAGGAAAATGTGGTAGGGAAGTTCTGGAGGCTAAATTTAAGCTTTTAGGTAGGAAGTTGAAATCCAGAACTTCCAGGATAGCGTTCTCCGAAATGCTTCCTGTTCCACGTGCAGGACCCAAAAGACAGGCAGAGCTCCGGAGTCTCAATGCGTGGATGAGACAATGGTGCAAGGATGAGGGTTTTGGATTTGTTAGGAACTGGGGAACATTCTGGGGAAAGGTGGGGCTCTTCCGAAGGGATGGGCTTCACCTTAATCGGGATGGGACCAGACTGCTGGCATTAACCTTTAAAAAAGAGATAGAGAAGCTTTTTTTTTTTTTCTTTTTTTTTGCCCTTCTTTTTTTTTTTTTTTTAAACTTTTATTTTCATTTTGGAACATCGAAACAAAAGGACATACAGAATAGAAGACATGAACAAATAATATTATACAATCACGGACAGTAAACCCCCACCACCCCCCTCCCCCCCTGCTTCTTCTCTGGGATACGTAACAATCCAGTATCGGGTGTATATACACATTATTATCTTTCGAGATAATATAATTATCTGCAACATGATGAGTGTAGCTATACGGCTATATTGGAGCATCTGGCAATCTGAACATAGTCATTAAGCATCTGCCACTTAGACAAGTGAGAGCAGTCCTGAGCCTGGAATGCCATCCGACGAGGTATCTGCTCATATGTACTATATAAGCAGACAGAATTCCACCATTCGGTAAAAGTTAGGCGGGAGCCATTCTTCCAATTTTTCGTGACTAAGCATACAGCCATACCCAACATAAAATCTAGGAGGAAGCGGCCTGTCCTGGGAAGAGAGGGGATCCCCGCCACAGAGCGGAGTCCCACAATCTTCCAAGAAAGGGGCTCCCGGAAGTGTAGGATACTTTCTATCCGGTCCCAAACCCGCCCCCAATACTGCTGTAGTGCTGGACATTCATAGATAACATGGGCGAAGGTACCCACCGCTGTATGGCATGACCAACATCGATAGCTTGTATTGACATTCCATTTGGCCATCTTCTCAGGAGTATAAAAGCATCTGTGGGCAAAATAGAAGAGCGTTTGAGTGACAGAGGCGGATCTGGAGACCCGCACCACTTTGCTCCAGACTATCTTCCATTGCTGGGGAGTTAAAGTGATGTGCAATTCGCGCTCCCAGGCCTGCTGGGCCCTAGGGGTGTCCCTGCCTGGACTATGAGTGAGTATTTTATAAAAGTTAGATGCCACGGGGGCGGAGCCTGATGTCCAGCGGGTTAGACGCTTCGCGCTGAAGCTCCCGAGAGGCCTACACAGAATCCTGACTTAATACCTACATAAACTTAATTTTTTACTCCGAACTTACCGAGGTACCTCGGGGGGGATGGCGGCCCATAAACCAGCGCGCTTGGACTTCGGGTCTCCTTCTTCTTCACACGGAAAACGCTCCAAAACAGAGGTGTCTTCCCCACAAAAGATGGTTCCACTTCGGGAAAACCCCGAAATGCATCAGGAGATCTTAGAGGAAATACGCGGAGTTAAGGAATTGGTGCAGTCCAACGGAGAAGCGCTTCGAGCCATGCGAGAAGACTTCGGTGTGCTCCAGGACAGACTTGAAAACCTTTCATTACGGCAGGACAACATGGCGGGGGTCCTCGACTCGCACGTGGTGCGCTTGGTCAAACTGGACAAGGCTGAGCGCCAGATACAAAATCTTCAAAAAGAGTTAGAAGATAGCAATAATCGAGCCCGTCGCAACAATGTGAGGCTCCTTGGAATACCGGAGGGGGCGGAAGCAGGAGATATCAGAGAATTCCTGCTCAAAACTCTTCCCTCCTTGTTGAAGATCACATTTCATAGAGACCTGGAAATTGATCGAGCACATCGTGTTCCTACCCATATGGCGCTCAACCGAACGACCCCCCGGCCTATTATCTTTCGATTACTACGATATCAACAAGTGGAACAAATTCTAAATGCTGCCCGGGCGAATCATCATCTGGAGTTTGAGAGTCATAAAGTCTCCTTCTTCCCTGATTTGGCAAAGCCCACAGTTGACCGTCGGAAGAGACTCCTTGCTTTTCGCCCTCGTCTTCAACAGCTACAGGCTCGCTTTGGCCTGTTGTATCCAGCGAAGCTCCGAGTGACTCTCCACAACCAAACTAGGACATTCGAAGATCCTGATCTACTATCAACATTTTTAGACTCCAAAGAAGCAGAGCAGATGCGTTAACCCAACAACTTGGACTTATCTGCCGGCTCTGTCCGCCATTTTGAAGGGCCCGACGTGGTGGTCATCGCCAAGCACAGAGACTGCCTGGACTTTTCTTTCTGTCTTTATATGACTTATTTGGTCTTCTATCCCTCCACGATGTGTGCCTCGGTTGGATTCGGAGCACGCATAGTTATACAGGTTATGTGTTTTCAATTTCGGCCTTCTCTGGGGTTTCTCCCCGCAGACACATGGTCGCCAGTAATTTTTGGGGTTCTGCTTCTTCTCTACCGCGCTGCGGTTCTTATTTTTTAATGTGGGGCGCTTCATTGTATTACATTAGCTTATTTTCTATCATGTCATGTGTACAGCCAGATACAGTTACTATGAGGGACATTGTGAACCTAGGTGCGCTATCATGTTCTCTTTCAGAATTTTTAACCTTGCTCAATGGCCTTATGTAAGATCTTATCACTTAACGTAAAAGGCATCAATAGTCCAATCAAAAGAAAGAAAATTCTTAGCTATCTTAATCATGAGCATGCTGATTTAGTGTTTCTTCAGGAAACGCATCTAAATTCCGCTGAAACACTGAAACTCAATGCTAAACCTTATCTGGTGGCTGCCTATTCTCCCGCCGTTTCCAAACGGTGTGGGGTGGCCATTCTGGTTAAGAAGTCTTTGCAAGCTACTGTAATAGATACTAGCTCTGATAAGGAGGGTAGATGGACCCGTGCACATCTTAAGGTTGGAGATAGTGAATTCACGTGTATTTGTATTTATGCCCCGAATGTGGATAACCCTGCTTACTATGCAAGTATTGCGCAGTTGGCACAGGCCTCTGCCAATACTCCATTAATACTTGGTGGCGATTTCAATCAAGTATTAGACCCTTTGATAGATAGACAACCGCCTAGAACGAGTAATCCACCCAAGAGTCTTGCTACCCTTACAGCTCTGATGCAAGACCTTGCGCTAGTAGATATATGGAGGCTGCTTCACCCTTCCGACTTAGAGTACACCTTTTTTTCTGCCCCCCATCACTCACAATCTAGAATAGATTTTTTTCTCATTTCCAAAGCACTGATTTCTCAAGTGGACACGGCTAGGACTCACCCTCTCCATATCTCTGACCATGCTGCCATATCTCTTTCATTGCATGTCACTACGCGAGATGATCATCCCCGTGCTTGGTTTTTTGATAGATCCCTACTGGATCAAAAAGATTTTCAGGTTGACATAAAGGCCGCTATCCAAGATTATTTTCATTTTAACTCACCCCATGACACAGCGAGCTGGGCTTGGTGGGAGGGTTTTAAGGCATCTATCCGTGCTACTATCACCAGCTATCAAATTCGACAGGGGAAACAGAGAAAGCAACACTTACTGATTTTGGAGCAACAGATACAGGCTGGGGAGCGTATCCTTACGTCCCGTACTGACCCATGTATTCTACTCCGTTTACAACGCCTCCGCTTTCAATATAATCAGCTTTTATATACTGCTGCTGCTAAAAATATTGAGTCACAACAAGGGTTGTATTACCGGGAAAATAACCGTGCTGGCAAATTATTAGCGAATGCCCTGAAAGGTCAAAAAGAAGCCAAGCGTGTTACCGCTCTCCGTAATCCGTCGGGGGGGGGGGCCTGGTCACTAAAGATACAGAAATTTTAGAACTCTTTCGTGATTTTTATACTCGGCTTTATCAATCTGAATGTGATTTTGAGCCAGAAGTCTTTGAACGATTGCTCTCAGGGGTACAACGACCGACCCTATCTGACGAAGATAGAGAGGCCATGGACAAACCATTCACTTTATCAGAAATTCATTCTGCTCTCAAGAGATGTGCCACAGGTCAAGCTGCCGGCCCGGACGGTCTCCCTGCTGAATTCTACAAAACCTTTAACGCTGACTTAGCTCCAGTTTTGAAACTTTATTTTTCAGCTCTGGCCGAGGAGGGATCTTCTTCTGGGTCCTTTTCTATGGCAAATGTAGTAGTTTTTGAGAAAGAGGGGAGAGATCCGCAACTAACAGCCAATTATCGTCCAATTTCCCTCCTAAACGCGGACTATAAAATATTTGCCACCATTCTTTCCACCCGGCTCTCTGATAGGATGTCTACTTTGATACACCCAGATCAATGCGGTTTCATTCCCGGTAGATCAACCGCTGATAATGCTCGGACTCTCTGTCATGTACTAACTACCGCAGTTAATCTTGATCGACCATTTGTCGGCCTCTCACTTGATGCTGAGAAGGCCTTTGATCGCTTAGAATGGCCTTTTCTGTTTGCAACTCTCCGCTGGTACGGATTCGGAGAAGGTTTTCTCCGTTGTCTCCACGCCATGTACGCACAGCCTACAGCCAGTATCTGTGCTAATGCTTTAAAGTCTCAGTCATTTCCCCTTCAACGCGGTACTCGTCAGGGATGCCCACTATCTCCACTTCTTTTCGATCTTGCACTCGAACCCTTAGCTTTACTAATCCGGCAATCGGAGGAGATTCATGGAGCCCCTTCTCTCATAGAGAAATTAAAATTTCAGCATATGCTGATGACCTTATGCTCTTTGTCTCTTTAGACTCGGTGCCGGCTGTCCTAGAGCAAATCGGTAAATATTCACAACTCTCGGGGTATAAGATAAATTGGACCAAATCGGTAGCCTTCCCATTAAACTCTCTGATTCATCAAGCAGATATGCAATCCTTTCCCTTTTTATGGCAACCTCGCATGGTCAAATACCTTGGGGTCCACTATTGCTCTCCTTTGGAAGATGCTATCTCCTTTAATGCCAAAGACTTAACCTCTAAAGTCCGGGCGCTTACTCACCGTTGGACTCCTTTAACACTTACCTGGTGGGGTCGCCTAGAAACCATAAAAATGATGATTGTTCCTAAAGTGAATTACATTTTAGAAATGTTGCCCTGTCTCCTACCTCGACGTACATATAAAGATTTAGAGGGCCTTCTGACTAGATACTTATGGCAAAACAAGACACCTAGGATAGCGAAGCATAAGTTGCAAGCGGATAAGGAAAATGGGGGTGTCCGATTCCCTGATTTCTTGAAATATCACCACTCTTTTCTTCTCAAACAAGGCGCTCGTTGGCTGGAAGAACTAGCACCGAGTAGACCTGTGTGGCTAGACATAGAGGAGAACCTTTGCAAACCGTTTCCTCTTACTTTTCTCCCTGGTATGACTCTCCCATCAGACTCCCACTATCCACCAATGCTTTTAGACACTTTAGGTGCCTTTAATACTTTTATTCAATCTTTAGACTCCCGATTCTGTCCGTTAGACAGACTCCCGCTCTGGTACAATACTCGATTTCAAATACAAAATAAACCGATGGCGTGGAGCCCCTGGTACACTAGGGGCATTTGGACCCCTACCCAGTTGTTCCATGATGGTCGCTGGAAAACTTTTAGTGAATTGCAAATTGAATTTGGTCTCCCAGCGAAACACTACTTTCAGTTGGTGCAACTACAGCATTGTCTTCGGAGTGCTAAGGTGCTCCCGCCATCGGAATCCCCTACCCAGGACTTGTCGGAGATTATCCGATCTATCGGGAGCTCACCGGGTGTTGCATCTAACTTTTACAAAACCTTAAGTACTGCTGTAAATAGAGGTACCCCTATAGCACAGAAAGCATGGGAGAGGGAACTGCATGTAACTTTGACCCCGGAGCAATAAAGCCTTGTCTGGAGTAGAGTGACACGGGTCTCCAGATCCGCCTCACTCACTCAGACACTCTTCTTTCTAGCCCACCGGTGTTTCTATACTCCTGACAGATTAGCCAAATGGAACACCTCCCAGGGCAATAAATGCTGGACATGCCATGCGGCCATCGGTTCACTAACTCATGTTATGTATGAATGTCCCGCACTACAGTATTACTGGCGTCGGGTCTGGGGTCGTATCCAATCTATTTTGCACTTTCAAGAGCCCCTATCTTGGAGGATAGTGGGACTCCGCTCAGCTGCGGGGATCCCCTCTCTTCCAAAATCGGCTTACTTCCTTTTAGACTTCATGCTGAGTATTGCTATTTCCCTAATTACGAAATACTGGAAAAATAGCTCCCATCTGAGCCCCAATGAATGGTGGAATCATGTCTGTCTCTACAGTAAATATGAACAAATACCTCGTATGTTTGCTTCTTCCGTTCAGACCCCCCATCATCTGTCTAAATGGAAGATGCTCAATGACTATGTTCACACCGCTAAATGCTCTCATCTGACTGTTTAAATTTGTATAAATCTCTGTCACATGATCATTCTGTATCGCAGATGCTATTTATTTTTGTTTTGATGTACAACCACTGTTGTTTGGAAGCACTCACATGCTGATACTGTCGACTTAGAGAAGAAGCAGGGGGGTGGGGGGTAATAGGGTTTGTTTTTCCTTATTGTATACTTGTTTTGTCTCCTTTGGTGTGTTGTTTCTTTTGTTTGTTGCAAAATGAAAATAAAAGTTTAAAAAAAAAAAAAAGTTAGATGCCACCCCTGGTAGACTCCCGATACAACGAATCACCTCTGACAGCCCTTCCTCGCTAGTATCAGAGCGCGGAATGACCCGAGCGCCTTTAAGGCAATGTTGGAGCTGCACCCATTGAAAGTAATATTTCGCTGGTAGACCAAATTCCGTTTGTAAAGCATTAAAGGTTTTCCAGCGATCCCCAGCAAACAGCTGCTTAGGTGTCCAAATCCCCCTGGAGTACCAGGGTCTCCATGCTATCGTTTTTTTGTTAATTTGAAATCGAGAGTTATGCCATATCGGGAGATGGTCCGGGGGGCACGCCTGCGGACCCAGAGATTGAATGAGGGCATTAAAGGCCACTAGAGTGTCTACAACCATTGGTGAATGGCGGGAGTCTGAATGATGGCACATTCCGGGGAAGTAGGCCAGCGGAACTGGTCCACTAAGCTCTTCTTCAATATCTAGCCACACCGGGCGGCCTGCTGCCGGGTTATCCAACCAACGGGCACCTTGCTTTAAGAGGAAGGCTTTATGATAATTGAGAAAATCTGGAAATCTAGCTCCTCCTCTCGCTTTATCAGATTGCAAGTGTTGTTTAGCTATCCTGGGTGTTTTACCCTGCCATAAATAACGGATAAGAAGGCCTTCTATATCTTTGTAGATGTGTCGGGGCAGTAAACATGGTAGCATTTCGAGAATGTAGTTCACTTTGGGAACTATCATCATTTTCACTGTTTCCAAGCGGCCCCACCATGTAAGGGTTAGTGGAGACCACCGATTGGTAAGTTCACGGACTTTGGAGATTATCGCCTTGGCGTTGAAACTAATAGTGTCCTCTAAAGGATAGCAATAATAGACCCCGAGATATTTCACCATACTATGCTGCCAGAGAAAGGGAAAGGCTTGCATGTCGGCCGCATGTACCCGGTGGTTAAGTGGGAAAGCAACCGATTTGGTCCAGTTGATCTTATAGCCCGAGAGCTGCGAATACCTGTCTAGTAATTCTAAGACTACTGGGACCGAGTCCAGAGTTATAAAAAGCATAAGATCATCTGCATAAGCGGAGAGTTTGATCTCTCTGTGTCTAAAGGGGGCACCTCGGATGTCTGCGGACTGCCTAAGTAACAGGGCTAGAGGTTCGAGCGCTAAGTCAAAGAGCAGAGGAGATAGGGGGCACCCTTGGCGTGTACCTCTTTGAAGGCTGAATGGCTGAGATTTGATAGCATTCACACATATACTGGCTGTGGGTTCGGCATACATGACTTGAAGAAACCGGAGAAAGCCCTCCCCAAAGCCGTACCAACGGAGAACAGCAAATAAGAAGGGCCATTCGAGACGGTCGAATGCTTTCTCGGCGTCTAGGGAGAGGCCAACTAGTGGTAGATCTAGGCTTGCAGCATTAGTCAAAACATGACATAAAGTCCTAGCGTTGTCGGCAGTGGATCTTCCGGGTATAAAACCACATTGATCAGGGTGGATTAGTGTAGACATTTGGTCAGATAGTCGAGAGGCTAAGATAGTCGCAAAGATTTTATAGTCTGCGTTAAGAAGGGAGATTGGGCGGTAGTTAGCTGTTAACAGCGGATCCCTCCCTTCTTTTTCAAATACTACCACATTCGCCGCCGAAAAGGATCCCAAGCAAGATGTGTCTTCAGCCAGAGCAGTGAAATAGAGTTTTAGGTGGGGGGCTAAATCAGCACTGAATGTTTTATAAAATTCGGCCGGAAGACCGTCAGGGCCTGCGGCGTGTCCCGAGGCCACACGTTTAAGGGCAGAGTGAATTTCATTAGTAGAGAAGGGTTTATCCATCGCAACCCTATCCTCTTCAGAGAGGGTCGGCCGTTGGATTCCGGATAATAATCGCTCAAAAGCCTCTGACGTGAAGTCACATTCTGATTTATATAGACGAGTATAAAAATCCCGGAAGAGCTCTACTATCTCTGTATTATTTGTCACTATGTCCCCTCCTACCGGGTTTCGGAGAGCCGCTACCCGCTTGGCTTCTTTTTGACCTTTCAAGGCATTAGCTAAGAGTCTACCAGCACGATTGCTTTCCCGATAGTACATCCCTTGCTGCGATGCGATATTTTTAGAAGCTGCAGCAGACAGGATTGAGTTATATTGAAAGCGTAGGCGTTGCAATCGTAACAACACACAAGGATCAGTGCGGGAAGTAAGAACCCGTTCCCCAGCTTTAATTTGTTGCTCTAATATTAATAACTGTTGCTTACGCTATTTCCCCAAGCGAATTTGATAGCTAGTAATGGTGGCACGAATGGCAGCTTTAAAGCCCTCCCACCAAGCCCAGCCCATGGTATCATGTGGTAAGTTAAAATGGAAATAGTCCTGAATGGCGGCCCGAATGTCTAACTGAAACTCTTGTTGCTCTAGCAGGGTCCTATCAAAAAACCAATTTCCCGGATTCCCACTGGGCAGGTTAGCGTGCAACTGGAAGGAAATGGCAGCATGGTCTGAGATATGTAATGGGTGAATCATCGCTGTGTCTACCTGAGATACCAGCACTTTAGATATTAGGAAGAAATCTATTCTGGACTGTGATAGATGGGGGGGAGAATAGAAAGTAAATTCCAGTTCAGCAGGATGCAACAATCTCCAAAGATCCACTAAAGCGAGATCTTTGATCAAGGAGGTGAGTGTGAGGGAGCTCTTGGGCAGGCCACTCGTTCTAGGCGGTTGCCTGTCTATCAGAGGATCGACGACTTGATTAAAGTCGCCACCTATTATCAGTGGGGTGCTAGCAGAGGCCTGCGCAACCTGAGCAATGGTAGCAAAAAAGGCAGGATTATCCACATTGGTGGCATATATACATATACAGGTTAGTTCAAGGTGTCCAATTTTAAGATGGACGCGGGACCATCTGCCCTCCGTGTCAGAGCTAGTGGCAATAATGGTGACAGGCAAGGATTTCCTCACCAGAATAGCTACCCCACATTTCTTAGAAACAGCCGGAGAGTAGGCAGCTACCATGTAAGGTTTAATATTGAGTTTCAGAGTTTCGGTAGAATTTAAGTGCGTTTCCTGAAGAAAAACCAGATCCGCCTTTTCATGACTCAAATAACTAAGGATTTTCTTTCTTTTAATCGGGTTGTTGATTCCCTTTACGTTCAATGAAAAAACCTTACATAGGGCCATAAGACATTGTCATACATTTGAAGTAAAAGCGCAGGCGAGTATGGAATATATACCACATCTGTACTTCTATTTCATACACATCAATTAAGATACCAGATACACCCCATATGAGAAAACAAGCACCGAAGTGCCCCAGAGAAGAAGCATAACCCCAAATATAAATGGCGACCATATGTCTGCGGGAGGAGGCCCAAGAGAGTGCGATTGTAGTATTCGAACCCTTCTGTTATTATAGTCTCCGATCTCCACCGAAGTAGCTGTGGGCATGATAGAGCAGGGCCATCAAGGCTAGTGAAAACCAAGGCTGTGAATTGCCAAGGCAGTCTCTAAGGTAGAGAGCGTCCGAAAACAATATGGCGGGCTTTACCAATATAAGGTCAATTAGCTAAGTGTTCCTTGGATCAACGCATCTGATCTGCCTCTTTGGACTCCAAAAATTCCGCAAGTAATTCAGGATCATCAAATGTTCTGGTCTGGTTGTGCAGCGTTACCCTGAGTTTAGCCGGATACATCAGGCCATAGCGAGCTTGCAGGTGTTGTAGCCTCGGTCGAAATTCGAGGAATCGCTTTCTACGATCAACCGTGGGCTTAGCCAAATCAGGAAAGAAGGATATCCGGTGGCCCTCAAACTCGATGGGGCCTTTTGCGCGAGCGGCATTCAGAATTTGCTCAACATGTTGGTATCTTAAGAGCCGAAAGATAATAGGCCGCGGGGTCTTCCGATTGAGCGCCATATTTGAGGGCACTCGATGAGCGCGGTCAATCTCCAGGTCTTTAGCAAATGTGATCCGAAGTAGGGAAGGAAGCGCCTTACAAAGAAACTCCTTCATGTCTCCAGACTCAGCTCCCTCCGGTATGCCCACGAGCCGTATGTTATTGCGGCGGGCCCGATTGTTGCCATCTTCCACTTCTTTCTGAAGGGCCCGTATCTGGCGCTCTACTTTGTCAAGTTTCGCCAACCGGACCGTGTGTGAGTCCAGTAGGCCTTCCATTTTGTCTTGTCGTAGGGAAAGCCCTTCAAGTTTGCTTTGCAGCACGCCGAAATCTTCACGCAGCGCTCGGAGTGACTCCCCGTTGGATTGCACAAGGTCTTTTACCCCTCGTATTTCAGTGAGGATCTCCTGCTGCATCTCGGGACCTTCCCGAGGTGCGGGCTGCTTCTGCGGAGACGGGGGCTCGGTTTTGGAGCGTTTACCATGGGAATTCGTTGGGGTCCCGAAATCTAGACGTGCTGGTTTGGTCCCCGCCATCACCCCAAGGTACCCCGGTAGAGTCAAAGCAATATTCAGAATTTAAACGGTTCAAAATTCAGGAGTCTTGGTAGGCCTCTCGGGAGCCTCAGCGCTATGCGACTATCCCGCTGGACATCAGGCTCCGCCCCAAGATAGAGAAGCTTTTAAACTAGAAAATAGGGGAAAGCCGACAGTCACCCAGGAGTGCATGGTTCGGACAAAGGTATCCTTGAAGGATACTACCAAAAGCAGTGAGGTTCCAAAAGGGAGTATAGTAGCCCAAATGCCCTTGAGTAAGGAGCAGACAGAGCATAAAGATTCCAAATTACCCCTGCCTACCAATAGCCAGATTAATATGAATAAAATACAGTCTCTAAAATGCTTGTATGCCAATGCTAGAAGTCTAAACAATAAGATAGGAGAGTTAGAATATATAGCACTAAATGAGAGGTTAGATATGATTGCACTCTCAGAGACATGGTGGAAGGAGGATAACCAGTGGGACACTGTGATACCTGGATACAAACTATATCGTAATGATAGAGCTGATCAAATTGGTGGAGGGGTTGCGCTCTATGATAGAGAGGGCATTGAGTCAGAAAGGATTAAAGTTTTGCAGGGAACAAAATTTGCTGTAGAATCTCTATGGATTGAAATTCCATTTATGAAGGGGAAGGTGATGGCAGTAGGAGTATACTATCGATCTCCTGGCCAGAATGAACAAATGGATGATGAAATGCTCAAAGAAATCAAGGAAGCTAACAAAAGTCACAACAGAGTAGTAATAATGGGTGATTTCAATTACCCCGGTATCGACTGGGTCAGTGTCACAGCAGGACAAGCTAAAGAGATAAAGTTTCTAGATGGAATAAATGACTGCTTCTTGGAGCAGCTGGTTCATGAACCGACCAGAGGGGAAGCCATACTGGACCTAGTCCTTAGTGGAACGCCAGATCTGGTGCAAGAAATAAGGGTGTTGGGACCACTTGGCAATAGTGATCATAGTATGATCATGTTTGATTTAATTAGTGGAGGACAGATAGTAAAGGCATCCACAGTACTACCTTTTAACTTTCAAAAGGGAGACTATAATAGAATGAGGAATATAGTTAGGAAAAAACTAAAAGGAGCGGTTCCAAAGGTTAAAGACTTACAGCAAGCTTGGGTGTTATTTAAAAATACTATCCTCGAAGCCCAGACCAGCTGTATTCCACGCATTAAGAAAAGTGGAAGAAAGTCCAAAAAACTGCCAGCATGGTTTAAAGGTGAGGTCAGAGAGGCTGTTGCTGCCAAAAAAGCAACCTTCAGGAAATGGAAAAAAGAGCCAAATGATGAAAACTGGAAACAGCACAAGCACTGGCAAGTTAAATGCAAAGCATTGATAAGGCAGGCAAAACGGGAATTTGAGAAGAAACTTGCTACGGAAGCAAAAACACGAAATAAAGACTTTTTCAAGTACATTCGTAGCAAAAGGCCTGTGAGAGAGTCAATTGGACCATTAGATGATAGAGGGGTAAAAGGGGCAGTAAGAGGAAACAAGGCTATAGCAGAGAGACTGAATGAATTCTTTGCTTCGGTCTTTACTGAGGAAGATGTAGGGATGTTACCCAAGACTGAAGTGGTATTTAAAGGTGATACTGCAGAGGAATTGAGAGAAATATCGCTACACCGGGAAGATATATTACAACTATTTGATAAACTGAATAGTAGCAAATCACCTGGACCGGATGGTATACATCCCAGAGTGTTGGAAGAACTGAAATATGAGATTGCAGACCTGCTATTGGTAATCTGTGAACTTTCATTAAAATCATCTGTAATACCTGAAGATTGGAGGGTCGCCAACGTAACACCAATTTTTAAAAAGGGTTCCAGGGGTGACCCAGGAAATTACAGACCGGTGAGCCTGACGTCAGTACCAGGGAAAATGGTAGAAACCATCATAAAGAACAAAATTACGCAGCATGTAGATAGTCATGGCCTAATGGGAGACAGCCAACATGGCTTTAGACAAGGAAGATCTTGTCTTACTAATCTGATATGTTTTTTTGAAGGTGTGCATAAACAGGTAGACAAAGGTGAGTCGGTTGATATAGTGTATCTGGACTTTCAGAAAGCGTTTGACAAAGTCCCCCATCAGAGACTTTTGGCGAAGCTAAAAAGTCATGGGATAGGAGGCAGTGTACTATTGTGGATCGGGAACTGGTTAAAAGGTAGAAAGCAGAGGGTAGGGCTAAATGGCCAATATTCCCAATGGAAAAAGGTGAATAGTGGAGTACCCCAGGGATCTGTACTGGGTCCGCTGCTTTTTGACATATTCATAAATGACCTGGAAAAGGGAATAACTAGTGAGGTTATCAAATTTGCAGATGACATAAAACTGTTTAAAGTTGTTAAAACCCAAGAGGATTGTGGAAAACTGCAGGAGGATCTGGATAAATTGGAAGACTGGGCATCCAAATGGCAGATGAAATTTAATGTGGACAAGTGCAAAGTTATGCACCTAGGAAAGAACAACCCACACTATAGTTACACAATGCAAGGCTCCACATTAGAAACCACCACCCAGGAAAAAGATTTAGGAGTCATTGTGGATAACATGTTAAAACCCTCCGCCCAGTGTGCAGCGGCGGCCAAGAAAGCAAATAGAATGCTAGGTATCATAAGGAAAGGGATGGAGAACAAAACAAAGGATATTATAATGCCTCTGTATCGCTCCATGGTACGACCGCACTTTGAATATTGTGTGCAATTCTGGTCACCGTATCTTAAAAAGGACATAGCGTTATTAGAAAAAGTACAGAGAAGAGCCACCAAATTGGTGAAGGGGATGGAAGGCTACTCCTATGAAGAGAGGCTAAGAAGGTTAGGGCTCTTTAGCCTGGAGAAGAGACGACTGAGGGGAGATATGATAGAGGTCTATAAATTAATGAATGGAGTGGAACGGATAAACGTGGATCAATTGTTTACGCTATCAGAGTATAGAAAGACTAGGGGACATGTAATGAAGCTACAGGGTAAACTATTTAAGACAAATAAGAGAAAATATTTTTTCACTCAACGTGTAATCAAACTCTGGAATCTGTTACCGGAGGATGTAATAAGGGCTGTTAGTATAGCTGGGTTTAAAAAAGGTTTGGACAAGTTCCTGGAGGAAAGGTCCATAAACCACTATTAAAAAGGGACCCAGGATATCAATGCTTGACCCAGTACAAGCATTGTGGAACCTGTCTTTTGGGGGTATTGCTAGGTACGTATAACCTAGATTGGCCACTGTTGGAAACAGGATACTGGGCTTGATGGACCTCGGTCTGACCCAGTATGGCATGTCTTATGTTCTTATGTTCTTATGTTCATAAGGACATGTGTATCCATAGAACAAAATGCCGTCTTCTAGTGTAATTGCAATCTTCCAAGCAATAAAAATATAATCTGATACAGTTGCAAAGTTGGGATGGTAAAGCCACATCTGAACATGACGGCGTGTTTTGTCACGTACAGCAAGACAATAAACCAGACAGCAAACTAGTATGTCCAGAGAACGTGTACTACATAAAAATGTGATATAAAGGAGATCAAACTTTAGGGGCATATCTTTATTCTGTTTTTGTGTAAAAATAGTGTATAAACAAAAGGATAAAATACGCATGATAAAAGAGGGCATATCACCTATTTTAAAACAACCTAATGTTGTCATGGAAGATTATATCTGAAGGATTATAGCAAAATAATAATAAAAAAATTGTATATATGAATATATAATCCAAATATTTTATTTATTTATTTATTTATTTATTTATATGTTTCTTTTCATTCTGGTTTTGGTGTAGTCACTTACTATTTATTATTATTGTTATTGTTTTATTGCTTTTTATTGGTATTATGAGTATATATTGTTTTTTTAACTGTAGTTTTGATGTTAGTACTAGCTTTATTACTGTTTTCATGATTTTATATTGACTATATGCTTTTTATGTTTTTTGATATTATGTTCTTATTCTTTTATATTATATGAGTTTATTTTACTCTATTGTGTGATGTAGATGTGTTCCCCCTGAAAAAGGCGTTTACGCCGAAACGCGTTGGGGTTCCTGAAATAAAAAACTATTTGCACCAGTGTATCTGATCTTCACCTTTTGATGGTCTTGGTAAATACAGAATCTGAGGGACCCAAATGGGTGGGATTTATATCAGGATTATTAGATTTAGGGGTATGTTTACTAAGCAGTGGTAGCGGCTTCCATGCAATATCGGAACTGCAGCCCTATTGAAGTCAATGAGGCCGCAGCTCTGATATCGCAGGAAGCCGCTACCACTGCTTAGTAAACATACCCCTTAGAGTTACTGGCTGAAGAGGCTGTTAAAAAGGTTGTTCTTAGCATGCTAACTGGTGAGGAGGTGGGAAATGATCCTGCACAGATAGAGGGGATAGTAGTGACTCCTGTTCCTTTCTCTTCATCCCTAGGACTGGATCCTTAAATTCTTCCCATTGGGATTTTTCCTCTCAGTTTCAAGCACACTGTGCTCCTTAGGGCAGACTGTAAGAGTGTGAGCCCCTTCTGTCTTTTGGCTTTCAGTTCGGATCAAGTTTCTCCACCAGGCCTTTTCTTCCCTTGAGGAAGGCCATGCTTCCACCTCTTACATCTCAATCTCCTAAGGGGACGGCACCCTGCACTCCCGTCTCCCTCTTTGTTGCTTGGTCATACTGTGAAGGAAGGCAGAACATTATTATTGCCACTCATTTTTGAACAGGAGGTTACAGTCTTGTTATGTGGTACTATAGAGATTTTTCTCCCCACT
Organism: Ichthyophis bannanicus; assembly: GCA_033557465.1. Classification (NCBI taxonomy): domain Eukaryota; kingdom Metazoa; phylum Chordata; class Amphibia; order Gymnophiona; family Ichthyophiidae; genus Ichthyophis; species Ichthyophis bannanicus. Next base: position 247,185,269 of record CM066031.1, on the reverse strand, counting down.
TTAGATTTATGAATAGAAATCAATATGAAACATAGAAACATAGAAACATGATGACAGAAAAAGACCACAAGGCCCATCTAGTCTGTCCTTCCATAACAACAACTACAACAGTCCACTTTTTACCTTTAGAGATCCTCTGTGTTGGTCCCATGCTTTTTTGAATTCAGTTACTGTCCTCATCTCTACCACCTCCACTGGGAGACTATTCCACGGATCCACTACTCTTTCCGTAAAGAAATATTTCCGCATATCACTCCTGAATCTATCTCCCTTCACCCTCATCCCATGTCCCCTCGTCGCAGAACTTGCTTTCAATTGAAAGAGGCTCTCTCCCTGAACATTTATGCCACGGAGGTATTTAAACATCTCAATCATATCACCTCTATCCCGCCTTTCCTCTAAGGTGTACATATTAAGATCCTTAAGTCTGTCCTCATATGCTTTATAATGAAGACTACTAATCATCTTAGTAGCAACCCTCTGCACCGACTCCATCCTGTTCACATCCTTTTGAAGGTGCGGTCTCCAGAATTGCACACCATACTCCAAATGAGGTCGCACCAAAGACTTATACAGAGGCATTATCACCTCCTTTTTTCTGCTAGCCATTCCTCTCCGTATGCACCCAAGCATCCTTCTAGCTTTTGCCGTCGCCTTTTCTACCTGTTTAGCTACTTTAAGATCATCGGACACAACTACGCCTAGGTCCCGCTCTTCTTTAGTGGACAAAAGTACTTCATCTCCTATGCTGTATTGCTCCCTTGGATTGCTGCAGCCCAAATGCATGACCTTACATTTTTTAACATTAAATCCCAGCTGCCAAATTCTAGACCATTCTTCAAGCTTAGCTAGATCCCTCCTCATGTTATCTACACCTTCCTGGGTGTCTACTTTATTGCAGATTTTGGTATCATCCGCAAAGAGGCAAACCTTACCCGACAGCCCTTCCGCTATATCACTAACAAAGATGTTAAAAAGAATCGGACCAAGGACAGATCCCTGGGGCACACCACTGGTAACATCCTTCTCCTCAGAGTGAGCTCCATTTACTTGTACTCTTTGTCGCCTCCCACCCAACCAATTTCTAACCCAAGCAGTAACTTTAGGGTCCATCCCTAGGGTGCTCAGTTTGTTTATAAGTCGCCTGTGAGGAACAGTGTCAAAGGCTTTACTGAAATCTAAATACACCACATCTAGAGCTCTCCCTCGGTCCAACTCCCTGGTCACCCAGTCAAAGAAATCAATCAGATTTGTCTGACAAGACCTGCCTCTGGTGAATCCATGCTGCCTCGGATCCTGTAATCCGCTGGACTCCAGAAACCTCACTATTTTCTCTTTCAACAGCGTTTCCATTAATTTACTCACCACTGAAGTTAAACTAACCGGCCTGTAGTTTTCAACCACATCCTTACTTCCGCTTTTGTGTAAAGGCACCACATGAGCCTCTCTCCAGTCCTTTGGCACCACTCCCGACTCCAACGAGGCATTGAAAAGGTCAGTCAGTGGAGTTGCTAGAACGTCCCCAAGTTCCCTCAGTATTCTAGGGTGTATCCCATCCGGTCCCATCGCTTTGTCTACTTTAAGTTGAGCTAGTTTCTCACGAACACAGTCTTCTGAAAATTGTTCAAGATGTCCCTCGCTTCTGTTCTTATTTGTGGGTGTTTTCTGAGGTCCTGCTCCTGGTTCTTCATCTGTGAACAGAGAACAAAAATATTTGTTAAGCAATTCCGCTTTATCCTTATCAGCTTCTACATATTCCCCCCCTGTACCCTTGAGTCTGACAATACCACTTTTGCCCTTCCTCTTCTCACTAATATATCTGAAAAATGTCTTATCTCCCCATTTTATTGCATTGGCTATTTCCTCCTTTTGAATCTTTGCCTTCTTGACTACTTTGCTAGCTTCTCTAAGTTTTTCCAAATACAGATGCCTGTCTTCCTTTCTCTGTGATCTCTTGTATTTCATGAAGGCCTCCCTCTTTTTCTTCACTTTTTCAGCTACTTCCTTCGAAAACCATAGCGGTCTCCTGTTCCTTTTGCCTTTATTTACCATTTTAACAAAAAGGTTGGTTGCCTTTAAAATACCCCCTTTCAGTTTTGCCCACTGTTGTTCTACATCCCCCAGCTGTTCCCATCCCACTAATGACTCCCTGAGGTATTGGCCCATCTTCGCAAAGTTAGTCTTCCTAAAGTCTAAGATCTTCACCTTGGAATGGATTCTAACAGCCCTAGTCCTAATACTGAACCACACCATCTGGTGATCACTGGATGCAAAATGATCTCCCACTACAACATCAGAAACACTTTCACCATTGGTAAGCACCAAGTCCAGTATGGACCCTTCACGTGTGGGGTCTGTTACCAATTGCCTGAATAGTTCTCCCTGTAGAGAATCCAGGATCTCCTTACTCCTAGATGATACTGCAGCAGGAAAGTGCCAATCAACATCTGGCATATTGAAATCTCCTAGCAGTAGCACTTCCCCTTTCCTAGCAATGCTGCATATGTCTTCAATTAACTCTCTGTCCACCTCTTCCTCTTGTGAGGGAGGTCTGTATATCACACCAATGCAAATAGATTTCTCTTTCCCTCTTTCTAGTTTAACCCACAATGCCTCCTCTCTCCCTTTTAAGCTCTGTAATTCCAAAGCTTTAATAGTAGTTTTTACATATAGTGCTACTCCTCCTCCCCCTCTTCCTACCCTGTCCTTTCTGAATAAAGTATAGCCAGGTATAGTTACATCCCAGTCATGGTTTTCTGTGAACCATGTTTCTGTAACTGCCACTAAATCTAAGTCAGCCACTCCCACCAAAGCTTCAACTTCAGAGATCTTATTTCCCATGCTACGGGCATTAATACACACTGCTTTCCATATGTTACCCCTGTTACCCATTTCCATAAAGGTATTTAATGTATCACTTACCTGGGGGCTTTCACTTACCTGGGGGCTTTCTTCACCCATCCCCAACGAATCTAGTTTAAAGCCCTCTTCAGTAGATTAGCCAGTCTACTACCAAAGATGTGTTGACCTTTCTTGGACAGATGGATGCCATCTCTGCTCTGCAACCCTTGGAACAGCATCCCATGGTCTAGGAAACCAAAATGCTCTCGAAGACACCATCCATGCAGCCATGCATTAATCTCCAGGATGCGAGCCTCTCTGCCTTGGCCTTTACCCTCAACAGGGAGGATTGAAGAGAACACCACCTGTGCACCTACCTGCTTCACCCTCTGTCCCAGAGCCATGAAGTCACTTTTGATACGTTCCGAGGTATACCTGGCAGTATCATTTGTTCCAACATGGATTAGCAACATTGGGTAATAGTCAGTGGGCTTGATGAGTCTCGGCAAATTCTCCGTAACATTTTGGATCTTGGCACCAGGCAGACAGCATACCTCTCTGGACATCAAGTCTGGTCGGCAGATGGACGCCTCAGTACCCCTCAGAAGAGAGTCTCCAACCACCACTACCCTTCGTTTCCTTCTGGTCACTGATTCTGCAACTATGGGGTACTTGAACTCTGGTTCTTCCCTTTCCAGGGATGCTTTCACCTCCTCCACTTCCAGGGCTGCATAATGGTTCTTCAATTCAAGGGCTGGAGAAGTTGGATTGGTGATTTTGCAGGCTCTGGTGACTTTTGTCCAACCATCGACATTCTGTTGACACCCATCTTCTCCTGTGCTGGAGAGCCTGGTTGCTGCAAGCAGCATCTCATCAATGTACTTCTCACTGTCTTGAATGCTCCTCAGCCTCGCCACCTCCTCTCTGAGTTCCTCCACTTGTTTCCTCAGAGCTTCAGCATGCAGGCACCCTGCACATGGAACTGGTTCTTCAACTGGCAATAGGGCCTCTGTCTGGACCGAGGCAGAAGCTGTAACAGGGGCAACAGCTTTAGCAATACGATTTTTCCCAGCCACTGTTCTGTTTGTGGAGCTTAGGTATCTGTTAAAGCAAAAGAGAGAGATCTACGAAGTACCAGCTGGTTTCGCAATGAATTAAAGTTATTTAGTTGTGTGAAGGCTGATGATATTTTTGTGGTTCCAATACTACCTATAAAAAGCCAGCACTAATACACCTCCAGCTGGGGAAAGAGAACAAGCTAAACCTCCATAGATTCCTACACATAATCTGCATGCTAACAGAAGACTTCACCTCGGTTGCATATAGAAAATGCAAACTGTCAAGAAAGAATAAGAAACTACAAATGAAAAACAAATATGCGGGCCAAAATGAAATGGATCCTCCCCCCTCCCTCCCAACACACTGAGCAGTGGAACACTGACAAAAGAGAAACATTTCCTCCTGTACTAAACAAAACACAAAAAATGCTGATGTATTTCATTCACTAAAAACTGAAAATATTTTTTTTGTACCTTTGTTTGATCATTTTATTTTTCTAGTTAGTTGCTCCTGGTCTCTTTGCCATTTCCTGTTGTTGTTTTTCTCCTAAGTCCTTTTCCAGGATCTCATTTCCATGCTCCCCTCATTTCCTTTCTCCCCTACATCATTTTCTGATGCTGATCTTTCTGTTTCATCTTTTTTATACATTTCCTTCATCTGCCTTTTTATCTGTCTATGACTATGAGTTTCTCTCTTTTCACCTTTAACTTATTTATAGTTTTTCATTTACTTTGTTAGTCTTTCAATTCCCCTCCTCTGTCTCATGCCTTCCCAGCCTTCAATTTCCCTCAACTTTTACCCACTTTCTAGTCCCTCATTTCCATCCTCTGTAGTCATCCCCTCCCTAACTTCATCTCTCTTCTTTTGCCGCTCATCTCCTCACCAGACCCAGCTCCTTTTCTGCCCCCTTATCACCTCTCTATCTCCAGTCCTTATCTTATATCTTACTCCCCTATCTAGGCTCCAATTCCCCCTTTACCTTCTCCATTTACTCCCTCTCTCACCTCCTTCAAAGATCTGTCTCCTTCCTTTCTCCATGTATAAGCAGGAATGAAGTCTTTGCATATGGATGGTGTCATCCGACGGAGCCCATGTGGATCTTTTGGAAGCCCAGTGGAGCCCAGTTACTTTTGGAAGCTTTTGAGAGGTTCCTCTGTGCTTGCAAGCCATCTTCCCGTCTGTTGCTGTGGTGTCATTTTGAACTAGTCTTCTTTTTTCCTAGAGTCCAACAGACACATTCTAATGTATCTCTGCTTGGTAATTACTCCCCCCCCCCCCCCCCCAGGGATCCTGTGCCTTCTGGTTCTCTTAATAATTGCCTGCCATCATGGTTTCCTCTCTTTTCCCTTTTTGATCATTTTAACTTTCTTTTCTGTGACACATCTGTCCCTTTAGGCACCAATGACTGGCCAGGCCCTCCTCATTTTTTTTTTTTTTTTAAATTCTTTATTTATAATTTCAAGAAAACAAACAGAAAAAAGAAACACAAAATCAACATTCATGATCAATATGATAACAATGAAGCTGCTGCTATACAAAAACCCCAAAATTCCACCCAACCCTCCCTCCACCCGGCTCTCTGGGCATTGACCAGCCGCAGTTCTGGGTCAGCACAACAGCGACCCAAAACAGCGGCCTCGACAAAGCGTACCTCCATTAAAGGTAATGTTTACAACGTTACTTTGGAGCATGCAATATATTGATCTAGTAACTCCCAACGCGTGATAGCTAATTTAACATCATTCGGGCGATATAGTTTACAATACAATTTCTCATATTTGGAATACTGACAGACCGAGTTCCACCAGTGTGTAAAAGTAAGCTTAGGGAAAGACTTCCAATTGGCCAGGATCTGCTTAATCGCAATAGCCAACAAAAAGTTCAGTAGGAAGCCTTCCCCGCGCTTTAGGGCCAAACTCGGCGCCAAGGAGCGCAGGAATAATATATTCCACGTGAAATCGCAGGATAGCTTCAAGATGTGACAGATTCTCTCCCAAATTTGAGCCAGGTAGTTTTTGATGTAGGGACAGTCAAAGAACATGTGAGAGTATGTGCCTGTTCCGGTCTGGCAGGACCAACATTTATCTGAGGCCTCTTTGTGCCATTTGGCCAGCCTCACTGGGGTTATAAAAGCCCTATGAAGAAAGAAGTAGAGTGACTGTGTGATTGCTGCCGATCGGGAGACCCTAGTTACAGGGCCCCATAGCAATTTCCATGTGTTTACCGGGACTGGGCCAGCCATGTCGGAGTCCCACACTCTTTTCAACCCAACCAACCCCTTTGGGGCACTGTCCCTAAGGAACGCATATAATTTAGAAAGCGCACCATGCTGTCCAATCGTGCCCCAGAGCCGACTTAGCAGCTCACTTTCCACTGGCATTTGCTGTGACTTAGCCTGAAAGTTGACAAGGCAATGCTTGAGCTGCACCCATTTAAAATAATTAGCGGACGGAAGAGAGTAATCCAGCTGCAAGACAGCGAAATCCTTCCAGCCTTGCAGGCCCACTAGCTGGCTAATCGACCAAATTCCGCACGCTTGCCAGGCTTTCCATGCGAACATTTTACCTCGTATTCGAAGTTGTGGATTCCACCAAATCGGTGAGGCTTCCACAAGTAAGTTGCTTACACCCATCCGCCTAACCAGATTTAAATAAGCATCTTGCGTCGCTCTTATAACACTACCCGCATTCAGCCATTCGGGCTGCAGAGCCCCTAGCATTGATTCCAAAGGGTAAGGAGCTGCCAGTCCTGTTTCGAACTCTAACCAGGTCGGGCATGACTCTAATGTTGCCCTGCCTAGCCATAGAGCTCCTTGCTTCAGCAAAAAAGCCTGATGATATAGGAAAAGGTCCGGGAACTGCACGCCCCCCTCTTCCCTTGCCGCTTTAAGCTTCCGAAGGGCAATGCGCGGTTGGGCATCTTTCCACAAAAAGCTAGTGAGATGTTTTTCCAACCTAATAAATATGCTGCGCGGCAGAGGGAGAGGAAGCATGTTCATGACATAATTAATTTTTGGCACCAGAATCATTTTAATAAGCTCCAATCTGCCCCACCATGAGAAGTGAAGAAGGGACCACGATAAAGTTTTCCCTCTTATCACCTGTACTAACTCCTCTACATTCTTTTGGATCATGAGCTCCATTGAGGAACAGTACCAAGCTCCTAAGTATTTGATACAATCAGCCTCCCACCTAAAAGGAAAGCTAGCCATTTCAGCAGACGTAGAGACCCTGTTAAGCGGGAAAGCCACCGACTTGTGCCAGTTAATTTTGTAGCCAGACACAGCAGAGTAAGACTCTATCAAGTCCAGGATTATTGGAATTTCAGATGGCTGTCCAAAAAGGAGCAAGTCATCCGCATATGCCGATAATTTCGCAACTGATACTCCCCCTTCGATGCCAGCCAGACCGCTATGTTGCCGAACCGCCAGGAGCAGCGGCTCCATTGCCAAATTGAAAAGCATGGGGGAAAGGGGACAACCCTGCCGGGTACCTCTATGTAATGAGAATGAACGAGACAGGAACCCATTTGCCACAATACGTGCAGAGGTTTTAGCATATAAGGCCTGCACTTTTTTAATGAATCCCTCTCCAAGCCCAAACCAATTTAAGATGAAAAATAGGAAAGACCACTCCAAACGGTCAAAGGCCTTCTCTGCATCAAGAGAGAGGGCTACATATGGCCTAGTTACCACCGCCGCTCTGTCCAAAAGATTGCATAGCAACCGGGCATTATCAGACGTAGACCGCCCAGGTATGAAACCACACTGATCTGGATGTATTATCGTTCCCATGAGAGTCGACAATCGCCTTGCCAAAATGCTTGCATAAATTTTATAGTCAGCATTTAGGAGAGAGATGGGGCGGTAGTTTCCCACTTTGCTAGGGTCTCTTCCGGGCTTCTCAATGACCGCTATAATTGCATCTGAGAATAAGCCTGTTTGCGCATGATTTTCTCCTAACTCCTCGTAATATTGCAATAGAAAAGGCTGCAGTTCAACTCTAAATATAGCATAAAATTCAGCGGGTATACCATCAGGTCCTGCAGCCTTTCCTTGAGGCATAGACTTAATTGCTTCACTGATTTCAGCACCCGAGAAGGGTTTGCCAAGATTAGCGGCTTGCTGATCTGACAAGACAGGATGATCTAACTTCTCCACAAATTGCCGGAAGTCCCCTAGTTCAGCCTTTGTCTCAGATGCATATAAGGTCCTATAAAATTTGGAAAATTCCTCGACTATTTCGGAGCTGGCGGTATGCCGCGCTGCTTGACTATCTTCGATAGCCGTGATCCTAGTCTTTTGGCGCTGACCGCTAGCGGCTTGGGCGAGTAAGCGCCCTGATCTATTCCGCTCAACATGATATCTGGCTGACTGTTGCAGCATTACCTGCTCTACATCAGAGCTGAGAATTTCATTGTATTGGAATCTTAGTCGCTGTAAGCGCTGAAGAAGGCCAGGTACTGGTTGTTTGAGCCACAGCCGCTCGCCTGCCTTGATCTGGCTTTCCAGAGCCGTTAGCTGGGCTCTACGTCGCTTGGAGTCCCTAATTTTATAGCTAGTGATTGAGGCCCTCAACGTGGCCTTGAAAGCTTCCCACCATGCCCAACTAGATGATTCTCCCAGAACATTCTCACTGAAATAAGAGGCAATAGTCGCTTTTACCTCCGCTTTAAATGTGGGTTCTGCCAGCCAAGCTCTACTAAAGGACCAACTAGGAGGAATCTTCTCAATGCCTGGGAACGTCAGAGTAACCGTGATGGCTGCGTGGTCCGATACTGTTACACTAAGAATCTCCGCCGCGCAGCCATCTGAGACCAGAAGCTTGGATATTAGAAAAAAGTCAATGCGGGACGAAGACTTGTGTACTGGAGAGAAGAAAGAGTAATCTTTATCACTTGGGTGGAGTAATCGCCAAATATCTACTAGCTCACACGTGTCCATTAGGGCAGAGAGCGCCGAGCTCGTCCGAGATGGGCGCTCTATTCTCCCAGGGCACCTATCTATCAAAGGATCCCGTACTTGATTAAAGTCTCCTCCCAGAATGACAAAGGGCTCTCCCGCTCTCTGTATCTTCTCATTCAAGTTGCAAAAAAAACCGGGATCTTCCCTATTGGGCCCATAAACATTGATAAGCAAAATCTGCACACCTCCAATCATTACTAAGGATTGCGCATATCTGCCCTCTGTGTCATTGTTAGCATATATTGTCTTACAGCTTAACGAGATTTTAACTAGTGTAGCTACACCATTTCTCTTGTGAGCTGCAGGTGAAGAACCCACTAATTGATACCCATTGCTCTCTAGCTTAGAGGTCTCTTTCTGAGACAAGTGAGTTTCTTGTAAAAAGATGGCGTCTGGATTCTGACGCTTACAATAGGACATAATCTTTTTACGTTTCAGCGGGGAGTGTATACCTTTAACATTTAAAGACAGTATCTTGAATGAATTAGCCATGGCAATGACAACTAAAGATTTTGACAATAATAACAGCCGTAAGCTCCAAATTAAAAGATGCCAATGCTACGCAACCCCCCGGAGAGCCATTCCCCTCAATCCCCCAACAAAAACAAACAGGGCTAGACAGCGAAAACACTATTACAGCATAGCGCAGCCCGGTTGAGGGCCCTTAAAGTAAGAAAAGAAAGAGAAGCATAATAAAAAAAAGAGAAATACAACTATAATTGTAATTATGATGAAACCCCCCATCGGCTACTTCACCCCCTACTGCACACTCTTTGCCATGCAGGTCTGGTTCCAGATACGAAAAGTCCCTAGGCCAGGCCCGGACTTTAGCAGGCGGCAGCACTCAGGAGAAAAAAGGAACAGGACTGTAGGCGGATTCAAGTAAGTTGCATCGCCAGTGCCTCCTGATCGACAATATATCGTTGTAAGGCTGCAGGGTCGTCAAAGGTTTTAGTAGAGTTGTTTAATGTGACTTTAAACCTCGCAGGATTGAAAAGGCCATAGCGCGCTTGTAGGCGCTGGAGCCGCGGTCGTAGGGCCAAGAATTGCCTTCTCTTCTCCACCGTATGCTTGCAATAATCCGCGTAAAAGGTTACTTTCTGCCCCTCATGTTGAAGTGGTTGCTGCTTCCTAGCAGCCTCGAGAATTTGCAGGACTTGTTGATGCCGCAAAATGCACAGGATCATTGGTCTCGGCCTCATATTATGTTGAGCCGTTGTGGTTGGGATGCGATGGGCTCTTTCGATTTCCAGCGGGAACTTCAGTTCAAGTTTGAGCAAAGAGGGCAGAAAGTCTGCAAGAAAACGAATCGAGTCATTTCCCTCAACTCCTTCACGAAGGCCCAGTATGCGTACATTATTGCGGCGGCTCCTATTTCCCATATCTTCTAGATTGCGTTCAAGCCAATCTATTTTCCGGGCCGCCGCGGTAAGCGTTTTGATCTGTTCAGCTTGCTTCGCTGCCATGCCTTCCACCGTCTCCACCCTAACCGTGAGTGTCTGCAGTTGCATGCCCAGAGTTTTCATATCGGACTGCAATTCAGCAAGAGTGTCCCCGTTCGCTTCCACTCGGGCTCTGACCGCTCTGATCTCAAGGAGCAATTCTTTGATGCCCTCAGGCCGTTCTTGCCCAGGCGCCATTTTTATCGGGGAAAGGGGATCCGTTTTAGATCTTTTAGACCCCGTAGAGGACGGTCCTGCAAATTCCAGCCGCGTTTGCTTGCCGCTAGGCCCTCCTCATTTTAAAGATCAAGCCATTTGATTTTGCCGTGGCCAGCAGGTTTAAGAAGTGTTCCCAGTACACAAGAACCATATCTGCAATGGATACCCATAGTTGGTACCTTCAGTGCCTGGGACCTGATCATCAGCCCTCTCTTTGTAATTTGTGTTTGCAGATGACAAAAAGAGGACTCAAGGGTCAACAGAAGCCACACAAATCACTTTTTGGCACTCACGTCCAGTCCATAGACATTGGCATCGACAACACCAGTCTCAATGGTTTCAAAGGCTTCATTGGATGCTGGTGGTGCATCGATATTGAGGAGTTCTCAAGCTCACTTGGAGCCGAGCACCCATAGTGCCCCAGAGCATCAGCCAGAGATTGATCTCTACTCAAAGATGAGGAAGGAATGAACTTCATCTTCATTAATGTTGAAGGGTGATCGCACTGAGTGAAGATTCTGGTGCACTGGCATCAGAGCCCCTTGAGGCATGGTGTCGAGATCGATGAGGGCTCATGCAAATGCCCCTTTAAGCTTCCCCGAAGCTTCCCAGAATATCAGAGGGACAGCGGCAGCCTACTGAGAGCTGAGACCAAGCCAACAAAATCCTGTTCAGATCACAGGTACATCTGTTGAAGTTGCTAAGGCCCTGCAACCTTCAGAATCAGCAGCCATGGAGAAATGCCTTCTGTAGGCTCTCGAGGAACTGATCGTGTGACTCTTGGCTGGGCAGTAGGCCAGTGCTTTGATGTCATCTGCATCAACATCAGCTACCATACAACCAATATTCAAGATGTATGCCTTGCCTGTGTGAGATGCAACATCAGGGTATTGAAGGGCCCCAACACTGGTGCCTGCCTGGCCAATGTCACACTCTACCGTTTCAGGGTCTGATGCACCGTTGAAATCTAAATGAGCATCAGTGCATCATTACTCCTGAAGGATCTCCCAAACCCCTTGGGTCAGAAGAGAGATCCAGACAGAGACTCAGAAGTACTTTGACTTCCTCTCTGAGTTGGATTCAGAAGACTGGGTAATCGACATTGAGTATGAGAACTTGTTGGGGGATAGGTCTCCAGAGTTTCCGTCAGACCCTTCTCCACCTCATGAGTGGTGCAAGTCCCCTCCTGAGGATATGACCTTCCAAGATTTTGTTAGGGACATGGCCAAGGCCATATCATTTTCCTTGGAGACTGAGGATGAGCCCAGAGCAGAAGAGTTGGAGATCCTTGAGTTTTTTTGACCCCCTAAAGAAGCAATGACAGTGCCTGTGCACTGCATCCTACAGAAAGTAGAGTTGAGAATGTGGGAGAACCCCCTCAATGTACCTCCATTAAGTAGAAGGCTTGACTCCAAGTATAGAATTCAGAAGAATCATGGATTTGAAAAGCCCCAGCTTCCACACCATTCTTTGGTGGTCGAATCCACCTTCAAGAGATCCAAGAGTTCCAAGACTCATTCCTTGGTGCCCCTGGGGAGGGAAGCTTGAACATTGGACTCTTTGGGGTGAAGGTATTTTCAGAGTTCCACGCTCATAGTCTACATAGCCTCATACTAACTCTACATGGGTATGATTTTGAAGAACATCATGTGTGACCTCGCTGATCTGTCCCAATATCTCACTCCAGAGAAATCAAAACAGCACCATTTCCTAGTAGTTCACAGCAAGAACTGCTCAAAGGTCATGGTCTGTGTGTCCTATAATACCTTCAAAACAGCATTGAGAGCTTCTTCCTTGGATATTGACACCCGGAGACTTGCCTGGCTCCGGTCCTCAGACCTGGAACAATCAGTGCAGGACAAGCTTGCTGACGTGCCGTGCCATGGAATTAGAAGAGAAAGTTGGTTTCATTGAGGGGTAACATGTCACCCTTCATAATCTCTCAAGTAACACTTCCAAGTCAACCTCTTATCACCCCCAGGAAGAGGCCAGAAAAAGACCTATTACTCTCGTAGGCGTAGGTATGTCCTGATCTCAACGACTCATTTCTGATCTCCATATCCTATCTTCACATGTATGGATCAGTCTTTCCATGCATTATCTCCTGAAAAATTCAACTTGCCACAGCCAAATTTTCGGGGTAGCTGTATATTTATTTATTTATTTAACTGTATTTATATCCCGCTTTTCACCGGGTCAAAGCGGTGTATCTGCATAAAAGTTAGAAGCAGAAAAAACTTTTTCAAAGAAAATATATTGATCTGATACAAAAGTGAAAAATAAATAAATACAAAGTAATTTTAGTTTAAAAAGTGTTCAAATGAATTGCTCTGCAGTTGTTTTACTGTTATATTTATTCAGCAGCAGCAGAAGTAGCAGTGTTCCATTGAACTGCTCAGCAAATCTTTGATTGAATCTCAAACAAAAGTTCCTGTTGAGGATGCCTTGACTTAGAGTGCCAACAGAAAAAAAGCACGCTGAATAGCTAACAATTGCACTGAATCAAGTCAAGAAACATGGAGTCAAATTGAATAAAGGTCAGTTTTACAGATTTTTGTGTAAGAAATTGCACACCTTGGGGAATAGTTAACCCTAGAGGGAATACAGACAATAGTAACCAAGTCGTCATAGGCAAACTGAATAAGATGCCCACTGAGTTTGTTTCTTCACATAGAACTGCTACATTGTTTGTTTTAGAGCTCTTTAGAGGCTTGTTTTATTTGCTACTGTAGTTCTGTTAATTTCTCTGTCCATGTGTGTGTGTAACAATGGTTATTTATGAAGAGTTGCCTTTGGGGAAACTGCTAGGTACTTGTGACCTAGATTGGCCACTGGAAACAGGATACTGGGCTTGATGGACCTTGATTCTTATGTTCTTAGTTGGATTCTTGGCAAATTCTGATACCTTTCATTGTATCAGCTAAGAATAATCCATCAATACTGTACTCTTTTCAAAGAAGGGATCTGTTTGACCTGACAAATCATGTATAATTCTTATTATGGTCTAATTAAATACAGTATAACAGCCAGCAAGAAATCCAGGTTTCAATTGTAATAACACTGCACTAAAAAAGATATGGGGTGATTCTATTTCCAAAATGTATGATCCTGGAACATAACATTCTGGGGTTTCCTTTCAGTCTGATCCATTTGTTTGCTGGTCTCTACTTAATCCATTCTTCCATTCTTCTACTGGTAGACAATAACTAACAAAAAGAGAATTGGGGGGGGGGGGGGTGATATTCAAAGGTATTTACACCATTTCAGACCTGCAAACCGTGTAAATGCCGGTTAGTGGGATATTCAGTGGCACTAACACGGTTAGTGGTCAACATTATTGGCACCCTTGCATTTTAAGTATGTTGTGTAGAATATCTTGAGAAATAATTGGAAATATTCCAACTATATGTCATTATAATATTTTAATAGTATGTTCAAAGGTATACAACAAAAATAAGACGTCTGTGCAACTTAGATGTAGTAATTTCTGAGATTAAAAAAAAACAAAAACAGAAAACAAAATATGACCTGGACAGGATAAATAGAACCCTTCACTAATATTAGGTTGCACAACCCCTGGCAGTGATGACAGCCTTCAAATGTTTCTTGTAGCCATCTATTTGTTTCATACATCTATCTGCTGGTAGTTTCTCCCACTCTTCAACTGTGATTTATTCCAGCTCATGAATGTTTCCAGGATTCCTTTTATCAATGGCATATTTCAGCTTTCCAAAGGTTCTCAAATGGAGTGCGATCAGGACTCATTGCTGGCCAGTTTAAAACAGTCTATTTTTTCCTTTTTAAGCATTCTTTTATAATTTTGTATGTATGTTTCGGGTCATTGTCCTATTGGAGGACCCATGACCTTTGATTCAGACCTAACCTTTTGACATTAGATAGCACATTTCACTCCAAAATACCTTGGTAGTCCTCTGACTTCATGATCCCTTTAATATGTTCCAGGCCTCCAGTTCCAGAGACAGCAAAACAGCCCCACCACATTATGGAACCTCCACCATATTTAACCGTAGGAAGGATGTATTTTTCCTTATAAGCTTCATTTCTTCACCAGTAAATGTATCGCAGGTCTGCATTGCCAAAGAGCTCAAGTCTGGTTTCATCTGTCCACAGAACATTTTTCCAGAAGGATCGTGGTTTCTCGAGGTGGGTTTGGGCAAAGATCAGGTGTGCCTTTTTATGTCTGTCTTTGAGCAGTGGAGTCCTCCTTGGTCTTTGTCCATGAAGTCCTTCTTTGTTTAGTGTGTGGCATATAGTGCCGGTTGATATCACCATTCCAGGTCAGCCTTAAGCTCTTTAGATGTTATACGGGGTGTTTTTTGAACAGTTCACACTAACCTTCGAAGACTTCTTGGATTAACTTTCCTCTTCCACCACATCCTGGGAGATTCTTGATAGTTCCTTTAGCAGAAAACTTCTTAATAACATTGCAAACTGAAGGGCTTCTTTCCAAGTTCTTTGGAGATGGCCTTGTACCCCTTTCAAGTTTGGTGTTTGGTTATAATGGCTTTTCTGATGGTCTAAGGCAGCTCTCCTGTCTTTACCATTGTGAAAATGGAACAGGGAGTGAATGTGGACATTTTAAACATTAGAGCCATCATTCATTGGTTGATTCGTTCATTCATGTGAGTACTGATAATTGAACACAGGTGCATCTAATTTTATTGCAGTGGGAATGTGGCTCTTCTGTTCAAACTGATTTATTGCTTATAAGGGTGCCAATAATTATGTCCTGGCAATGTCCTAGTTTTCATACTATTTTGTTTTTAATTGGTCTTGTTTATTTGATTCTTTTATGTGTCAAACATGTGTGAATATATATATAGTCCAAAGCTATTTCACTGGCCACTGTTTTTTTAGGAGATATTGAACATTAAGGGGTTGAACTGCAAGGGTGCCAATAATGTTGACCACAATCGCATCTGCAGGTGCTGCCGTTACATGCCCCGATGCTAGGCGGTTAGCATTGGGGCATGTTGTTGATGTTCTGGAGTGGAGTGAAGGCAGTGTCAGCATACACCAGCAGGACATCATGCCTAGCATAGGTGTCAGTGATGTTCCCAGACCTTGGATTTCAAGCAGCTTTGTTACTCTGGTGATATCAGTCTCCAAACTTAATGAGGGTAGTTTACAAGATGAGATTAACTCTAACCCCCTGGTGATGTCAGTCTCCGGGCCTGATGAGATTGGTCTGCAGCCCCTCCTTGCTAAATCAAGAATAGCAGACCTCAAAGGGAGGTGACTGGAAACAATAGCAGACCTCAAAGGGAGGTGCTAGAGAAAATTCACTATAAAGGACAGAAATACTTCCTCTTTCTCTCTCTCTTCCTATTTTCATTGTACACACCTTGCCATGAGGCTCTGACACCCACTTTTCTCCCCTCCCCCTTGTTCTCTCTTTCTCTCCCTATTCTTCTTACTATGAGGCTCTGACCCACATTTTCTTACCTCTCTCTCTCTCTCTCTCTCTCACACACACACACACACACACACACACACACACACACACACACAGATTCATTGAAGTAAACTGAAGCAGCTTTCTAACAACCTCCTACCTCTGTTCTGTAACTTTGTAATAAGCCTATTTCTATATAAAAACCTTTTTTCCAAGCCACACCTGTTTGGTTATCTTATTTGTGCTGCTTACCCTACTGTCTCTGTGAAATGAACCCAGGACCAAACGGAGAGTAGACCAGAAGAATACATATTCAGAAGATTACATTTTATGGGGGCCATCTCAGACTTCACAGCAGATCTCCAGTTGGGTAAGGAATAATTTTGTTTGATACATTAAAGTGGATTTCAGACAGGGTGCGACAGGAAAATCAAAAGCCCTTGTGACCATATACAATTGACAATTTTGGTTAAAGGCTGGATTTAGTGAAAAGTTCCAGTGATACCTTTGTTTTGTGGGTTAGACAAGGTGAGATTTTTATTGTCAAAAGGCTCTGTAATAATCCAGAATTTTAATATTACCTACACCTAGGGACATTACATAGAGTGGCTTGCAATTTTCTTATTTGTAGGTAGAGGCTTGTTACGATTTGTTACAAGGCACAGATTTTTCTCTAGTACTTGAGCTGCTAAGAAAAGACAGAGAGATAGCTAAAGGTGGTAACCACTTTTTATTCAGGTATAATTTTAAGGCGTGGTCTTTATGCCAGTACTCTTTACTGAACACCCATAAAATTTATGCCATTCCAACTATAATTCTAAGTCTCACTTCTTCATAAAAGTGAGCATTCCTCCTTCCAAGGTTGCACATTTGAGATAGTCCAACTACAGCCTTTCTGCAGTCTCAAATATGGAAGCCTTTGATTTTAAAGAACTGAAACAAATAGTACTGACATACTGTAAGAGGAAAGGTGGTCCCTTTGAAGGCGAATTCCCTGAGTCATCATGGTATAATATTCAAAGACAAATGTTAAACCATTATCAAGAATTCAAAAAGAAAACAAATAAAAGAAAATGCCTTTTTATCCAAGGCAATACTGAACTGAAACAGGACAATACTGAACTGACTTCTCATTGTACCCAATTGACCAAAGACCTTGAGGAGGCACAAAGTTGCATTGCCATACAAAGGACTCAGGTGATACAAGCCACAAATTCTTTTATAACTGTTAGTGAGCAATTAGAAGCACTTAAACTTGAATTGAGGCACGTTAAGGATCAATTGGCCTCTGAAAGACAAAAGAAATATATGCCCTGGCCAACACCCATTTCTCCCTCAGCCCCCTATGCCTATGACACACCCTATAAGCCATGCATCCAATCTATTGAGAAACAAAAGAATACAAAAGTATGCATAGCTGGACTTAGGAATGGAAAAAATAAAGATGAATCACAAGAAGAAAATCCTAATAGTTTATCTCAGCCAGAACAGAGCAATAATCAGGATCTGTGTCAGGAGGATAATTCAGATGACTCAGACATGGCACCCAGTACTGAACTCAGAGCACCAGTTAAAGTGATGCTGCAGGACAATTTAAAAGATAGAGACATGGAAAGAATAGTTGAGAAAATTGGCCCTATGCCTTTTAATGTAAATGATTGGTGCAAATGGGCCACTGATATTCTGATTCACTGGGGTCTAGGGAAATACAGAAGAAAACAATCAGACTTTGATAGACTTATGCATCTGGCTCTGGGGCCACACTATTATAAAGTTGGCTCTCTCACTCACCCATACCAGTTGGTTAAAAGGGGCATTGAGAAACTATTTCACTGTTCCCCAATGCAAGTATTTAAAATTATTTCACCTCTACCAAATGATACACTGGAAGAGTTTGCATATAGAGCCTGGATTTTAAAAGCAGTTCTTAATGAGCAGGAGTCCTGGCCCAATGCAGAAGATTATGGGGAGAGCACGCATAAAACATTTTTATTAGAATTGCTATCCCCTGAGATTACAAAACACCTTCTGTTATTTTCTGAAGACCCTAAAGCAACCCCTTTTGATACTTTAATGCTCAGAACTGGGTCTGTTTGGAAGACCCAGCCCTCACAGGTCATAACAGTATCAGAAGCACGGAATTGGCAAGCTGAGGGATCCTCCCAATACACAAAAAACACAGACAAAGGATACCGAGGACAGACATCTTGGAGAGGACAAAGCAGAGGTACTTTTAGAAATTTCTCAGGGTACATTCCCTTTCAGGAGCTCAAAGCACAGAGAGATGGATTAGAAAAGGAGAAAATTAAATGGGAACAGGACAAATACATACTGCAGATAGAACTAGATAAATTAAAACAGGACTTACAAGCAGCTCAGGACAAACACAAGGCTAGTGCATAGGGGTGTCCTGACCAGGGCCGGCCCGTCCATTGAGCAAGAATGTTTTTTGCACAGGGCCCCGCATTTCAGGGGGCCCCGCGCAAAGAACATTCTGCTTTTTTTTCAAAATTAAATTTAAAAAAACCCTAAAACTGGCTGCTACCACTGCCACTGCCACTGCCGCCGTGGCAGTGGCAGAATGGAGTGTCCCGCGGGGCCCCCTCTGCCCGGCTGAGTCCCTCCCTCCCTCTGCAACGGCTGAGACCCTCTGTGCCAGCTTTCGGATTCGCGAAGGGAGAGTGTCTCCCTCACGTCACTGTTAAGCCTGCAGGGGCAGATGGGAAATTTCCCATCAGCCCCTGCGGGCTTAACAGAGACGTGAGGGAGACACTCTCCCTTCGCGAATCTGAAAGCCGGCACAGAGGGGCTCAGCCATCGCAGAGGGAGGGACTCAGCCAGGCAGAGGGGGCCCCGTGGGATACTCCATTCTGCCGCTGCCGCAGCGGCAGTGGTAGCAGCCAGCTTTTTTTTTTTTTTAAATTTTCCTTGAACCGATGGGGGGGGGGGTTAGGACTGGTAATGGGCTATGGAGGGGGTTAGGACTTGACTTGAGGTGGGCTGTGGGTTGATGGGGGGGGGTTTAGGAATGGTAATGGGCTATGGGGGGGCTAGGACTGGAAATGGGCTGAGGGGTTAAGACTGGAGGTGGGCTGATGGGGTTAGGACTGGTAATGGGCTGTGGGCTGTTGGGGGGGGTTAGGACTGGTAATGGGCTATGGGGGCTAGGACAAGAAATGGGCTGATGGGGAGGGGGGAGGACTTGAGGTGGGCTGTTGGGGGGTGAGGACTGGTAATGGGCTATGGGGGGCTAGGACTGGAAATGGGCTGATAGGGGGTTAAGACTGGAGGTGGGCTGATGGGGTTAGGACTGGTAATGGGCTGTGGGCTGTTGGGGGGGTTAGGACTGGTAATGGTCTATGGGGGGGTTAGGACTGATAACGGGCTATGGGGGGGCTAGGACAGGAAATGGGCTGTTGGGGAAGGGTTAGGACTTGAGGTGGGCTGTTGGGGTTAGGACTGGTAAAGGGCTGTGGGGGGTTTAGGACTGATAATGGGCTATGGGGGGGCTAGGACAGGAAATGGGCTGATGGGGTTAGGACTGGTAATGGGCTGTAGGCTGTAGGGGGGGTTAGAACTGGTAATGGGCTATGGGGGGGTTAAGACTGGTAATGGGCTGTGGGCTGATGGGGGCTGTCTGGTAATGGGCTATGGGGGGTTAGGACTGATAATGGGCTATGGGGGGCTAGGACAGGAAATGGGCTGATGGGGAGGGGTTAGGACTTGAGGTGGGCTGATGGGGTTAGGACTGGTAATGGGCTGTGGGCTGATGGGGGCTGTCTGGTAATGGGCTATGGGGGGTTAGGAATGATAATGGGCTATGGGGGGGCTAGGACAGGAAATGGGCTGATGGGGAGGGGTTAGGACTGGCAATGGACTGATGGGGTTAGGACTGGAAGTAGGCTGATGGGGGGTTAGGACTGGTAATGGTTTATAGGGGGGGCTTAAACTGAAAATGGGGTGATGGGGGTTAGGACTGGAAGTGGGTTGATGGGGGGGCTAGGACTGGTATTGTGTTGGGGGGTTGCTAGAACTGGAAATGGGCTGATGGGGGGCTAGGACTGGAAATGGGCTCATGCAGGGGCTAGAAGGGAATGGATGCTGGGTGAGGCTGGAACTAGAAGGGAGCTGATGTTGGGGGAGGATTAGAATGGGATGGGGCTGGGAGAGTAAAATGGAGAGGGGAAAATATTTTGTGTGGGAGGGATGAAAAATCTACAATTGGCCGGGTATTGGGAGAGTAAGTGGGGATTGAGGATGGAGGGGTAAATTTGAGTGGATGAAATAGGAATGAGGAAAGAGCAAAAGGAGAAAGATTAGTATGTTAAAGCAGATGTAGAGAGAGAATGGAAAAAAACTAGGAGAGAAGAAAGGACAAATGGACAGCAGACGATGGACAGTTAGCAGAAGACACGAAGAAACCAGAAGAAAGTGGCTGGAGCAATTGCAGCTGAAAAAAATTGCACAAAAGATAGAAAAATATCTCTTTATTTTGAATTTATTAATTGGAATATGTCAGCTCTGGGAAATGTGCATCATTAACGTCTGCGCTTTGTTTAGTACAAGAGGAAATTAATTTATAGTTTTATTTCTACAGTGTTGTTGTACATTCCAAGTTTGGCTTTTGGGGTTCCCAGTTTAATTATTGTCTTCCTATTTCTAAATTGTGATTCCTTGTTTGGTGATGGTCTATGTTCTGCATGTGTAATTGAGCTGAGGTATTCTGTTTATGTAATTCCTATTTGACATTGCAACTTGTTCTCTTTCCCCAGTAGGTCATGTATTGTTATTCTCTGAAATGTATTGGTTTAATATTTGCAGTGTTTCCTTTTGATAGGTAGAGTATGGTGCTTTGTGAGTCCTGGTAGTGCTGTTAGGATACGGCGGGTTTGCTATGGGTTCTAAATGGGCAGTGTTTGTAGTAGTTCCTAATGTGTCTGGCGGTTGGCACTGGATTATAGTAATGTAGAAATCTTTTAGTCTTTCTTTATACATACACTCATTAAGAGGCATGTTTACTAAAAGTTAGTATATGGTAACGTTATGCAAATATTTATGCAAATGAGGCCTCTTATGCAAATGAGGCCCTGCACCGAGTCTCCGCACATGGCCCCGCACCCCCCTTGGGCCACCCCTGGTCCTGACCTCTTGGGTTCAGATATCAAAATGTCTCAAGCCTTCATAGCCCAGCCTGCCTCCGTTCTCTCAGCAGAGGACTCAATTCCAGAGCCTCTGGATGATGAAACAGACACAGACCCAGAATACAGTTTAAGGCTTGTAACATCCTTGATACTGGACTCTTGTGGATGCCCTAATGTTATCAGTAGAGTAGGGGGTCAGGATAAACTAGCTTTGATTGACACAGGGGCTGGAATTAGTTTTACAAACAGAGCTTCTCCCACTGCAGATCAGAAAATATGGAAATTTATGAAATTCAAGGAATTAATGACACAGCTTCCAAATGTGTGGCTATCCCAGTTAAATGGGGTATCCCTGTGCACAGTGAACAAAACAAGGAAATGTTAGAAACCACTGCCTCCACTATAGAAATAATTGGAATTGACGTTCTCAACCAGTTAAATTTTGTGGTGGATATGGCTAATCTTAAATTGTGGCAGTATTCAGGAACTTCAAGTGCTTCTAAAACTTTAGTGCATGAAGTCATTCCCATGCAGTTAGCAACCCAGTGCACCAAGGCAGCTCAGCAGTATGATCTGTGTGTAATTCCCTCAGAGGTAGCTGATATTCCAGTCTGGGCTCAAGACAAGTTAGATTGTGGGAAAATACACACAGAAATACTGTTGGAAGGCGAGGATCCTCCACCACAGAAACAATACCCAGTACCTCATCAGGCTATAGAACCAGTGACTAAAATTGTGAAGATATTGGAGGAGAGGGGTCTGATTAGACCTATTTCTTCCACATGCAATTCACCAGCCTGGCCAATAGTTAAACCGGGGGGTTCCTTCAGGCTCACTATGGACCTCCGTGCCCTGAATCAAGTTTCAAAATCTGTAGTGCCTGTGGTAGCCTCATCCCTGAAATGATCTCTAAACTGAACCCCAAATGTAAATTTTTCTCTGTTTTAGACATATCCAAAGGGTTTTGGAATCTGCCCTTGGCCTTTGAATGCCAGTACAAAGCAGCCTTTCAGTGGCTGAATAAACAATATGCATGGACTGTGCTTACACAGGGATATAAGGATTTCCCCTCAATATTTCATAAACAATTCGGAAAAAATGGCCTGTAATCCTAGACATAGTTACCCTCCATGATCTTGATGCTCTCATGATCACCGAAACATGGTTATCTAAAGAGGACAATGTCCTTATCAACCAACTCATTCCACCAAACTTCACTATACACACAACCCACAGAGAAAACAAGAAAGGAGGAGGAGCACTCATACTCACCAAGTCTGAACTCCTCTTCAACATGACCAACTCCCATAGCACAAACAATCTGGACATAATCACCATAGCCAATAAACAATGCTCCATAAACCTGGTATACAGAGCCCCCTCGAGCTCCCCAGACGATCTGCCCACTATATTGGATCTGGCCGCTAACACCAACAACCCCAACACTCCCAACTGGATCATGGGAGACCTGAACCTCCCATCACTACAACAAAACCAATCCTCATCACTCCTCAATGCCATCGAAAATCTTGGTTATAAACAAATGATCACTGAACCCACTCATACCAAAGGAAACATTCTTGACATGGTATTTGCCCCACACCATTTCTCTGAGCAAAACAGCAACATTGTAGAATCGATCACCAATGTCCCATGGTCTGACCATAAACTTATAAACCTACGAATCCCCCTGAACAACAGTCATAATCTGAACACCAGCAAACTCGCCAATACATCCAGAGTAACACGGGGCTTTCGACCTTTCAACAGAGAACTTATTCTGTCAAGTACCCAACCAATCCTCAACAACACGTCACTCAACCTTGACGAGTCAATCACTGCCTGGAACAACAGCCTCAACGCTGTTGCTCAACTACCAAACAAAAAGACCTTTTCAGGGAAAAGAACCTCTGCTCCATGGTTTTCCCCGGAACTACGGGCCTCTCTTACTCACCTACGAAGGCTAGAAAAACGCTGGCGCCGCACACTAGCCACCGATGACCACGAAGCCTACATACTTCACCTCTCAACTCACCGCGAGGCAATCGCAGCCAGAAAGAAGCAATACCACTCAGATATGCTCAAGAGATCTTTGAACAAACCTCGTGACCTCTTCAACCTGGTTAAGTCACTATCAAAGGAACCATCCACTGAACAAAATAATGATATTCACCCGCAAGAATTCGCTGATTACTTGCAATCAAAACTCCTACAGACAGATGAACTCTCAAAAAACAATATACAAGAAACAACCTGCCCAACATCCCTATCCTCACTTAACATGCCTTCTTCCAAACACATTGAAGACACCATCTCCTCACTCAACACGACCACTGCACAAACCGATCCCTGCCCAGCCTTTTGGATAAAGGATCTGCGGTGTGACTTTAGCACCTTCATTGCAAGAATCATGAACCTCTCCTTCACTACTGGCTCCTTCCCATCTGCATTAAAACTCACATCCATCAGGCCACTGCTAAAAAACGCTAAACTAGACCCAAAACGGCCAGACTCATACAGGCCTATAGCCAGTATCCCCCTCTTAGCAAAGATCTTTGAGAAAGAGGCACAGCGCCAAATCCAAGACCACATAGACTCCACAGCCCCTCTAGACTATTCTCAACACGGATTCAGAGAATTCCACGGCGTGGAGACACTGCTTACCACCCTCTTCAATGATGTTCTCAATACCATAAACAACATCCGACAAGGCGTTGTGCTAATCTTCTTGGATAAAGCAGCAGCGTTTGACTCGGTAAATCACGAGATTCTCCTCGGTCGACTGAAAGAAAAAGGCATCTGCAACTCAGCACTTGAATGGTGTAAATCATACCTCGACACCAGGATGCAATACGTCAAATCCGCAACAGGAGAATCAAAACTTTTCCACCAAAGACAAGGCGTTCCGCAGGGGTCCTCACTTTCATCCCTCTTGTTCAACGTCTATATGCAGCCTATCTGCGATATCATCAGGTCCTTCAATGTGAAATGTATGATATACGCCGACGATATCCTACTCTACATGCCATTTTCCACAATGCAAATGGACTTATTGCCTATAACAAACTGCTTCGATGCAGTCTCACAATGGCTCCTGTCACAGAACCTCCACATTCAGCATAAGAAACTGAGGTTCTCTTTATCACAAGAGACCCCAACTTCACCCCACCACCACATATAAGTGTCAAGGGAGCTGACCTAGGCACCAAGGATACAATAAAATACCTCGGAGTCACACTAGACCATAGACTCGACATGAAATCACACATAAACAATATCGTAAAATCTGTATACTTCAAAATACGCACCCTCAGACACCTGCGTCCCCTACTAGACCTCGAAGACTTCAGAACCATCTACCAAGCTCTGATACTGCCGCATTTCGACTTCGCCAATTCCATTCTACAAGGACTACCACAATCCACCATAAGCTCCTTGCAGCTCGCAATGAACACCGCTGCCAGGGTTCTTCTAGGAGCGGCCAGAAGTGAACACATCACCCCTATCCTCAAACAACTCCATTGGCTCCCTATACACGGAAGACTTACATTCAAAACCCTCATTCTCACATTTAAGGCCTTAAATGGTTTATCGTCCACATTACTCACCGCACTCATCCAATCCGTTCCATCAAATAGAAATAGGAGACATGCAGCATTAAACTCACTAACAACCCCAAAGGCTATTACAACGTGCAGCCTATCAACATCAAACAGAGCTTTCATGTTTAGCGCACCAAAATACTGGAATTCTCTCCCACCTGATCTCCGTGCCATAACCGACCTAACCCAGTTCAGAAAAGCCCTTAAATTGCACCTTTTCATCAAATACTACCCCACATGAACCGTAACATAACAACCTCACCCTAGCACATTCCACAATATCCCTCTTGTCCCAAGCACCCCTACTAATTCTATGTAAATAGTTTGAGCATGTTATCTAGCTAATAGATTATATACTCCATGTAAATAGTTATCCCATGTTATCCAAGTTGATACTCCTGTTATATGTAATACCAAACAGCCTGTTGTTCTGGTTTCTTTCTGTTATTTGTAAACCGCGCTGATGTCAAAGAGTGCGGTATATAAGAAGTTGAAATAAATAAATAAATAAATAAATAAATAAATACATGCAGGAAGCCCTGTCACTATTGTCTTGCAGAGATAATATAATTCAGTATGTAGATGACATTCTGATTCAGTCTGAGAATGAAGCTGTACACTGGAATCATGTAAGAGAAGTTTTAAAAGCCCTCTTACAAGCTGGTCTTAAAGTTAATCCTGCTAAGGCTCAACTGTGCAAATCGCAGGTTTCCTTTTTAGGGGTTACTATTGGCCAGGATGGTAAATCCGTAGATTCTCAGAGGATAGAGCTGATACAGAAACTTCCACTTCCTACAGATCAGAAATCACTCCAGTCATTTCTAGGGCTCACTGGTTTCTGTCGTGACTTCATGCACAATTATGCTGAAGTGGCAGCTCCACATTACTCCCTGCTAAAAAATAAAAGTTATGTTTGGGAGGAAGAACATACAGAAGCCGTAACTAAATTAAAGCACATTCTGGCTTCTGCTCCTGTTCTTGCACACCCAGATCACACACAACATTTTTTCCTTTACCCTATAGTTGGAGATAACAGTATAGGTGCAGCTCTAACACAACGCCTAGGAGGAGTAGATCGCCCTATTGCCTTCTGTTCCAGAGTTCTCACTTCTCATGAACTCAAAATGGGAAACTGTGAAAAACATGTACTGGCTTCCTATGCGGCTATGCAGAAATTTACATATATCATTGGTGCTCAAACCACATACATATGCAGCCATCACACCCCCCTCAAATTCATTGTAGAGGGAAAGTTAGCATGTAGCAAGATTAGGACTGAGAGAATAGTCCAGTGGACTCTCATGTTGCAGGCACAGAATGTAAAGTTTGAATTGTTGAAAGAACCTAACATGCATGTGGCTGGAATCTTGCTGGAGGGGCAACCTCATGACTGTCAGTCCTCACTCAGTGTCCCCAATCACATGATCTTTAGGGAACTGGGACTAGACAAAATTTCACCTTTTCTTCCTACAGTATATATTGATGGTAGTAGCCAATGTGAAGGAGGCAGGCGACTAGCAGGTTTTGCAATTGTACAATTGGACCCAAACAACCAAGTGGTACTGCAGAGACAGTATTCCTGTGGGTCAGTGTCAGCACAGTACTGTGAGCTGGCTGCTTTTGTAGCTTGTATGCAACAATATCAGGATTCACACCCAGAGATACAAATCATTTTAGATTCCGATTATGTCTTTAAAAGTGCCATTGCCCTGTTACCCTGGTGGCTGGCAAATAAATTTAAATCTATGGATGGGTCCACAGTGAAAAATTCATCACTGTGGACTATGGAACAAGAACTGAGTGAGAAGTTTCAGAGAGTACATTTAGTTAAAGTAAAGGCACATAGGAAGAAAGGCCCTTTAGTGAAAGGAAACACATTAGCAGACTCACTAGCCAAGGAAGCATGCCATGTAGGCCTCATATGGCCCTGGTATGAGCAGACACGCATGGTTGCTATTGCTACACGTTCCACAGATTATGACCAGATAATACCACCAGATTACTTCGTAGCACTGCAGACAAAGGACCCTGACCTTTCCAATTTGAGGAAGCTTGTGCAGGACGCCCCAGATAACCTATATCAGCACACACCCTTTCTCACACTCGCTATAGAGAAAGACATTCTATGTACAAAAAGAGAGGAAGGCTTGGTTATAGCTATCCCTAGAGCTCGAGGTAAAGAATGGATGCATTGGGTTCATGGTGCAGGTCCTATGGGACACCCTAAAGCAGAAGAAATGCAGACTATCCTCAATAAGTTGGTATGGTGGCCAGAAATGAAACATGATATACAGGATCATGTTTCCTCCTGTGTAATCTGTGCTTCATTTGGGAGGCAACCTAAAAAGAGAAGGGGACAGTTAATGAGAGCCCCTCCTCGTGGCCCATTTGAGAGACTGCAAATAGATCATGTGGGCCCTCTTCCGTTAACAGCTATGAAAAATAGATTTTTGCTCACTGTTGTTGATTCCTTTTCTCATTGGGTAGAAGCATTCCCTGTCCCAGATCAAACTGCTCGAACCACTGCAGAAATCCTAACTATGCAATTTTTTACACGCTGGGGCATTCCCAAGACTATTGATTCTGATAATGGTCCTGCATTTGTTTCTCAGCTCATCAAGGAATTGTTTGATTTTCTAGGCATAGAACAACAACTCCACATTCCGTACTATCCACAGGCAGCAGGGCAGGTAGAAAGAATGAATCAAACAATTAAGGCCCACCTCAGCCCTATGCTTAATCTGACTGGGAAAAATTGGGATCTGGTGCTCCCTTTAGTCCTTATGCGTATCAGAGCTAACGTCTGTAAATCCACAGGTTTTGCACCCTATGAAGCCTTAATGGGAAGGCCAATGCAACAGTGGGAAAATATGCTGAGTTCTTTTCTTCCATAAGACCAGACAGTAATTCTCACCAATGAGTGGATGAAATCCCTGCAAGAACATCTAAAAGAAATTCAGACCACTGTGCTAGCTAACACAGAAAAAGCTAGAGATTATTTGCAGGAGGTACATGCAAAAGGTTCTGATTTAAGGCCCCTCAAGGTTGGGAGTAAAGTGATGATTCTGAGACCTAGACCAAACCTCCCCTTTGGAAATGCAAAGTGGGAAGGACCGTACTTAGTTACTGATACCTTAGGCCCAAGCCTATACCAAATCCTAATGCCCGACAACCAGCAGTATTGAAAACACATCACCCAGTTGAAACCATATGGGTAATACGTGTTTTATCAGTCTTTGTTTTCAGATACCACCTGAAGACAGCACGGACAGCTGCTTTCTGAAGACAGCACGGACAACTGCTTTCTAAACAAAAGTCGCTTGAGGATGGTAACTATTTACTTCTGCTGTATAGTTGATGTGTCCTATATGATGGACATGTGTCTAATAGTTATGTAAATAAGTAGTAAACATTATTTCTGTTGTTACATAGTTTAAGTGGGGAGCACTAGTTTATTCCCTAGTAGAGTGAAACAAGTTAGCTTTTATTATGTCTCGGTTTCCTGTTGTTCTTGTATCTGCTCTCTTCTACCCCAGTCTCATTACAGGAAACTATCATTTGAATATGCACGATTGGCTGGGCTAACTCCACAGGTGGGGTATATCGTTATCAAGAAATACCCCCACCTTTCCCGGATGGAAAGGATCTGGTCATCCTGAGTTTCTGTTCTGTACAGGACAAGCCAGTGTTCTATTCATTAAACATCACTCAAGTACAGTGGGAGCCACCAGTTTCCACTTCTCTAGAAAGGACACAAGAATTGAGGGCACCCCCAGAACATTACTTTCTAGGTCCTCCTGCCTTGATTTTGTACAATATTTCCTGTCAGGACAGAGGTACCTGGAAAATAACTTATACATGGGTTGTGAGTGATCAACAGCACATCACTGAGACTTCATTCCTTTTGGATGTATCTTGTTTACCTACCACCCCTCATCCCACCCCTCCCACCACTTCTGCTCCTCCTGTACTTTACCTTTCTGATATCCACCCATTTCAGGAAGGACATCCCTTTCAGATTAAATATGATGCACCACACAATGTTTTATATGATGTAGAATACCATTTTCTTACTTGGCATCTATTTCCCAAATTGTTTCTAGTTACTCACCAATATCCAAATTGCTCTCAGTTTGTTGCCAACCACATACAAATGCTCAATACTTGGTTTGATATGCAGTCAGTAACACCTCGAGCCAAGCAATTTTGACACAAGCGTGAATTAATTGATACAATTTTAGGTGGCACAGGGACTGCACTGGTTGCCCTTAATATAATTGATATAGAGGTGCTCCGTAATAAAATGGGATCCACTGCTCAGCATGCTGCTGATGGTTTTACCTCACAACAATGAAGCTTCCTCTAAACTGTCCAATGTAGTTGTAGATACCTTTGGTCTTATATCTCCCATTATAGAACAGAAAATTGTTACCTTAGCACATGCAGAATATAGATTGGGAAAGAATATTTCCTGGGCTCTTGCCTGTGATCAAGTACAGATCGAGCTTATTACTATACTAAAGGAAATTCTGATCACTGCTAAGTTAGGACACTGACCACCATCTCTCGTCCATATGGCTAGTACCAAAATACCTAAATTTGCTATAGCTCACCTTGATTGGTGGACAGTTAGTGTTCCCATTTGTTCACCACAAGGCTGCTCTATCTGTACTTTGATCCCATGGTCAGGACAACACACAGTTATTTATCCTATTGTTAATATTGGGGTGCAGTTTGATAATATGCTTATGTATCCTGTGGACCATCTCACATGGGTGCAGCCACTGGACGACACCTGGACTTCATTCAAGCCAATGGACCCCAGTTTGTGTGAGCAGACTACATTTCAGTTCAAGTGTCAACCTCACCAGTTTAAAGAGGCTGACACCTCCTGCTGGAACAACTCCTCCTCCTGCTCCCTGACTGTTAAACTCTCATATTCCCTGACTACCTCACACAGTTTGTATTACCTTGGAGCTGGACACTTTTGTTTTCATCTGTTCTTTCCCCAGAATGTTTCTTTTTCAATTGCTCCCAGAATGCATGACATTCGCCTTCCCAAGAACACTTTGTTGTACAGTTCAAACTATTTACCAAACAATACCTGGTGCAGTCATACACCACTGGTCTCCATTACCATTCACGGGACAACTTATTCCACACCGCTGGTTACCAATGACTCTATGGACATTCCAGACTTTATCTCATATGCTGTGCATCCATTGCCACTTGGCATGGGAGAAGAGACACTACATAAACTGCTCAACTTTACAGAACTCCATGCCTATATTGATCACCTTTAAACAACATCCACTGAAGTGAATCACACCATCGCTTATGAGAATGGACACATTCAACAAATTGTTGGACACTTACTACAAGATGCTCATCTGTCTGTGTGGGAATTGTTATTTGGTTACTCACCTACTGCTGATCATGTCTTTAATGTTTTTATTCACCCTATTATTATTTTAACTGCTGTACAAATATTGCTATGCATTATCATAATTTTCCTGTGTTGTAAAATGAAATAAATGTACCTCTCCGTGCAGCGCATGTCCTACAGAACAACAACATTTTAAGGTAGTTACACTGAATTTCTCCAGCATCTACCCCTACATCCAGGCTCATTTGGCCTGCTAATTTGGCATTTCCTATTACAATGAATACCAGAGTCAGCTGCAGTCTAGTATTGCTTCCTATCCTCACTCATAGCATGCTGGCACCTTTTGCCTTTAACCTCCTCAAAAATTCCTGCAGCCCTTATGCACTGTTCACTCTCTCTAAGACGGGCACGGAGGTAGCATATTGGGTCCCCCCCTCCCCCCCCAGTAGTGGCTGCCCTACCTAAGACACGAGGTTTGGACTCATAAGGGGACTTGTTTATCTCTAGAACACTAGAGACAGTACTGTGCAGGACAGGGGACCTGCTAGACATAGAAGGTATTTAATAAAGGAGGTATTAGACAAGCTGCCTACTATCATGTAATGGCAGCTGGGACAGGTACCACAGGTTTGCTTCCACCATTTCCAGGTACAAATAATAAATAAAAATAAAAAAGGTGTGGGAGATGTCAGCATACACCAGCAGGACATCATGCCTAGCTTAGGTGTCAGGGCTGTTCCCAGACCTTGGATTTCAAGCAGCTTTGTTACTCTGGTGATATCAGTCTCCAAACTTAATGAGGGTAGTTTACAAGATGAGATGAACTCTGACCCCCTGGTGATGTCAGTCTTCGGGCCTGATGAGATTGGTCTGCAGCCCCTCCTTGCTAAATCAAGAATAGCAGACCTCAAAGGGAGGTGACTGGAAACAATAGCAGACCTCAAAGGGAGGTGCTAGAGAAAATTTGCTATAAAGGACAGAAATACTTCCTCTTTCTCTCTCTCTTCTTATTTTCATCAGACACACCTTGCCATGAGGCTCTGACACCCACTTTTCTCCCCTCCCCCTTGTTCTCTCTTTCTCTCCCTATTCTTCTTACTATGAGGCTCTGACCCACATTTTCTTACCTCTCTCTCTCACACACACACACACAGATTCACTGAAGTAAACTGAAGCAGCTTTCTAACAACCTCCTACCTCTGTTCTGTAACTTTGTAATAAGCCTATTTCTATATAAAACCCCTTTTTCCAAGCCACACCTGTTTGGTTATCTTATTTGTGCTGCTTACCCTACTGTCTCTGTGAAATGAACCCAGGACCAAACGGAGAGTAGACCAGAAGAATACATATTCAGAAGATTACAGGCAGTACCCATCTTTAATCAGGCAGCAGCAATATTGAGCCACTGCCCAGTTAGCAACCTGTGGTTAAGTAAGGCGTGGCAAAGGCTGGCCTAACTTTACCCACAGAATCTAACTGGGCAGCAGCTCAATATCTCCACTGCCTGGTTAGCTTCCGGGTTCTGTGGCTACCCCAGATTTTAATGCCAGTGGTCGGATATAGCCCCGACAGTGAATGTCTGGGGTTAGTCTCCATCACTGTCACTGAACATCGAGCCCATAGTGTCTTTTATGGTGATTATAAGAGAATGATTGATACTGTGCCAAGAGCTGCAATGGTTAGTTCCTGTTCAGCTCTGGTCTTGCATCTTTAAGGTAAAACATTTTGGGAGTAGTATTCAGCCTGCGGCAGTGAGCATTTTTATAAATGTCAACCAGCTCAGGCAAAACAAAACAAAACAAAACAAAACAGTTATTTAGCACCAGTATTTAGATACTGGACAGCACTGATGTTTGGATTTAGTGATCAGTGGCAGCATTATTTACACAGCAGTGATATCCTGCTGTGATTTAGATAGGCAATCCACACAGAACTTAGAACAGCTTTTTTGCTGTCCTAAATTCTGTGGATTGTTATCCGGACAGCAGATCTGAAAACTGCTGCTAGCTGGATAAGTGCCAGCTATGCCCAAGGACGGCCCCAGCACTATTTGGATATTGCCAAGGTGATCAGAGGAAATATTCAGTGTCACGATCCGGATAGTGCTGCCGAATATTCCTCTCCCTGGGATTTATCCACTTAGCAGGTGCTAATCTGATAAATCCTTTTGATATTGTTCCCCTTTACTGAATTTCTCCCATTTGCTCCCTTTGTGCAGCAATAATTGTATGCAATATAAGGAAAATCTGTAGGGTGGAGTTTCAGTCTGCGAGACATGCAAATCGTGGAGACTTTTCCGGAGCCATTTTAGAAAACCAGGTATATAGATACCAGCAGTGTGAGAACATCCATGTAGCATGGGGGCATTATGTAGGTATGCCCTCGGTGGAGCAAGGGAGATGCACATCGCGGTGTGATTTCAGAATGACACAAGCATATTTATCTGATCCTGGTTGTTAAGTTGTCCATACCTATACCTGCTCCTGATCATGACTAAGGTGCAAAATAGTGCTTGTTTCATGACTGCAATGCTTCCAAGGGAAGATACAAATGTGCTTTCTTCGTCAAAGTTAGTATTTCCTGCCTGATGAAACTTGCATGTAAACACATACTCTAAGCACATTACAGGCCCTGCACTGCACAGCTGAGTATGTGAAATGGTAGGTCAGGAGGTGCTAGTTTCAGAACAATTGCCCCCCTTCTGACCCCCCCCCCCCCCCAGCTGGGCCATCCAAGTACCTGGATCTGTGAGCAAGCAATTCAGGGATGTCCAAATTTGTGAAATGGCCTACACCTATGCTTGTACCTGCCTTGCTATCTGCACGGAGCCCATCTCCAGAACTTGTTACTGGGATGGTTATCTTTTGGCTGGAGACAGCGATTTCAAAAGGAAGTGTTACTGCACAAAGGACTTATATATGCTTCCCTTTACTGCTGCCACTCACCTGGATTTTGGACATTCTGCTCTGGACAACCCAGATTCTTCCTAGATATTCCTTCTAAAATCCCACTTCATGTCTACTTGAGACTCTCCTCCCCTTCTGTCTTTCAGTATTTATTTATTTATTTGATTTTTCCATGCTTTGTTTTTTATTGGTATCTTGCCTCACTATCATATGTGTAGATGATGGTTGGTACATAGACTATAGGGGCCTGATGATGGTAGCGACTTACTGCTGTAGCATGCAGAAACAGAAAGTGCCTCCCACTAGAATAGGCAAAGTAGCCTGTGGACCCTTTTCCTAGGTTTTATGCTCTTCTCAGTGGAGAGCATATTGTGGTTGTCAGTATAGTGAGCGGACTGAATCAATCGCCTGATACTTTCCTCTACAGTGACCACAATGGTAGAGCCCAGTGTCGGTCAGAGCAGTTCAAGTAGATTCAGCTCAGAGGTGAGGGAGCTGATGGGCGGGAGAGGAAGCAGCATACGTCCTGCTTCCAGTTTAACAAACTGAGAAAGCAACTAGAGGGGAAGTAAGCAAGTCTCCTATCTTTGAGTGTCTGCAGTGGGTCCAGGGGCCTACACATAAAGTCCCTGTGGTGGAGTTTCTGCCATTTCACGATAAGTAGTTGTTCATGTGGGTTCCAGTAGTGGAGTGAAGAGTATCCCTGCTCTGAAGGAGCAAACCTCTTCCACTGGGTCTGTCTTCCTGGGGGGGGGGGGGGGGGGAGAGGACCCTGATCTGAGTTTTAGAAGTGAATGAAGATCTTCACAGAAAGAATGTGTCATGTGGATATCCAGAGATGCCCAGTAGGGTGAAAAGGTGAAAAGAAGAAAGGTGAGAGCTGCCCGACTGCTGTCTTCTTTCAGGAGTTCAAATAAGTCAAAAGCAGCAAATAAGAAAGGAGAAAAGTGTTTCCAATGCAGGGGAGAAACGAGTCCCACCAAAAGGCTAAAGGAGGTGCAGAGTAATGTGGAGTGGGGTTTTCTTTAATCCTCAAAAAAGGAATGCAACTAGCAAGCAGGTTCTCAGATGCGAAGAGGAAATGCTCCTCTTTAGAAATTGCCACATTTCTGCCTCCCACACAAACTACTTTTAATCTTTTAAAGATATCAAGAAGTCTTTGGGTAAATGATAAAGGGGATGAAAGGATATTCTTAATATGAAAGGCTTAAAAGGATGGAAAAGGCTTTTCAGCTTGGAGAACAGAAGGTTGAGGGGGGAGATATGGTAGAGGTCAATAAAATAATGTAGAGTGGAACAGATACATGTAGATTAGTTGTTTATGCCTTCAATAAGTAGAAATAGTAGGGGTCACACAATGAAGAACATTTAAGACTAAACGGAGAAAATATTTGTTTCAGTCAACATGTAATCAGACTCTGGAATTCATTGCTAGAAAATGTAGTAAAAGTTGTTAATGTAGGTGGGTTTAAAAGAGATTTGGACAAGTTCCTGGAGGAAAAGTCCATAAAGTGGACTGGAGAAATCCACTGCTTACCCCTGGGATAAGCAGGATGGAATAAATCTACCTGGCAGGTACTTGTGATCTGGACTGGCTCCTGTTGGAAACAGGATACTGGGCTTGATGGACCATTTGTCTGACCCAGTATTGCATATCTTATGTTCTACAATCTGGACTTTGCTAGTATGATAACACAAGGAGTAACAAACAAGCCACCATTTCTCACAATGGCACTGTCAAAGGAGATGGAATTATCTTTGCAATCTATTATGCATTGATTGCGTGAGATGAAAGATATTTTAAAGTAAAACAATGATTTATTAAACAAAGTGAAGACAGAGATAAGAAAATTTAAAGAACAATTAGTTACAGCCCTGTACAGATAAATTGGAAAAGAGGACTGATGGTCAGATGGAGAAATTCATAATTTGCACCGTCAGGTCAGATTGATCCAAAATTTCGAAAGAAACATGGAGGACTATATCACAGTAGATGAAACAAAATATGGGTTCTTGGAATGCAAGAAGTGGCAAAGAATTGTTCTGTGATCTCTCCATACTAGCTCCCAAGATCCATAACCTCATCCATCGTGCCCTATACTCTGCTTGTTGTCCCTGTCTCACTAACCTGATGTTGCCATACTGCCCTTCACCTACCTTATGCTCTTCACAGGCTTCACTCCTGTCCTTATCACCCCTGCCCTTCGCCTAGCTGTTTTGGGGAATTCCTCCTTAACCTCCCTTGGCCCCTCCCTCTGGAATTCTCTCCCACTTCCTGTTCACCTAGAACTCTCCCTCTCCAAACCTAAAAAGGGCCTGAATGCAGTCTTTTCCAGCCCGCCTTCCCTCAGGCCTCACCTCCCCAACCCTCTTTCCCCAGGGACTCTAGTATACACCTCTTCTCCTCCTCTCCTTCTTTCTCCCATGCCATTGTAATCCCTTCCTTTTGTTTTCTATTCCTTCTTGTTGTTTTGTTCTCTTCTTTTATTGTAAACTGCCATAATCACCTTCTGGCCATTAGTGATGCATCACATGAAATAAGTAAATAAATATGAGACGTGACAGAGGGAACCAATTTCATTATAGTACATAAGAACATAAGATATGCCATACTGGGTCAGGCCAAGGTCCATCAAGCGCAGTATTCTGTTTCCAACAGTGGCCAATCTAGGTCATACGTACCTAGCAGTTCCCCCAAGGGACACAGGTTCTACAATGCTTGTACTGGGTCAAGCATTGATATCCTGGGTCCCTTCCTAATAATGGTTTATGGACCTTTCCTCCAGGAACTTGTCCAAACCTTTTTTAAACCCAGCTACACTAACAGCCTTTGCTACATCCTCCGGTAATAAATTCCAGAGTTTGATTACACGTTGAGTGAAAAAATATTTTCTTTTATTAGTCTTAAATAGTTTACCCTGTAGCTTCATTGCATGTCCCCTAGTCTTTCTATATTCTGATAATGTAAACAATCGATCTACGTTTACCCGTTCCACTCCATTCATTAATTTATAGACCTCTATCATATCTACCCTCAGCCGTCTCTTTTCCAGGTTAAAGAGCCCTAACCTTTTTAACCTTTCTTCATAGGGGTATCCTTCCATCCCCTTTACCATTTTGGTAGCTCTTCTCTGAACCTTTTCTAATAACGCTATATCCTTTTTAAGATACGGCGACCAGAATTGCACACAATATTCAAGGTGCGGTCTCACCATGGAACGATATAGAGGCATTATAATATCTTTTGTTTTATTTTCCATTCCTTTCCTTATCATACCTAGCATTCTATTTGCTCTCTTGGCCGCCGCTGCACACTGGGCTGAGGGTTTTAACATGTTATCCACGATGACGCCTAAATCTTTTTCCTGGGTGGTGGTTCCTACTGTGGAACCTTGCATTGTGTAACCATAGTTTGGGTTGTTCTTCCCTAGGTGCATAACTTTGCACTTGTCCACATTCAATTTCATCTGCCATTTTGATGCCCAGTCTTCCAATTTATCAAGATCCTCTTGCAATTTTCCACAATCCTCTTGGATTTTAACAACTTTAAATAGTTTTGTGTCATCTTCAAATTTGATAACCTCACTCGTTATTCCCTTTTCCAGGTCATTTATGAATATGTCAAAAAGCAGCGGACCCAGCACAGATCCCTGGGGTACACCACTATTCACCTTTCTCCATTGGGAAAATTGACCATTTAGCCCTACCCTCTGCTTTTTATCTTTTAACCTGTTAACATAAGAACATAAGATATGCCATACTGGGTCAGACCAAGGTCCATCAAGCCCAGTATCCTGTTTCCAACAGTGGCCAATCTAGGTCATACGTACCTAGCAGTTTCCCCAAAAGACACAGGTTCTGCAATGCTTGAACTAGGTCAAGCATTGATATCCTGGGTCCCTTCTTAATAATGGTTTATGGACCTTTCCTCCAGGAACTTGTCCTAACCTTTTTTAAACCCAGCTACACTAACAGCCTTTACTACATCCTCCGGTAACAAATTCCAGAGTTTGATTACACGTTGAGTGAAAAAATATTTTCTTTTATTAGTCTTAAATAGTTTACCCTGTAGCTTCATTGCATGTCCCCTAGTCTTTCTATATTCTGATAACGTAAACCGTCGAATAAGAACATAAGATATGCCATACTGTTCCTGATCCACAATAGTACACTGCCTCCTATCCCATGACTCTTTAGTTTTGCCAAAAGTCTCTGATTAGGGACCTTGTCAAAGGCGTTCTGAAAGTCCAGATACACTATATCAACCGACTCACCTTTCTCCACCTGTTTAGTCACACCTTCAAAAAAACATAACATATTAGTAAGACAAGATCTTCCTTGTCTAAAGCCATGTTGGCTGTCTCCCATTAGGCCATGACTACATAAAGTTATTAGATTTGGCTTTGAGCATGCTTCGAAACAGAATCGGCCTATAGAACTCATCACACAGGGCAAGTTTCCATGCCCGATCACGCTGCCTATCTTGAGATAGCCACAAGCATTGTAAATACTGCAAAAGATCAAATAAATGCCCCGTTAAAATATGAAGGCAAATCAGTGATGATTTTTTTTAATGTGCATACTGAAATTACTAATCATCAGAAACAATTCTTGGCTCTCTGGGGCAAATATAAGAAGAGGAATGTGCACTATGGATTATAATTTCTGTCATGGACAATGGTGGCTTTCAACAGGAACACTTGAACCTTTGAAGACCCCACTGTCTTACGACTTTCGCTAATGAGTGCTAAAAGGATTTTCATTGTTTTTTTTTAATTTGTTTAACAGGTTTTCTATACCGCTTTATCATTCAGCCAAAGCAGTTTATGTTTAACACTAAAATACTGAACCCCCCCCTAGTCAAAGTTGTACCCTATTCTGTTTACTGTATACCCCCCAGTTTATGTTTAACATAAACTGGGGGGTATACAGTATACAGTTTATATTTAACATACACTGTATACTGTTTAACATACACAAAGTTGTACCCCATTCTGTTTACTGTATACAGTAAACAGAATGGGGTACAACTTCGACTAGGGGGGGTTCAGTATTTTAGTGACTGAATTGAAGAATCTGTTTTGATTTGAATTACCTGATTGGGTTTGCTTGTTCTGACAGATGTGTTCAGTTGATAAACGCTCCTGTTTTTGATATGCTGTATGTGTGTTCGAAGGTAAATGACAAATGAGCATGCTTTAGCGATGAATGTTTCTGTTTGCACACTGCATCGAGAGAACCATACGGTGAGTGAAATTAATGAATAAAAACTAAAAGCCTTTGGACCTCTCTCTATACTTGTACTATAATTCGTATCTTTGTATCTGGTGCTTCAAAAAATTCACTATTGCTACAAAAGCTTTCACCTTCAAATTACTTCACTAATCAACAAGGGAACCAATCGCTAAATATATTTCACCTACACTGACAATTATTCCCAAAAAATACCCACATTTACATACAGACAGAACAATCATACAGTAGTGGCCAAACAATTAAGGCAGGGTCCAAAATATCAGAATTTTATTAGAAAAGTATGTGTTATTGTCACTTTCATGGTCAAAAGCTTTAAGAACCAAAGATATATATGTCATTTTCAAAGTTTTATTCAGGAAACAATATATGTGTCGATATTTGATAGGGTGTCCATGATTTTTCAGCACAGCCTGGATTCTTGTAGGCATACTGTTAACTAGCGTTTTACAGTATGCCGGAGTGATTTCGTTGACCCATACATGCTTGAGTATGTCCTTTAAATCTGCTTCTGAAGTTGGACGGTGTGCTGCCACCTTTTTCTTCATAAGATTCCAACAGTTTTCAATTACATTGAGATCTGGAGAGTTTGATGGCCAACTTGGTAGCAGTTCGATCATGTTGTCTACGAACCATTTTTTGACTGCTTTGCAGTGTGGCATGGTGCCAAGTCCTGCTGAAATATAGTTGTGCCAGAAACATTCATGTGTATTTTAACTTTACTATTCAGCACGAATATGTATTTTGCAGCATTTACTCTTTCACCTTTATCAAAAATGTGCAGGCCACATTGTCCATTCGCCGAGACCCCATACCATGACCAATGGTGGGTGTTTAACAGTCTTGATTGTGTACTTCGAATTTAGTCTCTCGCCTGCTGGTCGATGGACGTAGTTGTAACCACTCCCATGTACTTGTTGAAATGTACTTTCATCTGTGAACATTACCCTCTCCCACCATTCAGCAGATTTGTCTTTCATCTTGCTACAAAAAGTATGCGGGCAACAATTTGTTTCCTGGTCATCATAGGCTTCTTGGCAGGTCTCATCTCTCAATATGTCCACTGCACACACTGATCCTTGCCCAGCCTTCTGGATAAAGGATCTTCGCAAAGAGCTCGCTCCAACAATATCCAAGATTATAAGGTTATCATTTGACACCGGATCATTCCCTGCTGCTCTCAAACAGACATCCATCAGACCAATGTTCCCTCTAATTTTCTGTAGGCTGTGTGCGCATAAAATATCAGCTGTGTGCAGCTTTTGAAGGAAGGTTAAATTTTTGTGCGCCACATAACGACACTCGGAGTTATATACTTTAAAATTTGACTACACGTCAGAATACAATATGTACACCACATTGATTTTAATCAAATTAAATGAAAATAGATGATTACTAAATGAAGCAGGAAATTTCTAGTAATTACAATCATAACTTTTAAATTTTAAGACATCTGTGTTGTTTTCTATCAGAATCAGAGCTGTAATTTTTGTGCGCTCTGTTGTAAAGTATGTGCGCTCGCTCGGCGAGGTGTGTGCGCGCGCACACGCGCACAGCTTAGAGGGAACAGTGCATCAGACCATTACTGAAAAACTTCAAGCTAGATCCACAAAAAACAGACTCATACAGACCAATTGCCAGCATACCCACGCTTGCAAAAATAATTGAAAAAGTAGTTTACAGGCAGTTGCAGGACCACATTGACGCTGAAGCACCTTTGGATACTTGTCAACATGGATTCAGAGAATCTCATGGGGTCGAGACGCTCCTCAATAGCCTAAACACTGGTATTGACAGCATCCGACAGGGTTTTGTTCTCATCTTTTTGGATATTGCGGCTGCTTTTGACTCGGTTTGTCATGAGCTGCTTCTTATCCGTCTAAAAGAGAAGGGCCTCTGTGGAAACGCACTCGAATGGTGTAACTCATACCTGTCAGACAGATGGCAGCATGTGCGATCAAATGGGGGATTATCAGATCCGTTTCATCAAGGACAAGGAGTCCCGCAAGGATCCTCACTCTCATCATTACTATTTAACATATATATGCAACCTGTATGTAACATCATCAGATCTTTTAATGTCAGCTGTATGATATATGCCGATGATGTTTTATTATACATGCCGTTCTGCATAGATAAGATGGACCTCACCCCCTTAACCAACTGCTTTAACGCCATATCAAAATGGCTACTGACTCAAAATCTCAGAATCCAACATAAAAAAACGGAAGTTCTCTTCATCTCAAGGAACGCGAACTTCACACCACCTACATTCCTGGATGTACAAGACACCAAGCTTCAAGTAAAACCCCATATCCGATACCTAGGAGTGACTCTTGATCAATATCTGGATTTGAAAACCCACATAGCTAACACAGTAAGAGCAGTATATTTCAAAATCCGCTCCCTCAGACATCTCCGTCAACTTATTGATCCGGCCGATTTCCGTACTGTGTACCAAGCTCTAATCATGCCCCACTTTGACTTCTCAAACTCCATACTACAAGGGCTTCCTCAATCAACTTTAAACCCTCTTCAACTCGCCTTGAATAGTGCAGCAAGGATTCTTTTTGGGCTACCCAAAAGAGAACATGTAACACCCCTTCTAAAACAACTACATTGGCTTCCTATTCAAGCGAGAATCTCTTTTAAAACTCTGCTCCTGACATTTAAAGCATACAAAGGTCTCGCCCCCACCTCATTAATGGAGATGATTCATCCAGTTGCACCCAACAGACTAAGAAGAACCGCGGAACTAAACATGCTAATTGTACCAAAGGAAATCACAAGATACAACTCGACAACAGAAAATCGAGCCTTCAGTTTATGTGCTCCAAAACTTTGGAACATCCTTCCAACACACATTAGGGCCATCTCTGATCTCAGCCAGTTCAAGAAGGCCCTGAAACACTACCTTTTTCTCAAATATTTCCCAGTGAACGAAGAAATACAGTTACACCCAAATATCAATAATTACTTTCTGACCACCTAATCTTTCCTCAACTGCACACTACACTACACTACACTACTCTACACTATGGGGTATGTTTACTAAACTGCGTTAGTGCAAATCGCGTTAGGAGTCGCGTTAGTGAAAGGAAAGCCAAAAAAGGAGATGGGCAGGACATCATAACCACTAACGCGCGTTCCAAAAACTAACGAGCGTTACAGGGCGCAATGGCGCGTTACTGCGCGTTAATCATATGAAGGCGTACAGACACAAAACACTGAAACAGAGCTGTAGCACAATGGTTAGTGTACTGACCGCTGTTACAGGCAGCATGGGTTTGAGTCCCCAGTGTGCCCAACGCAGAAGGCTGGCCCAGGCATCACCCTGTACATTACATAGGGAATGAGGAGGCATGTTTTTCTTTACGTTGAGTAGTGGTTACAGAAACACACCCTCGCAGTGTGCGTAGCCATGTACGTTGGTGCGTGCATGGCTGCGTGCGTTGGTATGGGCATAGCCCCGTGCGTTGGTGCGTGC
Source organism: Ichthyophis bannanicus (assembly GCA_033557465.1). Classification (NCBI taxonomy): domain Eukaryota; kingdom Metazoa; phylum Chordata; class Amphibia; order Gymnophiona; family Ichthyophiidae; genus Ichthyophis; species Ichthyophis bannanicus. The sequence continues at coordinate 247,143,554 of CM066031.1, read as the reverse complement.
ATACAAACGTGCGTGGGTACGTATGTTTTTACCAGCGTGGGTACCTTATATTACAGACTCTTTAGGGTATCTTGCACCTATGCACTATGCTAACAGATGTACGTGTGATGGCCTATGGTGTCTCTGAGCCTGTGAGCAGGTGCTGGATTTACCCAGGGTTGGATTGTGCCAGTCACACCCATGATGCACTGCACATGCAAATCAGCCATCCACAGATACACACCATGGGGAATGCACCCCCACAGCACCTCGGCCTGGTAGGGGGAAGTGACCATGTGCACCCCCACAGCACCTCGGCCTGGTAGGGGGTACTGACCGTGTGTTGTACTGGCACAGAGTAGCTACATACCGTCACATTGTGCGGGTACTGTGCTCACCCTGAGGGTGCAGTGAGGCGCCCAGCACCAGGTCCACAGCACCGTCCATGGCTGAGAGAGGCCATGGTGCAGGTCCAAAGCAGTGTTAATGTGTGAGATAGGTAGTTTCTGCACAAACACCTTGGATTTCTCTGTCTGTCTTAGTCAGGTGTTGCCCCCATGCACCACCACCCCCCCAGGGCCAAGGGTGGCAAACAGGCCCTCCAAACAATAGATCCACATTCTACCTCCCTGCAAAGGTGGCAGTAGAGGGGAACAGCAACCCCAGTCCTGCTGAGGAACAGACACACCACAGGGCAGTCAATGCAGCTCTGTACACATCCATAACACAATAGCAGGCAGACATCAGGCCTGGATATGGAAGCTGCACCCCACCACTATCTGATATTCACCTGCTGCAAGCCACTCCATCACAACACATACCAGCTGCAAACAGTCTGCTAGTTAGTCAATAGTGCATGTGCCCAGTGGAGATGCATGCACCCAGAACTAGGATGTCAGCATACACAGCAAGTAGATAACTCAGTGACTGGGCCCCAACAGGAAACCCATATCTATCACATAAGAGAAATACTATATAGCACTATGGGGGTGCCTAGCCATGCTGTGGTCACTGCACAGTCAGGGTGAGAGTGATCTCTCAGCAGGACATACTGAGGTCACCCTGTCTGTGTAGGTGGTGGCCGGGCACTAAAATGTGCCTGTCACTTCCGTATGCCCTGTGCAGATGCACCCTGTCCAGGTCACCCTGTCCGGCCTATACCCATGGTACCTTGCTCCTCATTATGCACATTGGCAGCCCAATACTGGCAACATTGCTGGCAGTGTGGGCTGTGGAAGGTGTTTGCAGCCACCACACACTGGATAGACAGACAGCCACCCCCACACCTATGCCAGCATTGTGCTACTATAGAGGTGTTCAGCAGCCATACCCACCACACCAGTCCTGGGCACAGTACAGGCATGGATATGGTACGTAAGACTGTTGGGGGTCACTCCCCAGGGTGGTAAACACTGTCAGAGACCAGACCTGCAGCACACACCACAGACATCAGAATGATTGTTATGGTGGAGCTCACTGAGCAAAATGTGCTTAACGTAGGAATTGATATCTGCCAGTTATCATAGGAAACGGTTGATAGCTGTGTACCATGTACCCAGGTGTAGGGTGGCATTGCTAAGTTATGCAACTGCTATTATTGGGAGATACAGGCAGGGCCCAATGTCCTGCCTCTCCAGGAGGCATTGGCCAATGGGGCCTGTGGGTATGTGTGTGGGTGTGTCTGGCCCTGTTGGCTGCTGCTTTACGGCAGAGTTCCCCAACTCCAGTCCTGGTGTTCCAAACACTGTTCGGGTTTTTATGCTGTCCCTCATAACTATGCATGAGCTACATCTGCATACCATGGGGGTGGTGCATAGATATGCAGCACAGGCATCTTTATTAGAGGCAGCATGGAACCTGAAAGGTGTGGGGCCCTCCAGGACTGCATTTGCGAGACTCTGCTCTAGGTAATGCACCTGTTTCTGGTGTCTGTGTTTGGTGTGGTAAAATATAGGCGTATTAACCATGCGTATGTTCTCTGCAATAAAGGAGTGTCTTTACTATCACTGTTTAGTGGTGGGTAAAATTATGGGAACTGGGTTGGTAGGAGCCCCAGCTGGGATTTGAACCTATGACCCTCTGGTCTTACAGGCACTGGCTGTGTCCGTTACACCACACTGTGGCCACAGAGATAGTGCAGTCCCTGGAGATAGGAAAACCGACCTGTCGAGTCGGAAACCCTGCTCTGCACAGGTTTACTGTGGGCTCATTTACCTTGTATGGAGACAGAGGTGCAAATAAACCTCAGAAAAGACCTCGAAAAAAGGGGCAAACACCCATAACCAAGCTGGGCAACAATGCTATCATTGGGCAACATTACAAAACACTCCCAGGACAGCTCCATTACAATGAGATGATCTTTGAAAGGGTCTATGGAGCGTAGACCCTTCCAAACATCATTTCTTTTTTTTGGTGCTTTCCTGGGAGTGTTTTTCATTGTTGCCCATTGCTATCACGGTTGCCCAGCTGGATTATAATTTGTACAATGTTTCTTGTTGTCATTTTTAACGTTTTAGGTGAAATTTTGTTCTGTGCACATGTATCACACTGCTCACATTTTGTAGGTTTCCCCGGTTTTGCTGTACATTGCTGACGTAAATGGTTTCTCTTCCCTTTAATATGCCTTTAACGACAGGTTTTCATTCGCGTTGGAATTGAGCTCAGAAATTCAGCGCATTAGTGTGAGGGGAGCCTCTCCCCGCCCACTCTCCGCCCATTGACCCCTTATCTCCGCCCACTCTCCACCTTCTGCACTGTTTTAACGCGCCGCGGGGCTTTACGATCGTTAACTACGGTTAACGCGCGTAGTATGATGTTAACGGTCGTTGGCGCATGATTACGCGCGTTATACTGCACTTACGATCATTAACGTCGTACAACACACGTTATTCACGTTTACCGCAGTTTAGTAAACATACCCCTATGTATATAGTTGTTCTTGTTGCTGTTTCTGTATATAGTTCCTCCTGTTATCCAGGTTGACTTCCCTGTTATATGTAATGAACAGATAAATGTAACTTGTCTGAAGTTTCTTGTTCCATGTAAACCGCGCTGATATCGAATAGTGCGGTATATAAAAAATGTTAATAAATAAATACAAATAATAAATAAAGGTCTTCTGGCCACGAGTTTGAATTCATCCACAAGCCATCTTCGGACAGATCTGGCACTTATCTTTATTCCTCGATCATTAGCTAACTGAGCCACACGTTGAGATGAAGTATGTGGACTAGATATAATAATGCTTTTGAGGAATCGGTCACCTCGTCCAGTAGTTATCCGTCTGTGCCCACACTTCGAATGACGTGTATGGCCACCTGATTTCAGAACATTCTGAACTGCACACCTTGATATATGCAAATGTTTTGCAATAGCACATTGCAAATATCCTTCAGCATGGAGTGTGACTTGTCCCTTTACAAAGTCATTAATATCGCACTTTCTACCCATCTTGATTGTATATTTTACATGTAACTTTCAATCTTTTCCTAGTTGTAAAAATTCAAAACTTCATCCAAGAAACCTACTACAGAGTGTAAGTAAACTAAAATGGGCGCCAGACGTATGGTGTGACTAATCGCCATGCTGATTAAATAAGTAAGTACGTGTGACATTTCCACAGTACATTAGTTAACAATAAATTGTAGAAAAAGATACCTGCCTTAAAGTTTTGGCCACTACTTGTATAAAGGAGGAGAAAAGACCTCAGTGTTCAGAGCTTTTATTGATATATTGCCCCTGGAGCAGCTTTTTTGTATATGAGTGAAATAAATGACCATTTATCCTTGGTTACAACATGCTCCACTTGTATTTTCCTATTGCCAACAGAAATTCTGATAAATATCATAATATACTGGGATATCGATTGGATCTGAGTGGAAACAATGTTTTCCTGAACAGTTTCTGCTTGGATGAGTTATAGGCAAAGCTTGCTATCACTAATGATAGCAAATACCAGAAGTCTGATCTGGGGGCAACACAAATTGTGCCAAAATATCCATAATGTTAAAAAAAAAAATGTTTCCTATCTGTTTCCAATTGCTTAAGTATCTTTTTTTTTTACTTGTATGTAGGTGTGTTTCTGTAGATCCATAGAGGCTGTACTGGGCATAGGCACAGATGTATATTTATTTTTATTTATTTATTTATTTGTTACACTTTTCTATACTGCTCCTTTCAGAGATCAAGGGTGGTTTACAAATACCCAACATGTTACATAAAACAGTATAATGAGTTAACAGAAAAATCAAATAACTATTTACATATCGATCTGTAACTATTTACATGTCAACTAATAACAATGGTTGCAAGAGTTATATAATCTTATGTCAGCTCTGCACATTGCTTATAAGAGTTATGAACTCAGGCTTGGGGGAACTGAGGTACTGATGGAGTGAGCTCTTTGTATATTAGGTGGCTATTGTGTGTGGGATTGAGTTGTGTGTGCAGTACTACTGTCATTGGTGTTTCCATAGTGTTCAATGAATAGATGAGTTTTAAGCTCTTTTCTGAATACTTGGAGGTGCTTGATTGAGCAGATTGAGATAGGTAGGGAGTTCCAAAGGCTGGGGGCAGTGTAAGTGAATGCCCTGGAACTCGTGGTCTATTTAGTCTTACAAATCGAGGGGGGGATTGCAAGAGAATGTTGCATGTTATCCTTACGGGATCTGGCGTCTGAGGGGGTGTGGATAAGAGTTGAGAGGTAAGATGGTGCTATGTTGATTAGTTTGAAAGTAGTTACAAGTGTCTTGTATGTTATTTGGCTCAATATTGGGAGCCAGTGGAGGTCACACAAGATGGGTGTAATATGATCGATTAATCGGGCTTTGAAAATGATTCTGGCTGTGACATTTTGTGTTCTCTGAAGGATGTTAATGTTCTTTATTGGAATGCCCTGTAACAAGCTGTGGAACCAGTCTGTGCATAGTAGGAAAAATGTCTTTATTAAAGTATTCGTACACCAGGGGTACACGGGAGAAACACTAGCCGAAAACCAAACACAGGCTGTGTTTCGGCAATGCCTTCCTCAGGGGTATTTCGGCGTGATCATACATTATGGAGATCTCCCTCTACTAAAAATCCTCCTGTGGTGTCAGATAAAACTTCTTGCAATTAAACCAATGAGACTTCTGACTGTGGAAACAACGCCAAGCTGTTAAGTAGTCAAAGTGGGGGGTTATAAGGGCTTGTACTACCGATCTAAAGTTGTGAGTGTCAAGAAGTGGTCTCAGGTGTTGAATGGTCTTTAGTTTGCAAAAGATGATTCTGGCTGTTTTTTTTTATGTGAGGTAGCATACTGAGGGATTGATCGACTATTATTCGCAGGTATTTTACCTCCTGTTCAACTGGGAGCACAATATTATTAAGTGTGATATTATTAAGTTTGGGAGATTGTCCAGTTTTGGTTTCTTGGTATGAATAAGGCCACAGTTTTGTTAAAGTTAATACTGAGATTGTTGGAGTTTAGCCAGGATTCCGTTTGGCTGATGCAGTCTGATAAGTTGTGATAAGTGGAGTTCATTATGTCAATAGGGAGATACAATATAATGTCATTTGCTTATATGTAATAACCAATGTTAATTTTTTTGAATATGCTGGTGACTGGCTGAAGGTATAGGTTGAATAAAAGGACTGAGAGGGCAGAGCCTTGGGGTATTCCTTGCTCTTGGGGGAAGATGGCAGAGGAATCTTGACCTAGTTGAACACGTAGCTTATGGTCTGATATATATGACTTAAACCATCGAAGAGTAGTTCCTGTGAGACCAATTTGTGCTAGTCTAGAGAAGAGGATATCATGGTTAATGCTGTTGAATGCTGAGGTGAAATCAATAAAAAGCAGAATGAATGCCTGCTTTGGGTTGGCTATACCACAGATGACGGTGTCTAGTAGGGCTATCAATAGTGTTTTGACACCATGGAAAGGACGGAATCCATATTGGTAGACATCATGAGGGGCATGTAGTCCTGAAGTTGCAGTTAGATGACCTTCTTGATAACTTTGGCTACAAAAGGAATGCTAGCTATGGGTCTATATGAGCATGGTTCATCTCTGTTGAGGGTCTTGTTCTTTAATATGGGTTGAATGAATGAGAGCTTAAGATCTTCGGGCATGATTCCTTGGATGAGGGATTGGTTAATTATATATAGGAGAAAAGGAGCCAATTCAGTTTTTGTTGCTATTATCCAGGAGACAGGACATGGGTCTAGGAGGGAGGTTGTGGTATTGATTTTGGTTATAGTATTTAGTAGTTGTTTCTGGTCTATTAAGTGGAAGGTAATCCAAGGATTGGGGCTTATGGGAGGTTTGGATGGAATGGTAGAGTGATTAGGATTCTTACGTTTCGATTCGTGTGCGTAGTAGTTGGCTAGAATTTGGGGCGATATATTAGTTATATCAGAATCATGCTGATTGGTTTTGGTTAGAGATTTGATGATATCAAAGAGCTCCCTCAGGCAGTTGATGGCTCTATTTAGTAACCTCATATGATAGTCTTTCTTTGCTTTGTTAATTGTGTCCCTATATGTGTTAAGTGAGGTGAGATATTGTTGCCTAATTTCTGGTGTTTTGGTTGCTCTCCATTTATGCTCTAGCTTTCTGAATTCTTTTTTAAATTTTGCTAGCTCATAGGTGTATCATTTTTCAGATCTTCTTAGTGTGGGTCTTAGGCATAGGGTAGTGGATGCTGCTGCTTTCTGAAAGGTGTTGTGCCAATTACATAGTGAAATGTTAGCGTCTGGAGAGTCCATGACAAGCTGGGATAGGATTGTCTTCAGAAAGATCTTTGTTGAAGTGCTGGAAACGCCTTGCTTGGGTGGTGAGATAGATGCAGGCATTATGGGGGGATGGAACAGGAAGATGCAGGCATTATGGGGGGATGGAACAGGAAGATGCAGGCATTATGGGGGGATGGAACAGGAAGTTGAAAGAGACTATGTAGTGGTCTGACCATGGGACTAGAGAGGTGTATGGGGGATGTAATGGGGATGCTTTGTAGTTGAAGTGTGGAGGAAAATCAGGTCAAGTGAGTTTCCCTTTGTGTGTGTGGGCAGGTTTATAATTTGCTGATAGCCCATTTCAGTCATTGATTCAAGAAAGGATGTGGAGTGTGTGGTGTGGAGAGAGGGTAGGTTAAAATCACCTAAAATGATATGGGGTTTCCTAAGGTTGGATGTGCAGGCTGCTTCAAGTATAGGGGTTAGATTATTGTGGTTGGGTGATGGAGGTCTGTAAACCAGGCATAGCGACATGCTTTTGTTTTCAATCTTAAGTATGTCTACTCCATCAAGATTGCTGGAGTGTGTGGTGGTGGCTCTAAGTTCATCTTTGATAAAAATGAGCACCCCTCCTCCTTTCTTGGAATCCCTAGGACAGCTGAAGAGATTGAAACCTCTTATGTTTAGTTGGTTCAATAGAACATTATCAGAGGGGGTGAGCGAGGTTTCAGTGATGCATAGTATGTCAGGGCTCTTGTCCTTGACTAGATCTCTGATGACTGGTATTTTATTTCTTACAGATCTCGCGTTTATGAGGATGCATTTTATTGGTGATAGCATGTGGGGGAGTTTGAAGCCTGGTTTATTGGCAATGAGTTGATACGTATTAATCTATTGCGGAGTCTAGTATGCATACCACAATATTGGTGGGCGTTAGTATTATGTCTGATTGGGCTATGAATGATTGGGATGGAACTAAATATGTTAGCATCTAGCCTAAATGAATGAGTGCTTGAGATTATAAGGAAAAAGAGGAGCAGATGGGATATGCAGGCTCTGGCTTTGATGCACTCCATTGTGGTATAGAAACATAGAAATATGATGACAGAAAAAGACCACATGGCCTATCTAGTCTGTCCTTCCATATCAACAACTACAACAGTCCCCTTTTTACCTTTAGAGATCCAGTATGCAGTGAAATTGGTACTGTAATTAATTTCAGGAGGGGGCTCTTGAGGTGTGATGGTCACCAGTGGCAGGGGGCATATAACAGATTAGTAATTAAGATTGTGACCAATGTATCAGAAGTTGTAGAGGTATTTTAAGGGGGCAGGAGCAACTCAATTACAATTACAATGTATTATAGGATTCGTTACAATGCACATTGAATGTTTACAAGATATTGAACGTTGGAGAGGAAAGCGACAGAGGTTCAAAACAGATAGTGCACATTATGTGCAATGTACTGATACGAGAGACAAAACAAACAATATGACATTTCTAGAGAGTTATTGAGAATATTAAATTGGGGTTTATACTATTGGACAACTGCAGGCAGCTGAGAATAACGTGATGGGTGAAATTTATATTTAACTTATGGTCTGTTATGTTGGTTAGGGGTAGTAAAGAAGCTAGAAAGACACATTACCACCAGATATTTGTGCTGTTACCGATCTAGCGCAATTCAAGAAGGCACTCAAATACCACTTATTCCTCCATTACTACCAGGATAGCCAGACTCCAACATAATTGCATCTCCTCCATACTAGCCTACCATTTAGATAGTACCTAATCTGTAGCACAAGCTTACTGTACATATGTAAATAGTTGCATTCATACTTCCCTATGTTATCCAAGTTGTCTTTTTTCCTGTTCTATGTAAAACCAAATAGTTTGTTGTTATGGTACTTTGTTTTATGTAAACCACGCTGATGATAAATAGTGCGGTATATAAGAGATTGTAATAAATAAATAAATAAATAATAAATAAAAATAAATAAATTGTATGCCAAATGTTAGTAAGGCAGAGCAGATGATACCGGTAATCTTCTTTCTTCCCTGCCTAAGGTGTGGGCCCTCCAGGTGCAGGCGCGTCCGATGGCACTTTAAATTTAAAGATACTCACAGACTTTTGTTTGGCCTTGGGCCCGGCGAGTGGGGAGGAGCTAAGCTTCCCGATCCCTCACCTGATGCCGGTCAGGAGGCTGCAGCTGGTTTCGGCAGCGCTGGTGGTCTTCTTTGTGCTATTTAAAATCTGAACACTGGAAAAATGTTTTGCCAACATATTTATTGTTTATTTATTTGACAAATTTATATACTGCTTTTCAAACATTATCAAAACAATTACATAATTAAGATATTTATTACAATCAAATTCACCTTAAAAACTCATCACAATTAATAGTTGACAATGGTGCCAAGAGGGGGATTTAGGTGTCATGTTGTATAGAGTGGAGTAGGATTGTTTGTGATTTTCTGCTGTTTGGATATGATGGTCCCTGTTATGTACGGACATGCTCTGTTATATAAAATCAATAAATATTAAGGATCATGCTATCCGCTGCAGTTTCCATGTTATTCCTAAGGGCATAGTGGCAGATTGTGCTAATGTTTAGCAAACATGGCCCCAAGTCTGAAAAACAATTCATCATAATAGAATATAAAAATACAATTCCATGTTCAAATCCAGCAGTTAAATCAAACTCACCTTCTTATAAGCACATGATATCAATCGAACAGTCATGTTTTCACTAATCTCCTAAAAGCTAACCAGTCTTCTGCTTTCTGAATATGTATGGAAAAACTATTCCACAAACTAGTCACTTGAACCTTCTACAGCCAATACAAATAAGCAAGGTTATGTAAAACTAACATGGGAAAATAAAAAATATGATCATGTTTTATAAGCCATTGGATAATAATGGCGGGATTTGCATGAGTTCCTTTCATAGCTATGCCTGGAGATCCAAGGTTTGTATGTACAGTACTTAAAAAAAATAATACACTGCTTTGTTATATATTTTTGAACTACAAAATATTACACAAAATATCACAGACCCTAGCATAAACATAGTGGGAAACTGAAAGCTGTGTCTAAAGATCTAGATACAAGTAATGGGTTATAAATAGGTTTAAATGGCCACCTGTATATTACAGAAAGAGGATATACAACAAAAATACTTTCTCGTTTTCTACCATTATTCTTTATTCTCAGAAATTATGACAGTGGCAACAATACTTTTAATCTGAGTATGTTGTTCAGTATGAACCTCTTGATTTGATAAAAAGCATTCTCAGATCCACTATGATTTCATAAGGAAGTTGACCCCTTTTACATGTAATCCCCTTTTCTTGTATGGGTTCTAACAGCGGTCCTTAAAGCTGTTTGGTAGATGGGTAGTCAAATACAGCCACTCAGGCTCAACTCCTGACATTTACATATCAGGGTTCTTTAAATGTTGACCAACATATGCTGGGAGGCCCTTGACACTTAACTCCAATCACTCCTCTTCCCTTCTCAAATAACTGAGTCCAGACCAGAGTTTGTGTTCTGAAACAAAGCTTTACTTAAACTTTAGGGTCACTGATACAATAACAAAAAAACCACTGGCAAAGACAAAAGTAAAGCTATATTATGAGCAGTTTACTCATCATCTTCACTTCAAACTGGTCCAAGTAGATTAGGCTTTCCTCCTTTTACTCTGGTAAATCTCCACTTTTTCTTAGGCTGGTGATACAATCCAACTCTTTCCATTCGTAAACTTATAGCGCCTCCTTTGTTTTCTGAGTGGGAGCACTGTCCTCCTGAATTTGATCTGTTTTTCAGTGGTGATGCAGACACATGTCCCTGCTACTGTCCTGGGTCTCGCTCTGGGCTCAGATGGTTCCTGATGAGCTTTTGGATTTCCTTTTTCCCCTGGATCTAGTGGCGTCTGTAGATGCAGGTCCCTGATGCTGCTCTGCAGTTGCTCTTGACTCTGACGTGTTGCTCAGATGTACTTGAATGTGCTCCTTGGAATCCTCTCTTTCACCTCTATAGGAAGCGGCTCCCTATTCATTTTGCAGGCAGGAACTCTCTCCAAGTGTCAGTGGGTGTACGGGCAGGTTTCCCTTCTGCTCTGTCCTCTGTTTCTCCTTTGCCTGTAACTCCTCTCGGGATGACATTTGGAGTGGGGGGAATAGCTGTCCTTCATCTGCCCTTTAAGAGAAAATGCCTTGCACCTACATGATACAGCAGCTGTTTGAGAAAGACAGAGTTCTGCCTTTGGTCGTGGTTTATATATGACTTGGATTTTCCATCCCCGAGGAGTCTCCTTTTAGAATGATATAACCGGAGAGCTAGAAACTTTTCCTGTTCTGGAAAATGCCAGTTCTTCTCCAATTTATTGCAGTGCTCTAACAGGGACACTAGATGGCTTCAGTTGCTCAAAGCAATGATATCCAAGCAGTCTCTACATCCATGCTAAGAATCAGTTCTTTCATAATACTACACATTATAGACCTGTATTACACTCCTGTTGGTGAAGTGCTGATAGACTGTATATTAAGTAGCCACTGAATGCATAATTCTTGGGGCCCTTTCCTTAAAGAGTGGTATGGTTTAGCAAGTAACGTGCATTAAGCGCTAAAAATAACGCCCAGTTCACGGTGTTTACCCCCACACTGCCTGCGTTGTGCTCACTATGCACCCTCTCCATCCCTGACCTGCCTCTTCACCAACCCTGCACTTGAGATGCACTTCATGCTGTGATCAGCACACACTGAAAGCACTGGGCACTTTCTGAGCCCCTTTGTTTAAATCACTACTAATTGCAGTGTCTGTTTTTTGTCTGTGTGACTATGAACAGAAAATGTGCCCTAAGATGTACCTTTAAAGGATCTTCTTCAAGTATGTTTGAGTTTCTTCCTATCAGTTTATATGCAGCTGCAACTTTCTCTTTGAACATATCCTTATGTTATCAAGCACCCAACTCAATAAAAGTCTTTGATGGGGTCCACATGGAAATCATTATCTCAAACTGTGAAAGGGCTTAATAACCCTTTTAAAAAGGAAAATAAATTGCTCTTTTATTTTTAAATAAAGAGAACTCTGATATAATTTTCTTTCAGGAAGCGCATTGAAATTATAAAGAGTCAATGAAACTGTCTACTAAATAGTTCAAGTTCAGATGCCTTTTAGCAGCATGCCTTTTAGTAGCCACAATGAATATGCATGAGACAGATTTGCATACAATGAAGGTAGTACATGCAAATCTATCTCATACATATTCATTGTGGAAATCCTGAAAACCCGACTGGTGTAGGTGTATCCTGAAGACTGGATTGAGAAAATCATTGGCCTAGTTGCCACCGATGGATATTATATTGCAAGAATTTGTAACTTCTGCTGCTCTTTGCTGGAAGTCTGTAACAAATGAATAAAAATCTTTTCCTTCACCTTTCCAAAACTATTGGTTCGTGTATACCCCAGCACAATTTTATAAGAGCCTGCTCCCACATGTAAAAGAGGCCTTGCACATTTTATAAATCTTTTCCCATAGCACGTTTTACATGCAGAAAAGGGATTTTATAAAAATTGTGTGACTACATACATGCATGAAAAATGTGCACCTACTTTTACGTGATTTGGGTGTAGGCATTCCTGGGGCATAGGTTGGGTGGAGCAGAAGCAGGGTTGCGATGTGCCCACTTATTTTCTAACATATGCATGTACAAACATAGCATACCTGTACATATTTACACCTTATTCACAGCGGCTGCAAATTTGTACATCAGCATTTCTATGCTGTTGGGGTTGAATCTTGGAGCTGATCTATAAAACGGGATTAAAAGAGGCACCTTTCTGGACTGCTCACCTAGGTGTCCTGTTATAAAATGAAGCCTTGCAGGTAGATAAAGATTTATAAAATTATTTACCTGCAGTTTTCTGCAGATCTGGGACAGTGCAACATTTTATGAAATCCGTGTGTACCTGCAGCATGTACATGGACACATTTCCATGTTCTTTGCAGGAGGTGTAGATTTGCGTGAGAGAATATATGCGCTACTCGGGACAGTTCTGAGATCCAATTTGATAAAGACGTAGAAGTGCCTATGTAGGCTTTATAAAATTGCATAAAATAGACACTAAATTTGGACATTTCACATAGGCATTCCTGTGGTTAATTTTATATCAGGGAGTCCAGGCTATCCAGGAACATAGGTATATATATATATATTACACTGATTTTTTAAAGGCTACACGAATACCTTCATAAAATTACCCCAAGAAAACTCACCTCTGAAGCAGCTGTAATGGGGAGGACGGTTCTGTTTGCTGATAGGAATATGCACATTTGTGTCGTATTTATGCATATACTGTTCTACATGCTCATGACCCTAAAAAGGTTACCCCCCCTGTGTTTGTGAAGCAAGTTTCTATAGTATCCAAATCGATTCACTACTCACCTCAACCTATTCCACCTTCCCCAGTGAATCTCTTCCGCTTTCTCTCTTTCTTTGGCTTGTTTTTTTCTGAATGTATTTTTGAATGTTTTTGTATCATGTCCTACTGTGAATCTTTTGCCTTGTACATGAACCACTTATCTGCCAGTCTTTAACTTAGTCTCATATTTTTCTGTCTTTGTTCTCTCTAAATATTCAGTCCAACCTTTCCTGCTGAGACTTGCCTTAAAACGGTGGCAGGGAAGGGAGGCAGACAAGCTGAGTAGGATTAAAACTGATGGGAAGCTTAAATATCATGAGATAACCAGAAGCTACGAAGAATATAGCAGGCACTCCAAGGAAAGTATAATATTAAATAAATATTTATTCAATCCCTCATATAGAGGGAATATGGGATTTGCATAAAATGTCTTTTTATTATTTATTTATTTATTTTTATTATTTATTTTTATATTTTTATTATAACAATTGCCCTTGATGTGCCTGTACAGCCTTTGTTTTTGTAATGCTTTCCGCTGCCTGGGACCTCAGGAGATTTTTTTCGGCTCCACCACTTGAAGCCTCTGCATCTGCAACTATCAGAGCACTGCAGAATCAACCTGATGTATGGTAATAACCAGAAGAGCTCATTTCCATTGGTTTTCTGGTGCTAAATGGATCCAGAAACAATTACATTCACAACTGTGTTTCATGGATCAAATTTCTTTTTCACAATTTTATATTTATTGAACTGTTCCAATAATGCAAGAAATAATTGAGTTTGGAATAACCACAGGATACAGAATAGCAAGAAGAAAAGAAATTGCATTCATAACCAATTCCATTAATGTCATTGATAAACACAGTCTACAATCTCGAGAAAGGCAAGAAAATAGTTCCAAGAAAAATAACACGCTTGCTAAACAAAACTAAACAATTTTCCTAAAAACAAGAGAAAAAGGAAACTTATTTCGTTCTCCAAAGAAGTGGCTGCACAACTAAAGGCAAAAAGCACAGCTTTCACAAAATTCAAAAGTTTGAAAACAGAGGAACCCAGAAAAGAATAGAGGATAAAACTACAAGAGACAAAAAGAGAAATAAGATAGCAAAATCAAAGACAGAAGAAAAGATGGCAAAAGATGTGAAGTGTAGTGACAAAACCTTTTTCAGGTATATTCAGGAAAGGAGGAAAATCAGAGGTGGAATTGCAGAACTCAGAAGTGATGAGAATGGACTTGTGGAAAGTGATATTGAAAAAGTGAACATGCTAAACAAATACTTCTGCTGTGTTTTTACTAAAGAAAATCCTGGAGAAGGACCACCTGTGATTGACATATATACAAATGGGAATGGAGTAGATACCACACCATTCACAGAAGATGTTGTGTTAGAATAGTTTGCAAAACTGAAGGTGGACAAGACCATGGGACTGGATGGGATACATCCCAGGATACTGAAATCCTAGCTCCCCTCCACTCAGTCCATTTCCATTGCAAATCCCCATCCCCATCCCCATTCCCATCAGCTATTTGCAGTTCAAGCCCCCCCTTCCACTCAGCCCATTTCCAGTCCTAGCCCCCCCATAGCCCATTACCAGTCATAACGCCCCATCAGTCCACTTCCAGTCCTAACCCACCTCATCAGCCCACTTCCAGTCTTAGCCTCCCATAGCCCATTACCAGTCCTAACCCTCCCATCAGCCCGCCTCCAGTCCTAATCCCCCATCAGCTCATTTCCAGTCCTAGCCCCCCCATAGCCCATTACTAGTCCTAACCCCCCATCAGCCCACTTCCAGTCCTAACTCTCCATCAGCCCATTTCCAGTCTTAGCCCCCATAGCCCATTACCAGTCCTAACCCCCTCCATCAGCCCACCTCTAGTCCTAACCCCCCCATCAGCCTATTTACAATCCTAGTCCCCCAGTCCATTACTAGTCCTAACCCCCCCATCAGCCCACTTCCAGTTTTAGCACCCCCCATAGCCCATTACAAGGCCTACCCCCCCCCCCCCATAGCCCATTACCAGTCCTAACCTCCCTCCCCCCATCAGCCCAGGTAGATTAAAAAAACAAACTGGCTGCTGCTGCTGTCTCTGCCGCCGTGGCAGCGGCAGAATCAAGCATCCCGTGGCCCCCCTCCCCCCCGCCTGGCAGAGCCCTCCCTGCAGCTCCCTCAGCGTGGGCTTTTCAGAGCTGTGAAGGGAGAGTTTCCCTTTCTCACGGCTCTGTTAAGCCCGCCAGGGCTGATGGGATTTCCTCTGAGGTGGAATAAGCCCCCCCCCCCCATCTAACTGGCATACCCCAGATATATAGGGACAACCTCAGAATTGGCTCTGTACATCCAGGGTGACAGCCCACCCACACACTGCCCTCCCTCTGCCTTCCACCTGCCCCCTCCCGCCCCCGTCTAAGGCTGCCCATACAGGGAGTCTTGCATGGGGATGGCAAGGGTGATGAACAACAGGGATGTATGTCCAGGCTGGGCATACATCCCCACTATTCATGGCTCAGAATAGACCCCTAAGCATCTCTGCCATATTGCCTTCATAGGGATTACATGTCTGGCATTTTCCATTCTATCACTGCTAGATCATATTTGATCACTGTCCTTCAAAATCTCCAGATCAGTAGTTTTGAGGCTGAGACCCTCATTGGACTTTTCTAACAATTAGAAGGGCTGGGTGTTTGTGGAGTGGGGAGGTCCCTATTTTCCCCTCCACCTCCCCACCCCACCCCTAAAAATAAAGTAACTTCTCCAAGAGTGTGAGGCAATAGTTTGGGGACCACTGGCATCTTCCATCCCCCTCTTAGTGCAGCATCTCTCCCTCTCTTCCTTCCCCTGTAGGTCCAGCATTTTTCCTCTCTCTTTCCTACATCACCATAGTTAGCATTTTATCTCTGACTGTGCACCCAATCCCAGAATTCAGTATCTTTCCCTCTTCCTCCCTTCCTCCCCCATAGTTCTTCCTTGCTGCAGACTCCCTTGCCCCATCAGCCCATAAGATCTAGCCCCTCTCCCTCTCTTCCATCCCTTTCCTCATGGTCCTCTTTCTTGCCTTTAGTGCCAGGAATGTTGCCCCCATCTGGGATCCTTTTCTGTGCTACATCCTGTCCTTGCCATAAACAAGATGTTAATCTAGATGAGGAGGGATTAAATCAGGGGTTTTCAACCCCATCCTCGGAGAAACCTAGGCCAGTCAGGTTTTCAGGATTCCCAGACTGAATATGCATGAGAAAGATTTGCATGTTCTGCCTTCATTGTATGCAAATCTATCTTATGCATATTCATTGTGGGAGTCCTGAAAACCTGACTGGCCTAGGGTTCCCCGAGGACTGGGTTGATAACCTATGGATTAGACAGAGGAAAGGCAACATTTGTAAATCACTACTGCTGCTGGCAATGCTCCTGGAACTAAAGCCAAGTGGGAGGACTGTCGGAAATGGAAAGGAAGAGAGAAGGAGAGAGGTGTTAGTCTGTGGGGTGGGGCCCGGCCATTTCTAGTTCATCCTTGTTGGTGATCCTATAGAAGGGTGAAACAGGTCTGCAGGTCATAGTTTGGAACCCCCTGCTCCAGCTTTATTAAGGTTCTGTTTTTTAACACGTACCCACTTCTATCTTTTATGTCTTTTGCTTGTGTAGAACAACATGAGATTTAAGTGATAAATATGATATCATACATATTTAATTACCCACAGCACAAGCAGCAGCATTACATAGTGACTTAGGGGTATGTTTACTAAACTGCGTTAGTGCGATTCGCGTTAGGAGCCGGGGTAGAGACAGAAACCCCAAATAAGGACATGGGCAGTACATCGTTTCCGAGAACACGCATTACAAGGCACCATAAATGAACGAGCGCTACAGGGCATGTTACCACGCGTTAATCTTAAGAAGGCGCACAGGCATACACACACAGCAACAGAGCTGTAGCACAATGGTTACACCACTGACTGATGGTACAGGGGTCATGGGTTTGATTCCCCAGTGGGCCTAATGTATAAGGCTGGCTGAGGCAGCACCCTTTACATTTAAGTAGCGATTGGTGAGGCATTTGACGTGTATTTTAATTAGTGCTGCCAGCAAACACACCCTCACGGTGGCATAACCTAAGGTGCCGCATAAGGCACCCCATAAGGCACTCCATAGGGCACATTATAAATTTATTATTTATTTATTTAACATTTCTTCTATACCGCGCTATTAAAATCAGCGCGGTGTACATTGAACAAAACATACTGCAATGCATACAGGCAACATTGAGTTTACAAAGAACAGGGAAAAATAACACATGGGATAACCGGGAGAACTATGTACAGGTTAACTTTATACTATATACTTTAAACTATATACAATACTCTAAACTCGTTTGGATATTGTAAGTGATTTCGTGTGGATGGTGCAGGTTATCATGTGGGCTATCATGTAGGCTAACCATTTTCTGGTTGTATTAGGGGTATGTGGGAAGCTTGCTAGATGTGTGAATGTCCGGGATGACTTCTGGGTAACATTTTGTGAACAGATGGTGTTTCAAGGCTTTTCGGAATAGTATTAGGCTTTTGATGCCACGGATTTCATGGGGAAGTGTATTCCAGTTTAGAGGAGCGAATATTGAGAAAGCTTTGTTTGAAGTAGCCTTAGTACACGAAGTCATCATCCTAGGAACTATTAAGGTGTTCATAGCAGTAGGCCTCCTGTTTCTATTTTCGAGGGTGCTGTGAATTAACTTGCTGATTGGCGTAGGTGGGTAGTTATTCAAGGCTTTGAAAGTAAGGACTAGTGACTTATAGTGGAGTCTGGCTTGTAGAGGTAGCCATTGCAGATCTTTCATGATAGGCATTATGTGTGCAGATCTTGGTGACCCAGAGAGGACTCTTGCAGCTGCATTCATAGCCAGGCGAAGCGGATTTAAAGTTGATTGAGCGATACCGTGGAGGATGATGTTCGCAAAATCTAGGTGTGGGAGGACTAATGCCTGGAAGGTTGATCGGTAGTCAGTATAATCAAGTAGGGGGCGGAGGTGGCGTAGTGTTCTGATCTTATGATATATAGTCTTTGTCACATTCTTCACATTCATAAAGTGTACTGTCCGCCAAGGCACCCTATAATGTCCCCTATAGGACACCTTATAAGGATGTGAACAAAGCCCTGGCTGGCTGCAGGACTGCACGTCACCACACAAACTGTCTGCTGTGGTTACCAGGATAGGGGTAACCCATCCATACCCATGATGCACTGCACATGCAAATCAGCAGTCGAGAGATGGGCACAAGATCGGGTATGCACCCCCACAGCACCTCGGCCTTGTAGGGGGGAACAGACCGTGTGTGGCACTGCCACAGACAGTCACATTGTGCGGGTACAGTGCCCACCCTGAGGTTGAGGTGGGGTGCCCAGCACCAGGTCCACAGCACCTTTCATGGCTGAAATACGCCATGCTGCAGGTCCCCATCAGTGTGTGATAGGTAGTTCCGTTAGACACACCTAGGATACAACTGTGTCCTGCTGTATGTCTCGGTCATGTCTAGTCCCTATGGGCGATGCTGCACCCAGAATAGTGCATATCCTGTGTTGGTGCCATCGTTACCTGCTGTAGGTGAAGGAGAGGAGGGTGTATGGACCCATAGGCAGATTATGTACCACCACACAACCCACCCTCTGGGGCTCAGGGTGGGAAACAGGATCACCCACCAATAGATCCACAGTCTACCTCCCTGCAATGGCAGCAGTAGAGGGGACCAGCAACCCCAGTCCTGCTGGGGAACAGACAGAGTGGTACACATCCATAATGCAATAGCAGACAGACGGCAGGCCAGGAAATGCTCAGCTGCCCCCCACCATTATCTGACACTCTCCAGCAGCAAGCCTCCAGCCGCTGCACCCTGCAAGGTGTTCCAGCAAGACACATACTAGCTGCAGATAGTCCGCCAGCTAGTCCATGGTGCATGGTCCTGGAGAAGATGCATGTACCCAGAACGGGGATGTCAGCATACACGCCAAGCAGATAAATCAGTGATTGGGCCCCAAAAGGAAACCCATAAATATCACATGAGAAAAATGCTATATAGCACTATGGGGGAACCTAGCCATGCCATGGTCACTGCTCGGTCAGGGTGAGAGTGACCTCCCAGAAGGACATGCTATGGCCACCCTGTCTGTGCAGGTAGTGGCCAGGCACTACAATGTCCGAGTCATTGCCCTATGCCGTGTGCAAATGCATCCAGGCCAGGCCACCCTATCCAGGCTATTCCCACGGTACCTTGCTCCTCATTATGCACATTGGCAGGCCAATACTGGCAACAGTGCTAGCAGTGTGGGCTGTGGAGGGTGTTGGCAGCCACCACACACTGGATAGACAGACACACACTCCCCTATGCCAGCATGTGCAACTACAGAGGTGTTGGGCAGTCCAGGCCACCACACCAGTCCTGGGCACAGTGCAGGCATGGCTATGGTACGCAATACTGTAGGAGTCACTCCCCAGGTTGGTGAACACTGTCAGACACAATACCTGTAGCACACTCCACAGACATCAGAAAGGTTGCTATGATGAAGCTCACTCAGGAAATTGTACCTAACCTAGGAATTGCTATCTGCCAGTAATCATAGCAACCTTTTGATAGATGTGTACCATATTCCCAGGTTTAGGGTGGCATTACTAAGGTATGCAAGTGCTAGTATTGGGAGATGCACGCAGAGCCCAAAGTCCTGCCTCTCCAGGAGGCTTTGGATAATGGGGCCTGTGGGTGCGGGTGTGTCTGCGCCTGTTGGCTGCTGCTTTACGGCAGAGGTTCCCAACTCCAGTCCTGCAGTGTCAAACACTGTTCGGGTTTTCATGCTATCCCTCATGAATATGCATGAGATACATCTGCATACCATGGGGTTGGCGCATAGAAATGCAGCACAGGCATCTTTATCAGAGGCAGCATGGAACCGGAATGGTGTTTGGCCCTCCAGGACTGCATTTGGGAGGCTCTGCTCTAGGTAATGTGCATGTTTATGGTGTCTGTGCTCTGTAGGGTAAAATGTAGGTGTCTTGGGCATGTTTACGTCATCTGCAATACAGGTGCTGTCTGTATTAGCATGTTGTAGTAGTGGGTAAAATATGGGGACTGGATTGGCAGGAAACACAGCTGGGACTTGAACCTGTGACCCTCTGCTTCTGAATACACTGGTTTTCTGCACTGCACCACCTTGTTGTCACAGAGTCAGTACATTCCTTGGTGATACCATGACTGTTCGCCAGACAGGGCCCGTCTGTTGCAGTACACGGCACCCACCTTCACAGGGCTAGGCCACGGTCTGCTCTGGGCAGCTGCCACTGCCCCCTCCACCACCAGTATCCCTCAGCCACCATGCTGACATGCCCTTCTGCTGGTGGTGCTGGTGGTGCGCAGTCTCAGGCCATCCAGTGTGCAGGTTGGCGGCTGCCTATGGTGCGGGTTCTGTGGTAGGGGTGCCTGCATAGGTGTCCACGCTTCCCCCCAGCACCGCCTGCCAATGTTCCGTGCCCTTGGGGGTAGCTGCTGGATACTATCCCCTGTGACACTGTGGGAAACACAGTCGTGCCCATGTTGGGCCTTCAGCAGTTCCTGTCTGGCTGCTCTGCGGCTTCAGCATTCGTATGGGCCACCTAAGCATTGCCCTAGTCTGCACTGTGGCCCAGCTGCACCATAGCATGTGCCGCCTGCGGCCCTCTGTATCCCCTTCTCCGGCATCTGTCCAGTTGCCATTCTGACATGCCTGCCCTGATGTTGCGGGACATGTGCACGGCATAGGAACCCTGTCCGATGGTGGGGAAAACCCTGAGCAGCGCTATTTCACTGTGGGCTCATTCACCTTGTATGGGGACGGATTATGGACCCTTCCACGATTTATATCTGTTCTATGGAGCTTACTCGGGGAGGGGAGGGGTTGATGATTCTCATTGATACCACTATTGGCCAGCTTGGTTATGGTTTTTTTCCAGTTTGTTGGGGTCATTTTCAGTGTTTATGTGCCATTTTGTTCTGTGCACATGTATCACACTTATCACTTCTTTTTGGTTTCCCTGCCTGGGCTGTACATTGCTGACACTGAAATCGTTTCTCTCCCCTGTAATGTGCATTTAATGGCAGGTTTTCATTCGCGTTGGAATTGAGCTTTTCAGATCAGCGCGTTAGTGTGAAGGGAGCCTCTCCCCGCCCACTCTCCACCCATTGACCCCTTCTCTCCGCCCTCTCTCCACCTTCTGCGGTGTTTTACCGCGCCGCGGGAGTTTACGATCATTAACTACGGTTAACGCGCGTTATGTAATGTTAACGATCGTAAGCGCATCATAACGCGCGTTATGATGTGCTTACGATCGTTAACATTACATAACGCGCGTTATGTACAATTACCGCAGTTTAGTAAACATACCCCTTAGTGTAGGAGTACTTAGTGAGGGACACAAACAGGTCTGGTTTTCAGCATATTTGCTAAAGAATATTTATCAAATATAGTGTAACCCAATGGAAATAATAAAAATTACCTGCGGGGGTCCACAGCAGTGGCAAAAGGTTTTTTTTTTTTTTCAATAATTTTTATAGGTGGCATTTTGCTGTGACTTGCAGAGTTTGCGGCAGGGGGCAGAGGCTCCTTTCTCGAAACAGCTGAAATCGGCCCATAGTAAAAAGTTAACTTTTTTAAGTTTTAAGAGTTCAGGGTGACCCGGGGGAGGGGGTGTGTGAGTAGACTAGTGAGCCATTAGCAGATGTTGTGAAGTCTTTTGACACTATTTAAAGTTGCAATTCTTGCCTATTTAAAAACTGAAACCAGAAGCTGTTTTAAAGTCCTAAAAGTGTTGGGAAGCTTTATTAATGTTATAAGAATGCTTTTCCTAAATAAAAACTGGCCAAAAAATTTGTGTTGAGCTTAAAAATTCAAGTTTATTGTATTCAAAATAACTGGATGTAGAAGGAAAGGGAGGGATCTCATTGTAGCAAAGAGGCTCAGCTGTAACATAGAGAATACAGTGATGCAGTTTGTTGTGGGAGTTTCTTTCAGATTGCTATGGGAAAATGACAGCTGTAAAAATCACTATGAGACTCCTTTAGACTTGTTATGTAAGTTTTAGGAATGTGGGAAATGTAAGTTTTAGAAAATGATGAATGGAACTTGAGTGAGATTAAGGGGTATATTTACTAAAAGGTATTAAGGTGCAGGTGATATCGAGCATTAACAGCAGTGATAAGGGGTTGATAAGGGGTTTTACATGCAAAAAAGGCTCTGGCAGGTAGGAGGCATTCTGATGGTAAGGCGCAATGATTGCAAAGATCAAAGACTTACATCAAGCTTGGGTGTTGTTTAAAAATACTATCCTGGAAGCCCAGACCAGCTGTATTCCACGCATTAAGAAAAGTAGAAGAAAGTCCAAAAAACTGCCAGCATGGTTTAAAGATGAGGTCAGAGAGGCTGTTGCTGCCAAAAAAGCATCTTTCAGGAAATGGAAAAAAGAGCCAAATGACAAAAACTGGAAACAGCACAAACACTGGCAAGTTAAATGCAAAGCATTGATAAGGCAGGCAAAGTGAGAATTTGAGAAGGAACTTGCTACGGAAGCAAAAATATGAAATAAAGACTTTTTCAAGTACATTCATAGCAAAAGGCCTGTGAGAGAGTCAATTGGACCATTAGATGATAGAGGGGTAAAAGGGGCAGTAAGAGGAGACAAGGCTATAGCGGAGAGACTGAATGAATTCTTTGCTTCGGTCTTTACTGAGGAAGATGTAGGGATGTTACCCAAGACTGAAGTGGTATTTAAAGGTGATACTGCAGAGGAATTGAGAGAAGTATCGCTACACTGGGAAGATGTATTACAACTATTTGATAAACTGAATAGTAGCAAATCACCTGGACCGGATGGTATACATCCAAGAGTGTTGAAAGAATACATACTACCCATCCCCTCCAATTGGCATTAAATACAAATGCAAGAACTATAATGAATTCTCCAAAATTTGATCATATAACTCCCTTGCTTCAAGAATTGCATTGGCTTCCAATCATTATGAGATCGAAATACAAGAACCTTATGAATATTTTCAAAATTTTACATGAGTCATCAGCAAACGTTCTAACAACTATTATTTCTAAGGACATAGGCTCAAGGCCCAGACATTCACAGTCTACTAACAGACTTAATTCCCACTTGAAGTTTAATAGATCCAAACAAATGACATCTAATAGGGCTTTCTCATTTATGGCACCACAACTATGGAATTCTATTCCTAGTGATTTAAGAAATGAGTATGATATCAAAGATTTTCGAAAGTCCCTTAAAACGTACCTATTTATTGAAGCATATGGCAACTAATCTAATTCCAATAGAACAAAATGTTTTAACCCTTTGAATTTCAATTTTCCTATAATGTTTAAATTATTTTAACATTTTGTAAGATTGCAGTTATTTGTTTAATGTAATTGTAATGAATTATGAAATGTAATTTTGCTGTAGTTTATGTATAATTTAATGTATTGTACTGTAGTTTACTGTAATGTACTATCTTATTGTCTCCCCCCCCTCGATGTAGTCCCACTGTTGTCTTGTTGACCACTTTGATTGAAGGATAAGGTGGTATATAAAACTGATTAAATAAATAAATAAATATGAGATTGCAGACCTGCTATTAGTAATCTGTGAACTTTCATTAAAATCATCTGTAATACCTGAAGATTGGAGGATCGCCAATGTAACGCCAATTTTTAAAAAGGGTTCCAGGGGTGATCCGGGAAACTACAGACCGGTGAGCCTGACGTCAGTACCGGGGAAAAGGGTAGAAACCATCATAAAGAACAAAATTACACAGCATGTAGATAGTCATGGCCTAATGGGAGACAGCCAACATGGCTTTAGGCAAGGAAGATCTTGTCTTACTAATCTGATATGTTTTTTTGAAGGTGTGAATAAACAGGTAGACAAAGGTGAATCGGTTGATGTAGTGTATCTGGACTTTCAGAAAGCCTTTGACAAGGTCCCTCATCAGAGACTTTTGGCAAAACTAAAAAGTCATGGGATAGGAGGCAGTGTACTATTGTGGATCGGGAACTGGTTAAAAGATAGAAAGCAGAGGGTAGGGCTAAATGGCCAATTTTCCCAATGGAAAAAAGTGAATAGTGGAGTACCCCAGGGATCTGTACTGGGTTCGCTACTTTTTGACATATTCATAAATGACCTGGAAAAGGGAATAACTAGTAAGGTTATAAAATTTGCAGACAACACAAAACTGTTTAAAGTTGTTAAAACCCAAGAGGATTGTGGAAAACTGCAGGAGGATCTGGATAAATTGGAAGACAGGGCATCCAAATGGCAGATAAAATTTAATGTGGACAAGTGCAAAATTATGCACCTAGGAAAGAACAACCCACACTATGGTTACACAATGCAAGGTTCCACATTGGGAACCACCACCCAGGACAAAGATTTAGGAGCCATCATGGATAACATCTTAAAACCCTCCACCCAGTGTGCAGCGGCGGCCAAGAAAGGAAATAGAATGCTAGGTATCATAAGGAGAGGAATGGAAAATAAAACAAAGGATATTATAATGCCTCTGTATCGTTCAATGGTACAACCACACCTTGAATATTGTGTGCAGTTCTGGTCGCCGTATCTTAAAATAGATATAGCGTTATTAGAAAAGGTTCAGAGAAGAGCCTCCAAAATGGTAAAGGGGATGGAAGGCTACTCCTAGGAAGAGAGGGTACAAAGGTTAGGGCTCTTCAACCTGGAAAAGAGATGGCTGAGGTGAGATATGATGCAATGCAAGCCTTTGAATCAATCCTGCTTCCTGGCAACCCAGAAGCTTCTGGGTTTTCTTAACAGTGTCACTGGAAGTAGATTGCCAGGCCTTTCTTCCAAGGCAATGGAGGGTTAGGTGACTTGCCCAAGGTGTGCTAGTGGGAATCAAACCCTAGTTGCTTTGTTACCAAGCCAGTGTTCTAACCACTAGGCTACTCCTCCACTTGATATGATAGAGGTCTATAAATTAATGAATGGAGTGGAACGGGTAAACGTAGATCGATTGTTTATGCTATCAGAATATAGAAAGACTAGGGGACATGTAATGAAGCTACAGGGTAAACTATTTAAGACAAATAAGAGAAAATATTTTTTCACTCAAAGTGTAATCAAACTCTGGGATTTGTTACCGGAGGATGTAGTAAGGGCTGTTAGTTTAGCTGGGTTTAATAAGGTTTGAACAAGTTCCTGGAGGAAAGGTCCATAAATCATTATTAAAAAGGACCCAGGATATCAATGCTTGACCCAATACAAGCATTGTGGAACCTGTGTCTCTTGGGGATACTGCTAGGCATGTATGACCTAGATTGGCCACTGTTGGAAACAGGATACTGGGCTTGATGGACCTTGGTCTGACCCAGTATGGCATATCTTATGTTCTTATGCCATTTAACGTGTGTTAACAGGACAGCAGGCATTAAGGTGTCAAGCATGCACCTTAATGTCCAAAAATGGCTGTGACTCTAACGCTGGATATGGGAGCTCCAAGGAAAGTCAATGTAAAGTTGATGGATGGAAGGACAGGTGGGAGCCGATGGACCTTCCAAATTCATGGGCACCCTATGTGGCAGCCAGTAATTTGGACAAGCATGTGGGAGGTAGCTATGGAGATGCACTAGGGGGTGCCAATGTAAAATGGTGCAATGCCAGTGTGTGGCATAGGATGAGGAAGACATGTCGCCCAGCCGAGTCAGAAGTGGTAGGATGTGTGCAGTGAAAGGAGGACAGAGCAGAGTAACGGCATGCAGATCAGGCACAGGAGAGGCATGAGTGAGGTGTCCAATGATGAAAAAGAGTCCCTGTATAGGCCATGGTGTAGCAGTTTGCATGAGAAGACATGACTGCACTTAGCTGGCAGAGGCTGATGGATAGGCTGAAGAAGAATGGCAGCAGAGGAGAGAGTGGCATGGACTGGCAGCACTGATGTACTGTAGGTGACATCCCCAATGCATTTGTACTATGTGGGAAAAACATGTGTCAGTGCCACGTGTAAGGCCTGATACCAGACATGTGGATTTCACACCCGTCCCAGCCACCATACAAAAGTGCGTCATTCCTGACTCATGTTGCACAAGTAGGTTACAGCTGTATGCATATAACTGCCTGTTAATATACTGCTGCATCAGTGCAATCATGTTGGGATTTTTTGTTTGGTGCCATCAAGTCAGTGTTGACTCATAGTAGCCCAGCTACCTCTGGGTTTTCTTGGCAATATGTTACTGGAAGTAGATCACCAGGCCTTTTCTTCTGAGGCAATGGAGGGTAAAGTGATGTGCCTAAAGTCATAAGGGGGTGCTAGTGGGAACTGAACCCTTGATCTTCTGGGTAGTAGGCAAGTGCTCTAACCACTAGGCTACCCTTCCACTCCATCTCAGGATATGAAGTACCAAAAAAGTGGTAATGTCTGATGAAAAACTATGGCTAATAGCCTGCAGTTAGCTAGGCACTGGAGGGTTAGGTGACTTGCCCAAGGTCACAAGGAGATGTGGGCAATCAATGAAGGTTGTGGCATACATAAAACGCCACATACAACTTTCCAAATTGTCACAAAAAGAGTGCCAGTGGGCCTCAAATCCTGGTATCCTGGGTGCCAAGCCAGTGCCATGGCCATTACATCACACTTCCAAGTAGTTTCCAGTTATCTTCAAGGTGAACATGTTTGACCCCCTGCAATGGGCTGCAGCAGAGCCAATAAAGCCATACTTTCAGAAGGGCATGATGTTGAATAGACCCGGCTGCGAATCAACGCGGCCGGGCACAGGCACGCGGTGGCGAGCCAAGGGCTGGGGGGAGGGGCGGGGGGACGGCAAAGGGGGGGGGCAGGCAACGAGCCGCATTCAAAAGAGCGCGCCATGCGCGGGCGCGACCTCTTTGCCGCTCGCCCCCCTTTCCGGGAGGAAGCCGGACAACAGCGATCAGAACCGGAGGCCCCCCCTTTTCCAAAACCGGACATCAATCCAGCACCGGACAACGAGAACCCCCCCTGTATCGCAACAGGGGAGAGGTCAATCTGCAGGACATCGATCGGGAACCCGGAGGCTGCAACGAGGGCTCTTGCGGCTCACCCCTCAACTTCCGGGAGCGAGGCGGGGCAAGGCGCGATCGCAGAAAACACCGGAGAAAACACACGGCAAGTAAAAAACAAAATAAAGAAATAAATACCTGGATGTTAGGTGAGACTGCCAGGGAGGTAGCACGCGGTTCGCAGCACTACGGCAGTGGCAGAGCCCAGTTTTGTTTTTTCTGAAGCGGCAGATGAGTCCGGGCAGGGGGAAGGGGGGTAGATAGCAGCGGCAGCAGGAAGCATGAAGCAGGGTGGCTAACACAATTTAAAAAAAAATAAATAAATAAAAAAGGAAAACCCCAATCCCTTGTTACCTGTGGCTACGTGGGCAGGAGTGGGGCCGCTGCAGGGAGAAGGCTGGGCTATGTGGGGCTAAGCTAGTGCAGCAAAGTACACCACGTGTACACGTGGCCAAGCAAGGAGCAAGTAGATGGGGGCAACAAACAGTATTGCACTGAAGGGAACAGGGAGGACAGCCGGGGGAAAAAGGGGTAGGAGTAGCCAAGTTAACATGCAAAAAAAAAAAAAAAAAAAACTAAACTATACAACTAAACGGCTGCAGAGTAAGGAAAAATAGAAGCAGAAAAGCAATGGAACTGGGGAAGGAAAGCGTAAGGCTGCCATCTAATGGACAAAGGTGGTAAGGCAGACTGTTAGGACGCTTTCTTAGGTGCTGATATGAGAACGCACAAGGGAGGAAGGTATTTAAGCTAGACTGTGTAATGCGGGGAATGTATGTATATGAGAATGTTTAGATAGCGATATGGTTATGTATGGCTATATAGTGGGATATTATAGGGATATAGACAGCCCTAAAGTATACGTAGGGTCAGAGGAAATGTGTGGAGCACGGGAGTATAGCTAGCATCCTGAATGATAGTAAGTTAGACTGTCCATGGCCTCTGCATAGTAATTCTATCCTAGTTGAGAGATGCCGAGGAGGGAGACACCAAAGGCTTACAGGCCACGAGGCGCCAAGGCGGCACCGAAGGCGGCGGCGGCGGCATCAAAGCACGAGCAGCGGCCGGCCTAAACACGAGAGGGACGCAGAGGGCTAGCCGCGATGCAACCGCCCCCGCAGCAGCAGTGAAGCCTCGTCACAGTACTAGGAAGAAGGCGCCACAGCAATTGGTAGGTCGGGGTGCAAAAAGGGGGCGCCAGAGCTATCAACGTCCTCATCTGACGAGTCCAGTTCGGACAGTGAGAGGGACATAGAATGGGCAGATGTGATGCGCTATGCATTAAAGAAAAGTTAAGCAGAAGAAGAGCTCAAAAAAAAATAAATAAATAAATAAATAAAATCCAACCCCCTCAGACAGGCGGGGGTGGAGCAAGGTCAGAGGGGCAAGGACGGCACATGCACGCCAGCGGGAGCGGCCCAAAGAAAGCAGATGGATTGGCATGACCCACGCTGCGGGGTGAGCCCTGGCCGTGTCGGTACCCAAAAAAAAAAAAAAAAAAAAAAAAATATATATATATATATATATATATATAAATAAATAAATAAAGAGGAGGATTTGGAGGAGGGAGTATATTGACATATTCTCCCTCCTGCTCAGGGACCAGGAGGATGAGTCCAATAGTGAAAGGATAAGGATAAAAGAAGCGAGAGGGGGCGGAAACCTAAAATTTCCAAATCCATTAATAATTGGGTGACAGTACTCCACGTCTTTATGAGCGTGGTGATGAAAAAAAAAAAAAAAAAAAAAGAACCTGAAGCAGGGCCATACCTGACCCGGTACATGGACACGATCGCCAGGGCACATAAACTATACGGTGGATGGGCCTGGCTCAACTACGATGTGAAGTTCAGGAGGACTATGGCCGATGATCCCACCCTAGCACGGCACCATAGGATCCGGGACATGTGGACGGAGGAAATGGCACCCAACAGTCTATGGTGTCAGGATGGGCTGCGACAGCCGCAGTGGAGCACACAATGGCAACAGCCCTTTCAGAATATACAATGGCGGCAGGCCAATCAGTTCTCGGGGAAACGGCCATGCCGTCAGTTCAACGCGGGGAGTTGTACATGGCAGCCGTGTAAATTCAAGTATTCCCGCGCAGTATGTGGAAAGGGACACCCTGCCTTCACATGCAGGGTTTCAAGGGAGGCCAAGCCTTTCAGAGCAATACAACAACGTTCCACCGAAGGGGTCGGCTCCAACAACCATCAGACTTGAGCCTATACGGTCATGGCTTGGAGCATACCCTAAGCGGGAAATAGCTATCAGTATAGCGGATGGCTTTCCTCAGGGTTTCCGCATCCCATCCCTAATTTTGATGAAGAAAGCACAAACGAGCTTACTTAGTAACCCACCAGCTGTACAGAAGCACAATGAGATTGCCCGCAGCAAGATAGCTAAAGAATTGGGTATGGGGAGGGTAGCTGGTCCTTTCCAGTCACTCCCATTCAAGGACATGGTAGTCTCCCCATTGGGGGTCATACCCAAAAAGGAGCCGGGACAATTCCGGTTAATCCATAACCTATCATACCCGGAGGACAGTCAGTCAACGATTATATTAATCAGGCATTATGTTCGGTCAACCACGGATCAGGCAATTAGGCTCATACGAAGCATGGGGCCGCAAGCACAGCTAGCGAAGGCAGACATCGAGTCTGCATTCCGGTTATTGCCAATGCACCCTGAATCATTTCCAATGCTGGGATTCACGTTCAATGGTGAGTTCTACTATGACAAATGTTGGCCCATGGGATGCGCAATATCATGCGCCTATTTCGAACAATTTAGTTCGTTCTTACACTGGGTAGTGAAGACCTAGCAGGCCCCAATATGGCATTACCTAAACGATTTCCTATTCGTTGGAAAAGATCGTGATGACTGCAAAGGATATTGGATATCCAGGGATATCACCTTGGAGCAGACGGCGCGAGCATGTGGGATCCCGTTAGCAAAAGAAAAGACTGATGGCCCGAAAGGGATCATCACGTCCTGGGTATACAATTAGATGTGCCGGCACACAGGTCGTGCCTGCCAGCGGAAAAAGTGCTGAAAATGAGAAACGATATGCAAGATCTGCACAGCCGACGAAAGCGACACTCCAACAATTTCAGTCAATGCTGGGCCGGCTATGCTTTGCATGCAGGGTGATACCCAGGGGGAGAGTGTTCTGCCGTCGCATGACATGGGCAACAAAAGGTATCGCCAAGAGATACCAGCGCATCAGGGTCACTAAGGAAATACGCAAAGACCTACAGATCCGGCTGCAATTCCTTCACACCTTCAACGGCCTTGCATTTTGGCAAGCGCTCCCCGTAGCGAATGCCGGACTCGAATTCTTCACCGATGCCTCGGAGGAGATTGGTTTCAGCATATACTATAAAGGGGCATGGTGCTCCAAGACTTGGCCCATGGAGTGGCAGGCAGAGAATTGTATTGCTGTGCCTTGCCCATGGCATAGCCATTAGAGCTGAGCACATTGAGGGCGAGAACAATAGCATGGCTATGGGAGCTCCTATTAGGCGCCTTAGCGAAAATACCCGGCGCAGATACCTAGCGGCATGGGAACACTACCGAACATTTTGCAGAGTGAATGGCATATTACAGGATGCCAGCTTAAAAGTAGCAACGATTCTGAAATGGATTATGCATTGTAAAAGCAATGGCTTCATTAAAGCGGCAATACAAGCCCGTCTAGCGGCTGTATCCTTTTTGCAAAGGCCATAAAAAAAAAAAAAAAAAGAGCCCCAAGGCCGAGTTCATCATAAAGAAGGTGATGCGAGGCTGGTCCTTGGGCCAACCCCGAAAAGTAGACAAGCGCCGCCCGATCACTCATTATATGCTCCAACAACTCATGGTAACAACTAGCAAAGTATGTTACGATGAATACGAGGCGCGCCTGTTCCGATGCACATTCTCCCGGGCCTTTCACGGAGCATTTCGGGTAAGGGAGCTAGTAGCATCCTCAGCATCGGAGCAAAGGACGGCCCGCGGAGGTAAGGAAATGCGCGATGTGTGCATACACACTAGAGCAAGAGTGCTGCAGTGGCGCAGATCCAAGACCGCCGCTGAGCGAAAAGGGACGCAGGTGGTGCTGTCAGCAATGCACCATGACCCATCATGCCCACTAAGAAATGCTTTAGCCTACCAACAGGTACGGGCGCACTCAAAAAAAAAACAAAAAAAAACGCTGGTTCGTACAGGCGAATGGTGCCCCCCTTAACACGTTTCCAATTTATCAGAGTACTCAAGCTAATAATTTAACAAACAGGATGGGATGCAAGCTTATACGGCTCGCACTCCTTTCGCATTGGAGCTGCTTCGACGGCAGCCAGCATCGGGATGTCCCAAGAACAGATAATGACGAACGATGATTCGTACAGGCGAATGGTGCCCCCCTTAACACGTTTCCAATTCATCAGAGTACTCAAGCTAGTAATTGAACAAACAGGATGGGATGCAAGCTTATACGGCTCGCACTCCTTTCGCATTGGAGCTGCTTCAATGGAAACCAGCATCGGGATGTCCCGAGAACAGATAATGACGATAGGCCGATGGCGCTCGGATAGATACCAATTGTGTATATGTCCAGTGCGGAAACGAAAGGTGGGGATAAGGAGAATGTGAAACATTTGGTGTACATACAAAGCGAATGATCATTTGTTGGTTAAGTGCTGCGGTAATCATATATTGTGATTGTGCTCCATGCAGGAATAAGCAACCACCTGTGGCCGCGGGAAGTGTAGATAGGTGGCCATTCATTTGTTCACTGGGCACAAAAGAGGACACGGTCTAGACCGCAGGGGTCGAATCTGGGGTTTCCAAGTGCAGAGGTTGCCGTAGTGTGGCTGGGACACAGGGGTATGGTGTGGGACCAGCTAATGCCGTCTTTGCTCTGAAGGAGGAGATCTACCGGGAACCCAGCAAGGATTGGGGTCCACTTGGGGGGTAACGACCTAGCATCCACGCGCAGCGTCGAGCTCACCAAGAGGAGGCAAGGCGACCGCCTAACGTTCCCGGGACGCTATTGGCAAGGTCACACATCATACCGCGGCGAGTGTGGAGAGGCGAGAACTCGCATAGGGCAATGGAGAGGACCAGACAGAAAGTGAACAGATGGATGGCCCGCTTCATGGGGGCCATAGGAGGATGCAGCATTGCGCACGACCTCATAGAGGGGAGATGCCCGGGATTGTACCGCGCAGATGGAGTGCACTTGTCAGACATCGGAATGGACATTTTTCTCGGCGGCATACAAGATGCAGTGGAACAACTATAGAAGAAGCAAGGGTTGGCCACAGCAGCGCGTTGATTGGTGGGGCCCCGTCAACAAGCGAGGAGTCGCTGTTGGCGGGGTTGGCTGGAAAAACGCACCCGGTGAGAGAGAACACAGCCTAGGCCTTAAGTAAAGGGGGAGAGGTATTGGAGAGATACACGGCCCTACCCCCGGAGAGAGGGAGATGGTGACAAGAACACCGCACAGAGAGCCCCCCTGCCTTGCTTTGACGGCGGGCAAAGGGGGGGGTAAGGAAGAAAGGTTGCCAAGCCTGCTCGAACGGCAGGCGTAACAGCCTTTCGACTGAAGGATACGAAAAGACTAAGGGACTGAGAGAAGCTTTCACGGCAAAAAGAGTTCCCTCCTGCTATGTACAAAGTCTGTAGGATATTGGCTGTGTCTCTCGAGGGGAGCAAAAGAAAGAGGTGATATAAGGAATTTGTAGAATGTGATGTGTTGATTGTGACGTGCATGCTGTGGCCAACAGTTTTCTGTACTGTTAATAACCATTGTTGTCAATAAATCGAAATAGTTGGTGAAAGAAACTGCATGTCGTAACGTGGTGATTCACTGGAGGGAAGGGGGGGGAGGGGGGAGGAAGGGGAAGGGGGAGGGTCATGGGTGAGGGGAGAGGGGGCCCGAGGCGGGTATGCCAGTTGCGTGGCTGAGTCTTTTGGCTGACCCAAATTGTGGCCAGAATGCATAACAAACTATAAAGATGTGTGTCTGCCAGTCAAAGCAGAGCCTGGACGCCTACAGGCATGAAAATGAACTGAGTAGCACACAGTCACAAAAAGAACAAATGGGAATCAAAGCCCTGCCCCTTGCTTACTGAGAAAGTGCACTAACCAGTAGACTACACCTATCTGCATCAGGGCCGGATTTACGTATACGCCATGTACGCCATGGCGTAGGGCCCACAGCTGGGAAGGGCCCACAAAAAAGGAACAACTTAGGCTTTTTTTTAAAAATAAAATTAAAAAAAAACCTGCTGGCTGCCGCCGCGGGGCCCCCTCTGCTGCCGCGGCAGCATGGACTGACCCGCGGGGGCCCCCTCAGCAAGCTCGATCCCTCCCTCCCTCCCGTGCAGGCTGTGAGAGACGCGAAGGCAGACTGTCTCCTTCGCATCTCTGTTAAGCCCGCAGGGGCTGATGGGACATTTCCCATCAGCCCCTGCGGGCCTAACAGAGACGCGAGGGAGACAGTCTTCCTTCGCGCCTCTCACAGCCTGCACGGAGGGAGGCACGGAGGAATCGAGCTTGCAGAGGGGGCCCCCACGGGTCAGTCCATGCTGCCGCGGCAGCAGAGGGGGCCCCGCGGCGGCAGCCAGCAGGTTTTTTTTTAAAATCAAATTTTACTTTAGGCCGGGGGAGGGGGAGGGGGAGGGTAGGACTGGTAATGGGCTATTGGGGGGGGGGCTGGGACTGGAAATGGGTTGGGGGATTAAGGCTGGAGGTGGGCTGATGAGGTTAGGACTGGTAATGGGCTGTTGGGGGGGTTAGAACTGGTAATGGGCTTTGGGGGGGTTAAGACTGGTAATGGGCTGTGGGCTGATGTGTGCAGTATGCTAATGTGCTCTGGGGGGGCTACGACTGCAAATGGGCTGGGAGGGTTAAGACTGGAGGTGGGCTGATGGGGTTAGGACTGATAATGGGCTGTTGGGGGGGTTTAGAACTGGTAATGGGCTTTGGGGGGGTTAAGACTGGTAATGGGCTGTGGGCTGATGGGGGCTGTCTGGTAATGGGCTATGGGGGGGCTAGGACTGGAAATGGGCTGGGGGGGTTAAGACTGGAGGTGGGCTGATGGGGTTAAGACTGGTAATGGGCTGTGGGCTGATGGGGGGGGTTAGGACTGGCAATGGGCTATGGGGGGGCTGACTGGAAATGGGTTGATGGGGTTAGGACTGGAAGTGGGCTGATGGGGGGGGGGTTAGGACTGGCAATGGGCTATGGGGGGCTGACTGGAAATGGGTTGATGGGGTTAGGACTGGAAGTGGGCTGATGGGGGGTTAGGACTGGTAATGGGTTATAGGGGGGGCTTAAACTGAAAATGGGGTGATGGGGGGATAGGACTGTAAGTGGGTTGATGGGGGGCTAGGACTGGTATTGGGTTGGGGGGTTGCTAGGACTGGAAATGGGCTGATGGATGGCTAGGACTGGAAATGGGCTGATGCAGGGACTAGAAGGGAATGGATGCTGGGTGAGGCTGGAACTAGAAGGGAGCTGATGTTGGGGGAGGATTAGAATGGGATGGGGCTGGAAGAGTAAAATGGAGAAGGGAAAAATATTTTGTGTGGGAGGGATAAAAATCTACAATTGGCCGGGTATTGGGAGAGTAAGTGGGGATTGAGGATGGAGGGGTAAAATTTGAGTGGATAAAATAGGAATGAGGAAAGAGCAAAAGGAGAAAGATTAGTATGTTAAAGCAGATGTAGAGAGAGAATGGAAAAAAACTAGAAGAGAGAAGAAAGGACAAATGGACAGCAGACGATGGAGAGTTAGCAGAAGACACGAAGAAACCAGATGAAAGTGGCTGGAGCAATTGCTGCTGAAAAAATGCACAAAAGGTAGAAAAATATCTCTTTATTTTGAATTTATTAATTGGAATATGTCAGCTCTGGTAAATGTGCATCATTAACGTCTGCGCTTTGTTTAGTACAAGAGCAAATTAATGTGTAGTTTTATTTCTACAGTGTTGTACATTCCAAGTTTGGCTTTTGGGATTCCCAGTTTAATTATTGTCTTCCTGTTTCTAAAATGTGATTACTTGTTTGGTGATGGTCTATGTTCTGCATGTGTAACTGAGCTGAGGTGTTCTGTTTATATAATTCCTATTTGACATTGCCACTTGTTCTCTTTCCCCAGTAGATCATGTATTGTTGTTCTCTGAAATGTATTGGTTTAATATTTGCAGTGTTGCCTTTTGATTGGTAGAGTATGGTGCTTTGTGAGTCCTGGTAGTGCTGTTAGGATACGGCGGGTTTGCTATGGGTTCTAAATGGGCAGTGTTTGTAGTAGTTCCTAATGTGTCTGGCAGTTGGCACTGGATTATAGTAATGTAGAAATCTTTTAGTCTTTCTTTATCCATACACTCATTAAGAGGCACGTTTACTAAAAGTTAGTATATGGTAACATTATGCAAATATTTATGCAAATGAGCCCCCCCCCCCCAATTTTTGTTGGCGTAGGGCCTCACTCAAGGTAAATCCGGCCCTGATCTGCATAGCAATGACTGGATTCAAAGAGACCACAGGTCATGGTCTAAAACAGGGGTGGGCAAACTTGGTCCTGGAGGGCCGCAGGCCAGTCAGGTTTTCGGGATATCTCTAATGAATATGCATGAGATATATATGCATTAGAGATATCCTGCCAACCTGACTGGTTTGTGGCCCTCCAGGGCTGGATCTGGAGACCCCTGCCTTGCACCTCTGTCATTTAAGATTGTGAGTGGACAAGGTGCAGATGTCCAAGACATCAAAAAGTTTAGATAGAATTTGTCACAGTCCTCCTCACTTCTCACCACCACCAAAAAATTGTCTATTAGACAACTTTTTGGTGGTGGTGAGAATCGAGGAGGAATGTGACACATTCTATATACCCTTTCAATGTCTAGGACATCTGTACCTTGCCCACTCATGATCTTAAATGACAGAGGTGTAAGGCAGGGGTCTCCAAATCCAGCCCTGGAGGGCCACAAACAGTCAGGTTGGCAGGATATCTCTAATGCATATATATCTCATGCATGTTCATTAGGGATATCCCAAAACCCTGACTGGTCTGCGGCCCTCCAGGACCGGAGGTGCCCACCCCTGGTCTAAAATGTCTGCTGTGTGTGCCCATGTAGGTTAGCCCCTCCAGTACCCATGATGCACTGCAAATGCAGAACAGCAGTCTGCAGCTTATCACCAAATGGAGAATGTACTGATCCATCACATCAGCTCAGTAAGATGCATTGACAGTGTGTGCTACAAGCACAGAACAGCTACAAACCGTGCTACTGAGCAGTTTCAGCGGTCACCCTGAGGGTGAGGATGGGCACCCAGCACCTGATCCCCAGAGCTTGCACTTCTAGAGATGGCCTCTGCTGTAGATCCACATCACTGTTACCGTATTATGTTAGTCACCTTGTTTTTTGCACAATTGCAGTGTGCTGGAAGTGATTGTCATATCAGGGCTCTGTGTCTTGCCTCTGTTAGACATGGGATTTCCCATCTTCAAACAGTGTGGGTCAATACCCACTATTGCTGCTGCTATTACCAGGGATGCCAAATGCAGTGGGGGGCCTCTAGGCTTGCATGGAGTAGCAGCTACTACTACCATCCTGCTGGTCCCTGCCAAGAACAGCTGCTGTTTCAACCACCTGGGATTATCAATTCACCACAGCAAGCACAGTCAGGCTACACCTACTGCAGAGCTGTTTCAGCCATGCATATACCTACTGTGACTAGTCAGCACACAATGAATGTACACAGAGTGACCATATATAAGCCGGCTTGGAACAATCAGCATGGTCACACAGCATTTAGCATAGTGATTAGGTGCTCAGGACAAGAAAAACACCCACATCACTGGAACTAGACTTTATGCATCATGCCATGCCATGCCATGGTCACAACTTGGTCAGAGTGAGAGTTCCCTCACAGCGTGAATTGCTGTGGCCACCCAGGCAATGCACATGGCAGACGGGTACTATGAGATCTCATTCATTGACCCTACCTCTGATGCAGACACATCCTGGGCAAACCGCTCTGTTTCAGGCCATACCCACAATCTTCTGCTCCTCATCATGCACATTTGCAGATTAATATTGGAAATAGCCTAGGCAATATGAGGCACAATGCAATGCAAAAGGCCACAGAACTCTGGAGAGACATACACAAACATTCAAATCGCCGTACTGTACAAAAGTGGGGATGGTTGGCATTCCTGCCTGCCACTTTGGTCTCCATATCAGTTCAAGCATTGTTAATGTGTGCTTGTTGTGCAGGCTCTAGTAGTGTATGCTGACATTTGTGCCTGTTGTTAATGCCCATTCAGTATGTCAGTGCTATCAGCCTGCCTTTCCATCCAGTTGTATGGCTGATGGATGTTTGTACTCTTGTTGGCCAATTCATTGAGGGTTGCATATTCTAGTGCTGTATCTGCACTGTAGCCTAATGTTTACCAACAGGGATATGCTAGACATGGCCCAACAGTCAAGTCTTGAACCTGTGACCCTCCACCCAGATACACAGTGGCTTTGTGTGTTGAGCCACAGAGCTACCTTGGGTCTGATATGTTTTCCATCAGACAGACCTTGGCACATGTTGCAATGTAAACGGCACACAGGACCTGAACATGGGCTTAGTCTGCTGCAGACAGTTACCACTGTACCCGCCACCAACACACACCATGCTTACATTCTAGCATTCTGTCAGTGGGGGTGGTGTGCAGTCCTGGCCATCCACCATGCAGCTTTGGTGAATGCCTAGTGTTCCAGATCCAAGTAGGGGTGGCAAAAGTACGCATCGATGGCCACATCACCCCCCAACTATCTGCTGCTGCTGCTGCTGGAACCCCATCCATGCCTGCCATTGATATGTCTCATTGGGAGTTGGACAGCCACAGCTGTGGCATTTCACCAGGCATTTGCATTTTGTAACTTCCTGTAGTGCTACAGCTGCTGGCATTATTGGCCTCTTCCTCCAGAGCTGGCTTCAGCATCAGTAGGGGGGCCATCAGGGGTCTCTGCTCAGGGTGCCAGGAACCCTTGGACCGCCCCATGTAGCGCATCACTTTTCTGAAGCAGCAGCATGTCTGGGTGCCGCCACTGTTGATGTGGGATCATGATGGACATCACAGATATGCCACCTGGGCAGCTACCTGGTATCCCTACACACCAGCAACCCCCAGAGCATGATTGAAGTGCCACCTCTGTTTCCCCATTTGCACCATCAACATAGTGCTCTTTCATACTTGGGCACTATGCTGTTGTTGCTAATGGAACACTACTATCACTGTCTTGGGCTCCCATTTCTGTGCATCACATTGCAGACATTAAAATAGGCTCTCTCCCCACAAAATACAACATTTCCGAGATGTTTCAATTGCTTTTAGGGTTCCCAGGATTAAAGGGATTTAACCCACAATCGTGCAACAGGCTTTAAGGGTACACTCATTGGAAACGCCCACTCTCTGCTATGTTAATACTTTCCGCCTACTGTTCCCTTAATGCTGCAGGAGCCTTTAATGCTCATTAATGCAGCTTTTTCTCAGCATTAAGGGAACAAAGGTGCTGATAACAGGTGTTAATGGCACACTTGCTCCCTTAACCTGCTTTAGTAAACATACCCCTAAGTGGTTTAAAGGGAAGGGGTGTGGGGTTGGATTTTGGTAAGAAAGGTTGCAGGGACAAGTTCTGTCAGTTTTAGGAAAGGAAGCAACCTTTAAAGAAAAGCATGTTAACTGATGGGAACGTGCTGTTCACACCCCTGATAGTTGATGCATTGGTGTTGCACCTAATTTATTTATTTAATTTTCTTATATACCGCGCTATTTGTCATCAGTGCGGTTTACATTGAAACAATACAACAATTGGTCAGATAATGCGCCATGGTTTTGCATGCTATTGGCATCTTAGGTGCAAAACCACAACACACTTTAGTAAAAGGGTCCCCAAGTCACCCTGCACATGCAATTACATGGTTAGTAAGTAGCCTCAATCTAGCCTCAAAATTATTGCAAAAGTCCCTTCATCTTCTTCTATATGTTTATTTAATCTATTTGTGAGAGAAATAAGAACATTTAATTTTGCATGATTCTGATTTTATTTAGCACATAATTTTGAAATTCTTGGCAAGTAATTTGAAGAATTTTGGCACATAATTCCTTGGGGTGCATATATTTCTATACATATTTATTTTAATGTAATACCAACAATAATAGTTTTATGTCCAGTGTGTGTGCTGGACCTTAATAACCTGTGTCTATTGAATTCATGGTAAATCTTACCCTGATTCTTTCAGTGTCTATTTTTACCTGATGTCCTGTTTGACTGATTCTTTAATTACACTGGGAACTATTTCCACATTTTCATCATTTGATCAATGAGGTGTGAAACCAGCTCCTTGACATCCAATTACCGTAGCGGTTGATTGCTTGACAGGCCATTCAAAGCTTAATAGCTGTCAAGCAATCAACTGTCAGGTCAGAAAATGCAGTATAGTGTCAGGTCAGAAAATGCTATGAAAAACGAGGATAGATAACAATGGAAGTTCGGATGAACTTTTTTTTATAGTAATTATGTAGAATTAGCAAAAAAATCTCAAACCTTAAAAAAACAAAGGGCCCGATATTCAAAAGGCATTTACACGGTTTACAGCCCAGTAAACTGTGTAAATGCCTTAAATTGGGATATTCAATGGCACTTACATGGTTAGTGCCATTGAAGATCCCCTTCTAACCCCGCTACATGCCCCGATGCTATGTAGTTAACATCGGGACATGTTGGGGCGTCCTGGGACGCAGCAGAGGCAGAGCAGAGGCAGGCACTGTAGCTAACCGGGTAGTGGAGATATTGCATGCCGCCCAGTTAGCGACCTGCACCTAAAACTAGGCGAGGAAAACCCTTGCCTATCTTTAAGGCGCAGGAGCTAACCAGGCAGCATTTTGTTTTCATTTTTAGTTTTTATTCATTTAACAGGTCTTTTATATCTTTTATACCGCTTTATCATTTCAATCAAAGCAGTTTACATTGTAACTTAAACCTGGTACTGTAACCAGGCAGTATGCAATATCGGTGCTGCCTGGTTAACTACTGTGGCTTCTGGCATGTGCGGTGATCTCCGGATATTCAATGCAGGGGCCGCATATGACCCTGGCATTGAATATCTAGGGTTAAGGGTCGGCAGGCAGGGCTATGTGCCATAGCAGCACATAGCTTGCCAGTTGAAAATCAGGCCCAAAATGTTTATGTAGCTTTGAAAAACAAGATGATGCATGAATATTTCGTTATGTTTAATCTCCTTCCCAGGCATAGAAATTTGCACGTAGTTATAACAACATTCGTTATGTGAATTTCTGTGTAAGAAGTGTAAAGTGCCTTAAGGGACAGCTACCGCCTGCTTATGGTGACTCCAGATTTCAAGGATCTTGCTGCAAATTAGCGCTTCTCAACCTTTTCCTGGAGACACACCTAGCCAGTCGGGTTTTCAGATTTGCTACAATGAATATGCTTGAGATAAATCTCAATATACTAGAGACTCAGAATATGCAAATTTATCATATGTATATTCATTGTGGTAATCTTTGAAAATCTGATTGGGTAGGTGTGCCTCCAGGTGAGGGTTAAGAAGCATTTTAGGGATGCAGCCATTGAAATGAAAACAAAAGGCTAACTAGAACTATACTTGTCAAGAAAAACTACATAAGATCACTGCTGAATTGGAAGGGGGAAAGGATTTTGAGCTGTCTAGGAGAAACTCCTCCAGTAGATTCTTTCTTAATTAAGAAAGTGTTTCTGACTGATACTAAGAAATGGTGAAGCATGTTCCTTTCATGGTTCTTAAGGGGGCTCACCCAGGATGACATAGCCCTGAGTAAATTATAAGACCGTATCTCCACTGAAGACCCTTTGCATACAAATCTGAGGTAGGAGGCCTTTTAAAAACTCCTGCTGTTGAGGCTATTGCCATCTGCGCCCATTCTGAGTGATCTTCTGTCAGGCTCACTTTAAGGTAAAGAATTATATTTTTATTGTTTGAGTTTAGAGATATTGAGGTAGGTATCAGTGTATGAAATAGAATGGAGTGAATCTGAATATCCGTAAATCTAGACAGTATGAAGTGAGCTAAGAGATTAATTGGTATAAATTAAATGACTTGGCAGACACCGATTCTTTTAATCCAGGTATGAATTGAAAACTGCTCTGCTTTACCCCAAACCTATGGTTACGACTGTGAGGGAGCCTTGTGACCTAATGTATATTAGTCTTCCCTTTGTATATTGTGTAAAATTTGTTTAATCCATGTGAATTAGGTATGTTCTTGTTGGATAGGTTTATAACTAAACTGTGGGAGAGAAAACAATGTGATAGTGAGAATTCTCGTGTCATCACTTGACACAAACTGACTATAGAGCCTTTCTATTGTGGGTCTATGTTAAAGCTGGAAAGATGTATGAGTGATCACTATCTTTGTGACTGAAAGATGTTTGATCTTAAGTGATCAGGTAATCTGCGAATCCCTTAACTTTTAATCTTCTATTTCAGGCATGGACTAATGATCTCACTGGCTAACAGCTCTTCTTGGCAGACTTTTCACATATACTATATTGCCTTCTGTTTTTCCCTAAGATTGGTAAAGTGATGAGACCACAATCTGTGCAATTTGTTTTCTGTAAAAAAAAAAAAATAAATTCCTTCCATTCCACCCTGTGCGATTGTGGATGGGAGGGGGGAGTGTGAGTGTGCTTGAGTGAACTGAGTCACAATGAGGGCAAAGGGAACTAAAGAAGTTCAGAAGCCACCTAGGGGGACACCTGCTGGTTAAATGTTCATATATTATGGCAAAGAGGTCTGTTGATTTCTAGAGAAATGGTTAAAGGAATACAGTTTAGATGAGACCTTTGATTTTGACAAAATTGAGTCGAAGTGCACCAAGATTGTGCAGACTCAGTGGACTAATTTTTTTATCGGTATACCGAGGTAGGTGGTGTCATAAGAACATAAGACATGCCATACTGGGTCAGACCAAGGTCCATCAAGCCCAGTATCCTGTTTCCAACAGTGGCCAATCTAGGTCACAAGTACCTAGCAGTATCCCCAAGAGACACAAGTTCCTCAATGCTTTATTGGGTCAAGCAGTGATATTGTGGGTCTCTTTTAATAATGGTTTATGGACCTTTTCTCCAGGAGCTTGTCCAAAGCTTTTTAAAACCCAGCTACACTAACAGCTTTTACTACATCCTCCGGTAACAAATTCCAGAGTTTGATTACACGTTGAGTGTCAAGAATCTATAGTCAGAAATCTCAAGTACTCTCATAGAAAAATGCAGAAAATCTAGGAATTTATGAATGCTTCAGAGAAATGCAATAAGATAGGCACTGTTATTCAAAAACCCTTACCTCCCCTTTATCCTTAGTTTGATAAGTCCAAGGAGGAAACTGACAGCCCTCCCAAATATTGATTTTTTTTTCTGGTTGCCCTCCTCTAGAGTGCAGGAGTGGTTAGAGCACTGACTTAAGAACCAAGCGACCAGAACTCAATTCCCACTAGTACTCCTTGTGGCCTTGGGCAAGTCACTTAAACCTCGATTGCCTCAGAAAAATCCAAGTTATCAATATACCTGTTTAATGTACATTACAAATTTTAAGTTATAATGTAGACTGCTTTGACTGAAATGATAAAACAATATAAAA
Source organism: Ichthyophis bannanicus (assembly GCA_033557465.1). Lineage (NCBI taxonomy): Eukaryota > Metazoa > Chordata > Amphibia > Gymnophiona > Ichthyophiidae > Ichthyophis > Ichthyophis bannanicus. Next base: position 247,100,705 of record CM066031.1, on the reverse strand, counting down.
AAACTTGTTAAATAAATAAATCTGGAAACATTGGAGGCCCTGACCCATGAGGTCCCTGCCTAGGAATTGCAAACTCCTGTACAGGGGCCCCACAGGTCACCTGTGGGACTTCTGACATAACCTCAGGACTAACAAACCCTGAGATTGAAGCACCTCCTATCTTAGAAAAATGACCATCTGTATTAGGGAAGTATGGAAATAGACAACTGATACTGCCAGTCAGTTCCAAGTTGTCCTGAGCAAATGCTATGATCAAATCTGAAATTTACCTTATCTCCAACCCAAAAAATAGCCCTCCACCCTCTCAGGCAATTCCTAAGTCTCCAAGATCTAGTCACTGTCCATGTCCTGTGGACCCCCAAAGACTTGAATAATCTTCCTAAGAGTTTCCCCAAGATTAAAGAAGAACCGCTGAAGTTCAGAGAAGAATTAGAGACTGTTATCAATTGCTATAATCCTTCCTGGGCACTCATGAATCAACTTTTAAGAGTTATTATACACCATGGGGTATGCAAGAAGCTAAAATCTGAAGCCCCCTAACTGGGCCCAAAACTGTTTGATGCCAATGTGCCAGAGGTTTGGGATACCCTTTGAAAAGTCATAGTGGAAGTGTGTCCTTGGAAAACCAATTAGGGAAAATAAACAATTGTAGACAGAACAAAGGAGAATCTCTGGCAGACTATGGGGGTCATTCTGTCCCAACAGGATATCCATCCCCGCTATTCGTCCCTCTGCTGGCCCCGGCAATATCCTCCATATACAAACAGTAGGTTTGTACAGGGAGGCCTAGCCAGGGGAAGGAGGAGGTGTTTCAGAGGTGGAGCGAGGGCGGGGCATAGATGGGCTGTGACCCCGGACATACACGGCCGATTCAGAGGTCAGCCCTGTATGTCCAGGGCCTCAAATCTAGATGGAGGGGAATCGTGGCACGGGACCCGGGGATGCAGGTGAGCAGGCGCAGGGGGTTCTCCACAGCCCGAACCAGGCCTTGGAAGGCCAGATCAGGGGTCGGGCTGCAGGGAAAAAAGAGCTTGATCAGTGGCTGGGTATCGCGGCTCCTGAATGGAGCTGTGGTGCCATGGTGACAGGATGCCATGGCACCGCGGCTTCATTCAAGAGCCTGGCTGAGGTAGCTGGGTATGTGGCTGGGCATGCAGGCTGATCAGAATCAGAGCCCGGCCTACACATCCAGGCCATAGACCCAATTCTGATCCCTTGGGCATGTCTAGCTTCCGTGGGATAAGAATCAGATCTACCTCTCTACGCCCTGCTTCTGATCGGCCACACAGGGGATACATGGCTTGAATGGAATTGGCTTCCACATGGATAGAGTAAAAATGGTTTATTGAAGACATTCAGATATTAATGATGCACCAGAATCATGCCTGAAGCTATTGCTTCTGTTTTCATAGAAAATCTGCTTCCAAAGATCCAGGAAGAATTGAAATCTATTACTGTGGCATGGCCGATGGAGTCTTTCCATGAATTTCTAAATACAGCAGAGTATTGCACTGATTGTCATGAAAAAAACAAAACAAGCCTCAGAAACAAAGCTTATGGCTTTACCGTTACAACAGTTTAGACTTGTCAAAAGCAGAGGTTCAGAGCATGGGTCAGAAGTAGAAGGGGTATAGAGTGTGCATCTATGCCCTCAGCATACAGGGACAATTTAGTTTGGACATTGGAAATAACAGTGTCTTAACTGCCCTTAGCCTATGTCCAACTCGGGAGTTGATCTCACTATGGCTGGAGTGACTATTAGCAGCTGCAACAGTCCATCGACCTGTGTAGGATATCTGCGAAAAACTTGCATCGTCTCTGCCTTGCTCTTGTCCCAAGACCATTCTAGTCCCTATGTTCAATATGTTATTAAAAACATACCTGTGAAATATTTTATTTATATAGGGGCCAGTTGGTCAGCTGTAAGGGCTCAAGCCTTTCTGACTGTCCATTTGTCCTCATGCTGTTGGCATTTCAAACAGGTTTGGCCTTCATCCTATGTCGATGCCTTGAACTGTCTCTCTTGGATCTATTAGTGAACAGCATATCTTTCTCCTTAGTCCGTCTGATATCCAGTAAACCTTTTAGGTACAGATCTGCTCTGTAAGCTGGGATGTACTATTTAGTGTTCTCCTGATGGTGTTTATCTAACAGTTGCAGCTAATAATACATTTGAGATCCTTGCAGCTTTGACTATAAGAGAACATCCTTAATTCCCTCTAATGGTTCCTTTATACAAAATTAAATTTGTGCAGCCATGCTACCTTGTCTCTGGATTGTGTGCTTCTTTAATTGGCTATTTTGTCCACTTTTGACATGCTGAACCACCTCTTGTAGTTAAAGCAGTCAAGAGACATTGAGGTGGGGGATGTATTTGTTAAATGGTTTAGTTCTTTTTTTGAGTAACACAACTTCTTGAGTCTGTATGGTAGGCCCTGTTTTAGAGCAAAAGTAGATACTATCAGGTGCCAGTTTTATCAACAGTATTATATTTAATATTTTTCTGGTACCACTTACAGTAATTATTAAGACATATGGCTTTCACCTTAGTATTGGTCCTAGAGGATGCGGTTGAGGATTAGCCCAAATTCAGCACTGAGGCTTGGCTTCATAACAGGACTCTTAGTTGAGGGTAAGGTGAAGTGCTACAGTAGTAAACTCTCTCTTATCTGAAATGAGAATCTTGGTGTTTGCCTGTGTATTGGGGTTAGTGCTTTGTTACTTGAAGGGTAAATTCCTTCCCTGACAAGGTGCATGGGTAGTCAAATTACTTAATCCTGACTATCTTTTGGGCCTGTGCCCATGTGTTCATTACCCTAAAAGAAGAATGCTTTTGACTACTATGTCCCCCAACCTTGCTTCTTGTCCTAAAGCCAATATAGCTCAAATCCTGAGGAAGGGCCAGCTCTTGACTTCTAAGGGCCCTTCTTCATCTTTTTAAGGAAAGGACAATGGATCCTAAAATTCTTCAAGAGGGCATCTAGTTCTGACTGACTACCCATATCCCCAATTCCCAGAACCAACCACCACTAAGGCAGCTGCCTGGATAGACAAAGCCTTTAGAGTGAGACTGTTGTTGTAACCCATTCCTTTACAGTTAGAGGGCAACTTGTCACTATAACCAGATGCTACTTCACCTGCAAAGACAAAGCCTGTCACTAGCTGCCCATCAAATGATTGGAACCTGTTACATGGACTACATCCAGCTGACTGACACTTGACTCCCTACTAGCAAAGAGAACTAGGAATGTTAGAGAGATTACAGATACAGGGAACTTACTTGATTATGTCTTTCCTTGTGTATGGACTTGGCTGCAACATCAGTTAAATCAGACTATTGTCCAGTTTGTTGGAACATGTTAGTAATGAGACCGCCAGTGAGTGCACTGATAAGTCTAACAACCAAAATTATTGTCATGTGCACAAAGCAAATAACCCTTAACAGGCTTTTTTGAGGGGGTTTGCAGTGGTATGGAGTACCGGCACCTTTTTCATTGCCTGCTAAAATTGACCTATGGTCCTCATGTATTAATGGAAGAATCCTGTATATGAGTTCCAGCACCATTTTTGCTAGGAAAAATGCACTGGCCCTTAATGTCTTCTGTTTAGCTGAGGTGACATATGCACCCTGATAGCGAAAGAATGTTGAGAGATATAAGACTATGCTGACCATATAAGAAAATAGTTGTCATACTTCATAAGATTGACCACTGGAGTCTCTGGAATTAGTTTGGGTCTCTTGTTACCAACATTTTCTATGGCTTGGACATGGTGTTTGCTGTTTAAATAGGTGCTTATTTTGTCTTGGTATGTGTTAAGTATTACTTAGTATACATTGCTATAGCTGCTCAGTCTTTACAAAATAAAATAGTTTTATTGGCTTATCTTATTGGCTGATCTTAGATATCTGGTTTGTGATGGAAACTTAGCTCCATCCTGAGGTGTTAGCATGTATGCAAGAGGCACATTCCCCTAGATATTTGTTTCAGTATGTGAATCGGGAAGGCAAATTGGGAGGGGGATAGTGATTTTCTTTTCTAAGAACATTTTGATGTTGCAGGTAAGATCATGTGCCCTCTATTCATTCTAGGATTTACTGATGAAAGTTTAGTGTTCTCCTCTGTTGTACATCTTACTTTGTTACCATAACCTTCCACCTTCTTATGCCCCTCTAGACAAGTATTTGTGTTTAGTTTTGGAGAGAGCAACAACTTGCTTTAATTTGTTGCTTGTAGGGGACTTTTTTTACATGCTGACTTACCTGTAGACTTTTTAGCAAGTGCACTTTTTAGCTTTATGGATAATTTGTTTTCATCCAGTGGGTTTCTGGATGAAGCTATTCATATGGCTGGACATATCTTAGAATTAGTTTTCCTCAAACATTTTATCAGAGGGACTAGTCTTATAGAAGAGATTACTGTGGATTGATCACTTTTTAATGCAGTTTATCCTCATTGCTGCAGATGTCTTCATAACTATGAGAAAACAAACATTTTTTTGTAGGTTATGTCACCTTGAACTGTCTGATTTCTCGGAAGAAATTTTGGCATTTCTTTCGATCTCAGCAAATTTCTCTCTCGCTGACTTAGTTGAGGGTTGGAACTTGGTGTTGTCCTCAGCATTAGATAAGGTGCCCCTTTCCACACTTTTGTGGTGAATAGTTCTCAAGGAAATATGTGATTTCAGGTTGGGCTGAGGTTTCTTAAGCAACAGGAATGCCACACAGAATATGCAAGAATCGGCATAACGTCAGTCTGTTGTGATTTAAAGAATGCGTGACTGACTGTAAGAGAGAGGTGGGTTCAGCCAATAGGTTATATTTATCACAACAACTTTTGTTTTTGATAATCACCCAAAGGCTCCTCATTCTTTGGCAAACCATCCTTTTCATCAGATAACGATGCCCATTTTTTGAAGAGATGGCCTTTCAGCTGAGAAGTTTGTTGGGGAGCCCTATGGGTTTATGTTTATGTTTATTAGAATTTGATATACTGCCCTTAAAACAAGTTGGCAGAACAGTTTACAGTAAAGACATAAATGGATTCCTTCAGTGAGGCTTTCTCCGGTGCTTCTCAAAGGTGTGTGTTGATGTCCTTGTCTGAGTTCCTTCAGTGAGGCTTTCTCCGGTGCTTCTCAAAGGTGTGTGTTGATGTCCTTGTCTGAGTTTTGGTGTTCAAACTCTTTCAAGGTTGGTCGATCAGTTTTTTATATCACCTCCTCTATTTTTACGGGATATGACCTTAGCTGAGTTGCATTCTACCACTTCTTCTTTCGACCTGATGCCTGCTTTTCTAATAAACCCCTCCCTCTTCAAACTCTCAAATGCTCCTGCCATTTCTTTTTAGTATTGTTAAAGCAAGTCTTGTACAGGGATATAGTCCAGCTTCCCTGAAACATGTTGCTTGCCCCTTATTGAAAAAACTTCTTTGCATGCTGCTGTTTTGACTCATTTATTGTCTAGTTTCCCATCTGCCTTTCCTCTCCAAACTTTGTAGAAAATAGTTCTGTGGCAATTTTGGAAAAGACTTTGGCCATTTATCAAAGTCAATCTAGATTTTGTTGGGGCATGGTATCGAGGCTCCCCTTGTAGATTGTTGGATGAATTGAGGGCGGACTTGGATGTAGGTAAAATGTTTCTGATGGTGCTGCTGGATCTTACAGCAACTTTTGATTGTATTGATAATTTTTTTATTGTTGCCTTATTTTCAGGACTTGGGGATTGCTGGCACCTTTAGTTCTAGCTTGATTTAGATCATATTTGAAAGATCACTCTTTTCAGGTCTCATTTATGGCAGTTTGTCAGTTCACAAGTTAGGCTGTGGGGGTTCCAGGGTGCACTTCTGGCTCTGGTGTTTTTTAACCTTGAATCATGCACTAGAAGATAGTACGTATGTTATGTCAATGACATACAGGTGCTCAGATTCTTTGGCCAGGTTGTAATGATATAACTGTGCTAACTCTTGTTTGGACTCCATGTCAGATTGGTTGGTGGTAAATAAATTAGTGCTTAATCCAGCAAAGTGTGAAACCATATGGTTGTCCTGGCCTAGCTCTTTCCCCACTGTTTTGCCCAATGTTTGGGGAATCTGAATTTACTTTTTGGTGACTGCGATCTCCTTTGGGTGTCAGTTGGATTCTCTATTGATGTTTGAGCCTCTTTGTTGGCAGTGGTAAGGGCTTCATTCTTTGTACTAGAGAAAATCTGGCCAGTTAGATATTGCCTGGATAATGCTGACCTGAAAATGTGCCTCTGTACTTTAGTTCTGCTGCATGTTGACTATGCAATGTGCTATATATTGGGCTTCCTGTCTCATCATTGAAGCATCTGGAGTTCATACAAAACACTGCTGTGAAGCTCTCGTTAGATGCAAAGAGGTCGGATCATGTTACATCGCTTTTGGTGGCCCAGCACTGGTTACCAGTCATTTTCCAGATCAGGTTTAAAATCCTGATCCTGGTATGTACTGCATTATGCACTGGCCAACCCTTGTATTTATCTGACTGCTTGGTTCTATATACCCTGCTGAGAATCCTATGGTCTTCTTAAGTTGCTTTGCTGACCTCACCATCTACTAAATGCGGGTAATTTTTGTTGAGCCTATCACTATTGAAAACAATAAACTAATTATGTACTCAAACTACAACACTAGGAATTTAAATAAAACTTTGTTTCGGGTACTTGGGTCTCAGTATAAAACTTCGCAGCAATTTGTCAGATTTGAAAACGCAATATCAAAACGTAGCTGCTGTTCACATCAACGACCCTCTGTTCGTACCTTGTCCATTGTTTTATTCAATGATCAGTTGTTTTAATAAAACATTTTTATCCTTTATTTTTCTTCATACTCTGTGTATCTTTTCCTCTTTTTGTTTTTTTTCTTATAAATATAAAATCAAAATCCTGTTTCTCATATTATGTGCACGAGGTTGCTCTAACGCCTCTTTAAAAATTCAACAATCAAAATCCTTATTCTGCAGACAAGTGAAAAAAGCAATGGTGTTCATAATCACTCAAATCACTTATCTTCACCGATGTGCATGTCTTTTCCACCAAAGAAGGGAGCTTGATTAGCCTCGATACATCAACAAGTTATATGTGGAAAAGACATGCACATCGGTGAAGATAAGTGATTTGAGTGATTATGAACACCATTGCTTTTTTCACTTGTCTGCAGAATAAGGATTTTGATTGTTGAATTTTTAAAGAGGCGTTAGAGCAACCTTGTGCACATAATATGAGAAACAGGATTTTGATTTTATATTTATAAGAAAAACAAAAAGAGGAAAAAGATACATGGAGTATGAAGAAAAATAAAGGATAAAAATGTTTTATTAAAACAACTGATCATTGAATAAAACAATGGACAAGGTACGAACAGAGGGTCGTTGATGTGAACAGCAGCTACGTTTTGATATTGCGTTTTCAAATCTGACAAATTGCTGCGAAGTTTTATACTGAGACCCAAGTACCCGAAACAAAGTTTTATTTAAATTCCTAGTGTTGTAGTTTGAGTACATAATTAGTTTATTGACCTCACCATCTAGCATGAGTATGTCTCTTGATCTCCAGGAACAAGCAGGAATGAGTCTTCACATATGGGTATGTCGGTACCGACGGAGCCTGCGCGGGAACACTCCCCAGCATCCAAAAAGAAAGCCTTTGGGAGCATTCCACATGCATACGCGCTGCCTTCCCACCTAAACACTTCCCTCTCATCAGTTTTCCGTTTTCCGCGGAGCCAGCAGGACGTATTCCTGTCACTGCAGAAAATTCTTCTTTTTATTCTTACTATTTTGTGGTCGTGTCTGCCTTCCCTCGACGCCACCGGTACCGCTGGTGCTTTTCTTTTGTTTTTTTTAAAATAATTTCTTCTTTTCGACAGAAATTTTTTCCTGTTAGTGTCTGACAGTTTCTAGGCCACTAGGCCTCCATTTTTCCACTATGGAAAAGCCAGCCTCTACCCTTAAGAAATGCTCTAAGTGTGGCGGTACAAATATTCTTTTAGACACCCATACTTGGTGTCTAAAATGTTTGGGTCCTGACCATTGCTCACTGGAGTGTCTTTCCTGCTGGAGTTCAAACAGAAGAAATCTTCAGAATCGAGCACAGCTCGATACCCGGTTCACATCGCACTCGATGTCACCAGCTAGAATATCTCCACAGAATCAGGTAACCAAACAAAAGTCTGTAAAGACTAGCCAGTCCTCGAGTGGTAGATCTCCTTTCCAGTATCAAGATTGCTCCGGCTTTGCCCTCGAGGACATTTTGGCAATAAAGCCCCGGCGGGAGTCTTCGGGCTCCAAAGCATTAATGGGGCTTCAGGTCATTCCCAGGGTTCTCACCTCGGTGAACATACCTGGGCCATGCTCGGTGGATGTGGCCGCTTCGAGCGGTACCGACACCCCGGCATCGGCTACGGTGATGGATGAAACACTCCTCACCGATGAACATAGTCTAGCGCTCTTGGTTACTTCGGTACCGTTAGAGTGGCTGCAGACTGTTCCTCCAGTATCGGTATTGCCTTTGGTACCGGTATCGACATCAGCATCGGTGTCGGCACCGTCCATGCTTGCTTTGACAGACTCAATTCCTTCGATGCCAAGCCTGGAATTGATCCCTAGCATGGATGATTCAGTACGACTCGTCTCGGTACCAACTTCGGGTGGTACCGACGACATCGATTTAGGAAAAATCCGATGCTTCATCCTTTCAAGTCTTCCGATACCGATGACTGGGATGAGCCCATCGGTACCAAGGCTGAACCTTCAACAAGTCTAGCCTTTACCCCTCATTTTAGAGGGTCCTCCTCAGGGGAGATTTCTTTTCAAGCTTTTCTGCTTGATATGGCGAGGTTACTTGCCATTTCTATACCTGGTGAAGAATCCTTACCAGGGGATTCAGAGATCCTGCAATCCTCCTGGTTGCCAAAGGAGCTAATCATGCTTCCTTTGCATCAGATCTTACAAGATCTACTTTTAAAGATGTGGGAAACTCCTTTAACGGTATCACCACATTCTCAGATACTTGAAACTAGGTACAAAGTGCCACCTTCTTCAGGTTTTCAAAAGACTCAACTTCCTCATCATTCTATTGTTGTAGAATCAGCAATGAGGCGTATTAAGAGTGCAAAGAAGCACTCCTCTTATCCACCAGGTTGTGAGTCTAGGACTTTAGATGCCTTTGGATGTCGATGCTTCCAGGCATCCATGCTTTCAGCAAGAATTATCTCATATATTTTCTATATGAGATTGTCTCTTGAAGAGGTCACAAAGAGCGTAAAGCTTTTGAACCCTTTCCTTCAAGAGCATAAGAGAGCAGACTATTTCTTACTAGTCAATCATGCTCAAAATATCTCTAGGTTCCTTAATCGTGCTTCCCTAGACTGTTTTGAGTCTATTAGCAGAACTTCTGCTATAGCCATAGGAGCACGACGCCTGGCCTGGCTCCAAGCTTCAGACTTGGACAGATGGGTACAAGAAAGGCTGGGAAATACTCCTTGTACTGGTGAAAATCTCTTTAACAAGGATGCTTTATTTCAAGCTACTCAGTTAAACACTGATGCTCTTACTGTCAGAGGATTGTCAAAACTTTCCTCTATCCCAGCCAATAAAAACTCTCCTAAAAAGCTTTATCCCCCTAGGGGAAAAAGGTTTTATCCATCTCCTAACCATCATGCAGATGTTTCCAAAGACAGGCAACATCAAACCAGGCTAAGAAAATCAAGACCTCAGCAAACCCAGCAGTCACAGGGTTTCTGATATTTCTATTCTCTGTTTTTCTGTGTGAGGTTTAGAACCTCTGAGCCTACTTCTTTTTAACAGAAGCATCTGAGGTTCATCTCATCCATGCTGAGATACCAGTCATACATTGACTCAATCCTCGACTCTGGGCATGAATCTCTTACTACAAGGGAAATCCATCTTTTTAGCTCCAAGAGCTATTGAGGACCATCATACCCTAGAGATAACAGGTTTCTCCTTTTAAAAGAAAGGGAGAACTAACAACTAACAACAAGGTGAGCTATACCCTTCATCTTGACAGTTTTTCTGTACGAGGATATCTTATACTTTAACCGCAAGGGGACCCTACCTCTTCAAAGACTTACCAAATTATAAGTCCTCTCAACTCTGCATTACTTTCTATCCCTCTTAGTCTAGACTTTCAGTCTCTAAGAGTACTACTAATCAACTGGAGGGCTTATTCTCTAAGCCCATAGGATTTTTCTTCAATATCTACTCCAGTGGGTAGTTTCCATACAGAGTTTTCTTCCCCTTTGTGGTTCATCTTCTTCTCTATGTATCTCAGATACTTCTTTAAGGCAGACAGAAATTGAATATTACCACTCCAAATTATGTCTGTCGGTCCTCTCCAACCTATAGGACCTACTTTTTCCGCTGCTTTAATAACAGATAACTCCAAGAGAGGTTACACTTTATTGTTGCAGGCATCAGGCCTGTCTACTATTCTTAGCCATCTTCATTTCTTTTTGGCTCCAACAGAATAGATTAGGTTGCACACTGGCAATTAAACAGCCAGATCTAACCAACCTACAACATGCTCTCTGCCATTATATAAGGAAGCTCTGCAACTAAGGGCCTTGCCAGAGAGCCTAAGAGCTACTCCTAGCAGGTAGCTTCCAGATGGTTAAAAGGGCTTCAGCTGGTAGACTCTGCCCAGTCATGCTCCTACATGACTGGTTTGTTCCTACTCTTACCATCTTCCTTAAAAATTTTCTTTTAAGGAAAACTAACCAGGGCTTAGACCACACGAAGGCGTAAAAAAATTGTACAATTCCCTGGGTTGTTCCACATTTCACTGGAACTCCTACAACAGGGATGCATTCTTTTCACTGCAGTCGGTCCTTAATTACTACTTTCCTTCTAATTCCCTATACTTCATTGTAGCTTATAATGAATAAAAAAGATGCATGATACTCATATTGCCCTCATGGAGGGGCAAACATGGTATCTCCTTATATTGCGTCTTTTTCTCCAGCTACTACCTGAAGTTATAGAAGGATCCAGACTTGCTGTCTTAAGACTAAGGATCTCCTCTGCACTCCTTCACGTAGGTCTCCAGATCTGGTTATTCAGGACCTAGATCTTTTAAAGAAATCTAGTCCTCTCCTTGTAAGTGAAGAACATAATACCATTTTCGACGAAACTTTCCCTATAGTTCTTCCATTTTTAACCAAGCAGAGATTCTCCATCAATATTCTCAAGTAGGTCTTAATCCTTCTTGTTATTGAGTCAATCTCTATACAATATCTGACTTGAAAGATTTGTTTACTGTCCATATTAATGCTGTCCCAGCATATCATAAAACCTAATGGACAACCAATTTCTCTGGTAAATTGGGAAATACCTTCTTACCGTAACCTTTTCGGTTACGTCACATCTGAAGCTCTTCATGTAAAGTCATTATCATAAGTGACATCACTTATGAAAGATTTTTACTGATCTTCAAGAAGTTGGAGGCCCAACGCCTAATACAAATAACTGTTTTTCTTTTGGATAAAAGGGGTCTTAAAGACCTACCCCTTTTTTCTGTAAGGGGTATTTCTACCTTTTCATCCAAACCAGTCAGATTTATCTCCACTCTTGCCTAGGGCCTTATTCTGCTCCAAGGACAAAGAGTTTAAACTTGAACTTTACAGAAGCTTTACCTAGTTCTCTAAAGTCCAACCCCATTAAACTTCCCCACTTCTTATTCTGGGGTTCAGGGCCGGCCCGTCCATTGAGCAAGAATGTTTTTTGCACAGGGCCCCGCGTTTCAGGGGGCCCCGCGCAAAGAACATTCTGCTTTTTTTCAAAATTAAGTAAAAAAAAAAAAAAAGCTGGCTGCTACCGCTGCTGCTGCCGCCGCGGCAGCAGCAAAATGGAGTGTCCCGTGGGGCCCCCTCTGCCCGGCTGAGCTCTCCCTCTGTGATGGTTGAGCCCCTCTGTGCCGGCTTTCAGATACGCGAAGGGAGAGTGTCTCCCTCGCGTCTCTGTTAAGCCTGCAGGGGCAGATGGGAAATTTCCCATCAGCCCCTGCGGGCTTAACAGAGACGTGAGGGAGACACTCTCCCTTTGCGTATCTGAAAGCCGGCACAGAGGGGCTCAGCCGTTGCAGAGAGAGGGAGGGAGGGACTCAGCCGGGCAGAGGGGGCCCCACGGGACACTCCATTCTGCCGCTGCCGCGGCGGTAGCAGCAGCAGCCAGCTTTTTTTTTTTAATGTTCCTTGAACCGATGGGGGGGGGGTTAGGACTGGTAATGGGCTATGGAGGGGGTTAGGACTTGACTTGAGGTGGGCTGTGGATGATGGGGGGGGTTAGGACTGGTAATGGGCTATGGGGGGGGCTAGGACTGGAAATGGGCTGGGGGTTAAGACTGGAGGTGGGCTGATGGGGTTAGGACTGGTAATGGGCTGTGGGCTGTTGGGGGGGTTAGGACTGGTAATGGGCTGTGGGCTGATGGGGGCTGTCTGGTAATGGGCTATGGGGGGTTAGGACTGATAATGGGCTATGGGGGGCTAGGATGGGAGATGGGCTTATGGGGAGGGGTTAGGACTTGAGGTGGGCTGATGGGATTAGAACTGGTAATGGGCTATGGGGGGGTTAAGATTGGTAATGGGCTTTGGGCTGATGGGGGCTGTCTGGTAATGGGCTATGGGGGGGTTAGGACTGCAAATGGGCTATGGGGGGGCTAGGACAGGAAATGGGCTGATGGGGAGGGGTTTGGACTTGAGGTGGGCTGATTGGGTTAGGACTGGTAATGGGCTATGGGCTTTAAGGGGGGGGGGGTTAGGACTGGCAATGGGCTATGGGGGGCTGACTGGAAATGGGCTGATGGGGGGTTAGGACTGGTAATGGGTTATAGGGGGGGCTTAAACTGAAAATGGGGTGATGGGGGGCTAGGACTGGAAATGGGCTGATGCAGGGACTAGAAGGGAATGAATGCTGGGTGAGACTGGAACTAGAAGGGACCTGATGTTGAGGGAGCTAATGATTTGCACCTGTGAATGAGCCCGGGAGTTTCAAAGGAAAGATTCCTTTATAAGCAGAAGCTGAATGCTAGCAAGGGAGGAACACCTCATGGAGGAGGAACACCTCTATTGAAATGGACAGCTCCAGAGGAAGGGCAGAACTGGAACCGGATCCAGAAAGGAGGAATATCTCTACTGAGAGGAACACCTCAAAGGAGAGGACAGAGAGAAGGAACAACTCTGAGGGAAGGAGCAGCTCTAAGAGAAGGAGAAGGACTTGGAGAAAGAATCCTACCTGAGCAAGCCCAAAGGAACAGAGTTCACAAAGGTGGAGTTCAAAAGGGCCAGGCTAAGCGAGCAGCTGTTCAGAGGGAGTCTGCTGGAGAAAGCACTAAGGCTAGAGAGTGTGCCACTCCCTGTTCCCACAATGTTCCTGATTCAAAAGCAGAGAGACGTATCCACAGAACCAGAGAGATAGGTTTGGAGGAAAGCCTGCAGTCTCTGGGAAATACTAGTCAAGTTTTACCACGCACCAAAGGAAAAGCAGTTTCTGACAAAGCCAAGTTCTTACTGAAGCACAAAGTTGAATCCACACCAGGTTTTACCAAGCTGCCAGAAAGCACAGCCCTGCCTAGAGCCTGTCGGCAGAGAACCTGTTGCAGCAGAAACGTTTCTGGGAGAGAAAGCTCCACGGATTCAAACCACAGAGGCTCCAGGTATGAAAGCTTTATTCATGATACTGAATGCTTAACTCCTAGAGGCACTGCTAAAACAAATACTCAGTTTGTAAGGAAGAAGAAACCAGGGTGGTTTCAGAAAATTCCCAGAGAACTTAAAACACAGTCCTATTGGAGGCAAGAGCCTAGGGACACATCACGTAGACCTGTAGCAGACAGGGACAGTGACTACTCTGATGATGAATGTAGCGGAGCAGAATCCATGGAAATTGAATATATAAATGCTGTTCCCATTCCTCCACCAGAAGAAATGGATTGTGGTTTGTGCATGGCCACGAGCCTAGAATCTGTAGCCACTGTATAACTGAGAAGAAGTTTGTTTAATTCTTATTGTGTTGGAATGAAGTGAATTCCTCTGATTAACCCTTGCACTAATTGTGGAAATTAACAATTAGTCAGCTTGTTAATATTGGTACCTTTTGAAACAAAGGACATTCTTTTGATTTCTCAATGTCTTATTTGAACCCTTGCACCGACGGGGAATAAAGCCTTGTTTTCCCTACACTTGGTTTGATTATTGAGCTCTCATAGGAAGCTGGAAATAAGTAAGACCATTTCGCCATTCGTGGACCTTACATTTCATCACGCTCCCTAAATAATTTCTATCGTGGAGCATGCCCATACTTCGAATGGTCACCAGGGGATGCCCTCACGACAATACATGAAAGAAAGTTTTGTTGCCACACTTCACTTCTTTAGCCATCTTTTCTTCTGCCTTTGATTTTGCTATCCTTATTTCTCTTTTTGTCTCTTTTAGTTTGATCCTTTATTCTTTTCTGTGTTCCCCTGTTTGTTGTAATGGGTCTGCTTCTTTTTGGTCACTCCAGGCCGGATGTCCCGAACCCTCATCTGCGGTGTGCTGCTCCGGCTGGCTGGAATCCAGGGGAATAAAACTCACAACACACAGAAGGAAAAGTGTGCAAGTTTATTCCATACGTTAGAAGTGCAGTCTAACTTTTATACAGTAGCAAAAACATATATACGGCATAAACCATCCCAGCAGCATAGCCCTGCTCCTGATATTGCTAATTAGCAACCGTACAAACTGGTACCTGTCTCTGTGAAGATCACTGAATCTTATCTTAGCACAACACATTCCTTTCTATCTAGGTATTCACAGATGGGCCTCATGGTCCCTCTGTACAACAAGAAACTGATGTTCCCCTTACAATACTTATTTTCCCCTTACAATACTTATTTTCCCCTTACATTTGTGAACTTCTGAACTTTGTGAAAACTGTGGTTTTTGCCTTTATCTGTGCAGCTACTTCTTTGGAGAACCAAATAGATTTCCTTTTCCTTTTTACTTTCCTTACATATGTATCTGTTCCCATTTTTATTGTCTTCTTTAGTTTAGCCCATTGCAATTCCACTTCCCTTATCCCCTCCCACCCTACCATCTCCACCTTCAAGAACTTGGCATTTTGCTGGAGTGTTTTTGAAGTCTAAGATTTTGAGCTTGCTGTGATTGGACTCTGCCTTGGTTTTATCTCAAACCAGGGCCGGCCCGTCCATTGAGCAAGAATGTTATTTGCACAGGGCCCCGCGTTTCAGGGGGCCCCGCGCAAAGAACATTCTGCTTTTTTAAAAATTAAATTAAAAAAAAAAAAAAGCTGGCTGCTGCTGCTGCCGCCGCGGCAGCAGCAGAATGGAGTGTCCCGCGGGGCCCCCTCTGCCCGGCTGAGATCTCCCTGCCCGGCTGAGCCCCTCTGCGCCGGCTTTCAGATACGCGAAGGGAGAGTGTCTCCCTCGCGTCTCTGTTAAGCCTGCAGGGGCTGATGGGAAGCAGGGGCTGATGGGAAATTTCCCATCTGCACCTGCAGGCTTAACAGAGACGCGAGGGAGACACTCTCCCTTCGCGTATCTGAAAGCCGGCGCAGAGGGGTTCAGCCGGGCAGGGAGAGCTCAGCCGGGCAGAGGGGGCCCCGCGGGACACTCCATTCTGCTGCTGCTGTGGCGGCAGCGGCGGCAACAGCCAGCTTTTTTTTTTTTTTAAATTTGCCATGAGCCGATGTGGGGGGCGGGTTAGGACTGCTAGTGGGCTATGGAGGGGGTTAGGACTTGACTTGAGGTGGGCTGAGGGCTGTTGGGGGGGGTTAGGACTGGTAATGGGTATGGGGGGGTTAAGACTGGTAATGGGCTGTGGGCTGATGGGGGCTGTCTGGAAATGGGGTAATGGGGGATAGGACTCGTAATGGGCTATGGTTGGGTTAGTACTGATAATGGGCTATGGGGGGGCTAGGACTGGATTTGGGCTGATGGGGAGGGGTTAGGACTTGAGGTGGGCTGATGGGGTTAGGACTGGTAATGGGATGTGGGCTGTTGGGGGGTTAGGACTGGTAATGGGCTATGGGGGGGGGTTAAGTCTGGTAATGGGCTGTGGGCTGATGGGTGCTGTCTGGAAATGGGGTGATGGGGGTTAGGACTGGTAATGGGCTATGGGGGGTTAGGACTGATAAGGGGCTATGGGGGGGGCTAGGACAGGAAATGGGCTGATGGGGAGGGGTTAGGACTTGATGTGGGCTGATGTGGTTAGGACTGGTAATGGGCTGTGGGCTGATGGGGGGGGGGTTAGGACTGGCAATGGGCTATGGGGGGCTGACTGGAAATGGGCTGATGGGGTTAGGACTGGAAGTGGGCTGATGGGGGGTTAGAACTGGTAATGGGTTATAGGGGGGGGGCTTAAACTGAAAATGGGGTGATGGGGGGTTAGGACTGGAAGTGAGTTAATGGGGGGCTAGGACTGGTAATGGGCTGAGTGGAAGGGGAGGCTTGAACTGCAAATAGCTGATGGGGAGGGGGCTTGAAATGGAAATGGGCTGTGAGGGAAAGGAGCTAGGACTGAAAATGGGCTGATGGAGCAGCTAGGATAGGACTGGAAATGGGCTGTTGGGGGGAGATAAGATTGGAAATGGGCTGTGGTGGGGGCTTGAATTGAAATGGACTCATTGAGGGGCTAGAACTGGAAGTAGGTTCATGGGGGGACTTGGACTGGAATTGGGCTGAGTGGAGGGGAGCTAGGATTTGACATGGGCTGATGGTGGGGCTAGGAAATGACTAGAAATGGGCTGATGGGGGGCTAGGATTGGACATGAGCTGATGAAGGGACTCGGACTGGAAATGGATGGGGGAGCTAGGACTGGAAATGGGCTGATGGGGGACTAGGACTGGAAATGGGCTGAAGCAGGGACTAGAAGGGAATGAATGCTGGGTGAGACTGGAACTAGAAGGGACCTGATGTTGGGGGAGGATTAGAATGGGATGGGGCTGGGAGAGTAAAATGTAGAGGGGAAAAATATTTTGTGTGGGAGGGATGAAAAATCTACAATTGGCCGGGTATTGGGAGAGTAAGTGGGGATTGAGGATGGAGGGGTAAAATTTGTGTGGATGAAATAGGAATGAGGAAAGAGCAAAAGGAGAAAGATTAGTATGTTAATGCAGATATAGAGAGAGAGAATGGAAAAAAAACTAGAAGAGAGAAGAAAGGACAAATGGACAGCAGACGATGGAGAGTTAGCAGGAAACATGAAGAAACCAGAAGAAAGTGGCTGGAGCAATTGCAACTGAAAAAAAATGCACAAAAGGTAGAAAGATATCTCTTTATTTTGAATTTATTAACTGGAATATGAAAACTCTGGGAAATGTGCATCATTAACGTCTGTGCTTTGTTTGGTACAAGAGGAAATTAATTTATAGTTTTATTTCTACAGTGTTGTTGTACATTCCAAGTTTGGCTTTTGGGGTTCCCAGTTTAATTATTGCCTTCCTGTTTCTAAATTGTGATTCCTTGTTTGGTGATGGTCTATGTTCTGCATGTGTAACTGAGCTGAGGTAATCTGTTTATGTAATTCCTAATTGACATTGCCACTTGTTCTCTTTCCCCAGTATTCTCTTAAATGTATTGGTTTAATATTTGCAGTGTTTCCTTTTGATAGGTAGGGTATGATGCTTTGTGCCTGGTAATGGTATGGTGCCTGGTAATGCTAACAGGATACGGCGGGTTTGCTATGGGGTATGTTTACTAAACTGCGCACTTGTGCGGGGCGCACTTGAGCACTCTAAAATGATGCATTTAAGTGCTCTTAAGCGCCCCGCACGTGTGTGCGTCACATTAACGGGCCCCGCACACGTGCGACGAAAACGCGCACGTTTGCGGTGCGCTGATGTGCGATAGAGGCGGGGAAAGGCTAACGGAGGGCGGAGGAAGGCCCCCGAGGGGAGGTGAGACGGGGTCAATGGGTGGAGAGTGGGAGGGGAGAGGCTCCCCGCACAGGAGCGTGGCCTAATTTACATGTAAAAACTACCGCGAGTGAAACACTCGCGGTAGAATGAATTTAAAGGGAAGAGAAACCATTTACGTCAGCAATGTAAAGCCAGACCGGGGAAACCTAAAACCCGTGAGCAGTGTGATACATGTGCACAGAACAAAATTGCAACTAACAACTGAAAATGGCCACAACAAAATCTGTAAAAATTATAAGCCAGCTGGCCAACATTGATATCAATGGCCATCAATAAAAAACACTCCCAGGAAAGCTAAAAAAAAAAGGAATGATTTATGGAAGGGTCCACGGAGCGTAGACCCGTCCAAAAATCATTTCTCTGTTTTGGAGCCTACCTGGGAGTGTTTTTAATGTTGCCCAGTGATATCACTGTTGCGCAGCTTGGTTATGTGTTTTTTCCCTTTTTTCGAGGTCATATTTGAGGTTTATTTGCACGTGTGTCGCCATACAAGGTAAATGAGGCCATAGTATAATTGTGCAGAGCAGGGTGTCTGCCTCGTGTGGACAGTTGTCCTATCTCCAGGGACTGCACTGTCTCTGTGGTCACAGTGTGGTGCAGCAGACACAGCTAGTACCTGTAGGACCATAGGGTCACAGGTTCAAATCCCAGCTGGGGCTCCTGCCAACCCAGTCCACATAGTTTTTCACACCAAGAAACAGTGATAGTACAGACACTCCTTTATAGCAGACAACATAAGCATGTTTCCAACACCTATATTTTACCTTACACCGCACACACACCATAACAATGGGCATTACATACAGGCAAGTCCCCCCAATTCAGTCCTGGAGTGCCACAACGCAATCAGGTTATATGGGATTTTCCAGATAAGGACATGTCTTCATGTTGGCCGAGGGGTACAGGTGGTGGAGGGGGCAGTGGCTGCAAGCCACAGCAGACAGTGCCGTAGGCGTGTGCAGGCTGGCACCGTCCACCACAACAGACAGGCTCTGTCGGATGTACAGTCATGGACTCCCCAGGGAATGCAGCATGTATGTGCCAAAACAGTGGTGCAGTGCACACAGACAGTGTGTGCAAGAACTGAAGGTCACAGGTTCAAATCTTGTCTGTGGCTCTCATCAAACTAGTGCCCAGAATTGTACCCCTCTAAAACCTGGCATTAAAGACTGAACCTTTGCTGCTGAGAATCTAGGATTGTTTGAAATAGTCATATTTTGCCGTCAACACTACACACCAAATAAACATGTGCATCATCTACAGCAGATTCTCCCAAATGCAGTCCTGGAGGGTCACTCATCATGCACTTTTTATGCAGTATCCAATATAAGGCCATGTGAGCATGGTGACGGCAGGGGAACTGGTGGCAGCTGTCCACAGCACACCATGGCCTAGCCCTTTTTAAGTGGGTGCTGTGCACTGCAACAGACAGGGTCAGTCTGACAAACAGCCATGGTTTCCCCTGGGAATGCACTGCCTCTGTGACAAGACGGTGGTGCAAAGCACACAGGCAGTGCTTTCAGGAGCGGAGGGTCACAGGTTCAAATCCCATGTGTCCGCCCTGCCAACCCAGTCCCCACAATTGTCACACCACACAAATGTTTTAAAGCTAACAGAACCTGTAGTGCAGATAATGCAAACATGGGTAATACATCTATATTTTCTTTAAAAGTGTACATATATGAGAAACATGTGCATTACATAGAGCAGATTCCCCCAAATGCAGTCCTGGAGGGCCACAAATCATTCACATCTTATGATGTCTGAAATAAAGATGTGTTTGTCCATTTCCATATGCTGGTCCATGGTATGCAGATGTATCACATGCATATTCGTTAGGCACACTTGGAAAATATGATCAGTGTTTGGCCCAACAGGACTGGAGTTGGGGACCTCTGCCCGAGAGTACCGGCCAACAGGAGCAGAAATGACCAGACCCACAGGCTCCATTACCTAAAGACTATTGGACAGTCATGATATTGGGCCTTGCGTACATCTCACAAAACTAGTAAGTGCACACCTTAGCACTGTCACCATAAATCTGGAAATACCCTACACATATATCAACATGTAGATGTGATCAGTGGCAGATATCAATTCCTACGTTAAGCATAATAGGGTTATTGAGTGGTATCATACCAATATGTCTGATGTTTGTGGAGTGTGTCTCAGGTCTGGTGTCTGACAATGTTCCCCACCCTGGGGTGTGACACCAACAGTATTGCATACCATAGCCATGCCTGCACTGTGTCCAGGACTGCTGAGTTGGCCTAGACTGCAAAAGCTAGCTATAGTAGCACAGTGATGGCATAGGTGTGGTATTGTGTGTCTGTACATCCAGTGTGTGATGTCTGAAACACCTTACTCAGCGCACAATGTTTGCACTGTGTCCAGTGTTAGCTTGCCAATGTGCATAATGAGGAGCAAGGTATTGTGGGTATACCTCCGACAGGCTGGCCTGGCCAGGATGCATGAGGACAGATCATAAGCCAATGTATTGGACATTGTAGTGTGCGGCCATTAGCAGCACGGACAGGGTAGCCCCTGCATGTCCTCCTGGAAGGTCACTCTCACCCTGACTGAGCAGTCACCATGGCATGGCTAGGCCTGCCATAGTGGCAACAACATCTCTTTTAAGTGATATCTATGTGTTGCCTTTTGGGGCCCAATCACTAACTTAACTGCTTGGTGAGTGTGCAGACATCCCAGTTTTGGGTGCACACATTTTCTCCAGTAATATGCACTATGGCCTAGCTAGCAGACTGCTTGCACCTAGTATGTGTAAGGCTGGCACACCTTGAAGGGTGCAGCGGCTGCAGCTTTTCTGTGTTTGCTGCTGGAGAATGTCTGTTAGCGGTGGTGGGCTGCTGAGCATTTCCGGACCTGTCTTCTGTCTGCTATCACCGTGTGGGTGTGTACAGAAATGCATGGACTGCCCTGTATGTTGTCTCTCCATCAGCTGGACCCAGGTTGACAGTTCCCTCCAGCAGCAACATTGCAGTGATGTGGAATGTGGATGTGTTGGTGGGTGATCATGAGTTCTAGTGGTCAGTTTGGGTGTTGCCACAGAATCCGTCTATGGGTTCAAACCGCCTCCCCCCAAACAAATCACATAATTAATGTGGTCATGGCCACCACACAGGATATGTCCAATGTGTTTGCTTAAAATTGCACAAGGACTAAACTTCACAGAGAAATAAGAGATGAACACAAGTGTATTTGGCAGTGCATCTACAAGACCTACCCATCAGACACTGTCACTGATGTGGACTCACAGCATAGCCTATCTCAGCTAAGCCAGATGCTGTGGACATGGAGCTGGGTGTCCCCTCTCACTCTCAGGGTGAGCCCAGGACCCGCACAATGTGACGCTCAGTATCACCTCTGTGTCATTAATCTACATGCTCAGTAATCATTACCAGGCTGAGGTGGTTTTGGGGCTGCATAACCCATCTTGCTGTTATGTGTAGACTGCTGATTTACATGTGCAGTGCATCATGGGTATGTGTGGTTTAACCCTATCTTCGTAAAGAAAGCAAACAGGTCATGTGTTGGCCCTCAGTCCTACTGTAGGCAGCCAGGGGTGTGTTAGTAGCTATGGCAGTGGTTCTGAACCAGTCACCCTTGAAACCCTAGGCAAGTCGGGTGTTTAGGATAGCCCTAATGAAGATGCATGAGATATATATGCATTAGAGATATCCTGCCAACGTGAGTGTTGAGTGGCCCTCCAGGGCTGTATGTCAACACCCCTGCCATCAACGATTGTAAGTGGGCAAGGTGCAGATGTCCAAGACATCAAAAATGTTAGATAGAATGTCTCACATGCCACTTTGCCTCTCATCACCACCACCAACACCAACATATTTTACATTATACAACTTCATGGTGGTGGTGAGAATTGAGGAAGTATATGTCACATTCTATCTACGCTCTTCATGTCTATGTCATCTGCACTTTGCACACTCACACTCCTAAATGAAAGAGGTGTAAGGTAGGGGTCTCCAAATCCAGACCTACAGGGCCACAAACCAGCCAGGTTGGCAGGATAGCTCTGATGCAGATAGATCTCATGCATATTCATGAGGGCTATCCTGATCACCCGACTGGCTTAGGGCTTCAAGGAGCACTGATTCACAACCACAGAGCTATGGAGATGTTGGCCACCTGTGACCTCACAGCGTGTAGAGCCATAAGTCATGGGTCTGATCCTACAGTGGGGTAATCTGATATGGCTTTCTGAGGCTTGTACCCTTTGCAATGTCATTTGGTGCTGCCACCAACAACACCCTCAGTGCTGTAGCCTGAAGCTTACTCAAAAGCCCCCTATAAGGTGGCTGAAATTGAACCTTAGAAGGTGCTGTGTCGGACACTGCACCTCATATTGTCCTCTCTGGAGTGCCTCATAGGGTACCAGATGTGCCACCCTAGGTTATTGCATTGTCCCAGTGTGTTTGCTCTCAGAAAAAAAATAATTACCAAAGGCCCCACAAACCACTGCTGATATTAGGGAGTAATGTCCCAGCAAGTCATATTGATTAGGCTGCCTGTGTGAAGGAAAACACGAGTTCTGTACCATAAGGAGGTATGGCAACTAATGTGGCACACGTCAGCCACTATGTCTGTATGTCAGCACACCTACTTAAGATCAACGTGCATGTCTGTCGCATGCCAACCTCCATCAGCTCATTATGTGTGCTACGCTAACTAATGTGGATGTAGACTGTCCAGATCCAAAGGCCCCCCCCCCCCCTTATGCATTCCGGCACATCATTGCTGGGCTCACATTGAGATGAAATACTGAACATGATCTAGTGGAACACATATCCCCATATCACCAGGGTGACTGGTAGGCCACTCTGATGCGCTCTGTGGACCCCTGTGGATAAGGAGTTTTTGTTTTCTACCTTAAGCACACACAACCATATCACCAGGGTGACTGATAGCCCACTGTGATGGGCTCTCATGACCCCTGGGGATAGGGAGGCTGTATTAAACGGTGTAAGCACACACAAACATATCTCCAGGGTGACTGTTAGCCCACATTGATGGGCTCTCAGGACCCCTTGTTGTGTTAGCAGTTGTATTGGCAGTCAGTGCAGTGTGAAAGCCATAGCACATCACATTATACAGAAACCTAAGAACCATTGTGGAAGTGTTGATAAGTTCAAGTCCCAAATGTGTATACACCTTAAAATCATAAGATATTTTATGTGTTTTAAATAAGTAAGACACAGCAGTGTATATGCAATTTGTGGTGCGCATGTGCGCAATTCGTTGCGCCAAACTGTGTATTTGCGGGACGCAGTTGGACGTATTTAGCTGAGCTATGTGCTTACGTGTGTCAATCCAATACAGATCCAAGCCCACCTTTGCTCACATGTGTATTTGCACTGGGCACGCCCTTCCAGGGGTTTGCACGCAAGGAACATTGTTGTTTTCTGCACCCTTTGAAAAATGATTTGACAATCTGCCTACTGCCGCTGCTGCGCCAGCAATGGCAGAATAGAGTGTTGTCTAGGTCCCCCTCTGTTCTCTTATCCTGTCTGCAAGTATTTTATGATCTGTAAAGGGATAGTGTCTACCTTCTGTCTCTGTTTAGGCCACAGGTGCTTTTGGGAACTGTCGTCTAGGCTTCTTTGGACACAGGGGTGTGATGGATAACGTATCAGTAGGCCCGTTGCCTTAAAGGAGACGCAATGCAGACAATGTTCCCTTTCCATAATGTGTGGCCCTGCAGAAGGGAACAGTGGACAGAGGGGTTCCCCCCCCCCCCCCGGGACACTCCTTTCTGCTACTGCTGCAGCAACATCAAAATAAAGCAGTGGATTTCTGCAAAACATCACATAGCCAATGGAGGGGTGGGGGTCATGACGTTACGTGCGTAGGGCTGTGGGTTGTGTTGGGTTAGGACAGGATATGGGTTTTTAGTGAGTGTGTAGGGCGTAAGGTGGCATTTGTGGGGGGCTAAGACCCTTAATGGACAATAGGTGATTGAGACCAGTAATGAGGTGTGGGATGACGGCCCATGTATGGGTCTGGGGTTTTGGAGTATTTGTCATAGAGATGCACATGAGCTGTTGGGGAATGGTATGACAGGAATTGTGTGTTATGGGTGCTTGGGTTTCGATAGTCTCCATGAGGTGATTGAACTGAATGCAGCCTCATGGGGTGCCTTAGTCTTGGGTTGGGCTGTGTGACGGGTAATTAGGTTTGACATGGGCTAATGTTTGTTGTAGGACATGACTATGTATGGGCTGATGGGGTACTTTGTCTGGAGAAGGGCCGGATGTGGGGATGTAAACATTATCCGGATGGATGAGCTGGTCCTTGAAATTGCCTGGTGCAAGGACTAGACAGATTTGTATGCTGGCTGACGCAGCAAATGCAAGGGAGCTGATGTCGGGGAATGACTAGAATGTGTTGTTGCTGGGACATGTTAATCCAGAGAAGCATTTACGTGTTTTGTGGGAGTGGGTGATACCTTTAGAAAATACTTGCTTATGTGAGGGTAGGTGAGGTTTGAGATTGCCATGATGAAAATGTCATCGACAGTGTGGGAAGTGAGAGAATTACTACAAGGAAAAGATGGGTATGTTCAAGCAAATGTGAAAATGTAGAGCGGATAAAACAGTAGAATAGAGCAGTCTGAGCTAATAAACATCAGACGATGGTGAGTGAGCACAACTCAGGAAGAGGCCTGCTGAACGTGGCTGCAGCAATTACGACTTGGAAAACAGCCACAAAGACTAGACAACATATGTTTGTCTGTTTTTCATTTGACATAGCATATGGATCCTTACAGGCTGTGCTTCATTATGTTGTTTTTTTAGCTTGCTGCAAGGGACAATGTATGTATCACTGTACTGATTGGTCATATATTTGTATCTCCCCACTGGCCATTTTACTTATGATTAACTTCTACAGTATTGTATCACATTCCATGGTTGCCTTTTGTGGCTCCAAGTACACTTTTTGACTTACTATATGTTTTTTTTGGTTGTTTGTTCTACGATGATGTATCTTCTGATTCTGTACATGAGCTGAGGTATTTAGTTTATGTTATTCCTCATTGACATTGACAATTTTTCTCATTCCCCAGTATGTTATGTAAAGTCTTTGTGTAATACTGTCAGTGTTGCATTTTGAAAGGTGGGGTAGGGTGATGTCAGAATCCTGGTAATGGTGTCAGGATACGTGGTGTATGATATGGTCTCAACATGGGCAGCTTTTGTTGTAGTTCCTCATATGTGTTTAAGTTTGCATTGCAGTACAGTAATTAGTAAAGGTTTTAGTCCTTCTTTATCCATATGCTGATAAATAGACATGCCTCATACTCATTACTGTATGGTTGCATACAACACGTATTGCAAGTATGCCACTTATGATAATGGGGACCATCACAGAGTATTGGCACATAGCCCCGCAATCCCACTGGGACACGCATGCTCACAGCCTATGCAATCTGGTGATGGATTGGTTGAGTTACAGGAAGGGAACATGGTGTTGGCCTTTTCTGTCTGCATTGCAGTCTATGTTATTTGTTGGTGTACAGGTAAAATTGAGGGATGTAGTCTCCAAACAAACCGACATGTTATTTCTTTACGCTTCAGACACCTCTGTAGATCCTTGTCTATGGGTGACTTTACATATTTTCTCACCTCTCTGCATATGCTATGTATTTTGCCACCTGCAGATGCAGACTGTGGGGAATGGAGTCTTTGTGATGTTACATCACAGAGGAAGGTTGCATCGCTTTATATATGCTCTTTTTGTTTCTTTAACTATCGGTTAGTTGTCATCCTGTGGTTTACCAGACATCTGGGTGTCTGCAATGAGGCAGACTGTTGCAAGGGCAATGTTTGTATTTTTTCATAAATGACAACATGCTGGCCCTTAAACACCATTCCTCTTAGGTCTGCATCTGTGGATGTCACCTGACCTTAGGCTGTTCTGTTGTGTGACACAATAACATCATCTATTATACCCGACACCGTTTTTTTCAGAAACAACATCCCAACAACATGAGCCATACATGTCACATCTGTGGAAGTAATGTTGCAACATCCACCACACAAACACCAACTAGAGACTAGTGGTTTCTGTGTTGTGATTATGACAGTCTTTTGTCACCCACCTTCAGCATCGCGACGTGCTGAAGCGCCATGGGCCCTCAACTCCGCCATCATCATAGGAGGGTCAGGTATATCAGTGGCTACTACCGGCCTGGATCGTTGGATGTTCTCCATTGCTGCTGCCCCTAGTGGTGATCTGCTGGGTACGGGTGGCTCTAGGGGCTCATCACCAGCACTTGTGCTGCCCCCTGATACAGCAGGCTCGGCCTCCAACAGACTCATTGGGACTGTGATGTCAAAATCCCCCTCTTCCTCCACCACCTCCTCCTCCTCCTCCTCTTCCTCACCCATTTTACTGTAGTCACCTGCATATTGAACAATCAGAGAGAACACACATATGTTTCACCATCAACATATGTATAGGTGTGTGCTACAGACACCACAGACATGATGTGGTGGGTATGTGCGTGTATGCTGCATACCCGACCCCTAACACCCTCCCATACATGTGTGTCCACGCCATTCACCTGTTTCTGGGGCACATGTGTGTGGTGTGGCCATGCACATGTTGCATGTTTGCCATGTTGATTTTCCTGGTCCCATTCCACATGTGTCCCCCATCACATCCCTTCCCCTATCTGTGCAACATATGTCCACACATGTCTGTGAATACACGACCCTTACACCTGTTTTTGCCATACATTGTCTGTTTATGTTTAATTATGCATAGGGAATATTGTCTTTAGACATACTATATGCTCATTGCTAGATGTGTTTGGCTGTGACCCATTGTGCCGTGGACTGCAAATAGCCAGCACCTGTGGCCCACTGAGAAGCACATGTAGCACTGTGCAAATAGTATGTCACACACACGTTACCTGATCAATGGCCCTCACAATCATATGGTGTTTTGCAATCACAGGTGTGGAGGTAGGGTAATGACTCGTGTGCGGATTTATGGGGACAGATGGGGAGAGTGATGGGTTGAGGGACACATTTGTAAGGTTGCCCCAGGACATGTCAAAAACACAGGTTGTGCATGGGCATATCACACACATGTGCCACCAGGTTTCCAACATGGTGTGGATTGGGTCACAGGTATGGGAGTGTCTGTGCAGATGACTGATGTGTACTGAAGGGACATTCTAAATATGAATTTATACCTGACAGTTAGTATACATACCTGCGTGAGGATGTGCCGTGTCGAGGGCCTCCGGTAGTCCACGGAGATAGATGTGTCCCAATCTTGTTGCCAGCTCTTGTTCCAGGGGTGTGAGTGATGGTATAAAAGGGCCCCCACCACCTGTGCCGAGCGCATGTTGTCTCTCGGCCACCATGTGCTGGCGCACCCCTCTTTTAATATTGGAAAACCTCTTTTTGAGGCTTTCCACATCACGTGGGGGCCCCCTGCCTCTGACAGTGCAGCACGCACCTCCTCCCACACTGCCATTCTGGTGGCCACTGTTGTGCGGCTGCTGAGCCTGCCAAATAAGAGGTCATAGTTTTCTATGACATGCGAGAGTAGAATATGGTTCTCTCTCTCACTGAACCGTAAAGCTCTTTTTCGCTGTGGCCCAGGCACAGGTACCCTTTTTCTCTTCCCAGTTTGGACATATTGTGCAGGCTGTGGCCCAACAGATGGTCCTGCCTGTTCCTCCCTAGGATGTGCAGTCTCTAGCGTCGGTGTCTTACCCACCACAGGTTGCCCCACATCCTCCACACCCTCACCCTCACCCTCACCGTCTCTCTCCCTCTCTCTCTCCATCTCCGTATGCTGCAAACGCTCCTCTCACCACACCAGCACTCACTTAAACACAACAAAACACTGAATGCAATACAGAATTCCAAGACAGTACAATACAGGACACAGTACAGTACACAATAACAAAGGACACTTTTAAATTATACTAGCACAAACAGAAGATCCTACACTGCTCCTAACTCTCTTTCTCTCCCTCTCTCCTCTGCCCTACTCCCAGAACAGACTCTCCCCCTCCTTCCTCTGAATTACTCACACCACAGCCTCTCTCCCTATAGTTCTCTTTATCCCTCACTGTACTTCTTTCCTGTGCACTAGTCCCACCACTGTCTCTGTTTCTGACTTTCTCTATCACACTCTCTCTCTAACTGTAACTCCTCTAGCAACCCTCAACGTGATCCACGTGTGCAGGCTTATTTATAGTGTTTAAACACGTTTTTCATTGCACATGCGCAATTGGGTGGGCGTGGCACTCGTGCGCCGCGCGCGTGCTCGCCAATGCATGGGTGTCCGTACGCGGACACACGCACATGTGCCATGTGACACAGTACTACGCATGTGTGACAGTACGCATGCGCAGTACGACGAGTACCGCATGGGTGTCTGTGTGCTTTTTGCGCATGTGCACGTCGGTGCGCATACGCGTGTGGCCATGCACAGACGGACACCCATGCGTAGAGTTGCGCACGCGCGCGACCCACGAACATCGCATGCGAGCAAGTGCGCATGCGCATTGGGCGCAAACCACCCACCCCAAAATACCATTAATTAACATCACAACATTACCCACGTTGAGGGTTGTAGGCGAAGAGGAGTAGGAGTGTGGTTGGTGAGAAGAAGAACGAGAGTCTAAGCAGTTGTACTTGTGGATTGTATTGTTGTTTGTATTGGGTATTATATTGTGTTGTGTGTGTATTGTCTGGTGTGGTTTGTACGTTGTATACTGTATAGTGAGGTTTGTGTGTGTGTTAGAGTGTGTTTGTGTAGTGGGACGGGAGGAATTTATGGCAGCGATTTATGTTTATGCATGTGTCCTGAGTGGTGGGCAGATGCTGCGGTTGCAGGACAGGGGAGATGGTGTCCACGGGGCTGAGGCACAGGGCATGGGTGTAGTCCCGCAGCAACACAGACCTGCAGCTGTGGAGGCGGTCCAGGCATGTGCTGTGTGTGCACGGTGCAGAAGGCGTGCCGAGGTGCAGGCTCGGCAGCCTCGCCTCTACAGGCCCAGGGCCCAGGTCCAGGGCATGCGTGAGGACCAGGTCATCTCCCTGTACCGACTGAGCACAAGGGCTATTAGGGAGCTCTATGAGGATCTAAGACCTGACCTCGAGCCCCTGACTGATCGGTCCCATGCAATACCAGGTTTAGTCAAGCTCCTTGCTGCCTTACATTTTTTTGCCTCTGGCTGTTTCCAGTCATCTGTGGCTGCAGTGGGTGGCATGAGCCGCCCAACCTTCTCACGATGTCTCCACCAAGTACTGCGTGCCATGGTCAGCGGGTGGGGAATTACATTGCCATTCCCCACACTAGGCAACAATGGGGGACCCTGAACCAGGCCTTTGAGGCGTTAGCCGGGATACCACACGTGATGGGAGCTATTGATTGCACACATGTTGCCCTGGTCCCGCCTAGAGACAGGGAGGTAGCGTTTCGCAACCGCAAACACTACCATTCCCTGAATGTTCAGGTTGTATGTGATGCTAATCTGCATATTCTGAATGTGGTCCCTAGGTTTCCAGGGTCCACCCATGACTCCTATATCCTGCATCACTCAGCACTATTCACACAATTTGAGGGCGGATGTTATGGGGACTGTATTTTGCTGGGTGAGTATGTCAGGTGTAGTAATGTATGTATGTCTTTCTACATTTCTTTATGTTTACTCACATATCTAGCAACCTTTTTTTTTTTTTAAATATGCACTCGACATATGAGGAATGTTAGATAGAGGACTGTTGTAAGTTTATATTATTACAGGGGTATAGACGTATAGTAACAGCAACTACAAACAAACATAGACCATCAGGATCATAACATTATATGATCCTGACATTCACATGGTGTACATGTGACGACACCCCTGTGCATATGGCTAGGCTGTTGCAGAATCCCTCATAGTGTGTGTTTATAGCAACTGCACACATTCGTTGGGGGGGGGGGGGGGGGTTGGCCTTCAAATGCACGTATCATGATGGTTAATTGTCCACTACTGTTTGTATGTCATTTAGCATTGATATTATTGCTCATCCATAAAAGTAACCCTTCTCATGTGTGTGTTGGGTTCACACACTCACTCTGTACTAGAGTTGTTACCCAGGAGCCAGTATATAATATGAGGGGGTGTCTGGGAATATCTGATGGATGATTTTGCCCTTTCCAGCTAGGAGCACTCGTGTGGATATGTATGGTCACACATTTTGGCTATGTCACAGCAGGGGTGTAACACAATATAGCTGGTGCAGTACCTTGGGCTACTGTAGATGGGCGTAAGTTAGCCACATTTTGTCCACTGATCCTCATGTAGCTTAACATTATGGAAAGGGGATGGCTAAAGCTGGGGGCCTAAGTGTGTGCATACAGAGTGGTATTGTTACCAGCTACACAGGAAGGTAATGTACCTATGTGTATCTCTTTGATGTTAAGTCATGAGTGGTACAGTGTGCAGGTTTGAAGACCGCACCTTCACTGGGATGTTCCCAGGATAGAGGCAGTGCACAGGATGGCTATTCAAGCAATTTGCGTTTAGCAATATACAGCATAAGGAGACAGACTAACAAATCTAGATATGTTGCCCTTACAGGACAGGATGTATATAGGTGATATGGTTTACATTTTGGCCAGCCTCCATGGCATACATGTTCTGGGTGTTTTCCACCCTCTCATGGCAGCATGTTTTTCCTTGGTTACTGTTCAGACATACACTATGAAAATGTGATAAGTGAATCGTTACTATAGTCTCTCATTGGCAGTGATGCCAATGTGGACAGTAACTGCATTACAATACGCATGTCGCACACACACACAATATGTTACGGTATAGATGGAACTGTTGGAGTATTTGCCATGAGTGTACTGACTTGATAGGCCATGTGGTCCTTTTCTATCAGCATATGTATATTTTTGAGAGCTCATTAGTTGTGCTGTTATATCTTTCTGTCAGATTTGTTTTTGCGTTGGTTTACTACATCTTAACAAATGTCAGTTATGTTGAACATTTACACCCACATTGTCATGCATTATTTTTTTTTCCAGGTGATGCAGGATATGGGTGTCGCCCCTGGCTGCTGACCCCTGTGCGTCAGCCACGGACACGTGCAGAGCGGAGGTACAATGAGGCCCATGCCTCCAGCCGCTCAGTCATCGAGCGTACCTTTGGCGTGTTGAAAAGTCGCTTCAGGTGTCTGGATAGGTCAGGCGGGGCCTTACAATATAAGACAAGGACTGTTGCAGAGATAATCATAGCCTGTTGCATCCTGCACAACATTGCTCTCAGGCATGATATCCCTGCAGAGATTAATGAGGATCTGGAGGAAGATCCAATGTGCCCCCCTGTACGTGCCAGTGGTGACACATGGGAGGGCACAGCAGTCAGGCGGAGGTTGATTGGAGAGATCTTCTCATGTACGTATTACCTACCCACACGCATGTGTAATCCTATGTGTGTTATGGTTATAGCAGTTAATGTTTATGTCAGGATATAATTTGGATGCCACGCAGCATTATCATTTGACTGATAATGCAAACATCACATATAGGCATGAGTGTGGAACAATGTGGCCAGTACACAACAGCATTTGGTGGCAGATGATGTGGGTGGTTGCTCATACGACTGTGTGGGGTTTTGAAGGTTAGATTCACAGTTAGTGGCTGCTTGTGTTAGCAGCTGTTGTTGTGCAACACAAATGATGTTTGGTGATGATATGGGTGGAGCACAGTGTCAGCCATATGGTGAGATGTTCACAGTGGGAGACCAGTCCACGTTTGGGGACATTTGTCCAGTGGGTTGAGTTTATATTTTACACGTTTGTGGTGTACATTTGGTTGTTAAGCTCCTGTCAGCTGGCTATGTGTTGTTTTGTTATTTTGGCCGTAAAAGGACATACATAGCACAAGACACATGCTTAGTACTAGTATCTGAGGATGTTAGGAAATCTATGTGAGGGCTGGTAATGTCACCCTACAGTGTGTCGGAATGTATAGGTCACCACACAGCCATGACATGGACATGTTGAAGGATGGGGATCTGTGCATTGTCCAGCCAGAGAGGTAGTATTGCTACATTTTGATGTTGGCGAATAGACCTTCAGTGCAGTGCTGTATATGTACACACATACAGAGGTGAACCTGGCCCATATCAGCAAGGGTTGCGTTACAGTAGGCAGGTTGAGCAAAGAATGTGGTGGTGGCTTATGGTTGTGCAGGTTTTTCAGGGAGTACATGGCATATCTTGCTGATACTATCTCAACATATGCCATCATGCGTCAGCTACAGGCTGGGTATGTGAGTAGGGTAGGAGAGTACAGTCCATATCAACAAATAGATTGTTGAACGGAGAAAGGGAGGGTTCTGTTGGCATAGAAACACAGACTTATGTGAGAGTTGTTTCTCTGAGGTACACATATAGGCTATCCATGCGTGGACATTCTCAATGACACACAGTGTGATGGCATGCAGCCATCATGGTTTGCGTACACGCATACATGGGCTTGGTGTTTTTATGACATGACGCAGACATTGGCAGCTATTTGTGCACATCATCAGCAAATAGCTGTCAATATTATTCAAGGTATATTATTCAGGATATGTATTTGGTCAGTGGATACATGAGACGCTCCTGCATATTTCATATGTGTTTCAACAATTGTAAGTGGGTTAGCATTCAACATTGGCACACCACTACACAAGGAGAGGGGGCATTGTTGCCAATATAGTGGATCAGGGCTAATAGTGTGGACTTTGTGATGAGGTGCAAACATGGTGGTAGCTGACATCTCTGTTGATCTTTTTGTACAACAACACAGAGGTACGGGAGGGGAAAGATTGATTACGGACACCTGAAGATAGCCTCCAACACCTCCGTGCTGCCTCTCACATGTGAGAGATCTGTACATTGTGATAGAGAGCAGTCAGACATTAGGTGATGTTGTGGGGTATGAGAGCTGGGGACAAGAAGGTGCAGTGTGTGATGCTCTTATAGAACATGACATATGTTTGCTTCTCTTGTGTTTCCCAATGCACAGGACATAGTTTGTGCGGATGCTGTTGCTGTGGTGCATTGGCATGTGACTGTACATCACCCAAAATGCTTTGCTTTGGGGTAGGTGGATCTACAGCGACATTGTGTGTGCCTGCGGTCATGGGGAAAACATATCTTCATTGCTCTATCATATTGGGCAGATGTTGTGATTTTTCCTTTTTCACTTCAGCCTCCATAAACCATCTCTTGGTGTTGTCACACATATCCCCATGTGTTTGTGTTCAGCATGTCCTCTGCCACACTCTATATGTGACATGTACAGCAGACCTGCATGTGTGTGTAGTTCAATTTTGTTTTGTGTTTGCCTACACTTGCTCCCTACCCCAACATTGTACCATAAGCCAACAACAGGGTATTATTGCCGGTTCACTGGGCCTTTATATGTACAAAGCTCCACTTGTTAACATACAGGCCATGTGTTGCAGCTGGAACGCAGAACTTTGCATACTTTGTGTGTGGGTGATTATAGGTTGCCTGTGTGATGAGACAGTGTTCAGGCATAGTACATTATCATGTGCTGTGAGGGGACTGTGCACCTGGGGGGCAGTTGTGACTGTGCTACCTCTTCCGTAGTGCTGTTTACCTTATGAGCATTATCAACATGTGTTGTGTGCTGTGAGATGAAATGTGTCTTGTGTTCTGAGTCACCACTGTTGTCCACCTTTATTTTATTTCAGATATGAACATAATGTGGACATGCATCAACAGTGGCTTGACTTGGTGATTCTACACGTTCTGCTGTGATTCTCTCCCTTCACTGTCACCTCATATTGCTGTTTAGTGGTTCAAGGGATTGCTGACATACACCTGATGCACACACAAGGTAGGTTGCACCTTTGTTATTTGCAGATTTCAATCTATCTTTACCTGTTGATGATTTCATATTTGTCTCATGTGCATGTAATGTTTCCTCTATGTTCACATAAACAGATGCATGTCATGTGTAGCTGTGACACACCTGTGTGACATGAGCATGGACATGACCATATCCATGTTATACCCGTGTGTGTGTTTAGGATTAATGATGTCATCAAAAATTTATTGTTGAGTAATGGTATCATGTAATGTGTGGTTTTGCATCCCTTTGTTCTGAATTTCCGAAGGTGTAACGGTGTGCATTGTGTGCTGTTTTTCCAAGGTGTCTAACAATAACATACTTATCCTCTCATGACACAGGGCTGAGTACATACCGGACACGTCTATTACAGTGCATCTGGTGTCACCATCACCCACCTTTTGGAGAAAACAACACCATAGAACTTTTACACCAGAAAGTGGCCCATTGGATGTTTTACCTCTGAGAGTGAGACACATGACTGCGATGGACAGTATTACTCTTAACCTACTGATTTCTCCATGACAGAGGTGTTCTACACACTGTTTCTGCGATGGTTCTGCAGGGAGTCCTGCTCATTGTAGAGGACACACATGAACTTTCAAGGAATGTGGAATATTGACATGTCACACTTGACTACTCATGGCCATATTTGGTGGAACACTATTAACATGACCTGTTGGATTGCACATAGTATTTTGACTTTTGGCAGTGTTCCCCCTGTGTGCAGCAGCGAATGACATGGACAGTGTAGGTGCTGCATTCCAACACAGTTGTAGTATTGTTGAGTTTTGGCCCTGGGTGTGACATGGCACCCAGGATACGCTCATCTGTTTCTTTCTAATCAAGCATACAACCACGTTTGCGGCATAGGGCCAACGATGGACCACTCCTATTGTCTATGTTCACCTGCTTTCCACCTGCACATGCTACAAGTCTTACCTCAACAATGCTTTCAAGCACACCACCATCTTGAATTGATGTTTTCAATGTGCCAAAGGTGTTTACGTGCATGTGTGGCATCACTGTATCATGTTGCAATGTGGATGGTGGTTGTGCATATGACGGACTATGTTTGTGAGACAAAACATGTGGACCTAAGACTTCTGTGTGGCTCCGTGTAAGATGTTTGGCCATCATTTCCTTGTTCAGATGCTGGTTATTGTGTTTGTTTACTGTGCAGATGTGACAGTCTGCATGTATGTCAACACCTTGCATTTCCCATGTGCACAGTCCTGGTTATGCCCTGTGGTAGGGACACTCACATTGCCACATGATGTTTGCAGTGTGGCAATGTGGGTGACCGTTGCACTTCTTCAATTGTGCATTCCATGTATCATGTTATATGTGGCCAAACACTGTCTACTCAGAAAACGTTGCAGGGCCACCTCCTTCATGGTGTTATATGTATAGGTTTGAGAAGGTCGTTTAGTTTGTATTCTGTTTGTGTTCATGTGCCTGTGCTACCTGTTAGCATATGCTCATTGTGATTTTGAGGATTGTTTGTGTCTACATTGTTGCAGCTTTGATTCCTAGATCAGCCATTAGGTGAGACCTCAAACATTACTTTCACAGTGTGTTTTTCACATTAAAACATTTTATCAACATAGGCTTTTTTGGTTTGGTTGTCTCCTGTGTTGCCAGATGGATATGTTTTGAGGGACAGATGATGTGTGTTGGGTCCTCAACATGCAGCGCCAACTCTCTACATGCACTCATATGTGCATTACACATTTGCAGCATGCGGCAGCAGGTGGGGGCTGGGGGTCTGCTGCCCAGTGCATAGTATGCACTGGATGCACATTATATCTCCTGCTCTTCATTTGTGGTGAATGAAGTAACCTTTCTGTGTGAGGTGGAATTGTGCCCTGCTAAAGGTGTTTCAATATTTCATCAGAGATGCGCTCACCTTGATATTATGATGGCACTGACTAACACTATCTGTGATGTATAAACCAAATAAAGATATTTATTCCACAGACATTTGTCTCTTTTGGTGATTGAGCAGGGTGACAAACATGCAATGCAATGTGTGCCTTTGTATCAGTCCTGCCTCTTTGTGACCCAGAGACTGCATTGTTTTCTTGTCAATGTCACTGGATGAGGATTAACTGGTCTTTGTTCTAAGGTAATGAAGGGTTACATGACTTGCCCTAGGCCACATGGGGTGCTAGTGTGAATTGATCAGTGTTTGCTTGGGTGCCAAGCCAGTTTTGTTATCAGTAGGTTAGTCCTCCTCTCTTTGACCACATTGACACTTGTCTAGGGCCATTTGCTGCTCATGTACATGTAAATGCTAGCCTCTTTCTCTTTAAACGGTTAATCTAACTATAAACACACGCACCGTTTAATGACTCTGCAACTTTAAAGCCTTTACGGGTTCACATCGGCAATTGGTCTCAGAAAAACTAACGGCACTGAAAACTGGAGCTGATAGCTCGTGAACTGTGCCAGTTTCACATCAATGACCCTATGCCATACGTGATCTTCTATTTTTTTGTTTTTTTCTCTATTAAAGACTCTCTTTAAATGTCCATTCCTGTTCTTAAAATATTTATCATCCTCACATGTAATAACTTGCCACAAGATCAATATTCTCGACGTGAGGAGATATCAAAAACAATTCAAACTTAAACTTCTGCCAACTGATCATGGAGGGCAATTCCAACGCTCGCAGCAAGGCACCCCAAGCATTTCACATAAAGAGTTTCATCAGGGAATCGTCCAAAATGCACGGCGTTTTTCATCTCAGGACTTTGTTCCTAATGGCGAGCTTTTGAGAATGAGAGTATCCTGCTGTAAATAGAAGCGCCGGCAGCATCAAATATTCAGTTCATTTTGGACGATTCCCTGATGAAACTCTTTATGTGAAACGCTTGGGGTGCCTTGCTGCGAGCGTTGGAATTGCCCTCCACGATCAGTTGGCAGAAGTTAAGTTTGAATTGTTTTTGATATCTCCTCACGTCGAGAATATTGATCTTGTGGCAAGTTATTACATGTGAGGATGATAAATATTTTAAGAACAGGAATGGACATTTAAGAGAGTCTTTAATAGAGAAAAAAACAAAAAAATAGAAGATCACGTATGGCATAGGGTCATTGATGTGAAACTGGCACAGTTCACGAGCTATCAGCTCCAGTTTTCAGTGCCGTTAGTTTTTCTGAGACCAATTGCTCATGTACATGTGCCACCTGTGCTCACATCCTTGTACAGTGGCAGCTGTGTATCTGGCAGACATATGTCACTTCACGGGTATTAAAGGTTGCCATACAGTGTGGCTTAGTATGCTGTACTCAGTGTGCTCAGTGTGTTACAGTGTGCTCAGTGCTGCTGTTTCTGGAGTGGCTACAGTCATGTGTGTTTTTACTCTGTAGTTTTCTGGTTTGATCACCACATGTGCTGTATCCTTTGTTTTCCTAATCTGCTAACTGTAACCATGAGGTTAACACCAAGTTCCTCACCTCTACAAACACCCTTCTCTCTCTTCACTGTACATCAAGGTGCATCCTGTGTGCTGCATAGCCATCGCATATTCTTTTTTTCATAGGTGTCTCACTTTAGGGGTGTTTACATGGCAGCGCATCTGGGGGTTTTGTTTTGCTGTGATTCAGGTGTTGTGTGTTACACCTGATAACATGTGGAGCTTTCTCCTGTCCTGATCCAAATTATTCACATGATCCCACAGACCGCCCTCTGCTGCCCTTGTGGTATAGTTTTTTCCCTCTTTTGCATGTTGTATCCACTGCAGAACATTTCATTGTGTGTGCGCATGTGCACCACGTCCCAAATACAGACTGCAATTTTATTAGTAAATAGCAGATCTGCATGTGCATTTCCTCATGCTTACTTTTGGTGTTTGCTTGTCCTGACAGTCAGCAGGCGGTTTGTTTAATGGCCTGCACTTTTTCTTTATGCAGCCTTTGCTAAAGAGCTAACATTGGTGTATGGCCTGCCGGTTTAGCCATTGCCATTTGTGGTAGTGGTCGTTAGTGTGCTTCCTCTCTGCTGTCTTATATTTGTATGCTTGTCCTGAAAAGGTGGTTAACATTTGTATGAGAGTCATATGTGTGCTGATCTGTGCTGTGAGCATATTGTACCCTCATCTGAGTTGTTACCCATCCTTCCGTCCAATTTTCTGTCTGCCAACTGTGTGCCATCCTACCCTGATGTGCATGCTGATAACCCACATCCTGACCTCCTACACATTCCAGCATTTGCAGCCTCTCCCTGATTGCCTCCTGTGTGTGTGCTCTACATAGCACTTTTACTCCACAGTCATCCTGATATGTCACCTATTCTGCCATTTGAGCCTCCTCTGCTGGCCACATCTTACCATCCTCTGTCACACACAGTCATTATAGCATGGTACATTAACATCACTCTGTGCATGGCTCTAGCTGGCCAGAATATGTTTGTCCATTTTTATGGGTGCCACATGGGATGGAGCTTGATTTCTGCAGGTACAGCAACTGATCTACATCTCCTCTTTTACTTTTGTATTGTTTTGTGTGTTTTAGCTCTGTGCAGTGCTTGTGTTACGTGTGTGTTTGCCACATACCTCCTTTGCCATTCAAACTGGGGGATGTTACTGCTATTCGGGTAACGTTTCTGAGTTAATCTACATCCTTGAGGCATCTTTTGGCATGCCTTCGATTCAGGCAGCTTATGGGTTGCCTACAATAGTGCCATGGGAGTTGACAGCCTTTCAACATGGCCTCTGTGGACAATTAAGTTTTTCATTTCCTGACAACGTATGTTGTATGATGTGCCTTCTGAAACACCATAAAAGGTGCATTAATATCTGGCACAAGGGTGTGGTTCTTTTAAGACAGCATCACAGATTGCTGTACAGTTGCACACAGACATAAATGACATACCTCTGCCAACCTTATTCACTGGAACATTCAACCCATGGCCCCCCCTCCATCATTCACTGTCTTCACCAGTTGTCAGCATACACGACATAGGAGTATTGGCTTTTTCCCCAGAGCTTGAATTTCATGGAGCTGTACTACTCTTATGATTTCCGTCTCCAAAGGTAATAGGACAGTTTACAAGATAAGATTAACTCTAAGTACCCCTGTTGATATCAGTCGCCAAGGACTGTGTGCAGTCGCTCATCCTTGCTAAATCAAGAATGGCTGACCTCAGGTCTGCCATACCTGATTTAGCAGGGAGTGGCTGCAGACAGGCCCTGCGCCTGATTACCATATGAGAATAACTCTGAACCCCTGTTGATATCAGTCGCCAGCGCCTGTCTGCAGCCCCTCCCTGCCAAATCAAGTATGGCAGACCTGGGTCAGCACACCTACTTACAATCACCCCACTACGTTACACTCGCACAGCCCCTGCCTCGCCATCTGAGACAGTTGCTCTCTACCCTACCTCTGGCCTGGCTATATGTGGCACACTTGGCACACACTGTGTCATGCAACATTGTAGAGGTGCCAATGGGCTGGACATTGGTCAGTTACTTCTTGGACATGTGCCCTCGCTGCAGTTCAAACCTCCTGATGGGCCCGGTTCTGGGTGTTCTGTTTAACACTGCTGTGTGAGAGTGTAGTTGCTAGCAGTATATTAATTCGTATCAAATAATACAATAAGGTACTCTCTAAAGCATATATTAACCCTAACAGGGTACTTTGCCGCAGGCCAGGCTGTTCTTCATTTTTGTGCACTATGTGAGGGGTATTTGAACCCCTGATTCCCTGGCGGCACTGGCATTGTGGTCGGTGTGTTTGGATAACCCATTGTGCTGTAGCTCTTGCTCTCCATATTTGAACAACATCAGCACGCCGACTTATGCCTCCCAGTATTACCACATGCCTCAGGAAAACGGACTTAGCGCGAACGCTTTATGCCGCAACAACAACCACCGCCTTATGCCACCCATTAATTATCTGCGACTCCTAAAATAATGCTGCAACCAGCAATTGGTCAACTGTGGGGGATGAAACCCCTGAATCCTGGCAGCAGTGGTTGGTGTTGTAACCATGTTGCTGTAGATTTGCGCTCCTATTTGAACCGCAGAACACCGCTTAGGCATCCCAGTATTAACCAGATATCCAAGAAAACAGTAGTGCAATGCTTTATGCCCAGCAAACCAATTGCACTTATGCCACCCATGTATTTAATCTGCCTCCTACAATAACACTGCAACCAGCACAGTCTGCATTGGTCACTGTGGGGGATCGAACGCTTTGATCCCTGCAGCATGGGGTTGGTTGTTGCGAACCATTGTGCTGTGGCTCTGCACTTTTATTTTAACATCCAGGCGGCCACTTATGCCAGACAGTATTAAATTGCCTTCAAAAACCTAATAGGCGCAGCGTTATGACGGCCATTATTTTATAATTTGGCCTCCTAAAATAACAACCTCAGCCAGACTGTCTTGCATTGGTCACTGTGGGGGATCAAACCCCTGATCCATGCGGGTGTGTGTAACCATTGTGCTGTCGCTTTGCTCTACTATTTGCACATCCAGCATGCTGCTTATGGCCTCTCCCAGTACTTAACCAGCACTCTAGGAAAACAGTAGCGCCATGATTATGCCCAGCAAACCACTGCCTTTATGCCACCCATTATTTATTTCTGCTTCCTACAATAACGCTGCACACAGCAAGTCTGCATTGGCTCACTGTGGGCCTTGCCGGGATCGAACGCCATTGATCCCTGCAGGCATTGGGCGGTGTTGTAACCATTGTGCTGTGGCTAGGTGCTTTTATTTTAAACATCCATGCGCCCACTTATGACCCGCCAGTATCTAATTGCCTCAAAACCCAATAGCGCGCCGCGTATATGACGGCCATTATGTATATGCCTCCTTAACATAACAACCTCAGCCCAGCGTTTGTACCACCTGCATTGGTCACTGTGGGGGATCACACCCCGGATCCCTGCAGTAGTGGTTTGGTGTTGAAACCATTGTGCTGTAGCTTTGTTTTCATATTTGAACATCAGCATTGCTGCTTCTGCCTCCCCCCAGTAGTAACATGACTACAGAAAACAGTAGCACAACGCTTTAGGCCCAGCAAACCACCTGCCTTAGGCCAACCATTAGTTATCTTGCTTCCTACAATTAACGCTGCAACCAGCACGTCGGCATTGATTCACTGTGGGGGGATCGAACGCCTGATCCCTCGCCGCATTGGTTGGTGTTGTAACAATGTTGCTGTGGGCTAGGCTCTTATATTTTTAATCATTCCAGGTGCCAATTATGAATAGCCAGTATTAAATTGCCTATCAAACACAATAGCCGCGCCGCGTTTATGAAGGGATTATTTATATGCATCCTAAAATAACAACCTCAGGGGCCAGGCTGTCTGCATGGTGCAGGACTACTAACCCTGATTCCATGCATCATTGGTCAGTGTCTTAAACATGGTGATGTAGGTTTGCTCTCCTGTTTGCACCTCAGAAAGACCAATTATTCCTAACACGCAGCCACCTCATGCGATAAAGTGCAGGGCGCACTAATGGGCACCGCAACATTAGAGCATATCGAAAATCAAGGGATGTACCATCTCTCAGCGGCGAAACGACCCCCACCTTATATGGCACACGTCACTCTACCGCGCGCCAGCACTTTACCGGGCTTTTAGAAACCATACCCATATGGGTTCTAAATGGCGGCAGGAGTTGTTAGTAGTTCGTAATGGTGCCTGGCGGTTGGCACTGTATTTTTAAGTAATGTAGAAATCTTGTAGTCGTTCTTTAGCAATACACTCAGTAGTTTATGTTTATTGAATGCAGAGACATGTTTACTAAAAGTGGTTCATTAAGAGACATGTTGACTAAAAGTTAGTGGTATGGTTAAAATTATGGAAAAATTTATATGCAAATAATGTCACTTATGCAAATGAGGCCC